>ML675625.1:17948125-17964222 GCA_007922155.1 Mesoclemmys tuberculata | reverse complement strand
GGGCAGTGGGGATTGTTCAGGAGTAGAAGTGGTGCTGGGATGTGGCAGCGTTTGGAGTGGGGGGAGAGCTGAATTTAGGGGCTTCGAGGTGCCTTAGTCTTGGCTGTCTCTTGGCACAGGGTTCGCTCGAGCATGGCCTCTCAGGGCTCGGCCCTGCCTGAGCTGTTCACCAAAATAAAAGGTGCTGAAAAAACCTGGGAACGAGAAAGAGAAGATGATGAAGGGGGCAAGATGTCCTGGGTGCAGGAAAGAAACAGCATCTCTGACCCAGATGCTGAAGTCCTAAACGGCCCCCCTCCAGCCAAGCTGCTGGAAGGAGGAGGAAACGTGGAGTTGTCTTCTTCTCCAGTACAGGGTGAAAAGCATTTGATAATGCTGCAGACTGTGCATTTGAAGGAAGGGGAAGAAGACCTCCAGGGGGTCAGTCAGTTGAATGTTCAGCAGCAAAATGGGGTGCACATGGTAGTGCAACGAGGGGCAAGTGTCTTGCAGCCCTTGGTAGTCGTGCAACAAGGAGTAGGTTCTCAGCAGACTATACCCACGGGAGTGACAATAAGTATACAGGATGGTGTTTATACATTTCATGACATGGAGGTGATGCAGATTAATGTTTTGCAACAAAAAGTACAGGCAAAGGATGAAGAAACCAAGTCAACGGATAAATCAGGCATGCTACTGATTAAGGTAGAGATAGCAGCAATGAAGATGATAAGCTGGTAGCCTTTGGTCTGCAGTGTTATATTGGTAGATTTAAAACAAAAATCTGGTTAAAAAAATAGAAATGAAAAATAAAAATCATGGCTGTGACTTTTTAAATTAAGGGAATTGGGCTTCTAAATCCCTTAAGTAGGTTTTTTAATCTTGGGCCTATGTTATTAAAAAGCAAGCTTTTTTCTATATATATTACTGGCATTTTATTAAAGCTACAAGAATTTTTTAAATTTACTTTTGTCATTTCTACATTATTTGCATTTCGGTTAACCAGGATGTTCATAAGTACACTAGCAGGTTTTCTTTCCAGCCTCTCATGCCTCAGTATAATACGGTAGTGTTTGGGTGTGAAAGTTGGAATGTTTAAAGCCAAACAAAACAAGTTTTCACTTAGAACAAACTATTTGGAAAGTTTATGAAAACATTGGTATTGCTATAAATATTTGGCTTTGTAAATTTTGCTACAAAACTTAAATGTTGGGTCTAAAATACCAGGCATTGTCCATTTCAAGAGATGATGCGTGATATTTGATGATCTCTAAGGAGTAGTAATGATCACACTGACTATTAAAACCTATTTAGTTACAATACCTTAGTAACTGCCATATGATGTGGAATTAATACAAAATATTACAAATATACTTCATAAATCCTATATTAATTTTACAAAAATACAATTTATAAAAATTACATTTAGTTTCCTTGTTTTTTCCTTAAAATGTGGAGTCCTAGAAATTATATGAAAAATGCAGTCAAAAGCAGTTGAAAATATAAACTTTTATAGTCTCATTGCTATAGTCTGACAAGGAGGGTCTAAAATTTGATTAAACCTGTAAAGATCCAGGGCCAAGTTTTAAAAATTGCTCAGCACTCTGTAGCTCCCATTTAGGCACATTACATAAAGCTATTAAATTTTCAGAAGTGCTCAACATGCATCAGTTCCTATTGAGAACAATCAGAGGATGCTGATTTCTTCTGAAAATATGCCTGCTTCATTTAGGTGTCTATATGAGCTCTTTTGAAAATTAGACCCCAATTGTGGATGCCGAGCACTTGAAAATTGTGTGCCCTGAAGTCTGTTCCTGTTAAAGTATATGTCAAAACTCATTGATTCAGTAGGCCCCAAATCAAAACCCCTGTGGATTATGTACCTAATAACTAGCTGTAAATGAGAATTAATTGGTGGGTAGTTTATTGCATTCTGCTTGCTGGTGCAGATAGCCTCTGTTGCTTTGCCACAAGCATGGTTGTGTTGAGGCCATTTTTTTTCTAGCTGAAGCGTAAACCTGTTCATTTTTTATTTTTTAAACTAGATTGATAGAAGTAAAGATCTACATGCAGTTGAAGGCAAGGTTCAACAACTGCCTCCAAATGAAGAGGGAAGAGAAAAAGACATTTTCACTGTTGAGAAAGCAAAGATCTTGAGCTGTAAAGCTAAAGATGATACGTCAGTGTCACGCTATGAACACAAAGAGCAAGAAGAACAAGCACTTATAAAAGACACTGACACTTCAGAAGCTCAAACAAACACCCAGCATAGGAAAAAAGGTAAAAGGTTGACTATGCAGTATTTGTAGCTCAGATTTAGAATACTGGTTGATGTCTTGTAAGTAACTTTCACACTGTTTACGGTTAGATTAAGTCAAGGTTAGAACTATAGTACTGCTGAAATTTGGGAGAACGAATAACCCCTTCTGACTTACCCGATAAGAATTTTTTAATCAATGTGATGTCACTGTAAAATTTCAAGAGAGGTTCTTCAGATTACTGCCTCAATCATCCACACTTCGAGTATTTGAAAGCTGGCTCCATAGTTAAGGTTCCATTGAGTTTTCCACTTAACGTTGGGTGTAAATGCTTAAAAATTAAACATCATGATTTGTAAAAGCATTCTGAGATTTGTACTCTTTAGAGCCTTCTTGATAATATTTAAAATTGATGCCTTCTGAAATCCTTAGATTATAACTTTTTCAATTACCTATAATACCACAAACTCAAAGGTGAGAAAAACTTGGCATTCAGTGCTTCGGAAAGTATAAACCCAGAACAGGGTAATTCATTGTGGAGGAAAATACAAAAAGCTGTTGTTCTTTATAACTCGTGAGATTTTTTTATTTTGCTTTGCTATGGAGGCTGGTGGAGCTATCAATCTTCGTAGAGAACTCCTGTTCTCTGAGGCTTCCTTCTTGATTCCACTCTCGATCCTGGGTTCCCTGTCCATGTGCATCCTGCTTGTCCCATCTAGGTCCCCTGCTAAAATACCAGCCCCTCATCCAAATTGCCTCTGTGCCTCCAGTCTGCTCTCATCTGTGTCTTCACTTTCAGCTTTCTTTTGTTGTGATAATGGGAGTTCCAGTTTGACAGACCTGGTAAGGTTTGCCAGACAAGACCTACTGTCTCTATAGTAGTGACAAACTTCATGTGCCCCCTGCTACCATCTCTCAGTTGTTAGCAGAAGGAAGGGGAGGTTTGCAGGCAAAAACTTTTAGCAGCAGCAGCAGAGGTAATATAAGGTCAAGCAGATGGAGTGGGGCAGACAGACAAAGTTGCCAAAGAAGCAGAGTTTCTCTGAGGCAGTTTTTCTCTCAGATGCACTGAATGAGGTGCTCCAGAGTGGAGCCCTGATTTGATGGCTCTTACTAGCTATGCCTTCCTGTGGCCAAACTTACAAGGTTTGTGGGAAGTTGGGAGGAGCCTATGTGTGGCTCCAAGAAGCAGTTTTTTTGTGTGGGTATGAGTCGATGAGTAAAATAATGAAGTACTTTTGTTTGTTATTCACTGAAGTATTGCACTAACTGTATGTCATGATACAGGCATGTGACTTCTGTAGAAATATTTGTTGGCTACAACGTGAATGGACATAAAGAATCAACTCTACCCAGGCCTGAGATAATGGTTCCAAGAATGCTATCCAGATGTTACACTATGTGCCATTTGGCAACTCTGAGAAATGTTCAACATTTCCTCAATTTATTTTCTGAAGAAATTCATTATTTCTATTATGTACATTTGCAGGTGCTATATAATCAACATGAAGTATAGTTCTCTTTGACCACTTAAGAAACCCAACATTCTGCTGCATTTGTATTCTTGCGGTTCAAGCAATAAATTAAGAAGCTTTAAACTATAATAGTGTTTTTGTCTACACTTACTGTTTTCAAGCTTCTGACTGTGTAGAGAATTTCATAATTAATCTGCCATTTCTAGGCTTTTATGTAAGTATAAGAGGTTGTCTCACTAGTTAATGAAGCTGACATCAGAGGCTCTAAATGTTAAAGATATTGTCACGGGAGGATTATCCATTGGTGTAAATTAGACTAGGAATCATGCCTCTTGGATTTTGTTCCCAACTGTACCACTCAGTGTATGGTTTTGGATGAATCACTTTCAACTCTTTTTATAATGGGTATAATTATACCTTTCTGACAGGTTTAATTTTTGTAAAGCACTTTGAGGTACTCTTATGAAAGGCATGGTAGAAGTGCAAAGTATTATTACTTAATCTAGGAGGTTTAGTGAACAAATTGGCACTATTCTTGAAGTAAAATAATTGTTTGTGGCTCACATGACCTAAATATGTCTATATTCTTATAGGGGAAAAGGTGATCTTCCGTTGTGATCTGTGCGCATTCACTTCTTTTAGAATGTCAAGTCTTAATCGTCACTTGAAAACCCATTCCGATGAAAAACCCCATGTGTGTCACCTCTGCCTTAAGGCTTTCCGTACAGTTACTCTCCTGCGTAACCATGTGAATACACATACAGGTATACTTAGTGTGTAAGAACATGCTCCTTTTACTTGGTGCCTGCCAGATTTAACTGGCATTGAAAAGATCTTGTCTTCTGCCATCAGTCTGCACTCAAAACCTCCATTGAGTTCCCTATGTAGAATGGTGAGGTGGCAGGGCTTCAGTTTATATATATAAATATATATATATATATATATATTTATATATATATATTTTCAACCAAATTGTTCTCAAGGTGAAATGTGAAATGAAATAAAATATTGAATTCCTGTGCCCATAACTTGGTCTGCCTCCTTCAGTGTTGGTGAACCTTTTTCTTCCTAGTATTTAAAAATAGGTATGTAATACATAAACCTTGCATTCATAATTCATTTATAGTTTTTAAAATATTAGAATCTTCAAAAAATTTCAAATATCAATTTATTATAATTATTTTCATTAATGTTTAATTGCTCATTTACTAGTGAGAAATTACACGATAAGCCTTTTTTTAAAATTCTAAAAAATATGTTCTTACAGGGACCAGACCGTATAAGTGCAGTGACTGTGAAATGGCATTTGTGACCAGTGGTGAACTTGCACGACACAGGCGTTATAAGCACACTCTAGAAAAACCGTTTAAGTGCTCAATGTGTAAATATTCTAGTGTAGAAGTAAGTGCAGTACTACTAAATCTTTGGGAGGGAGGGGGTAGGTTTTTAAATACAAAGGCTTGATCCGCCATGAGTTCAATGGGGTTTTACACAAATGCATAAAATTACTCATGAGTGTGAGTGTTTGAAGGATTGGGACCTAATGGTGCACTTTCATATTGTTTTTATTGACCTTAGTTTTACAAAACTAACAAACATGTAGCAGAAACACCCGTTAAGTAGCTGCATAAGTTAAGCTGCAATATTGACATCGAAAAACTGTGTTGGGTTAGATAGGTGAAATTTACCTTTGTGCAGAGGGCTTGCACACTGCTGTTTCCACATTTTAACCTCATTACTTCCCTGCATAGAAGAGGAGTGGCCACACAGCTGGTGCAGTCCCTGCACCCCACAAAGGAGGGCTCTGCACTGATCCCATGGAGATTGCCATGGGGGGCATGTGTAAGTGGAGAGAGAGACTGGATCTCCAAATTCAATGGCCCATAAACTTGTGTAACGGGCACAAAGGGCTGAGTTTTCAGCCTCAGGATCCGACCAAACATTGAGGGAGTGAATTCCATGCCTCCATCTCACGGGGCTTTCAAAAGCCCAATTAATAAAATTTTGAGAAGTGGAGGATGAATTTCAGTATCTGTGAAGAAGCCTTTCTCAAAAAACGAAGACATTTATTCAAAATCCTCACATTCTTATTTTATCTGTATACTCATTCTTCTGAGTGAACCGTTTTTGCACTTTTTAAATGAGCATTTGCTGTGCTTATCAAACCATTTTTAAAAGAACAAACCAACAAATACATTTTGTTTTAGCATTTTTTCTAGTTATTATCTAACAGTAAAATGGCTGCTGCATGATGTATTACAGTGACCCTGATCCTGCAAACAGGCACTTGATTAACTTTATGCACATGAGTAGGCTTTTTATAGTCAGTTGGGACTGCTAATGTGTAAAATAAAGTACTTGCCTCGTATTTGCAAGATTGGCATCTATATTGTAGTTCTGGGTCCAAAAATATAAAAACTAGAAAATGCCTGAGGTTCACATGAAATAATAAGCATTCAGTCATGTACCTACATTTGTGTGCATTACTGCAATTATGTTTCTAAATGAATATTTAGATGCTTAAATGCCTGACATGTTCATAATTTGCAGCTGCACACACACCTTCTTTCTGCACATGCATTGTGTTAGCAGATTTTGAATAGTATTTTATGTTTTTTAAAATAATTTCAATTTAGAATTAAAGGTACTCTGTTCTTTTCCTTTTTTTTCCCTTTTTTTTATGATAAGGGTCTTACTAATCACTTTTTGCTATTGCAGACCTCCCTTTGAAGTTGCTGAGAGTTTTGCTTGAGTGAGTGCTGAAGAAGCCCTTAGCACCATGCATTGCACAGTTATTAGTATGCAGTTAAGCTTTGAAACAGCACAGACTTAAGCACATCCCTGATTCTACTTGAGAAGTGACCTTGAGTGGGCTACTCGTGCGTTAAATTAAGCATGTGTGTAAATCTTTGCCAGATTGAAGCCAATGTGATGAGCAAATATGTTACTTATTGATTGGCCTTCCATTTTTTTCTCTATACTTTCAATTTTTCTTTGGCTGGGATTTTCACAGCTGCCTAAGGGAGATAGGTGCCCCTATTAAATTGCTTTGAAAATTCCAGGCTTTGTGCATTGGATAGAATTGTGCTCAGGGCCAGTTTCGCTATTACCCCTATAAAGTCAGTTTCCCCTTTTCTTTGTGTGGGTGTTTAACACACCGTGGAGGGGAGGGAATGTTAAAAATACCCCTACCATTATGGTTACAAATCCACTAACATTGAGAGAGTGTTTTAGTGACTGGTTTAGAACTTGAAATTGCTCCATTTGTTCTGCAAATTGACCATTTGTCCTTAATATCGGTGGTGCTGAAATACATTTTTGACTTTTACACTAGGCAAGCAAATTGAAGCGTCACATTCGCTCACATACAGGAGAGCGTCCTTATAACTGTTATCTCTGCAGTTATGCTAGCAAAGATACCTATAAACTGAAAAGACACATGGTAACTCATTCAGGTAAGACTTACTAATGTAATGGTTAATTCTATATAATTGATAGGTTTTGTAAATCTAGGACCACATTTTTTTTAAACTGGTCTCAATCCAGCCTCTGATATTGCTGCTGCAGTTTTACACAGACAGTTTTTCGCTTATGGTTTGTGTGTGCACAAAACATACATGGAAAAATGTTCATGTAATATTGTGGGGTCTGTTCTAAAAACTACTTTTGAAAATTTGGCCTATCACATTTTTATAACAGTTTTTTAAACTCTGTTCATTTTGTTTAAAATGACATCTACTGATATGAAAGAAAATGTTCATTGTCTTCACTTGCGTACTCTTGTTTTCTGTGATCCAAGTGTTCAGTTTGGTGTCACGCCTGGTTAATTTTACATGGCATGTGTCTGACAGACAGGAAGACTTAAAAAAAACAGCTGCCCCAAAATGTGGGCATGACTGTGGCACATTTGTTCCCTAAAATACAGTCCTCTCATGTAAATTACTTTGGTAAATGAATAACTGAAAGTCCTGTAATTATAACTTGCACCGGTTTAATATTTATGGCAAAACAAAAATAATTTGGTCCTGCTGTGCTCTCCTATATGCTCATGGGATCCCTGTGAAGACAAAGAGGTTGCAAAGTTTGCTTGAGAGCAGAATTTAGCCCAATTCAGTGTTAGCAGTTTTGCATTTTCCTACATTAAAAGCCGCGGAAAAGAAGAATGAACTAATTAATATTGTAAGTTATATAAATGGCTTTGTGCTGTCATTAGTTCTGCACATAATTTCTGTAGGACAAAATTTTGCATTGGGATCAGCTTGTAAACTAATGTGGAGCTCTGCACACACCATGCAGTTAACTCATGTTAATGAGTTTCTGTATGGGCACAGAAGTTCGTGCTGGTGGGTCAGAATGCATCAGAGTGCCATAGACATCCATGGGAGAGCTGCATTTCTATCAAATATATATGAAGAGCTACTGAGCATACATTAATGTCTAACATCTCATGCTTTTTTCGAAGGTGAAAAACCCTATCAATGTTATGTTTGTCAGGCCAGATTCACACAAAGTGGTACCATGAAAATCCATATATTACAGAAGCATGGTGAAAATGTGCCCAGATATCAGTGTCCACAGTGTAATACATTTATTGCGAGAAAAAGTGATTTGGGTGAGTTTGGATTTGTAAGAAAAAAGGAATGCAAAATGCATAGGGAATTTGGTATCTTTTCTTACTGTTTTTAGTGCTATAACATGTTCTTTGACTTGTTTTAATCATTAACTAAAGTATTTCCGAGGAAAAAATATTCATGAATTTCTCCTGCTGAAGGGAGGTGGTGCCATCTTGTGGTTCCTACAGATTAGTACAATTATAATGTTCCACATCAAAAATAAACATTACCAGGACTTTATTAATTCCTCTGACATTAGGAGAATCCATTTTCCGGAGTAACATTGGTAACAAAAATTTCGGTCATAGATTCTCTACTGAACCGAGTGGAAACTCAGTGCAGCAGAAGGAGCAGTTCTTGATGGTACTGCACAGTTTCTAGATTCTGTTCCAGTCCCAGCCCTGTGTGAAATAAAAGTGCCAGTGCAGAAATCTGAGGTGCTGGAGATATACTGAATGCTTTAATACACTGAAATCCTTGAGTATATAAGATCAGCTTGTACATCTGCATTTGTATTTGTCCTTGAATGTTCTTTAACTTTACTTGTGAAGTGTGGAGCATTTCACCAAATGGGACTTCAAAAAGCATAAGTAATCACATTCATAAAATGTATATTAACTTTTAGTCTTGCTTTTATATATGTCATATATGTTTAGCAGACTATTTGTGCTTCTAAATTCCATTAAGCAGTTGTAGCAGATTTATTTTCAGGTTCTGTAAGATTCATATGACATGGCAAATGACAGTGTACAATAAATAAAAATTACTTTTAAATCTTTGGGTCTTTTCCCAACAAGCAGAAAGTGAACCACTAAATTTTGAACATAAATCAGTCTGAGGTAGATATCTAAATTCTTTATACAATTCATGTTTTTTTTCTCATCTTCAAGTAATATCACAACAGTATTGGTGTACATGAAAATGTATGCTTAAAATATAATTGAAAGCTGGATATCATGCAGATTAAATTTTCAGTTATAGAAACCACTGTATTGGAAATACAAACCCACATGATTTTCCAAGAGAATTATGATTATATTAACTCTGTATCTGAAACAATACTTTATTTGCATACCAATAAAATGTTCAGTATTCATATAGTTTACTTGTAAATCGATGGGGTTTTAATAATACGGAGACCTCATAGAAATCAGAGTTTCATTAACAAGCCACCAAATTAGAAATACAACCTGTTGGTTATAATTGAGTCATTTTAACTGTCAGGTTCCAATCAAATTTATACAGATAGGCCAAGATTTTCAAACCAGGAGCCTAAAGTTAGAGTCTTAAATTGATACTTGTGCCAACCTGATTTTCAAAAGTGCTGCTCCAGCTGGGGTCAATACTGCACATTTGTTCAGTTTCTTAACCTACCACAATGTGCTCCTAGTGCTTGAATGAGGTGGGTTGAGGCATAAAGGGAGAGGTTTTTAAAAGTATTTAGGTACCTAAAGATAGACACATAGGCACCTTTGGAAAGCCCACTAAAGGTCTAACTCAGATTGAAATCAATTAAATACTTAGGCTTGGTCTACACTTACCTTGGCGGTTTGGCGGCAGTCGATGGGAGTTACGCAAAGTACGCAAAGAACTTGCGTAACTCCTGTCAACTTCTGTGGTTCTTTTCTGCGCACTGTCTTCACTGCTGCACCACTTGAGGAGGTGGTTTTAGTAATGTCAACTTCTGGATCAACTGAGCGGGTCTTCGCTGACCGCTCAGTCGATCCAGGTAAGTCGATCTGATGGCGGCGACTTCACTGCCATCAGTGTAGAAATAGCCTTACTCATAACAGAAGGAATACTGTAGGGTATTTACTTCTGGAATGTGTCTTTGTTCAGAAATTATCACCGAACAAGCACCAGCTGATTGTTAAAAACCCCCCATATACTGCAGGTACCAGGTTACAATAAACATCATTTGAGACCAGATTGTCAAAGATACTTAAGTGCCTAAAGATGCAAAATGATTTCAATGGGAGGTAGTTGCCTAAACTGCCCTGTGCTTTTGAAAACCCCACGAAGCACCTAAATACCTTTTGAATATCTGGTCCTTTGTGTCGCTCCCCAATAGTAGACTCTTTCTTGGCTCCTGTAATAAGATGCCTGGACAGTTCTTTGTCTGCTTTTTTTTACCCTCCACATACACCCATTCAGGGCTGTGCACAGATAAGCCCTTTGTCTAAAACTGGACATCCAATAATCCATCTTGAGCTACCACAATTTTTTAATGTAATGATCTGTAAAACTGTTTCAGGCGTCCACTTACGAAACCTGCATTCCTACCTGGCTGTGGCAATGAAGTGCAGTTATTGTGAAGCTGTCTTCCATGAGCGCTATGCTCTTATTCAGCACAAGAAAACTCATAGAAATGAAAAGCGGTTCAAATGTGATCAGTGCAGTTATGCATGCAAGCAGGTATTTAAATTAATTGGAGTCTGATGGCTTATTCAGTTGATGTTTCTGTGGTGTAGGCTTGGCTTTGGGGGTATATTTGCTTTGATCATCTTAAAGTTATTTGTTACCATGTAGTCTGTCTAAGTCTGTATAACATACTGTAGTTATATCTGTTTGCAAGATAACTGGTTTATGAATGAATGAGAAAATAGTAATGCAAAAGTCTTAAACTATTTGCTTATGAAAAATCATACATGATCTGTTTGAAAGTAGAAAAGTAAGAGCAGTTATGTTTACTGCAGTTGTGATGAGAACAAAATACTGTATTTGAATCTTATTTGTAGTATTCGACATGTACGGATTACTGTTTACAATCCAAATCATTTATATAAAACAAATAACAATATGCTATAAAAATAGCTTGGAAGCCATGCAATACAAAATACATCAGGAAGGACTGGATTCCAGGAATAGGTTATTTTTCATAAGGCAGAATTTGCCATAGGATACTGTATTGCTTGCCTAATTTATTTACAGTATTTACATTTTTAATAGACATTAACTGTAACTCATATCTTACAGATGTAGACAACTCTTTAGAAACTTCATTACACAGCATTGTTCATATCCTCAATCAGCTTGATCCTATTTATTTGGCCTTGGCTGAAAAAAAAGCTACTTACTGGACCTTTTGTCACCAGAAGATGTTTCTGCATATTTCTATCTCATAGCTATTCTAGAAGAAATTTACTGACATCTGAAAAAGCAAGAATTAAATCATGCTGTATGTTTCATAAGTTTTTTGCTGTATCATTAATATAGGGAAGCATAGGATAGTCCTTGTTTCGTTCCTGGATGATGTGATTAAAGAGTTATGAACGCTCTAGACAAATCATTTTACAGTACATTTTCAACCCAAAGATAAACTATTATTACTGGATACTCTGATTAGAGAATTAAGTGCAGTCCAGCCATGATGAATTTTCATCCTCTTGGGGTATATTTAGAAATCTGTCATATTTAAAGATTGAAAAATGCGGTCATGATCTATAGAACATTTATTTGTTCGTAAGTTTGTTAATCCAATTCTTGCCCTTACATTAGCAATGTCTGAAATGTATGTATTATACATTAGCACAATTAAAGTCTTCACAAGCCAAAGGGATAAACGTTATGATAGTGTATGTTTATCTAAAAGAAACTCACTCCGGTGATTCTGCAGCAGTCGACTGGAGTTATACAAACTACGCAGAGAACTTGCGTAACTCCCGTCGACTGCTGTGCTTCTCTTCTGCATGCTTTCCTCACTGCGCTGCGCCACTTGAGGGGGTGGATTAACAGCGTCAACTTCTGGATCGACTGAGTGGGTCTTCACTGACCGCTCAGTCGATCCAGATAAGTCAATCTGACAGCAGCGACTTTGCTGCCATCAGTGTAGACATAGCCTCGTATAAAACACGGGATGCTTCCATTGATATTCCTTCTTTTCTAAATGCTTTTAAGACTGTCATTGGAAAGGTGTGAAAATTTAGTGACTTGATCTGCTGTTGATTTTTCAGAAGCATCACATCATAGTCCAGAGCAAACAAATTATAGAGAGATGATAACTAAATATGGATCAAAGGCATGGATCCTCAATCAGACACGCATGCTTAGTAATAGAAAAGGGGCAGTTAATTTTTAAGGTTGTCTGTATATATTTTAGGGCTGGGCTTTTAAGACCATTAAAACATGTATAGCTTTATCTTGCCGTTGCTTCCATGAACTGGGTAACAAACGTAAAAAAACACCAAAAGCTCAGTAATACGGGCTTTCGCTGGTGTTCTTTATCACTACAGCTTATTAATTTTAAACAGTTTCTGCTGAATTAAAACAACTTTGCCTCCTGAACTCATCAGTTACCACTTGTCTGAGGAAAGGGTGGCACAGGTATTCTCTTATATAGTCATCTGTCTGTCTCTCTTGTGGTGGGAGGGTTACACCCTCAGCAGCCAGAGCTTGGAGAGAATTCTTCACATGTCTGAGGTTGCTATTGTTTTTTGAAACTGCAGCATGCAGATGTGCTGTCTCTGTAGGCAGCAATCTCTTCTAACCTGTCTGATACCGCTGCTACTAGTCATTCCCACTGTTAATTACATAGGTCCTGATGTGCTAGCATAGACTGTTCCCTTACAGAGATCCATTTCCTTCAGTGCATCTCTAGGTGTATGCCAGGATCCATATCAGTGGATCCCACTGCATGATTGGGGCCATCAAACTCAGCAGGTGTGGAATTTCCAGTAAACAATAGGAGATGATGTCTTAAGAACCCACCAACTCTTGAAGTAATGTTTTAAAAAAATCAAAACAGTTGACTTATTCTTTTATTTTTTCTGGGAAGTTTTTGTTTTGTTTTGTTCCAACCAGTCTTTAAATCATTGCACAGTAAAATAATTAACATACTCTATTTCTTTAATGTTCTGGTAAAGTGAAAAATTTAGGAAAATACAAACTAAATCTCAATACTCAGCTCTTAACACCTTATTTCAGGGATCACCATCCTCCAAGTGATATTACATATGGGATAGAATCCTGGTCCCATTCAAGTCAATGGGAGTTTTGCCATTGACTTCAGTGGGAGCAAGATTTTACTCTACACATTCTTCAGCACCTGTGCTCTATGGGTCAAATTAAGGAAACTGCAACATCCTTGAACTCTAGTTTTCTTGCTTATGACAAAAATTTATGTTTTAAACATTGTTTTCTTTGTTTCAGGAACGACATTTGATTGTGCATAAGCGTACACATACTGGGGAGAAACCCTTCACTTGTGTGTGTTGCAGCAAATGCTTCCGGCAGAAGCAGCTTCTAACTGTTCACTTCAGGAAACACCATGATTCCAGTTTTAAACCAACTGTTTATGAATGTCCTAAATGTGGCAAGGGCTATTCACGCTGGGTAAAATACTTTTAAGGAATCTCGGGTGATATCTTTAATTAAGTACTACCTATCCCATTGTTATAAAGAAGCTATCTCGCTGGCTGAACAGAATCTCCTGCTAGCTCCCTGATGCAGAGCCAGCAATGGGCTTTTCCCAGGTCTCACATCAAAGGGTTAATACATCTGATAATTTGCCACTTTATATAAAATATAGGCCAGGTGTTTGTTTCAGGAATTATATTGGTACATTGCAAGTTGAGGAATTAATAAGACTGATTTAGTGCAAATAGTCTACTGATAGAAAATAAACGGAGAATAGGAAACAATATCTGGAAAGTGTCCTGGATAGGTACCAAAAGACAAATAGAAGAAACTGAGAAAATAGGGGAAGTCGAAAATACGAGGAATAATTCATCAAAATGAATAAGCGAATAATAATCTTGGTCTTCAAAACCTTATGCTACCAGCAGAATTTGTATCTCAGCCAGCTCCCTGAGCATTCAGGATACTTTGTTAGCAACAAGAAGTATTACTGTCTTGGGACTCATGATTACAGTAGCTTCAAAAGCTAGTCCAACTTTCTTTCCAAAATTGTTATTCCATAAACCGTTTTACTCACTTATGAACCAAACAAAGATGGTAGGTCTGATTTTAAGCCTGCCAGTCTTGCTAATGTTCCCTTAAAGTGGAATTTAAATTTGTTTACTGGAACAGTCTTCAGAAGTTTGATAAGCAGCAAATCATTGAGATGAATTAACATTTTTTCTATTTTTTAAAAATCTGTAACTGCCCTAATACTATGTTCATATGTCTGTGCTTCATTATCCTAACAGAATAATATGCATAAGCACGCTGAAAGCTGTGGATTGGTGAGGGCAAAAGTTGTTACACTGCACAAAGGAAGCAAGGGCAAAAAGAAAAGATGTGACAGCCTAAAACATGATGTGAAGCAAGAAGGTAATCAGCTAATAAATTAGAATTTAATCAAATAAATTGGAGTCAAAGAGATATGGCTAAGTACTGACTCTCTTCCTGTGGTTTAATTAATGTTTCATAGTGAGACTAATTTAATGCTAATATAGAAAGAATGTCTCAGAGACACCGTTTTGTGTGTGTCAAAAAGCCCAGTCATCTGAGTGTGAGTCATTGTTCAATTATTTGTTCTGGAGCCACTGTTCCCCTGCTCATGCAAGTTTCCTCCCAATCTCCCTGTCTAGCAATAGTCAAAAATTCGGCACTATCTTTAGTCAAGGTAGATGAATGCATCACCACCTTAGAGACCAGAGTGAGCACCCTAGTGCAGATAAGTGTGTGTGTACAGGCAATAGGGACCAAACTGAAAACTCCTGAGCACTACAAATCAAGCTTCTCCCATGTGATGCCAAGCTAGGATGCTGCTTAGAGTAGATTGAGCATGTCTTCATAATATGATCATTCCTCTTCTTTCTCTTGTGTTTGATCATCAGAGAAATAGCAAAAATTGCTATTCTAAATAAAATTGGTCTTCACATAACATGAGATGAATAAGACAGTATAGACCTTCAAGCTATTGTTTCAGGCTGTCTGCAAGCTTGGACAGACACATTTGTTTTATTTATTCTTACTTCTGATTTTTAAAATACAACCATAGGCTCCCATCCAGTGCTCTGGGCACCTCTCCCATAAATTCAAATCAGATGTACAGAAGGGACTGCCTCTAGATATCTTTCTCTAACTTTCCTCAGCTTTAACAAAAAGGGGGGAAACGTAAAGGTGACCTTGGCAATGAGAGTTACCTGGGCTCTGGCAGATCAAAGGTGGGGAAGTGAGTTCCAAATTGAGACCCTCTAACAGAGAACACCTGCCAGCAGCTCAAGTGCCTCTGCTGAGGTGGTATATCACGCTGTGTTGGTTTACACTTCGTTCACATTTTGAAGGTTCTCTTTGCAGTCACCAGGGCCATATAATAATTTTTTAAAATTTAAGCTTAGTTTCTGGAGTACAAGATGATAGCCACTACGAAAAGGTACTTGCTCATTGACCCACTGCGAGCTTGTCCAGTCCGACACTTTTTTAAACATGTGGAGGGAACACAACGCTTAATGCACTGGCGGACAGGCTACACTGATTTTCCCCTGTAGGGACAGTGCCACTAGAATGACATTTCACGTAATGACAATTGTGATGTGGGAACTTTTTCAAGTCTGATGAATATGTCGCAAGGTGGAGCATCAGCAGGTGGTTTACATGAGTGCTCCCTCCACTCCTTTTACTGGTAAGGCTGCAGTGGTCGTGGCTGAAGGTTTTGAGAGACATGCCAGCGTAGAGACAAACCTAGTGTTTGTATTTGCAATACTTCCGTCGTGTAGGCTTTACTGCTATTGTCTGGTGCAAGCACAGGAGGGATCGAATGCAACTGCTTCCTTGATTCTCACAGTAGTGGGGGCAAATGACTTATCTGGCTTTAAGACTAAGCTTGA
>ML675625.1:17902721-17947725 GCA_007922155.1 Mesoclemmys tuberculata | reverse complement strand
AGATGATCATATTGGTCCCTTCTGACCTATGAGTCTATGAGATCTTGTGCATTCAAGCACTGGGTCCAAATTGCTTTTTTCAATTGTCACTGTTTGTGGCGAAACAAGGGCAAAGGAGGAGTGTTACACACACCCTTGGAAATTGACCGTAAGATATGTATATGAGCGTTGGCTTTTTAAAGATCATAGCATCGCAAGAATGTTTGACTCTTTTGCTCAGGTTAAAAATTGATGTGTGGTGTCTTTATGGCTGTTGAATAACACGCTGTGCTGCTGCTGTTGAAAATGAATTAAAACAATTGAAAAAGATTTCCCTCTTCATCATTCGGCCATGGATATGAGAAGTATGTAAGTCTCCAGTTAACTAATGTTTAGGTCTCTGCTGATTAGGAAATCATCAGTGCCACTCAGTAGCATTGATTGTTGCACATTAAATCTAAATTGATCCACGAAAATCGAGAACAAAATCCCAGTGGTAGCAAGGTGACGTTTGTAAGAGAATGTACTCGTCCTCCAAAATAGGAGACTTTACAATTAAAAAATGTAGTGGTGCATTATAGACACTGAAAATGCTTTTTCCCCTTATGGTAAAACTGCAGAATGGTAAACTCCCTTAGTGTTTACTTATTTCTTTTGTTGACAATTATGCTATTTAATTTTTCTGCAAAGCTGTAGACCTGGGATCATTCCAAGATGTTTCTTCTGTGAGCACTGTATGCTGTGCCAGTGAGGTGGTTCCTGTCACATGCGGATTAGAAACAAGTACTCCGAGGGAGCAGAAAACAGAAATTACTTGTGAAATGATCTTCAACATGATGGACAAATAATACAGACACAAGTACTGATTTCCATTATTAACCTACAGAATGTCTGTTTGTATACTAATGCAAAGTCTGTACACCTGTTAAGGGAAGTAAGCTGTAGAAGGTATTGGTTTCAAACTCTTGAAGTCCTCCTATCTTGTTTTCTTCCATGTGGATTATAATACACTACAGATCTTCTGTAAAACTGGCTGAAAAGTTACTGGCTGAAGTTACATGGAAGCCACATGTGTTCTAACGTGTTCACATCAGTGTCAAAGAAAAACACATCTTCAGACTAGGCTATGGAAAAAGGAGGTTGAATTATATTCAGTTTACTTTTCAGTCTTCTTCCAGATTTAATTACTGACTTACATACAATTTTCAAGCAGATTTATTCCTCAGTAGCTATGTGCTCCTGTTAAATTCAGATCCCGATCCTTATGGATTTCATCTTGTTTGCACTTACCTCGAGGCAAGCGTATTGTGAAAGGCAAGATTATTTTGATGCAAGGAACATTGTTAGATTTTCTCTAGGAACACTAAAGATCTTAACAAATCTGTACTGTTTCAGCCTAGTATAGCACATATTATGGTTCTCAGATTTATAAAAAAAAAAGTATCTGGGTACTCTGCCAGTAAGTTTATTGTAACATTATTAATTTTAAAATATACATACTTTTAATCTCTTAATTTTAAGTATCCTTCTTTAAATTAACATACAGTAGCCCATACAACCAAGCCTCAGAACTGGGTAATGGCCTTAGTCAGATTCTCCTCCCATTTAACACCAGTTTTACTCGGGTAACCCCACTGATTTCAGTTGGGGCACTCATGATTTATACGAGGGTGGCAAGAGAATCAGATCCCTTGGGTTTTTTGTTGATTATTAGGACCTTTATAACCGCTTTAAGTTGTAGTGTGAAAAGCCTTACTAGAGTAGTAAGAGCATCAGGTGACCTGTGATTGAATGTCACATGGCAATTTTCATTTTCTTAACTATTTTTTTGTAGTTGGCTTTTTTGAATAGCTGTCTTGCCTGTAGCTACAGGCACGTGACTGTAAGAGTGGGTTTGTACTTAGGACTTGATCCAAGCACGCAGAGGTCATTTGAAAAATTCCCATTGACTTAAAGCACTTTGGTTGAGGCCTCTAATAATGTATGCATGTGTTTAAAAAATATGAACATTGCTAAAATACTTTTCATGGGACATACATCAATATAAAAAGCAATGGAATTCTAGTCATTCTAGCCTTTTGCCAGTTTGTAGGAATCACCACTAGTAAACCAGCCTTACTCGTTAGTCTTTATGATGAATAATCATAGAAAGTACTATTGATTGGTTGTACAGGGAGCACAACTAGTTTCTGCATTATTCACTCATTTTTACTATAAATATTTGGAAGCATGGTCAAAATATTAAATATATACTTTTAAACTATGCTAGCATTTTAATTTTAATGACAAATCATAACACATTTTATTTTTAAAAAAATTTGTTTTTTTGGATATGGAATGTTATATATTTGCATTGTTTTTATGAGCATTACAAAGCCTGCTGTCTTTACTCAATCAAAACACCATCATCAAAACTTCAAGGTTTTTGCCTGAGGAGAAGTGCAGAATTTGGTTATTTTCGTTGGCTGACAGCCTAATTCTTATGTTCTTAAAGGCAAATATTTTAACAGAAAGTTACAAATACTGTAAATTCGAACTGATATCCCACTTACGTTCTGCATGTAGACCTAAGTATGTACTATAGGTTTTTAATTATCTTTATTAACCGTGCTTTTGTAGCTGACAGTAATATTCTTCTGTTCTGTGCCTTCCAAGTTAACTGTATTTTTAAGCATTCACATGTGAAAGAACTCTTACATGTTTTCTTACTTTTAAGAGGTTAATAAATGCATATTTATTTTCAATTAATACACCGAGACCTTTATCTGTCCTTTACATGCCAGATGTAACTAGATAGCTTGTAGTGCCTACATTACTACAAAATACTGTTGATCCTGTGATGTGCTGAGCACTCTCAACTACCACTGAAGGTGGGAAAGCAACCTCACCCTCTTATGCAGCAGTGCGCGTCTAGGAGACAGAGGTGATCAGCAACTCACTGAAGGCCCTTATCATATTGCAGACTGGAGTATCTAGGTTAACGTGATACAGAGTGATGCATGCTACCACAGGGCTAGATCAAGTCCTTAGACAACTGCTGATATAAATTACTTTATTATAGTAGTTACGGCTTTGATAATGCAGTGCGATACCCCATCCAGTTTTGTAGTGTAAGTAATTTAGAATCATTGGGAAGGCAGTGTACTTGAATCAATTAACCTTGCTAGTTTGTTTAACCCTTATTCCATAATAACAATGTTATGTGGATGTTCAGATTCATAGTCTGTGTGTTCATATTTTGGTGCAGTTTGCCTAATGATAATGTTTACCCATTTCACAGAAGCTGATAGTTAATGCTGATTACTTAAATCACCTAAGAAGAACTAGATTTTAAGATTTCTATTATGAAAGTTTGAATGCTATTGTTGGCCTAGCATGCAGTAACGTTAACATTCTTCATCTGAAAATTAGCATATTGGTTGGTTGCTTTGTTTGTTTAAAATTCATAACAATGTTGTGTAAACAGTTTGACCATTTCAAATGTATAAATGGTTTATTTTGAATAGAATAATTACATATTTGGCTTCCTTGTTATCCTAAGCCAGAAAATCGGACTGCTTGAAATAAAAAAATATTTTCTCTTATTTATGAACTCAGAGTAGTTATCATTTAAGCCATTTAGAAATTGAAAGTGATGGATGCTTTTGAAGAGTGAAAGATAATACTTTGACCCTATGAGAAGTTTGTTCCTAATTGAAGTCTTTTGCCATTCAGCCTAATTAGATTCTACTTTTTAGTGAAATCAGTGGTGGTTCCGTGTGAGTAAGAATTGCAGGATGGAAGCTTTTAGGTACTTTTTCACCTGTGACTTGGGTCAGGTTATGATTAACATTTTACAAAGTTTTAGTATTGAGGTATCTAATTAAAAAAAAAAGTTATACAGTAAACATTCGTTAGCAGCAACATATCGGTGCCATTTTGCTATGTTGTTCTAAGCGGCAGATGCTGTTTATGAGGAGTGTCCTCTGACCAAAATTGTATGACAAGTTAAGGGTGTTTTGGAAGGGGTGGAGCAGCCGCGTGAGGGGGTATGTGGTGGGAGAACCCCATGTTTGGGAGGAATGGGGTAGGGGAACCCTGGAGTTGGCAGTGGAGTCCCCACTTAGCAAGATGGCTGAGTGAGCCCAGCTGTGGATGGCTAGGGAAGGCATTGTGCAAAGGCTACGAAGGGGGTAATAAAGGGGTGGTGGCTCCTAGCACAGACAGAGAAGAGAGGAAAGGGACAGATCAGTGCCATAGGGGGAGAGGGCCCCCAACCCCCACTGCAAAACAGTACACCCACACCCTGCCACCGATAACCAAGATGGAGGGGATAGCTCAATGCACTGTGGGAGAGAGGGGATGTCCTCAATATTCCCCACTGCAAAATAGCAAACTCCCGCGCCTGTAAGCCAGACGTTGAGGAAGGGAGGAGCAAACCTTGCAGCTGCACATCTGCTACTCCCTGACTCCAGCTCCCAGCCCGAATAATTCCTGTTTTCTGGACCCTCCCATCTACATATGCTCTCCATGCAACCTCTGTCAGGCAGGGCAAGCGGACAGGCCTGGGTGCCTTGGCATTGCGCTGAAGGGTCAGGATTGGAAGGGGAGTGGAAAGATGCAGTTTGGTGGGTGGGGGGTCAACAGTCCTACATGTTCCCTATCTCTGCCCCAGATAGGACATCACAACACCAGTGGCGTACCGAGGGGGGGGAGGGCAGGTCCCTGGGCACTGGCCTGGGGGTGGTGCCAGCCAGACCCTCAGAGGAGGAGCTGCCCCCCGCACAGTCGCAGGCGACCAGGAACCACTTGGCTGTAACATCCCCAACGGCCACACCAACGCAAGCTCAGCCCTGCCAGCGACTGAGGGCTCCTGCTGTGGGGGGAGCAAACATCCTCCCAGCCCCTCCATCCCCACGCTGGGTGCAAGGAGGGAGTCACGGGGACCCTGGCTGCACAGGGGCCAAGCAGCCGAAGGCAGGTCTCTGGGGCAGAGCTCATCACACACACCCCCACCACCGGGCAGCTCATGTCACTCTTGCTCCCTGCCACCCTCACAGCAAGAGGAGAGTGGGGGACAGCAGGAAATGAGCCTGCAGACCCCACCCCCCTGGGTCCCTGCCAATGAGGGGGAGGCGTAAATGTAAGTGTTGGCCCCCATGCGCTACAGTTTCCCAGAGACCCACGGCACACCACTGCACAATGTCACAAATTTTGCTTTTATGTGGCAGCTGTGTTTCTGTTACCAGGTGGACTGCCCACAGTAGGGAAAGCGTTCCCAGGGAAAATGTTGCTCGAAAGCAGAGGGTGCTCTTACAAGGTGTTGCTGCAAACAAGTGTCTGCTGTACAGAAGTATGTGGATTTTAAAACAATATATGGATATGATTAAACATCATAAAATTAGATCACAGCTGTAATCCTAAGAAGTTAAATTAATCAATCATATTTAAGAGCCAAAGGAAAAATTGTTTTAAAACATTAAAACTTTTAAAGCATTACAATCAATGTTTTCTTAATTTTCTTTATTTCGTATTCTAGTGTATTCCCAAGGAGCTATTGAGAAAACTTGTGCTGTCTGTTATCAGTTTTTTAAATTAAAGGGCCTAATTTTCAACAGTTGCCTCTAATTTTACATTTACAATTTTCTCAGGGGTTGCAAACTCTTCTTGGTGCAAATGTTAGAATTTAGATAGTAGTTATTTGATTTGCAATTGCAGATGTGTGCATCTGCAAATCAGGTAGTTAATCAGCTACATTTTATTATTCCCACAAAATTAGGACTAGTTTAAGGCTACTTAAAAATTCAGTCTAAAAAGCACAAAGAATTTGTGTGCAACAGTCTCAACAGAAATTGCAAAAACAAATTCCCTGGGAGGTACTTTCACAAGGAGGAAAGTTTTATTTCTTAGGGGTTTTATGATATTTTTATCCTGTGGGGAATGACTCATACATCAGTATTACAAATGTTAATGCCCTACATTAGCAATACAGCATAACAGAAATATCTTTTAATAGGTGTAAGTGTGAGGAAATTGTTACAAATGCCTGACCACCATCTAGCTTCAAGCAGTTGTCATAAATAGAAATAGATCATTTCTGTGTAAGAGAGAGTGGAAAGCTTAGCCTCTGAGTTTTCCCCCCAAAATAAGGAATAATGTTCCTTTAAATGGTTGACGGCTTCTATATGGGCATGTAGAACACGCATCCAGTAGATTAAGGAGAACAAGCAGTTAAAAGAACAGTGGTATGTGTGTTTCTTTTAAATTGGGCTCCAAGCATAAAATGTATCTGATACCTGGAAGCATAGCTACTTCCAGAGCTTTAACATATGAAATATGAGGCTGGAAAAAATAATAAAATACAGATTTGACCATCAGGTTTGAAATCTTCCACAAACAGATGTAAAACCCATTTCAAATAATGTACGGAAAACTACCAATCCTACTGTCAGAAAAAGGACAGGCTGGAGATGTATCTATTTGAAAACCTGAAGAAGTTTTTGCACAATCGTGATGAATTAAGCACTGTGCTGTTATATTGGCGTTGGGAGGGAAGTAATAACGACAGTTTCCTTAAGATGGCAGTCTAAGTTCACTTGTGTTTGATCGCTCACTAGGTGAAGGTCTCACTAGGGTAAATGTTAAAGGTTCTTCAGATTTCCCATCTTTATGTTGGTGTAACAGTATATCCTGCTGATGGGTTTAGTATCTATTAAAGCCACGGCAGGAATGCTTGGCGGAATTTTGCCTTGAGTGTGCCCAGTAATTCCAGGAGTCTCTAGGAAGTGTGGTCACTGCAGCACCCTAGGAAAGGATGTGGCGTGCACAATTCATATGTGTTCCCACTCTTGAAGAGCTTGTACTAGCATGGAGGCTGGAGCTGCCCTTGAATGAAGAAGAGCACAAGGCGCTGCCGCTGTGCTGGACATCTGAATCAGTATGCGAGGGGGAAAAAGCTCCTTGTTGCACAGATTTCACAGCACTAAGAGTTTATATAAAACTATTTGTCAGGAGTAAGCCGTGGGTCATGAGATAGTTAACCTGTGGTGCTTGTTGCTTCGGCATCACTGAAGCGAAGAGTTTACTAGGATTAAAAATAGAATGATATGGATAATCAGGTAATAAAATAACGTATAAGGGCTATAAACCTATATGCTTCAGGGCATAAACTAACCACTAACTTCCTGGGAGTAAGAAGAAACTTTGTAAATGAGCAGGTTATTCCATAATTGTCCGCTATGTGGTTTCTTGCACGTTCTTCTGATGTGCATGGTAGTTGATGACAAGATACCCAACTTGCTGGAACCCAATTTAATTCAGTAATAATCTCACATTCCTGTATTTACTAAGGATTAATAACTTTCAACAGTGTAAAAATACTGAGAGCCCGATTCCCAGCTGTAGAATTCCAGTGCAGTTACACGGATGTAAAATTAGAGTAAGGCAGACATTCAATGGTTAAAGTGCCACTTTTAATTAGATTTTGTTCTTTGGCCAGAAAGAAAACATTTATTCATGTTGATTGTCCTTGAGTTGTCTATGTGAAGTTAGCTCCCTTACTATATATATATGTCAAAGACCCTTTAACTTTAACAATTGCATTTTAAGGAGTCATTTTAGAAATCTTTGGAATCAGCCATAATCTATGTGTTTTTCACACACAACTTCTGTTGGCCTCCATGGGATTTCCTTGCACAGAATGATATTGCTCTAAGGTTTTAATACAAGGTTTATATTAATTCAAATCTTGCATTTAGTGATTTATTAAGTAATGAAGTAGCTTCATCTTAGTCCCTAGTGGATATTTGTCAGCATTACAAAAGTATCACACAGTTAAACATGATTGAATTTCTAATAAGCAACCCAGGACTGGCCGGGTACGTGACATATTTAATTATTGAAGTTACTAAAATATAAGCTTACAGTTTTATTACATCTATGAACCTGTTTTGCCTGTTTTTTCATAAGCGTTTCTTCTAACAAAAAAGCAGATATTTAGATATATGTATTGTTCCACCTCTTCAAAGCACTGTACAGGCATTAACTAATCCTCACTGAAATGTCAGTAGTGCTAGTTGAACCTTTGGCCTGTGACAAAATCTTAAATTGTCCGTAGCAGGTGAAAGGTGACAGGGAGATCATTTTAACAAGCTATGTAAAACTGCGGTTGAAAGACAGAACAGAACAAAGGCAAAGAAATGAGGTAAACTAATTTTTAATTTGATCAGAACTAAGAGGACTGTTAATTAGGGGTTCAAAGCTGTGGGCGAAGAGCCAGGTTTGTTATAGCAACAGATCGTACGGTGAGGTGAAGTGTACACATATCAGCCATTGGCTGCTTGTTTTGATTTGAGAGTTTTGGATGGGACAAAGTTGCCACCTCTTTTAGGTATTTATTTTCTGTGGAGAACTTGGCAAGCTGTTCTGCACATAGCTTAAGAATGGAACAATCATCACTATTGCCACATGTGGGAATGCAGGGTTTTACCATCAGCCCTTCTTTTTCCTGATCCTAAAAGATGTCCTGACCACACTAGATGAGGAGAGAGCATCGGGTGATATTCATCTCCATGGCTGTGCCCTGAGCTACTCCTGAGATGTGAATCTAAGGTTCCTGCTCCTCTCTCCCTTGTGTGTCCATTTCCTTCTGTATTTTATACTTTTTACATCTTACCTGTCTCAGTTTTTGCCATCTGCTTAGTGACAGTCTGGCTTAGCCAAATGGGTCCAATGCAGAACTTTGCAGTGCTTCCTCTGGCTAGCTAAAAGTGATGCTGCGTGTTGTGCCTGTAGCTTTCTGACAACTAAACTCCAAACTTGGCAAACCAAAGCTGCATTTTCTTATCTTTGCTCATCAGTGCATAGGCTCCCTTGTGTATGTTTGTCTCTTTTTGTAGAAGAACAAGCATGGGAAAACCAGAGGCTATAGCTGCACTGATTTCCCCAGGATTACTAGAGCAGGTCTAGGGATCATGGATGTAAAAATGCTAGCAGTTTCTCTACCTGACTGTTCCCACTGTTGTTTGCACAAGTGGAGTTGCTCCCATACTAGAGCAACGTTGGGAAAGTTCCCAAAATGGTAGACAGGGCTTCCCTTTCCCTAAGATACTCTCACATAAAGATTCTTCCCTTTGAAAGATGTCTATACAAAAAGAGAAGGAACAAGGGAGATTATTAAAATGCAGACTTACTTGATTTTTTCATCTTGTTTATTCCTCCTTCATTTTCTTTGCTTTAATAATACCTAGCACTTGCATTTTTCCACTGTAGATCTCAAAGTGCTTTACAAAGGATGTAAGTACCATTATCTCAGTTTTATAGATGAAGAAACTGAGGCATAGAGAAAGCTGAAATGACTTTTCAGTGGCTGGGAATAGAACCCAGGTCTTCTGATTTTTCAGTCCAAAGTTCTACTCTAGATTACACGACCTCCCCATGGTACAATAAATAATACCAAGTCTCTGGCAAATAAATTAAACTACTGCTAATGTGGCAGTCAAAAAAGATAGTGACTGAAGTAATTTTAAAATGATAATTTTCTGAAGATCCTGTCCAACCTATGATGTGTGTTATCTTCACTGTACAGATGGGGAAGATGAGAGACAGAGGATCCAAGTAATCTCTGGTTTAATTCCTTTTTCTTTAGATAAAGGGATGAATTTGGCCCACAGAAGTTGACTGGTCCAAATCACAGAAATGAATGGCTGTTGTGGGATTAAAATTAAAATTCAGAATTACCTGGCTAGCAGTCCTGTGCTCAGTCCACTAGATCACATTGGCCCTTAATAAATGCCTAGTGGATGATATTGTAAATTGTGTGTATTGCTAGATGATAATCCCACAAAATTAGAAATAGAAACCCATAGGTGTGGCAGGCCAGGATGATTTGAGTTCCATTAACAGAATTGTGTGTGGAAATATACAAGGCCTAACACCATTATGCCAGTGCTACAAGCTGCTTTCAGGACCACCAATTGAAATAGAAATAACATTTATAGCTTCCTTAAAGGTCAACCCATAAAATGATATAAAAGAATTACAGCAGAGTGTGATTAAAGAGCATGGCTGAACTTGCTGTATTATAACATCTGATAACGAAGAAAATGTGACGAAAGCTTAATATCTTGGTGGTTCAGGAAAGTTCATAATTAAGATGCAGATTCTCATTAATCAAAAGAGGCAGAGTACAGAAGGTGTCATTTGTTTTGATAACCTTATTTAGAGAGCCATTCTGCTGACCATCGCACTATGTACAAGCTGCTTCTATTGGTTAATGGCAGATTCCTGGATGGATAGCATTTAAACTACTATTGTTTTCACAGTATAGTGCTCCAACAGTGTCCTCCACTTCCACAGTTTAACATCTAGTTTTTTATGGTGTTTTGTCTGAGAAATCAAATCAGTGTTTGAAAGTAATTTACATTAATATAGTATGCTTTCAAACAAACTTCATTCCCTGCTGTGTTGGTTTTTTTTTTTTTAACAGTCCACTATTGTTTGAGGTTATTCACTGAAACATTTGGACTCTTATCTAGCATTGTGGCTGTGTGACTGTTATAAAATGGCATAGAATTTTATAGCCGTTTTGGTTCAATCTGTTTTCATTCTTAATTAACATTTGACAGTTAACAGAATTTAGTTTCTTCTTTTGTCAATCGATTGTTACATCTAAATTATTTTTAGCTTTTTGTTTTTCTAGATTCCCTCTATTATTAGTTTTACCCCAGCCCTGTTCACATAGCAACAGTGACTGGTAAGAGTAAGAATGCAGAGAAAGAGTGACAGAGCTGTATGCTTTGATAAGGAAGAGCCCTGCCTTTATCAGTACCAACTAATCAAATGGTAGGTAGTAGTTAAATGGTAATTATAATTAACTCTTCTAACTGCCACCCTTTATTTGGGAGAATTGTGTATTTAGACAGCAAAAATGTCCTCCCTTTCGGGCAGAAGTGATTTTTCTGTGTTGTTATAACTCACCAGCAACTTTTCATTGTGGAGCTAAAGTTGTAAAATATAATGTATATTTACAGTAGTTATTTCTTACCATAGTATTTTGCATGCTCTGCTCTTTCAATTGTGTCTCTTTATCATTTGTCATAGCAGTCTGAACACTACTTAATTTAAAATGGGCCAAATCCTGTAAACTTCCACAAAAAACGAATGGGAGTTGTGCCTTACGCACAATTGCATGAATGGGCCCTTTGGATTTGGTCCCAGCTTGCATTGGTGCAGATTCATTACTTCAGTGAGCTTACCCTGGTTACACACTAATTTTTCAGAAATGCTGAGCACCCACAAATCCCATTAGAGCTGCAGGTATTCAGCATCTTTGAAAATCAGGCCATATGTCTATGCTTTACATTCATAAAGGGGTTTTGCTGTTATTGTCTTGAGATCTCCTAAGAGAGATGCAGCTGTTTTCACCCAGTACTAGATTGAATGTAAAGATGCCTGCCATCCCCAGCTTGTCAGAAGAACAGTACAGCACTGAACTGCTTGCCTTGCCATACCGTCTGGCAGATGTAAGCTAACTACAGGAGGTCATCTATACAGGCAGGCACGCTGTCCTAATACTTCTTTCCTTCTCAGAAGCAGACGAACGAGTAGAAACAATGCATTGCTTTCATGATGTGATGATGAAGGATGACAGTTTGTAGGAGATGAATCAAAGGTTATTGATGAGAAGATCCATCCAGATAATTGCTATAATTATACCCTGAGGATGCAGCGCCCATCAAAAAGAGTTACGTGATAATTCTGTTTGTAAATATTTACTTGACAGGGAACTTGTAGTCTTTGCCTTAAATCAGGCAGGTTTCTCCTTTACATCTAAAGGGAGAAACTTTCATTTTAACCTCTTGTTAATCTAACTGTGCTTCTTCTGTTGGCATGTGAAAAGGAAATGTTCTTGATCTCCTGAAACAAAAAAGCCATTGTGATTTTTTTTAGGCAAGTTATTAATAAACAAAAATACCACTTTTTGTTAAATCCATAGATGTGTAAGTTGGTTGCTGTGAATCCACAACAAATACAGTAAATAGCGTGTATACGATTAGTGCATAATGTTGTGCATTTAGAAGGTGCACCTGGCTTGGAGGCCTCTTGGCTCATCTTTCTTGAGCCTGCCTAGTGGGTCTGCAATGTAATAGAAAGAACAGCCCATGGACAAGAAGGCTACTTGGAACACTGAGGACTGAATATATCATAGACACACCCAGTGTCACTATTGCAATAGCTCCTGTTCAATCAGCCCCTTAATGTAGCACATAGAAATTGATGCTGCTGCAGCATCAACATGGAGTTTGAATCAAGGAAGTGCTTGGAGAACCAGAACAAGAGACAGGTGCAAATGCACCTAATTTCTAATCTCAACCTAGCAGTAGCCATTATTAAATGTAGAGTTAGGGTTAGCATTTTCAAAACTGGGAGCCTAACGTTAGCTTTCTAAATCCATATTTAGGCACCTGTATGTATGGAGACGAGACAGAAATCATTTAGTTTCCATAAGCCATTGAGGTACTCAGGTACTTTAAAATATAGATAGAGTTATAAAATGTAGGACTGGAAGGCACCTTAATAGGTCATCTAGTCCAGTCCCCAGCGCTGAAGCAGGACCATGTATTATCTAGATAGGCACCTAATAGGATTTTGAAAGCACCTAGATGCCTAAATCCCATTTAGTTCAATGGGAAGTCAATAGGAGTTAGGTGCCTAGTAGCATTGTCAAAACACCTATCTGCATTTTAGGCACTTCGGTACCTTTACATATCTGGCCCTTAGTTGTAATGAGCTTAAAGGCTCTGGGACAAATTGATCTCAGTACTGCTAATATAAATCAATACCAAAGCAATGGAGTTACTCCAGATTTACACCAGTGTAACAGCCTAGCCCTTTATTTTTTAACACTGACGGGGCCTTTTTGGATCCCATGGAGAAACAATACATTCCTTGAAATCATTACACACATTCATCATAGGACACTTTTTTCAAAATTCACACTTTTGTGAATTCATGCTTTTTTTTAACTTTGGAACCATACAAGAAGTCCAGCTACTTATGAAAAAATCAGGTTAAGATGATCCATCGTTTCCTACAGGTTTAACTACCCAGATGCCACTCTTCAATAGTTAGAAACTGGACTGGGAACTTATTATTGTTAAAGTAATTACAGGACTTGAGGAAAATATCTTTATCTTCATTAATGTTCAATTAATAAATACATGTTTTTTGAAGAGTAACCTACAAATATCTGACAGTAGCAAGATTTTGTAATGTACCCTGCTAGTCAAATGCCATTGGGATTTTTGAAGAAGGAATGGGTTTGAAAAATGAATATAATTTGGACAGTGAGACAGTTTAATCCCATAAGGCCAGGCGCTCCTTCTGCTGCATGACACAGACAATTCGATATGTGCAACTACCAAACATATTCAGGAAGGACAGGGGATGTGGCATGTCCTCCCTTAGCCCATTGGTGGCTTCCTGTGTGTATGTGGCTCCTGGGATTTTCCAAGGTGTGTCCAGCTAGAAAGTGAGTGTGCTCCTTGTACAGAGCCCTTTGTTCGTTAATTTCATTACATTTGTCCATCATCCTCCAGCAATGTTGGTGGTATCATATATTACTATAGAACCAATGCTTTGGTGATGCATCTCCTTCCCCTTCCCGGCATTTTTGTAAGAGAAAGAATAGAGCAGTTCGGTTTCCTTTATTACTGTTTACTAAGACATACATTTCTTTGTATAGCATATTGATTATTGCCATGCTTTGCTCCTTTTGACGCAGGTTTTCTCTAAATCAGCTGTCATTTGCTATTTTATGTCCGTCCCATAGAAAACACAATAGGATAACAACATAATCTCATTTTACTTTGGAGTGTTACAAAAAAAATCAGATCCAGTGCTTCTCACTAAGTAGGATTACAATTCACAAGCTTTGTGGATGCATTTGTGAGTGCAGCTAAAGCTAACAGCATAACACCATTACTTGTCAATTCCAGTTCTCAGGAACTTCAAGTTTAATTGAGTGCAGAATGAAAAAGCCCTCTTAATCTAAATAGAGATTACATTCACTAAGCAAGAGTTAAAATGGCAAGAACCAGCTGAACCACAGAAATCATGTCTTGCTTCACATTCAAATAATTTACATTCTGAAGATGTATGTATACACCACAAAATGCTCCACTTTTAAGTAACCAGCTGTTTAACAATAGTACAGTCTTTTACAGCAGGTCACCCAAAAAAGTAGGAAGTAAAATGATTTGTCTCTGAGAAGATGGTGTTGATACTGTACCAAACCAACATAAAGAAGCAGAAACTGCTTCCCACCCCATTAGCAAGGAAGCTGCGTTCCTAAGGTAGATATGACCTTGTTTTATTAACAGATTTTTTACATCTGGAGAAACTGACATTGCATTTTTCAGACTACGTGTTCTACATAATGGTTTTCTATGGTTAACAGAGGTTGCCAAAATTAAGAGGTGCTAGGGTAACCTGGCACTGCATTAAACAAAGGCTTGTTCCCCACTGATGCACTCTGGAGATTGTTGGCATGTCTAGGCATGTTCCGCTCTTACGACATTTATACAAAGGCTTTGAGAGAACTGTATTTTCTCAAAGCCATTACGGCCTTTCTAATCTTCTATATTTTTCTCTTCATACATCTTTCTGATCAGATTCCAAGCAAGTGTGATGGGAAGGAAGAATGCTTTTCCTTTCAGTAGTCGCTGGTGTAGGCATTACAGTATAGTAATAAATCTTTGCTCTTAGATAGGGATTATCCTGTAGCCAGTAACCACATTGACTCCCTCCAGAGAGACTTCATTAGAGTACTCATGTGAGTAAAGGCTGCTGGATCAAGTTCACAGGGGTTCATGTCTTAAAAGTTCCATGCAAATACTAATTTAATTCTCACAATACTCCTATAAGGAAAGCAAATACTATTACACCCATGGGAAAACTGAAACACCAGCCTCTCCATATTCTAGCATTGTACAGTGAGTTGTCTATAAGGTTTTTTTATTTTTTCTCTCTCTCTCTCCAGCACATTTCCCACTGACCTCCATCCAGAGTGGCATGGGGAAGAGTGTGTGTGTAATTCAGACTATAATCCTCTATGTTTTTAAGACTGGTTCAGTAATAATAGCAGAAGAACAGTAACATAAAATAAATACAACATAGGATGAAGTATAACATCAGCACTCTTAATAGATATTTCAAGCTCCTTTATAGCATCCTGATGCCAAATATGCAAGACCCTTAGCGGATAAAACATTATAAAATACAAAAAAGACATTTTGTCATCTGGTTTTCTAAGGAGCAGTGACTCTTAAACAATATGATTCACTGCTTGGAAAATACTGTCCTTCCCACTAAGGTGTATCAATATTTTTAAAATCTAACATTTTATAATAAAATTGTATAATCCCAGTAAACATTTCAATGCATAGATTATGGAGTTTTAATTTATGCCTCTGGCGTGTCTGCCCCAGGCTCCCAGTCAGTATTATGTTTAGCAATACATAAAGCATGTATTACTACACCACAATTCATGCCTTGAAATTGTCTTGCTGTTTAATTAAAACACATTTATTCTCTTAAACTAATTCAGATGTACTTATGAAGTTTCCTTAATTTGCAGTCACTCTTGTTAATGTGAAATTGGTCAAGCCAAGCATATCTGCCAAAAGCAGGAAGCTATCTGAACTGGGACATTTGAGGAGAAAGAAAAATAGGGGCAGATCTTGTAATACAATTGACAGTAGAAAAATAGCCAAAAGCAGGGCCTGTCTACTTTAGACAGTTGTTATATAGGGGCCATGCCGGCTATTTTTGATGTGCATGCTTACATTAGAATACAAATATGGTCAAATTAGCTAGAATGCTGAAAGTTCATTCAGGGATACTGACTGAAGTTGTTTGACAGGAAACAGACAGAGCTTGATATGGACAGGCACTTCTGAACTCTGCTCACTAACAGTGTATCAAATTATCTATGGTTTTGTTTTGCAATTCTTTGGGGGGAGAAGGGGTGTCAAATTCTGCCCTTAATTATTCCTGTTCAGTCCCACTGATTTAAATGGATGCAAGACCAGACTTCGGCTATCACAGTTTTTGGTTTATGCCAGTGTGTATTGTGTCCATGTATGACAACAGGTCATATACTGGCGAAGGCTGATGGCAGTGAGATGCCATCACGTAAGGGAGAATGTCATTGTTCTAATGGCGTCACTTGTAAGGAAAGTTTTACTTCCTAGGCTGAATACCTGCCATTTGATCTTATTCAGGCTAAGATGATAATGAGCTAAACAGCGCAACAGTCCACAACCCACCCCCCATCCCTGCTACTGGAGTTGGCGGAAAAAAGGGACTGAGGGGGTGTAGGGCCGGCAGCACCTCATATACCGCGGCATGTGTGCGATGCTCCAGCGGGCGCTGGAGCCAGCCCTATGGGATCTGCTAAGGGGAAAAATGTTCCAGTAACCATGAATGGAGGCGTGCACACACCTATCATGGAACAGACATGAGGAACACATCTCAAAGAACAGCAGTTACTGGTACGTAACCTTGTTTTTTGCACTCTAAACTCAGATAGGAAGGATTAAAATGAGGCTGTGCACAGAGTCCCTGTCTTAAGCAACATTAATTATAGAGAGCCCCAAGGATGTAGTGCAGCTAAAGTGGCTGGGTAGTATTTAAAGCCAAGACATTCAAATAACCAGTTGTATTTGATCTCTAATAAAAATTACTGTGTTTTGTTGGTAAAATTCAGTAAAAGTGTGACAGTCGGGGGGGTTGGCAGCAAAAGTTTTAAAAATAAACAGTCTTAAATTACAGGAAATTACAGCAAGCAGCTCCTCTGAGTTCTTTTTCCCAGTGCATTAAGTGCCTGGGTAGCTAGGCAGCCTGCGGGTAAGTTTTTGACCTTTTGTGTGTGGAATAAATATGCAGGTGCAATGCTGTGAATGTAAAGATGGGAGCCCGTGATTTTACACTGGGAGAGGGGGTAATGAGAGTTTTGCAGGGTTTATCAAAGGTGTTCCTGATCAGTCATTAAAAGTTTACATAAAGCCAGCTAAAGTTTAGGAGTGCTAAGGCAGGCTTGTAGGCAATATGTATTTTACAGAGATGTTGTAACATTCAAGAATGGTTAAGTCAGCTGATGCTCATTTTAAAAAGTGATCTTTTTTCCAGATGCTGGTCTCCTTTACACTGGTGTAAATCTGGAGTAAATTATTGAAGTTAGTGAAGTTACTCCATAATTACATTGATGTAACCAAGAATCATATCTCAGTGACACTGGTAAAAACGTGAGATAAGATTTAGGCCCAATTTCTTTTTACTCTCACTAAAATTAAAAGTATGTAAAATAAAAATTGGACAAATCTAGCAAAGGTACTAATAAGGCTCCTATTAGATACAGAGTGACGTGCCTAGGGTAACATAGAAAGTCTGTGGTGGAGCAGGGACACGCATCCAAGTCCCCCAAACCAAGCCAGCCCTCCAATCACTGGACCCATCCCTGCCTCGTTAAATAGGGAAATACAGTAAGGAAAATACTTGATGTAAGGTTTCACCATTCTTTACAATTAATAATTCCCTAAGGGTCTTATCTAAGGCTCACTGAAGTCAATGACATTAGGGGAGTCTGGGTCAGGACTTTACCTAGCCTCAGCCATCTTGAGAGAGACTATGATAATGTGGAACTGCCGCAGAAGATATATATTGCTCTGACTGGGGTAACCACACAACTCAAGAGTAAAGTTAGCTGGAAAACAGGGAAACAATTTCCATTTATTTTCAAAATTCCAAAGTTGTTCCCAGTGTTCGAAATGGACCTGTTTTCTGTTTTTAACTTGATTTTAAACCATATTTTAAAACCACATTTTAGTAGAATGGTTTTGAAATGATCAAAATTCATCATTTACTGACAACCTAATTTTCTTCGGTCATGTCTACACCTCACAGCCTGTGCTGCCATAGCTGTGCCAGCCTAGCCCCCTAGTATAGATGCAGCCTACCCGACAAAAGGAGTTTTTTTGCTGGAGTAGGGACATCATCTCCCCTAACGGTGTTAGCTGTATCAGGAAAAGCACTCCTCAAAAGCTTCGGAGATTTTGTTTGCATAAGAATCCCAAAGTTTTACCAAATGTTTCACCAAATCCAAACAATTATGCAGCTGTAGAATAGGCAAAAATAAGGTAGAACTCTCCACAAAAACAGGCTTATGCTTCTGTTCAGTCTGGAAATACTCTGAACAGATTTCTCATGGGATTTTTATCACGGGGCAAAAAGAAGCATAGAGGCAAAAAAAAAAAAAAAAAACATGATAAGAAAAGTTATCCAAACCTTTCCTTTCCTTGCCCTTATTAAAGATTTGCTTAAGGTTCTTTTCAAGTGTATGCAAAGGTTGTCAGTTCTTATTTTATAACCATACTGAATTGCCTAAACCTAATTCTAGCCAGCTGGCTCCTCTTTTTTATGTGAAATCTTTCTTTTTTTTCCCCCTATTTTGAGCAGGACAATTTTTCAGTAGATTAATTGTTCCTGATTACTGGTTGCCATCAAATTTATACTGCAGCATGTATTCTACAGGTGAATTTATTTTAATCTTAATTTCAAATAATTTAGTTGTTTAACTTTAAATGATTTACCTCTAACAGAAAGAGACCATTCACAAATGAGATTTTCCTATACCCAGAATCGGTTTGGGGCTGTAAATTAGTGATTTACACAACAGTAACAGTCTGGCCATTCATATAATAGGCAATAAAAACCTCATTTGTTGAATTGCAGTCTCTAAAATTCATTGCCGATGCCTATCAATAGGAGATGACTTCAACAAGTTCATATGCACAGTTCAGGAGTAATGAAATCCTTACACTGGTAGATTCAAGACTGCCTGGTGCCAACAACCTACAGAACTCCAACAAAATGAGCATGAAATATGTATTTTAAAGTAACCCTATTTAAAGGTGACCTGGAAAGGATTTTTTCAAAAATGATTTATGATCTTTTCTTGCTTCTTTATGATATTCAGAAAGAAGGACTAAAAGGTTTACTGTTTGTATTTTAGTTGTTTCTTCCTTTCCTTTGAGGAATATAAGTCCCAAGGTTAGAAGTCTTAGAAAGATGGAAATCTCTACTGCCCCTACTGGAGAAAGAGTAAAGACGACCAGCTCTTAGAATTTAATTATATGAATTATAATATAGCTTACCCATAGTTCCACAGGGTGTGTTTTGTTGTATTATTTGACATTTAAGTTCCGATTTTATTAATAGTAAGTAATAGTTAGCTTAAGTAACTGCATTTATGAAAGGGCATATGAACTGTGTAAGATCTATACCCTGGCTTTGAGATGGTTGGTCACCTTGAGCTAACAGACAGTGGATTCTGGTTGGATAGGGAATCCATAGAGAGTGGGAGGATTTGTTTGAAAAATCTAGTTCTTTATGCAGAGCTCTTGTTCTGCTTTGGCTTTCTCAGCCAGAGGCTATGTTGGACTGAACTAAAAGAAGGCCAGGAAAGTGGTGGTGAAGGAGGAGGATTTTGCAGAACCAGGTTTGAGCAACAGACAAGCAGATTTTGCTAGACAAGATCAGAATGCTGCTGAGCTGTTTTCTCTAGGGCAGGATGGAGTTGACCTCATGGAACCAGACCAGTAATTGCAGGTTGGAGCTGAAGCTGTGTGGTGCAGGCTTTGCTAGACTGCTGCAGACAGGTGGAGAGCCGTCCCATGATGTCCACTTGTAGGGCTGGTCAAAAATTGTCTGTTGATTTTTTTTTCTTTTCAACAGAAAATTGAGTGTTCAGCCAAGGGCTCCCATGATGACCCACTTCCCATCACCATAGGGGAAGAAGTGGTGCATTATGGGAGATGTAGTGTAACCAGGGAGCCGGGCCAATGGGGAGAATAGGAACATGAAGCACCTGAACAACAACCCCCATGAGGTGACATGGCCATATTTCCATATTGAAATATTTAATTTTTTTCACCAAAAAGTCTACAATTTTTGCATTTATGAGGGGGACACGTTTTCCAACCAGATCCACCCACTTTTATACCACTAAATCTATTTGAATTTGTGGCTGAGTGTTTGGGTGAAGATTGTCTTGTGAATAAGTATTCTGGGCCTCAACAAGCCAGGCAATTAACAAGTTGGGGCTACAGGGTAGGCCAGACCCCTTATATGGTTGTTGCTCATTTTTGTTTTTGTGCAACAATTCGGTTGTTTTGTTTTTCCCTGGTAAAAGGTATTTGTAGTTTTGAAATCCCAAAGACTTGTGTGTGCTTGTGACTGGGAAAGAAACACCTGTGAAGGTGACCAGGTGATTTACATTTTAAGTCCCTAAAATCTAGGGAGAGGATAAGGTTTTAGGTGGGGAGGTTTATGCATTTTAGGGAGGGTCCCCTAGACATATTATTGATACAGGCCCTGGTCAATGCCACTGTCATCTGGCAAAAGGGTTACAGAAATATCAGAAATGTAAAGAATAGTCTTCACAAGTTTTGCTGGAGTCCCAGAAACTGGCTGGTGAGTTCTTAAACCATAACAAAAGGGACAAGAGTGCTGAGTTCCTAAAAAGACAGCCTTCAAAAACATCCTTTCTCTCATGTGTTCTTTGGACATCAGAATTAAATACATATGAGCAAAACCAAGAGTTTATGTAGTTTCAGTTGTTCAGCTTTCAGAATTTTGTGATATCATTATTACACTATTTCTTCAGTTGCCACAAAGACTTCCAAGTTAGAGAGAACCTGAATTTCCACTGTAAAAGAGAAGCAAAGACTTCTCCACTCCCAATCTTTTTTTTTTTTTTAATTCACAAACACTTTTCGGTTCATTACGCACCATAAAGAAGCAAGAAGTGGCACAAATGCTTTTTTTATTTTTGCCTTTGCAGTTCAGCTTTACAGCCAGTTTTTAACTTTCATATTCCTATTGAAGTAGGCGATATTCTTTTTAAAAATATTTCAGTGTCAGATACCTGTAAACTTAAGCAATGTACATGGAGAAATCCGTAATGCCAGATTTCTGGGCTCAGATCAGTTCTGGCTACAATCTGGTGGTGGCACCATTACATCAGAAGTATCTAATCTCAAAGTCTTATGTAGAAGAGATGCACCAGATACAGTATATTTCAAACTGACTTTTTGAAAAGCATCACAAGATTATATTAGTAGTTTGACTGTGTAATTTAACATGTATTACCACAAACTGTACTAAAACAAATGCTTGTAACAGATTTTTGACTGCAAAAATCTGTAAGGCTGCTGAATTGGTAGGGGAGGGAAAAGAGACATGCACAGTCATGGTGTTGGGCACTGATGTTGTGACTTTCACCTGCGATTTATACTAGTGTAACCGAGATCTGGTGAGAACTGAGAATCGGTGGCCTGAGAATCTGGTTAGCTGAGCAAGAAGGGACTCACTGTATTAGATTTTTCAGAAACATTCAAACACTAGGAGGTAGATTCACACCATGATCTGGGGGACTCTCAGAGGGCCATATAACCCAAGCTGCTGCATTCTAACCGAAAAGGTGCGTGGACAAAACACCTGGAAAGATGCATCTGTTCAGTGGTTCTCTTCAGCAGCCTCTGCTCGTGGAGCTTCCCGGATGCCTGGCTTCCCCCTTTGCTTTTGAGTGCTAGAGGTGTGATTTAAATCTGTCTACGTAACACCAGTGAATCTGGCCCTGTGCAGGTTAAAGTCAAAGCCATTATAAAAGAGCCAGTTTTTATGTCAGTTGTCAGTCCTTGGTGGTTGAGGATTTTTTTTAAAAATACTCTTAATAGAGAACATAATTTATGATGAAATAGGGAATGAAACTGATTGCTGGTGTCACTCTATGCCAGCAGTCTTTTTACACAATCATATCCTGTTCTCTTTCTAAGTCGGTAATATTCTCCATCGTTGTTTTTTCCTCCCCCTCTTCTTTTAAACCCTGGCAAAATTAGTAAAACTAATTCTAAACTGTCTATCTTTATTATGCTGATTATTAGCATTTCATTTTCTGCTTTTCTGATTGCACGTGGATAAGAACAACACCATAATCCTATACCCCCTGCTTTAGTTTTCACAAAGGTTCTGGTTTGTGGTGTGATCTGTTGATAAGGTTCCTGATAGTTCTTTGTTTACTACATAATTACTCTTCCAGTGTGCACAGGATTCTGTCTATGGAACAAGCATAGGCATTCATTTCCCATCAATGCTACGATATAGAAAGCCTGTTCTCATTTATACCAGCATAAATCAGGAGTAATTTCCTTGAGGTCAGTAGGGTTATACCGGTTAAAAAAAAAAAAGGTATGAGGGAAAACTCAATTCAATATTTTGTTCCTAGATTATAGATCATGTGTGTGTACAGAGAGTGCAAGCTGTTTTTTAAATATTATAATGAACACTTTTCAGACTGTTTGGATATATATTATCATTTTATATACATGATCATATTTAAGGTCTGTGTCAAATCAAGCACACGTGCTACAACTCCTTCCTGACCAGACCATTGGCTGGAAGAACAAGCAAGAAGCTCATGTGGGATTTGGGGAAATCTACCAAAAGCGGGCAGGATAGCATAAGGATTGTCCCTGTCCTAGCCTCCGTAAAGTTTATTTAAGGTTATTAAATAGACCCTTGGCCTTTGTGATTTACAACATCTGAGTCTTATAAGTTCCAGCAAGGGAGGAGGTTTCCAAACTTTCCGGAGACTGCTCAAAAATCCTCCCCACAGCTAAACTGGAAAAACTCTCTCTACATACCCATCTTTCAGATGAGATGTAAAATGTGGAGCTAGTCACTTGTGATCTAAGAATTCCACAGTACGCTGAGCTCCCATAACGCTGGTATTCTGTCCAGTTCCATCTCCTGCATTTGGTAACTAATTCCTTGTGTCATTTCCTAGATTTGTCTGACATTTATAGGTGGGTATTACTGGCTCTCAGCCAGTTATACATTGAGGGTGGAATGTTGAGTTTGGATTCTTCTTTGAGTGGGAGAGCCAGGCTAGTGACTGCATATTGTTCAGTGTTTGTGATTGCTCTCTACTTTTGGTTTATTTTATTTTTCTTGAAATGACTCCTCTGTAGAGTTGAGGTTTCTGGTGTTTAACAAAGTTAGTATTCTTTAGTACTGAAAAAACACAAATAGCATCATCTGAAGACAGTGAATTGTATTGGGGTATACATTTTTCTCTCTCTTCACAAGGAAGTTGTTTGATCCCACGTTGAGATTTTGTAACTCATCCCATAACTCTGGTATTCTGTCTAGTTCCATTTTCCCAGAGAATGAGGCTTTCTCATTCTCACAAATAATGGCGAAATGGGCACACATTGCAGTTCCACTGTAAATTCCTTCATCCGAGGCATATTTTCAAAGTATGTGTTAGGCTCAAACAAAGACTACAGTTATTCAAACAATAAATCCTGTTTCTGGTCTTCACCATTTTCTTTTCTTCCAAAATTATAAAAAGCACAGATTCATTCTGCTTCATAGTTCATATTGGTTTCTATTTGGGCAGGAGTCACTCATGCAAAACTTATTGCATATAGGACAGAGCCTAAAAATATTCCAAAAGGTCACTCTACATCAGACAGAAGGCAGTACTCCTTGCAGGCACCAGCGCTGAGAAATTCAGGTCTTTGTTTAATATTCATTGTGCATATTCTAAACAGTCAGTGCATGTTTTAAAAATACACTGCACAAACATGCACCGTGAACATTTCATAATTCCTGAGACTGGATGATGAAGCGCAGCTTTTCACTGGTGATTTTAGCATGTTCATTTTTAGTATTTACTGCTCTTTTCACCATTTTTATAAGGTTTACAAATGGGGCCCAACCTTTCAGAATTGTGCATGTACTTGCAAAAGTCTTGAGTGCATTTCCATGCCTAACATATGCTCACAGTTACTGCAAATGAAAATGCAATGAGAATAACACTGTACAGAAATTGCCAATTAAGTATTTAAATGGTAATTTGCACTATCATTTACCATGATTGTGCTTATGATGACAATTTTGCATGCATACAATTCTGAAAATTTTGCCCTTTGTTTTTTTTTCCAAGTGATTACATGGATTTTGCTAAATATGCTCAGCTAGATTATTATATATATATATAAAAAGGCCAGATTCTCTACTGTGGTGAGCAGCAGAGAAGCTGGGCCAACTGACAGTCCATTACTGCTTCCCAGTTTTCTCTCTGCCCTGGCACAGGTTAGAATCAACTAGCGACTTAGGGGACCATCTGCCAGCTGAGCGTAGTACTCATAGTGCATTACATGCATTACACTCAAAGCTTCTTCTCACTCACTCTCTCACCTTGCACCATGCTTGCTATACAAACCAACTTACCAAAAGGCAGATCACAATACTATTGACTCTCCTGTGCTGGAAACTGCAGAGTGGGTGGTATTGGGGCCCAGATATGCTAGCTGTAGATACGCTGAGGAGAAGAATTAGGGTGGATTCCATTCTCCTCTTTGCAGGAGCAGTGCAAAGGGAAGAGGTGGCAAAGGCCAGCGAAACCTTTTTTTTACATCGCTGTCTTTGCACCCAAACAAAACTGAAGGGCCGGAGTCTATCCTAAGACGCACACACCAGTCAAAGCTTTATGCTTCTAACAGACAAACCTGAATCTCAGATTCTTGCATCTCTGCCTGGAAAATGCCAAAGTGCTTAGATTTTAAAAGACTCTTGTCTATTTTATTACATCAAGAAATGGACCAATCTGAACACTGTTTCCATCAGGATCAATTAACCTGCTAGAATTTCAGCATGTCTGGCTTTTGAATTCATCCTAAGAAAATGTAACAAAAGACTGATGCTGACTTTCCATTTGGCTACGTGATTACCATATGCTTGGACTATGGGCAGTGCACTACATCTTTCATACACCTTTCATGTGCATATGCTGTTGCATGTCTAGTTAAAATAATTGTGTTCCTATTTATTTGAGGTGGGGAGTTCAGTGTTGGGGACCCAAGAAGTGAAGCCAGGCAGATGAAATGTCTACAAAAATGATTAACTAATAATCAATATGAGTAATGCTAATTCTCTGTTGGAAGAGAGACAGACGAAGCCCCATCAAGATAGGTGCTGCGCAAATGATGCAAAAAAAGGAAGCAAACTGCTGATGTTGACATTTCCTGGTTTTGCACTATTTTATATTCAGTATCTTATGAAACAGCCCTTAGTGGAATCATTCCGTTTAATGCTAAGATTTGAAGATAGACGCTCGAAATGCATCAGAAGTGCCATTGGCTCAGCATGATTAAACTGTGTTAATCTCTTATTGTGTGTTATGAAACCAGTCTCCTAATGGGATCTTTGCTCTGACCAATATGTTGTAGTTGAAAATATGTAGAGCGTGCCGTCTAGTTAGGGCCAAACACTGCACTCCCCAGGCATGTAAAACTCTCTTTGACCTCAGTGATATGGGCAGGGCTCTGGACCCCTGAACATGTTACTGGCCATCTGAGTGGCTGAAATTAGCAGCCAGCCAGCCCCACCATGTCCGTCCAAAGTTGGCAGCCTACCCTTCCATTGAGCATATCCCCAAAGCACAGGTCTGTTTCCTCTGCCTTCCCAGAGAGTTTGATCCACAGAGTGGCAAGGGAAAAGAGGCAGAGTGGAGTTGCTCACTCAGCAGATGACGATGACAGGATCCTGATTTGTTCCTTCTCCTAGACAGATTTCTGTGACATTGGACTGTCCCTCTGCCCCTACAGGTGTCGTGGCTTTTCTCTTTGAAAATCTGGTCATCCTACCTGGACTCCCCCTGCTGCTCATTGATGTTCTGTCTTTGGCCAGTGTACAACATTAGCCATCATTTAGCCCTGCCTCCACAGCGAAAATACTGTCACGGAAACAATGCTCAGTTTTGCTCTTTTTAAAACCTTTGAAAGCACATTTTAGTGCTTGTAACAAGGGTCTGATTTGTCAGCAGCTGCTCTCACTCACATCGTAACCTCTCACTTAGATTGCGAACTCTGTGTAGCCGGGAGTGTCTTTAGATTCTGTCTGTACAGCGCCTAACACAGTGGGTCCTTCTTCATGCCTAGGTGCTATTGCCATACAAATAAATGTAATAGTAATCATAATAACTTAAATTCTCCATCCACAGCCCAGGTATTGTATTGTGAGCTTCCTTGCACCTCTGACTGCCGATGAAAGTGCATGTTGTGATGGTGTTTTAGACACCTGTCCACTAGAAAATGGACTAAGACCATCCACGCATTTCCAACAGGCAATTTAACAGCTATCAGATAATAATGCCTTTCAGTTGCTGGTGACCTGGGCCATATTGAAACTTAATGACCTAGTATTTTAAATGTTTATAAATATTTATGCTTGACTAACAAAACAGACATTTTGAGTACAATTATCAGTGTACTCAATTCAGGGAAGTCACAGGGGTTGCAGAGGTGTAAAGGAGAGCTGCATTTGTGCCACTGTATTATATATGCATGTATGTAATGGGGTGTGCCAGTGGAAGTCTTATTGTTTTATAAATTCCTCCAGTGTTCTGTTAATATTTCCATTCTCAACCTAATCATGAGAGATTTAAAACTTGTCCGTAAATGTGCTCTGGAATAGGACTAGGCATACAGGGATCTAGCCTATCAGCACAGGGATTTGGCTTTTAAATTGCTTAAATTGGTATTTTCAGTAACGGAGGGGCACGATAACATGGTTGTCTTAAGAACTGATTCTTTTCCATGCACTTTGCTACTCTGAAACAATGTTGACATCAGTATAAGAAAATTTGCAAGTCACTCAGTGTCTTTGGATAGTTCATTTTTAAATTAAATCATCTGTCTGCTATGGCTGAGATATCTGGATTTTTTTTTAAAAAAAGCATATACCATGTGTTTGCTCCTGGAGCAGTATAGATTACAGTGTACATTGCAGACAGCAAATATTGTATAAATACAAAAGCAATTTGAAGGAACATGTGGTTCTCTTGAAACTTACCATCTCTAGTAATAAAGTATTGGAGATGTGGATTTTTAGGTACCGTAATTCTTTTTTTTTTTTATTGAAACACTATGACAGGATAATACAATGAATTTCTTAAGGTCTCAATACAGCATTTATACCTATAGATTGGGCACCCCAGTAATCTACTTGTAATCCAGTTCTGCATAACTAATCTTTTTTTTCTGGTGTCTGGTAAAACTGTTGTCCCTACAATCATGGGGATTCTGAATTTATCTAGCTGCTTGAGATAACCATTAGAAGCTTGTGGAAAGCTGACACGTGCCAGACTCCAAGAAAATTAAATTATTAAAACCTTAATCCTACAAATGGATCTGCATGGATGGATTCTTGCAACCATCTGGAGTCCTGTTCACTTAAATGGGGTTTTGAACTGGTGTAAGCGTTGAACTGGACAGATCCCTTTGCAAGGTCCAGGCTTAAGTGACCACTCCTGAGATTGCTTAGAATAACTTTAATCATACGAGCAGTTCCACTGGTAAATGTTCCACTAATGTAAATGAAATCAGTCCCAAGTGAGACTTCTCACATGTGTAACATTGCTTATACACAAAAAGTATTTACAAGATCAGGCCCCCAGAACCTCCAGCTGATTACCTGCATCTAAATCTAAGAGATTTTTCATGCCTCAATAACAAAATGATGGTAATGTTTATATCTATCTATCTATTTTGGTAAAGGCATACATGTAATCTGTGTGTGTGTTTTTGTGGGGGGTTAAATCTGTGGGGTACAGATCTGCAAAGAATGATTAAATTAGAAATTATTATAAAAATTAAAGGGGATAGGGCACCGTGCTAGTGAGTATTAATAAAATATTAAATAACACAGGTGTTGTTCATATGCCATCAGACTTTACAACTGCTATTTTATTTTTTAAAAGAAGAAGACGAGGAGGAGAAGAGAAAAAGCAGAGCCATTTGCTAATCCTTCCCTTTTATTGCTTAAGGGAAATTTCAGTATAAAGTAGCAATTTCCATATCATTTGAATGGCAGTTGCAACCCATTGATGTTTAAAACTAAAATGTGCAACTCCTATGATCAGCAAAATGTATGCAAATGTCTCTTCTTCCTTTAAATGTAGCTCCTTGTTTCTTGGCCATCTAAAAAATATCTTGGAATTAAGTTTAGAATGGAAAATTTATGAAGAGACTTTAAAAAACCCAAACTACTGTTGTTTAGAAACACGGTTTGCTTAAATGTGAGCCGTTCATGCAGTCAGAAATGTCATTGGTTGAAATGCTGTGTAAGAATGTACCTCAACGTATACTATGGATTTACAGATTGCTTTTTATTGCTTTTTGGGATAGGGATTTTTTTTTATATTCTGCGCATACAGCCCAACCCGGATTGGGCCCTGTGGGTGCTCCTGTGATACAAGTAATTATTAACAACAGAAATGAATAACATCTCGTCTCCAGATCTCAGTTCTGTCAATTTGTTTTTTAGCTAGTACCGAGTTGGAGAACCATGTAGGAGATCAGACAATAAGCTTGTAAGTTGCAGAATCCACTGAAACTGCCATTGTTTGGTGTTTTAAGCCATTCTTTCAACGGCTTGTTGTTTGTGAAAATGGCACAATGGTGTTGAATGCAGAGCTTAATTTATCAACCACATTAGCCGAGTTGAACAAAGAAAACACAGTGGTAACACTTTCCCCAGCTTGGTCGTGCTGGCATAACAAATAGAGCTGGTCAGGAATTTTCCATCAGAATGATTTTCTGACAGAAAATGTCCTTTCTGCAAAACCAAATTTTCTTCAGGAAAATTGACTCATGGCTCCCAGGCTGTGGAGGGCTCTTGTCAGTTTCACTTCATGCCTGCAAGGGAAAGAGAAATTGACTAAAGTCTTCCTCTCAGGCAGCCAGGAGCCACAGTCAGGCAGCGAGGCTGAAGGCCTCAGCTCTTTGGCAGCAAAGCTGATGGGGGAGAGCCCATTTTCAGAAGTGACTTAGATGTTTAGGGCACAGATCCCCAAATGTATTTAGAAGTCGTCATTTTCAGTGAAATCCATAGGTGTTAGGTACCTAAATACCTTTTAGGGTCTGAGTCTTAGGATTCATGAAAGTCATCTCAGCACTTTTGAATATTTTCCCTGAAGTTTATAACTACTACTCCACAAAACCCAAGAAGCTTCCATTGTGCAGAAGTAACTAACGAGCATGTGTGATGTAAAGGTGAGCAATGTGTGCATGACCTACATGGTTCATGATGCAAATTATATGGGGTGCAAAAACACAAGCAAGCGTAACCAAGTATTATTCAAGGTTGTGCTTTATGTGGGACTGCAAGGATTGTAGACAAAAATTAATGTAAGTACTTACAATTGTATTCAGTAAACGTAGATAATTACCCTGGAAACCATGCATCCCAAAATTCCCAGTGGGCAATCCTGCTCCCAGTCAAGCCAAGAGTTTTTGCTATTGCCTTCAGTAGGAGCAGGATCAAATCTACATTTCTCATGTCGGAATGATGGTTTGGGGACCAGAGAACTGACAATGTTTAAGGAGAAAATACACCATGTTCTGAAAAAGTATATACAGTATAGAGTAATGGGTTATCATAACCACTGTTTAATTAATACAAAGTATTAGAAAAAATATAGGATAGAAGTAAGATCTTAGAGAGATAACTCCTTTGCTTTGCCATTTACACCTCCCAGGAGAATGCTGTGTTCACACTATTTATTTTAAATGCGAGAACTTTATGTCAGATCAAGCCATTAGCAACTCTCCAGGGAACACACAGTAAAACGCCCAGCGACACTCTGGTCACTGTGAAGAAATACAGTTTCTACACGCTTACATTTCACCACAGGAAGAAAGTGATGAGAAGAAATTAGCAAGAGGCAGAGAGAGAGAGAGAAGAGAAACAGACAAGCTAGCAGTAAAGGAAACAGCTGGGTTTCTCCAGCCTATTCATGTGTGACTGTAGAACGACAAATCAGGAAAGTAAACTGGCGGGCACTCTGGGCACTTGCACTCCCACAAAATCAAACTGTGCTGTTAAGTCGTGACAAACATTGTGATGTGAATCCTAACCAATGAGCATCACCTGGGGAAACTGACAGGAAAGATGCATGGGCTCCAACCACAACATTTAGAGCCAGGCTTTCCTAGCATTTCAAATGTGTTTGGATCTGAGGTTTTGGTTTGGAACATTATAGAGAGAGGAAATAGCCTAGGTGTGGACACAAATTTCATAGCCTTCTCCGGAGTTTGAGGGTGTCCAGAACTCTCAGGTATTGGTCCCAACCTGTAATTATTCTGTTACCACCCATACGAAGCACATAGATTTTAATTTCTTTTTTAGGCGTTTGAGGTCTAAATGGGAGTATGTTCTTGCTCACGCACACATGGTTAAATGGATCGCTAAAGTTAGGGACTCTAAGAGGTGGGAATTTTCCTCAAAGCCCCAGTGGCGAAGACACTGTTTCATTTAATCTATTCCTTTGCTCAGGATATGTGAGAGTATTCCACACAGTCGTTTTTTTTTGCTGACTAGTTGGTGCCTTTAAAAGAAGTTTAATTATTTAGTATAAATAGAGATCATGGGCCAAATTTTAAATATTTCTCCCACAGTGAGCCTGGAAAAATCCATGCTTGCTTCTGTGAACAGACTATTGTATGCTAAGCTACCAGTTTGTTTGCACAGTCATCCAGTTTGTGTGGGCAAATGCCCATTTATTTATGCAAATGCAGGCTTTTGTGGGTGCGTCTGTTACTTCCAATTTTGAAAAGTTTGCCCTGCTTCCTTGCCAGTGCCATCAGACCCGAAGCGGAAGAGAGCAGCACTTTGTATGAACAGTGCTTTCTTAGTTCATCAGTTTACAAATTGTGGCCATGGAACACTTGCTGGTGGTCTGCAGAGAACGGGCTGGTCAAATGTTGGGTTCCTCCTACTTGTTCCCACTGCTAAACACCATTAAAAATCAGCTACAAAGAAATACTTTCTGTATGTTATTTTCCCACATAAACAGTTGATATGGTTGCTACAGGGGTGTTTTTGATCACAAAGCAGAGGGGAAATAGCTTCCATATTCATGAATGGGAGGGGAGGTGTCTTAAGTGGTTGTGAGTGGTGACCTAGGGGCAATCGGGACTATAAGAGCAGGTACTCGTGAGACCCGGCCTTTGTTAAGGTATGGGCTGTGCTCGGAAAGTGTTTGGGAAGCTCTGATCTCAGACATAATTAAGGTTAAGATTTTGTCATGATTTATTTCTTTTTTTAGTAAAAGTCATGGACAGGTCATGGGCAGTGAACGAAAATTTGCAGAAAGTCATCTGTCCCTGACTTGTCCTAAAAATAACCATGACAAAATGGGGCTAACGGGGATGAGAGCCCAAGCGTAGCTGCAGCAGAGGAGAAGAGGGGGGTGGCATCCGCGACCCCTGCCCTGAAGCTCAGAGCTCCACCAGGAGGGTCATCTGCCCCCGTGGCTGCTTGCTCCGCCTGGGATCTGCGGGGACCAGCTGAGCTCCAGGCTCGCCCCACTGACAGGGAGCTGCGCATCTCAGAGCCCTGGGCTCTCCTTTGGCAGAGAGCTGCGGGGGGAGCCCAGAGCTTCAAACTGGGATCCCTTGCAGCTCCCAGTCGCCATGGTGTTGGTCGGTTAAGAACTCCGAGCTCCCTTGGCTACCCATGGCAGCTAAGAGCCGCGGGGTCCCTACTGCCTGCTGGCAGCGGCTCTGAGCCACGTGGCCCCTGCCACCCACCCTCTCACCCGCCCCACATTACAGCAATAGGGCCCCCACAGCTCCAAGCCACGGAGTCCCTGCCACTAGTGGTGGCTTGGCGCTGGGGCCCCCACCATCCGCCCTGGCTGACAGCAGCAAGGTGGTGAGTTGAAGCCGCCAGGTTGCTGCCACTGCTGGGGGTCTCTGAGCCACGGGGCCCCTGCTGCTTGCCCGGGCAGCTCGGAACTGGGGTTTCCCACAGCCGCCCAGCACTGCCACTCCCTGAGACTGCCCGAGAGCTCCACAGCCCTCAGAAGCTGAAAAGGATCATTTCATGGAGGTCTCTGGAAGTCACGGAATCCGTGACTTCCACAAGCTCTGTGACAAAGTCTTCTCCTTCGTCATAATTAGACGTCAGATGCTGCTACCGTCGAAGCTAATGGCAGAATGCCTATTGACTTGGCCCAGGATATTTCCTCTTCTCATCATTTCAATTTGGTTCCCACCTTTGCCTAACCAATTCTTAGGTATGTCCACACTGTGGGCTCCGCAGCGATCGATGACGCGGGATCAACTGAGTGGATCGTGTAGACCGGCTCAATCGATGGGAAGTGGGCTGTCCAGTTGACGCCATTAGTCATCCTCCCCGAAAGGAGCAAGGCTGTGTCGATGGGAAGGCATTTTCCATTGGCGCAGTGCCGTGAAGATGCCACAGTAGGTCAAAGTAAGTACATCAATGGGGGTTACGCCAGCTACCTAACATGGCTTGCGTATCTCCCTTCGACTGCTGCCGCCAGTGTAGACCAAGCCTTGGCGTAGTTTGAGTTCCCAGCAGTAGACAGTATGTTTGGTGATCCGCTAGGGGGAGATAAAGAGTAATTAGTTGCTGGGCAGGTTACGTTAGGGATTCCACTTTTGGAAATGATGAACTGGGGGCAGCATGGGCAGAAAAACCAACTGCTAAGGCTGTAAATTCACCACTCAAATGTTTTGGAGTTAGGTGCTAGAACGTCTTCTTTCAAAGCTTCTAGCAGGAGCTCCCAATGGGAGATGACAGTGTTCAAAAACCCAGTAGGACTGACTCCAAGGGTGAAATCCTAGTCCCACTGAAGTCATTTCTGGACATTAGAGACCCAAGACACCATGGTTGGGGTGAATGCTCTTTAGTGGCCATCCAGGATAATGGCTCTAAACATTCACCATGCATTGACTTCAACAGGGCCAGGATTTCATCCAGGAATTCTAATATGCCATTCCTATATACAACTCCAGTAGTTTCTATTGACAGAAAAAGTCACTTTTTTTTTCATAAAGCACAGGCGAGGTTTGTACTACCAGGCTTCCAGCCTTTAGACACAAATAGCCAAGAAATAATGGTTTATCACTGGCTTATTGGTTCACGGCCTCAGGCAAACCTAGAATCATTAGCAATCTGCTCAGTTTGCTAATGACTGTTTTATACTAGATGTATAATTTAATATATGGTAACTTTTCATGCTTAATTATGCCCTTCAAAGCTTCTTCTGAAGGAACTGATTTTTTTCCTGCATACATATATTTAAGAATGTTGGAAGCTGGATGGTTGTGTCTGCATGTTACCCCAGGCTAATCACTAGACCAGGACAATTTGTTCGAGATTTCAGTATAGATACAGGTATTCACTTCTTTGCTTTTTCATTCCATAACTCCAGCTTCAAGTGTTTAAAAAATAAATAATGGAGAGGAATTAGAGACATTTTTAAAGTGGCAACATTTCATGCCTCATTGTGTCTAACCAAATCTTTCCAGATGAGACATAAAACCAAGATCCTGATCAATTTGGGTCATTGTCCCATGGAACTTTGACTGTGGACAAGGGTGTTAAATCCAACACCCCGGTGAAATTCCAATTTACCCACCTAAACACCCCCACTACTTTCAATTGGATACATTGTCCTTCATGCATTGTTCTTCAATTCCTGCCATGTGCTGTGGAAAAAGTTGCCATGATTCAGCCCAAAGTGGGCTGCATTTCAGTGCTGGGTGAAGTGATTTATAGAGTAGACTTTTCAAAAGTGCTCAGCATAGGCCTTTGTTTCCACTGAAGTCAATGGATGTTGGACCGTTGACTTTAATGGGAGCAGAGTTAGGTCAGTGTCGAGTGCTTTTGAAAATCCCACCCCTAGTTTATATGTATGGCTTGTAAAGCACTTTGGGATTCCTGTGTAAGATGCTTTTCACTGGCATCCCAAATTAATATCTCATTGAAAGCATAGCACAACATGATCAATCCTAATCATTTGTTAAACTGGCAGCTGATTGAGGATGCTAATAAAAATAAATTTGATTTTCTCCATGTAAGCGCTAGTGTCTTTTTCATGGAGATTAAAAATTTCCCTATATTGTTTTCAAGTCCAAAAAGCAAGCAAAGCATAATCTCCTGCTTGAATACATGGACACTGTTTCAATGCACTAATAGGATCGCCATAGAATTTTGACTTAACAAGCACGGGAAGAGGATAATCCTGTTTGTTCGGCCATCCAGAACACTGATGATCTCAGATAATCAGAGAGGGAGGGGGAAAGGGCACATATGAGCAGCTCTAGCCTGAGATTCATCTGTTCTCATGTACACTGGTTTGCCTTGATCCAGGCTAATAGGATGAACCTCTTAGCTTTGTGGCATTTATTACTGTGATGACTGCAGCTCTGTTTTACAGCACGGGAACAAGGGAAGCCATCCCAAACTACCACAGCATCCCTCCCACCACAAGCCACTTAGAAACCAGTCAATAGGGGAAAAAACTGGTTGAGTAACACTCCGATGTTGCACAATGATTGTGCCTCTCTTGAGTAATTATAAATGCTCTTTTTAGGACAGAGTTAATAAATGAAAATATCAAGGACATGGCCAGTCCATCACCCAACCAACAGGCCATGTGCATGATCAGACCCCTTGATTTTCATGCCCATGCGGAGTATTTGCACACCTGAATTAGGTCTCTATATATGTATGTGCACATACATCTTCAAAAATCTGTCCCTTGCAACACTCTCTGTGGTGATTTTAGTGTGTGTTTTGAAATATGGTCGTATGAAGGTTCTTGAGAAAGGGAGAGTTATTTACACTTCAGTGGATTTTCCTTTTCTGTTCATGCAATCATTAGGACTTTGACATCTAATATTATATCCCACTCACTTGGCATTTAACTTATTGGATACTGGGATATGTTACATCTCCACTTCTGCTTCATCTCTACTGTCATGCAAATTTAACTGTTGATAGCTTTCCATCTCAGAAATGTTTGGTAACATTAACTCTTGCAGCTGACGCACACTCTGTGGATTAACTTCCAATAACTGTCAGTCTGAGAGCTTTATCTTCTGATCTCTGAGCTGTCACAGTTCATAATGACAGGTTTATAGGTTTGGCAGGCAGGCAGCAACGGCTGTGTGGTAAGCCCTTTAGTTTTTATAACTCAAGTACTGTAGCGAGAGACAGAGAAACTCTTCACCATGGTGACACTGACAAATATTGAACACAGAAAATGATTCATGGGCCCCAGTATAATTCTTTCTTTAATGAATATTTCACAAGATACTAGCTTTATTTTAAACTTCCAAATGTGAATGGATAGGAGGAGAGGATCCAAAGAGCAGCATGCAGCCATGTATACGCTCTAGTGCCTGTGTGCTTATAAAAAAAAAAAAGGCATTTTGCTCCCCAGCTGTAGGCTGGTATTCTGTGTTCCACAAGAGGCTCTCGTGGCTCTTTCATATACTTTCATATGTAGGTGGGGACCATGGGTCCTCTCTGAAACATCAAAGGATGAGCTCAAAGGATATCTCATGATTAATCTTGCCCAGTTTCAGTGGGCCACCACTAGTGGACTTTGTTCCTTCCCGTCTTCTATGGACTGCGCTTATAAAACCTCGTATCTTTTATTGGTCAGTTATACAAAGCAGAGGGCTGGGTGAGGGACCTCCTCCACTAGTACAAGTGGGTTAACGTAGGTCAAAGTTCAAATCAATCAAAAGGTCAAGCCTGTTTAAGGGGCCATTATCAGAGCAACAAATGATAAGTGAGAAGGCAGCTCCGAAAACTCACTCCCAGAAGCTGAAATAGAGCTAACCGGACTGCAGAAAAAGCTACCCCATCCACAAACGTGTTTGGTGCTTGAAGTCCGTGGGGTAGGCAGGATTACCTGTAAATTCAATAAGAGAGGACTGGTCCCTGATGTGTGAAGTTCTTGGACTCTTTCCTGGAGAGAGATTACCTGTTAGTAATGGAGTTAAATCTAGGTGTCACTTAATTTCCTTGAATCTTCCTAAAGTTTTGAAACAAGTGATAGAATAGGCTTTTAAAGGAGTGTGTGGCTTTTGTGTTGAGGCAGTTTCTCATGGGGGGAAGTGCTGGACATAGTCAAGTGCACTAATAGCATAGCAGCCCCCAAAAGTAGTGAATCTCTGTTGTCTTTGTAGGCAAAATTTTTTTGTCTAATAGTAAATTCACTGAGAAGTGCAGACTCAAAGTGACCAAAACGCTTAATGAATTCGGGTTAAATTTGGTTAATAGTTTTGGATGCATAAAAATTGAAGAAAAGCCTTAGGAAAAAGTTGAAATGGTTCATTTTGACATTTGTGAAATAAACTATTTTGTTTCAAAATGTTGTTTTGAATCAACCTTTTGTTTGGAAAGTATTGATTTGAATCAATCCTGGCAAAATATTTTTGGGTCTTGCTTCAGCAAGAAAAATAAAAAACAAAACAAAACCAGTTTTGGTTTGAAACAAACCTTTTTGGCTAGGGCACAAGAACAACAAAAATAAATTATTTACTCATCAGTATAATATGGAATTAGCTATGAGAAAGAGGTGCTCAAAACTGCTGGCAAATGAGGTAAATAACATTGGAAACTGATTCAGCCTGAAAAACAGGGACGGGGAAAGAGAATATAAATTCACTCTGAAATAGAGCACTGGTCTATTTAAGCAGAATATGTTAGATGTAGCACTGCCACACATTTAAAAATCATGAATCAGAATCCAAGAAGTCACAAGGCCGGCTTAAAAATCTTGAGATTTTTAAAAAAGATAATAAATGTTGGGTGCTTTTTATTTGCCTTCTGGTTTTTGAGTCTTTAGGCAACACATTTTCCAGCTTTTCTTTACAACCACAAGAGGGGGGTTTTTGGATCCCCCTTTCCACCAAAAAAGCCAAGATTTTCACATAATCACACCATCTCAAGAGCCGAAACTTGTAAAGAAACCCCAAATAGCATGGAACGCATGATAAAATGAGAAGAGTTGGCAACACTGTGACGGGCCACAGCCTGAGGTTCCTTTTGTCTGTCCATCCACTTTCCAATCTAGGACTTAACAGAGCCCCTTGGCCACAGTTTCTGAACACTTAGGCAGTTAAACTCTCTTTGAGGTCAATGCAGGTGCGCTTAATTAAGGACTGACTAACATCTGAGGTCCCCTTGGGACTAATCTGCATAAGAGGAGACACCTTAAAGGAAAGATCAGGAGGAGAGCAATGAAGCCTTTTCTTAGCCTATTTTCCTTTAAGAGTGGGTTTGAAGGCAAGAATACCCAGGAGTCTGCCCCCTCCAAAGCACAGAACTGAAACCAGTGAGATGGCTTTAGGGAGAAGGCACAAGCTTGTCTCCAGAATTTCCTCTATCCAGACATGCAGGGACTGCACAACCACGTAGGGAAGAATGAGCTTCGGGGAAAGGTTAGGCCCTGATTTCACCAGGAGCTGCAAGAGTTTCTCCACCTCCCAGGTTTGGGTCTTGCAGCCGTTTTGGGGTTAACTCTACAGTTTACACTGGCCAGTCTGCCTGAGAATGTCTGGTGGTGGTGGTGTTTGCTAAAGAGGACTTTTTTATGGTATGTTCAGGATATTTGAGGAGTTAGAAACCCCATTAGGCTCCTGTGGCACCCTACCACGCTTTCATTAACTTGCAAGTGATGGATATTTTGTTTTAATCAGAGGAAAATATTCCCAAAGGGCCCAATATGTAAAGAACCCATGAACGGATCTGACCAAATTCCCTGTTGTTTACACAGCAAGGATGTTCTCTGCTCTGCTGTTCTTCTATTTTACACTTATATTTATCCAGGACCAAACCGCAACGTCCGGACTCAGGGCCAGATTCTGTACTTGAACTCCCATGGAACAGTACCTTACTTGGCAAGTAACCCTACTGGCCGATTGCAGTGGGACTGCTCATCAAAGTATGGTGATACTCAACGAGAGTCAAGGCAGCAGATTCGGTTTAGGCCTTGGCTATTCATTTAAAGCCTTTGGTTTTTAATTCGAGTTTTGCCTAAGGAAAGCCTGAGCAAAGACCAGCTCCACCCTGTAGAGCCATGCGTGGAGCCTCACTCACACGCAAGGGGAGCCAACTGCCTTCCTTGGGAGGCGCCCCCCCAGCAAGACATTTGATCAACACAAAGGGAACAAGTGAGAGGCCAAAGGATTTTCACATATACCACAGACTGTGGCTGTTTCCTTCTGAGTGGGGCTCTCTTCCCCCCCTCAGGATGTGCTCCTGGGCGCTGGCGCTAGCTACATCAGCGTGCATTGCATCTAACAAGCAACAATAAGAGTTCCTAATACTATCAAGCTCTCTGTCTACCCAGCTCTGCAAAGCTGCCAACCCTCACATGGGGCACTCCCTGCACGGCTGGGTTTTCCACCTCGCTCTCTTTTCTGCTTCTCAGAACGCTCTGTGATACTTGGTGTAAAGGCCGCTGTAGTAAAGCGGCCACGCTAGGGCTAGCTGGGTTAACCAAAGATTATGGGATGAAGCCATGCTACACCCTTCCTTTTACTTCCAGCTGAGTCAATGGCCATCCGCCCACTCTGTTTAGACACTGTTAAAGACAGCAAGTTCCCATCCTGCAGTCCTGGGAGTAGCCTTCTTTTTGTTGTGTTGAGCAGTCCCTTTACAAAAGGAGCAATTACCTTTTATCGTAGCGCAAGTGTGTGGGATTATCCAAATAGTTGCAATGCAACCGGGGGGAGGACCAATCTCTTTCGAAGGTCTCTACCTTCCACTGGTAGTCTGTTTACTGGCTCCAGTTCTCTTATACAGTCAAGCTGTGCTCAGCACAGGAAGACGTTGCCTTTATCTCACCTTTGCGCTTCCCATATACTGGGGGCTCGCTTGCACTTGATTGCACGTGACATGCTTTCTCCAGGATCTACCGGAGCAGCATATTGCAGCAGAGAACTGGGACGTCATTTTCTAAGCTCTGATTCATGTAGCCATGTGGGTTGGGTTTTTTCAAAGCAATACACGTCTTACTTTGCAAAATCATCAGTTGCCAGATGTCTCCTAAATAGCTGTACTTTAGTCAGAGGTTAAATCTGTGTCAAAACAGTCACTGATAAGAATTTGTATTACTCTTTAAACACTACCCGATTTCCTTCAGCTCTTTCCACTGATAAATTCTCTCATGAAAGTTTTATAGTTTGCAGAGGGTTTGACACCAGCTTTCAGTCCCTGATCTACTGATTAATGTTTTTAATGATTAACAGTTGCAATGACTCTGCACCTCCCAGTGACATGGATCACATCTGACAGACAAGTAACAACCCAGTGTATTAATAGTCAGAAGCATTGAATTCTAGTGGAGGTAGGCCCGAGCTGTCACATCTGGATCCAAATCCAGATTTTCCCAAAGTCTAGAGGTGATCAGCTCCAGGGTTTTGGTTTGGCCCAACTATAAACTCAAAAATCCCTTTAGGAACAGAGACACTCATGGAACTTCTGGGGGGCTGCTGGATCCTGCACTTTGGCAGGAATCCGGGAGGGCAGAAAGAATGGAAAGGTTCAAATATGGATGTGCTATTTCTTCTTCAGTTGCTCGTTAGTCCACATTTAAAGGAATCTTTTCCAGTCCTAGCACTGGTTGCCTTAGCTGATGGAGAGTCATGCTCTAAATTAGTAGTGGATGCTCATTTTGGAAGGACATTGCAGTGAAGAATGCTTTAAGAATTCTCAAGAGATCAATTAGATAAAATAGATTAATCGATTTAAAGCCAAAGGTGACCATTATAATAATATAGTCTGTCCTCCTGCAAAATACAGGGCAGCAGTAATAGGGTTATAGATTGAAAAGTGTGCTTGCTTTTGTTTTTAAAAGCACTGAGCCCAGAAAGCTGAATAATGCAGAATGTGAGTGTGCTAGGCTGGAGACTTACATTACAGCTCTGACGTTAGCTAAAAAGTGATTTATCGTTTCTGATTAATTCTGGATCATCATCAACACCGATCAGAGACAGGGAATGCAAACACTTGTTGCTATTATTTTATTTATTATAAATATAATTAGTATTTATTACTTGTATCGCAGTAGTGCTTAGGAATCCCAGACATGGACCAGCACCCCCATCGTGCTAGGTGCTGTACAAACACAGAACAAAAAGACAGTCCTTGCCCCAAGAGTTTGCAATGTAAGTAATGTAGAGGGTTTTTTTGAGGGGGGTGGGGTGCGGAGAAGGGGCTAAGCCTTCTGTTTTGTTTCCTTTTTTGGATACAGGAGAGGTCCAGGGCCGTATCAGAAGATCAACATTCATTAATTACAAAATAATCTGTACAAGGTTTTTAGTGCTGACATCATACAAAAAGCTACATCCTCCCTGCACTTATTTATCCATGTGAAGTTGAAATTTAGCTTCTTTTTCCCCATTTTGTTGCCGATAAGTGAAAGCACTTGATGGCCTCAGTCTAACCTTTAACTGATGTTGGTCCCATGTCACAAGCCGGCTTGATTAACAATAAATTCTTGTCAGGAAAAGACCAGCCCAGAGAGCATTGAAATGCACCAGAGTACATATGATTTAAGCTTCTGATCAAAGTTAGATAAAGCCAACTGGAAATGTGACGCTTGCTGTATACTATCTACTTGTCATTTGGCTAGCATCAAAAACACATGGAGTGGCTGGTTTTGTCTATTAACTGTATTTAACTATACCATAGTTGAGCCCCTCTGCTCTCCTCTTAAAAATGGATTAAACACTGCATTATAAATACCCTTTAAAAAATCGTATAAGTAGCATTTGAAAGTAGAACAATTACAACGTTACTACAGTAGTTAACAAATATATATATATGTTATAATTAAGTATATATTTATATATAATATAATATGTATATTATAGAAAAAGAAGAGCGAGATTGATAGGCTTTTCAAGACCTAGAAGGACTAATATAATTCATAATAATAAATGATACTTTGCACTCCCATAGTAGTAATTATTAGTTCAGAGTTGCAGCCAGAGTCAGAAGGAAGCCTTGACATTACCACAGATTTATGATTAATATGTGCTGTGTATCGTGTCATTAATCAGCTGATGGAACGCAGTTCTGCATAGAAACTGATGCCAGGATATGATCCTTTGTGTCTGACTGAGCCTAAAACACGAGGGCGATTTCAGATAAAATATTTACAAGACATGACAGTCGTGGGTTGTAGAAGTCATGCTTCAGTAAGCCCATGACAGGCACTTTCTCTGTGTTTTATTGTGTGCACAGATTGTTCTTTCTCATGTAAAAATAAGTACTGAAATTGCTGCTTCAAAACTGCTAGCTTTGGAACATCCTTTTATGTCATTTTCAGATCAGCTATTTATTTAAGCTCCATTTTTCTGGGCACGCTGAGGATCTCACTTCCCCTCAAGGCACCCAAAGAGGGTGTTAGAGGCTTTCTTTCCAGTCTTAGACAAGGTTTTCAGTTATAGTTTCCAGCAGGACGAGCTATCTTGCCCCACAGTCTGGAAAAAGGAGGAACAGGCCTGTGAAATACAGCAGCTTCCGAGGACAAATGAGGAGCAAGCGGCTCAGGTTCTGCAAGCCCGGGGCTACCTCAGCCAATGTTAAGGCACTGCAGCTCAAGGATGCACTCCCAGTCCTTTCTCATGGTGATGCTAGCCTTCCACTTCTGGGCCTGGCTAGGGAAGGAGCGCGAATGCTGTGAGAACCTAAGTCAAATGTAAACTGCAAGTGCAATTGGATCTTATACGCAGGCTTATTTCTGAGGGGACCAGCTTACCACCAGGTAGATGGGGATGGCTTTTTCGGCTTTTCTTCTTCTAAGAGTTCTCTAGAGCTGCTCAGAGAAGGGGGGGACACTTTGTGAACACTGTCTAGATCAGAGGTCCCCAAACTGTGGGGTGAGCCCCCCCGAAGGGGGATGCAGAGGAATGTTCAGGAGGCACAGCAGACCCTAGGCCGGCCCCCCCACCAGGGGGCGGGAAGGGCACCATCCAGGCCGGTTTTGCCCCCAGCTCTGTTCCAGTCTGGCTCCCAGCCCCAGTTCAACCCCCAGCCCAGCTCCTGGCCTCAGTCACACTCCACTCCGCCTCTAGGCCAGGTCTGCCCTCGTTCCCTCTCGGCCCCCATCCCCAGCTCTGCCTTCACTTCAAGCTGCTTTGCTGAGCCAACTGCAGTAAAGGAGGGGTGCATGGACAGATTCCTTTATTGATAGGAGCAGGGGCGAGACAGGAAAAGTTTGGGCACCACTGGTCTGGTTCCTTAAGGCCAGAAGGGATGATTAGATCATGTATGAACATCACAGGTCATAGAATTTCAGACAGCTACTCCTGTACTGAACCCAATAGCTAATGTTATGAAAGTGATTCTGTGATAGCAGGAGACTGAATTCAGTAACCCAGGGGTTCTCTTCCAGTCCTGTGTTCTTGAATCTTTGACTAAAGCCTATTTTCTATACCAATGTCCTTTTTCATCAAAAAATGTCCTTTTTCATCAAAAATATTGGAACGTTTACATTTTTTGACCAGCTTGGCACTGTAGGAATGTTGGAAGTTGTATTACAGGAACATACAATTCCTGAAATGTTTTTCATCGCTAGTAACAGGCTAATTTGAATCAGTTGCACGTGGCTGTTCAAGAAGATTATGATATTCTGTTTCCAGTCTGTGCTTTTCAAAAAGGTAGGTGCGGACACACGCAGGGTCTAATATGACACCCCCCTCCTGTGCTTCTCCCTGTTCAGTTACTTAGCATAAAGTGTTCCTTTGCCTCGTCAGGCTAAAAAGGAAAATGAGACAATCTTAAAGGTAAACTGCAAAGGAATTTTACAAAATTTGGCCTGTGCCATCATTTCCCCCTCTTTATTACGATGCATAGAAAGGGCCTAACATTTTTAAGGGATTTTTTTGCTGATTGCTTTTTTTATCTTTGAAATATCAGGAACGTTAACTCTTTTTTTCTTTCTCTTTTTGCTGGTGGAGTTGTTGGGGATCTTATTGAAAGGGATAAGTATTGGCTTATTAATTAAGATGACTTTTCTCCAACGTGTTAAGCAGTCATTGAGGTGTTTGACTAAAAATTCTTCATCTACTCATTTTCACTCTCAGGGCTTTTGTGGTTGTGATCCTTTTCTTAATTATTCGGTCACATGAAGCCTGCCAGCCTAGACAGCACCTGAATGTAAAAAACAAACAGAAGAAAAACCAAAAACACCTCTGAACAAACGGACAGTCCCTGCTGCAAGGATCTTACATTCTTAATATAAAGCCACCCATTTTCCTTGTATGCTCTTCCTTTTTCTGCAAGACAAGTGCACAACAGATTCCATCTGCCTGACAGCCCAGGGAACCCAGGGTCTAAAAATATCCTGCAGCGACCCAAAGCAAAAATCCACTCTTGTAAATGATTTAGCGAGACCCCCTAAAATATGGAAATATCTGCTGTCTGTTCACAGTGGCCAGCAAAAGCCAACAGAAGTTACCACAGATTCACACTGGGAGAACAGATCAGAATCTGGTCCCAAACCCAATGTGGGTGACCCTTCTAAAATGACAGAGTTGTAAACATGCTAAAGATTATCTTCCAAAAGACCTAGAGCTAATTGAAAAGGGCATGATAAGTCTTAAATAGCAGTCAAATGTCTGCTAATTGTTAATCAGTTCATGCCATTTGAGATGCATTAATGAGAATTACTTGATAAAAGTTGCCTTATCACCCTCAACTGAGATCGCTAGTCCTGGCTAATGTATTTCAGCAATGCTCCAGGAAATGCCTTGTTTGGTCAAGGAAGCAGATATGCCATTTTCACTCTGTTGAACAAGATTTACTTGAAGTATAAATATGAGTCATTGCAGAAAGAGGCAGTTTCCCCCATCTTTGGTATTAAATAATTGTTGTGTCCATGTGGTATGTGGAGTTCTGGCTGCACTGAAAGAAATTTGGAGTGCAAAAAAATAAATCCACATAGACATCTGCTGTCTTGCATGCTCATAAAATAAGACCCATCACAGCTCTGCAGATTTAATAAAGCAGCAGCAACATTTCCCATTGTTTGCAGGCTCATTACAAGGCTGCAACAATCTCATGTCAGTAATAGGGCTGGTTGAAGGAATGAACAGGTTGTCAGGAAATGCTGTTTTGCCAGAGTCAAAACATATCACAGGGAGCATGTTGATTTTGACAAGATTTTTCTAAGAAAAAGTTTCAAATGAATTCAAATCAAAATGGAGAACCTAATTTCGACTTGCTCGTTTTGCTTCACATTTTTCACTTTTTAACAATTGTAATTGATTTTAATAGTTCATATTATTAATATGTTGTGTTTATCTATACTATATATAAAGTAATATATAGTATGTTATAATGGTTGGGCATTTTTTCAAGGAAACGTTTTAATAAGGTCATTTCAGTGTTTCTGAAATGAACTGTTTTGGAATTTCCGTTTCATGGTAAATTTCAACTTTTCGTCCCAGTTTAAGACGAAAGGAAATTTTTAAATATCAGAATTTCCTGCAGGATGGGAATTGTGTTTTCTGACTAGCTCTAATAATACTGATCTACACTACCTAAATTATGTCAATGTAACCCTTCTGCCAGAGTCGGCAGCAGCAAGGGCCGGGTTCTATATCTAGGGGTCCCTGTCAATGATACAACAACAACCTGGCTCGAGCCCCCACCCAGTCACCTGGGAAATCACCCACTATCCCCTGGGCGCCCCAAAGGGCAATACTTCCCCTCTCGCAAGCACAGAGTCTGAGTGTAGAAAGTAAACCTTTTAATAACAGAAGAGAGATAACACAGCACTGGTTTGGGAACCAGTGCGAACAAGAATTCACGAACTCAATGAGCTAAAACCCACCCCAGAGTACAGGGCATGTCCTTCGCCTCCCCCTTCGTGCCTTCCCCTGTACTGACCATCGTACTGTCAATGTCCAGTTGGGGCTCAGTCTGCCCCTCTGCAACTTCCCCTGGCCACCGCTGACCAGGCCTCCTCCGTAGCTGTCTTCTGTTGCCTCCGGGGCTTGCCTAGTCCCCAGCCGCTGACCACACCTGGTTGGCGCCGACCGCGCCAGGCTCCCGCTGACCGCTGGTGCCGACTGCA
>ML675625.1:17775498-17902711 GCA_007922155.1 Mesoclemmys tuberculata | reverse complement strand
ACTGCACCTGCTCCTGCTGACCACACCTGGCTGGCGCCGACCACGCCAGGCTCCTGCTGACCGTTGGTGCCGACTGACTCAGCTTTGTCAGTCATCAGGCAAGGTTTCCCAGGCTCTCTAATAGTTCAGCTCTTTAGTGAGTCTCAGCTTGCAGTGATTCAGCTCTTAGTGACTTTCAGCTCATGGGTAAACCTTCTGCTGGCACAGAAGCAATGTCCCTGTTCTCAGGAAACAAAAGGCTCCAAGAGGAGTCATTAATTCTACCTTTTAACAATGGGAGGAGATCATCACTCCATGCCTGGGAGCAGCCCTTTCCCAGGACTGGTGCAGTCCCCCTAGGCAATTCATCATATCTCCCCCCCCCTTTACAATGCTAAAACATCTGTCCGCCACCTCTGTGGCACTCTATTTAGTTTATGGTAAAGTATTTTATCATAACAAGTTAGGCACAGTTTTGCTGACATCTGTTCATACAATTGAAGGACAACATTTCCTTACCCCAGCAGTTAACACAAAAGTGGTTTGTAGCCCAAAACCAGCCATGCTAACCATTTCCCATTATGCTCAGCACCTAGGTGTGCTAATTTGCAAATACAACGCCCATGCTACAAAGTGCCCCCCCTCCTTTCAGCAGACTGAGCATGAGGGAGCACCACTCACCACTCAGACTGTCTGAGCAGAGGGAAGTTCCACTAAAACCTTCCTTACATCAACATACAGCCACTGAAGTAATTAAATTGCTTTTGCACGTTCACATTACGCTCCTTGTGTCGCAGGTGCGTGTCCTCCCCAGGAGCGCTTGCACTGATCTGTCAGGGTGGGGCATTGTGGGACGGCTTTTGAAAGGCAGCAACCGTCGATGCAAACAACATAGTGTCTACATTGACACTGCATCAACCTAACTACATTGTCTCAAGCAGAGATGGAGTTATTAATTGGTGTAGCGGGCAAGTTACATCGCTGGGAGGTATGTTTTAGTGTAGACGCTTATAGACTTAGGTCGATGTAAGCTGCCTTATGTCAGCCTAACTCTACAGTGTAGACCAGGCCTTAGTTTTTGTCCTAGGAGATCCCAGGTGCAAGAGAGGGGTGTGGAGGAAGTCTGTCTGATTTTAGGACTCCATTACGATTTTTCTTTACCTCACCTATCCTGTGGTTTTTTGTGTTTTCCCATCTGGCTCCCAGGATTCAGGAATAAAACACATGGCTGCTTAAAGGAATATGAGAAGCATTTTGGTAACTGCACCACTCCCAGTGCTGATCTAATTAGCCTGGAAGAAGACCAAAGCCTCAGGATCATTATAGTGCAACATGATGTGGTTCCACTCTTGGGAGCTCCTTCTACACAAAGGGGCGAAGATGGGTGGGGGGGAGGAATATGGGTCATTTCTCATATGACTGGGCTACTCCTGTAGGGCAGTTTTAAATAGAGAAGGTCTGGAATGTTTTCACAAAACCATTTTTCATTGGAAAGGAACCTCATGTCCAGGATGGAATTTCTGGTCAGACACACAGGAAAAGAGAGCAAGAGATGTCAGGAAAGCCAACTGGTCAAGGCTCTCACCTGGGATGTGGGAGACGCAAGGTCAAGTCCGTGCTCTAAATCATGGTGAGCAGAACTTGACCATTAGTCCCCCACATCCCTAACCACCATGCCAGAGAGTCAGAAATGGAACGCTTATTTTCTGACCAGCCCTAGATTTAAGTCCCCTCCACACCAGTGAAGTGGCATACAGTGAGGACAGTCTGCAGAGCCACATATCTGCTGCTTTGTAGACGGCAGGTGGGGTGGAGAGAACAGATATAGGATTGGTGCTCTCTTTGCTTCCCAGGTGCCTTTGTGACGTGGAAGCTGCCCAGACTGGCCGTTACCCTGGATAGCCTGGTGCAGTGGAACCAGCCTTCTTCTCATATATGCACTAGGTAGGGAGGGAGACTCTGCTCCCTCCAATAGACTGGTATATTTCTCTGGAGAAAATCATCTTTTAAGTTGTCCATTAAAGTTTTTGCAGACTTAGTGCATGGTTTTTTGTTCCCTTCTTGGCTGCCTGCTCCCGTCCATCTGCCAGTTGCGTAATCTACCACTTCTTATCTTCAGCACATTTTGCTTCACCTCTTGCTCATTTTCATTTTATTACCTGGCTAATCTCATCCTCTTGCTTTTCTTCTAACTGCTCTTTTCCCTCCCTATCTGCGGGCATTGAAACCTCTTTCCTTTTGTGTGCTGTAAATCAAAATTCCTTCCCTTCACCTTCCCTCTGCAACGCGCCCCCCTGACTCCTGCTGTGGATGCATAGTCCAGTTTATCAGCTACAACGGTCTGTCATCATCTCCCTTTTCTCTTGACACAGACTTGTGGGAGTTCTGCTGTCTTCAACCTTCATACTAATGCCTGGATCTTTAGGTCCAGTTGAGCTCAGCTTGGTGCGTGACCCACTGTGGGCATAGAGGCTGTATGCCTCTGATTGCCTGGGGAATCTACATCTGCCCACGCAGGACAGCTTCCTGCCAGCATCAGGGCCAACAATCTTATTATTATTGGGTGGAGATGGCTCCAAAATAAACCGCTAGACTAGAATATCTCCAAGCTCCGGAGACTTTTGGATCCTGATCTCAGCATGCAACTTGGATCCATCTCTGCTTATGACCTCATTCAGTGTTTCGACACTGCCACCAAGATAATGGCTTATTTAATATCAGTAGGACCCTAGCACCAGGAGCATCTGATCGGAAGCAAAGCCCCGTTGTACCACCACTTAACAGGATTCTTTCATTGCATCTGTTCTGGAAGAGGCCTTGTCAGCTGCATGACAAGAAGATTTTTTCTGCACACCATGACCACAGAGCAGGAACATGCAGCCTGGCATAAATGGGAAAAAACAAAGTGCAAAGAGGTAACTCCAAAGCAGTGGCAGGACTGACTATAAATACAAAGGAGGCCTAGGGTTTTTCAGACTCGTCTTTCCCACTGGGTTTGAGTCCATTAGGGATAGGTGCAGCAACGTAGATAAGGCTCAGACGAGGGCAAACATTTGACCATCACGCCATCTAATCCAGTCCAGAGCCTATCTGAGCTTTGCATTTATAACAGTTTCCTCCAAACAGTATCCGTGACCAGGAATCCGTACTTTTCACAATGTTGTCTCATGGAATATGTCTCAAGGCTTGATCCAAAACCCTCTGAAGTCAATGGGCGTCTTTCTTGACTTCAGTGGGTTTGAATCAGACCCTTAAATTACATCCTGCAGTTTCTGGATGGACCATTTCCTTGTCTCACTGAGCAGCCCCGTTTGTAACACCACTGAGCAGTGATGGATTTATCATATCTTTCATGCAAAACTTGCTGTAAATAGTCATCTTACTGACCCTGGCTGTCCCCAATATAGACCTTTCCATTAAGAAGAGGCCTGTATCTCTCCGACAAAAGAGACTGCCACTCCGCCTGTTATCAGGATTGGCTCAGGCTGCCTTCCACCCATCCCAGAGAGTGCTTTTCCAGTTTGCTGGGCTGATAATAAAATGTGTCAAGCAGGAAAATTCAGTCAATGTATTAATGATTCCCATACGAGACCTGATCCCGTTTGCCTGACACATGTGAGTAATTCCATTTAGGCTGGGTTTGGACTTTGGATAGCAGAAATGGATGAGTTACAGCCAAGCCCCCAGAATCCTTGTGGTTTTAACTGGTGCACCTATCGGGCTACAGACTGTACAGGGGTCGTTATTACTGTATTGTCGTTTGCGTTGCATTAGCACCCAGAAGGCCTCACCAGAGATCAGAATATCATTGTGCACACACAGTGCACACATACAATAGGAAAGCGTGTCTGCGCCAAAGAGTTTACAGTCTCAGCATCTGACAAGGGATGACAGCTGGAGAAAAGCAAACAAGGCAGGTGAAGGCAACGGTTGCAGTGGGCATGATTATGGTTAATACAACAATAGCAGGCTTCAAACACCAGCTGCTTATCCATTGTGGAGTGTTTTAAAGGGATCCTCGCTAAATTTGGGGAACATTCGTGAACCTCTAGACTCATCAGCTCTTTGGAGGCCACGGTGCAAACCTTGCTTCACTCTCGGTCACCTCCACAGTTTTGCCAGGAGTTCCCGATTTGAACTTGAAACCAATCCCACAAATCAAAGTCCAGTTGCTGAGTTTGACCAGGTTCGGTGTCAGAACTGCTGCCTATGTGCAGAACAGCTGTTTAGAAATCACTGGCAAGCTTGCACGGCCCCACAAGTGGCTGGGGCTGGGTGTCCCTTTCCGTGCATGCTGCTATTTTACCAATACTGTACTTCCAGTCAGGAGATCCTGTCTAATGAAATACAGATTAGGACAGCAGGGCACTGATCCTGACCTCAGCCCCATTTTACTCTGGTGCTACTCCACTGACATCAGATCCGAGTCAGATCAGAATGGGGACCATTTGAATGCATGACAGAAGCAAGAGACTTTCAAAGTTGCTTTAAGGTGAGGACTGACCATCACTGGTCCAGGGGCAGGGATGGGGAAGCTTGCATAATCCTTGGAGGAGCACAGAGGACTTCAGAGCTCTCAGTCCAGGATACTGCGTGTGCACTAATTTCATTGTGTTTGTTGCATAGAGTTGTGATGGTAACAATACAAGAAGAATGTTGAACTCAGGTAGCCACATTCTGAAATCCTTACTCAAATAAAACTCCCTTTGACTTCAAGTGAGAGGTTTTTTCTTGAGCCAAGACTGAGTAAAACCTTTGAGATTTTATCCAGGATGACGCACCGTTTATTACAAGGAGCATTTAGGTACTTTTTCTTGCACTGCTTACTCACCCCCTCCCTAATTCTCAATCAGCCCTGCCAAGCCTGCTGCATTTAGCCTCTCTCTCCTCTCTGCTTTTATCTGCCAATGTGTTTAAAATAAATTTGAGTACGAGTGCTGAAAAAACATGCAGGCAGCTTAAGATAAAAGCCAGCAGTGTGCTTTTAAAAATAGACTCTCCAGCACCGCGAGAGGTGCCAAGGAAAAGGGTCCTCGGCAGAGGGATTGAGCAGATTTGAAAGACACTGTTTAAACAGAAGGTAAATAAGTGGGAGGAGGAGCTGCAGTTCATGTTTTCACCCTTACGTATTGCTCAGATAATGCACCATATCTGTAGGCAAACTCATTCGAAAAATGGATGTGGCTCTTGGGTTGCTGTGGGTGAGACTTAGGCTCCAGCCTCTGGCAAACTCCCATCAGGCATCTGGGGGAGCAAAGCAAGTGCATGCCAATGAAATGCACATGGAGACGTTCAGGGTTCAGAAACAGCAGCAACACTAGTGCTCAGCACTCGCACTTTATTGAGAGTATGCCCTTTGCAGTGAGAAATGTATGTCTTTTCATTATACTGAGCGGTGTGACACAGGAGAATCAGCATATACATCTGCGGGCTCTGGCAAACGTGTCACTGAAACATGCCCTCTTGCCGGGCAGAGCCAAGAAAACTGCACCCTTGCGACATTGGCAACTGCAGCTAATTGGCAATTTAGTTTTGCAGTATCCGATCCTGTGTATGATTTTACAGAAGCAGAATTTGTGAGTGACATTAGGTTGATGCAACAAAACCATTGCCCCCAGAGAGTTTCACTGGAGTTTAACTGATGTTTTCTACTAGCTAATAGACTGAAGAGGCCTAGAGGGTATGTGGCCCTGAGCAGGGATGTAAAAGCCCCTGGTGAGTGTGTTCTAGGGGCCTGAAAATTAGTTTAATTAAAAATCCGTTTAAAAATAGAGAGATGGTGGTATAGATAGCGGTAGCTGGACTGCCCTCAGTCGTGGGGAGCTGAGCCAAGCCCAGCTGCAGCTCTCCACTCCCCTTCACGCCTCCCATCCTGCTTGCGGGGAGCTGAGCCCAGCTGCGGCTGCCCCACCGCTCGGGGAGCTGAGCCCAGCTACGGCTCATGCCCCCCCGCGCTGGGATCCGGGCCGCCCTGCCGCAGCTCCCCCACATCCCCCCGCGCTGGTCTCTGTGTCTCCCTTGCTTGTGGGGAGCTGAGTCCTGCTGCACCTACCCCATGCTGGGCTCCGCGCTTCCCCACCAGTGAGAGCGGCCCAGCTGCTGCTCCCTTCTACCCCCTCCCCCCCCAGTTTAAACGGGAATCAGCTGTTTAAAACGTTTAAGCAGATACTTACATGCTTTCTGCAGAAAGGGCTTTTGTGATCACAACTCATTAGTCTTGTTAGCAGTGTGTTTTGTTCCCTGCACTGGCTTTGTCCTGCACGTCCTTAGCTTTCCCTTGCTTTTTCCATGCACTTATCCCGCCTCGCCCCTAGCCCAGGGGGCACTCGTTTGCCTTGTCTATGGCTCTCTTAGCACCTCTGAAAAAGCCGTTTCAAATGAAATGGTTGGCCCTCTCTGCAAACCTTCTCTTTGTTGGTTAAGGGCAGCTGGCCAATGAGTTTAACTGAAGTAGCACAGGCAGGCACCGGGTATGCTGAAGAGGGACTAATGTATCTCTAGTCTGATGTCTATAAAAACAATCTTGCCCATTGGGATCAAATATAACAAGGTCTCTTAAAATACATTTATGGGTATCCTGTATATACAAAATCCGTTTTTTTTATCTCTAGTGTTTGTTTTTTAATATCCTGCACTGGTCATTTTTTCCAGACTTTACTGCCTCCAAATCATTCCTATAAAATTTGCCATGGAATATTTCCGATGCCAAATACTGTGACCTTGAAGAAGCTTGGGGCAGCCTCAGTGTTAAGGACTTGCGTATCATGTTTTCTATTTAAACTCAGCAGAGGACATTGTTATTATTATACAGAATTGTCCAGAGATTTTTACTGTATGTATTGAAGGCAGAAATGTGTGTGAATGTAATCTTAAGGCCACAACTGTACACATTCAGTAACAGCATCGTCTGGGTCCTCTTCAAAGCGTGTTAGATGTTTCCCATTCAAGCCAAAACTTGAAACCAAGGGATTTTGGAGGGTGGACGGGGAGTATAATGTTAGGGCTCAGCGAAATAGCCTTCAACAGTTCTAGGGATTATTGGACACAATGGCAATGAGAGTTCAGGAGAATATCCCTAGAATTCATCACGGCCTACCAAAGCACACGCTTCCCTGTAAGTAGGTGAGTCGTGCCACGAAGTCAATGGGTAAAGTTCCATGTGTGCTTACGTGCTTTGTTGGATCAGGGACCACATGCTGGCTGCAGGTGAGATCTGAAGATTCGTTTCCTCTCTTCATGCTGCAGTTTGGGTGTCAGCTCCCAACTTTGAGACGCAGATACGTGCACCGCATCATTTGTGAAAATGACTATTCCTGGTCTTTCAGAACTGCCTCGGAAAAACATAAAGGGATGTTAAATGTTAAATGATTCAGAGCCAGATTTTCAGAAGAACTCAGGACGTTCTCAACAGGAGCTGTTGGATGCTGAGAATGTTTGAAAATCTGCCAGCTTCTCTTCAGTGCCTAAATGGGAGCGGAGCTCTTTTGAAAATCTGGCCCTGGAGATGCATTTCGTAACGAGGGCCTCGTCTACGCTAATTTTTCCCCCATTTATCCACCAGTGCAGTCACAGTGGTGATAACAACAGCAGGAGCCCTGTTGGAGTCAAGGCACCAGCAATGTTTTACCCACTATGTCATCTAGAGCAGCTCCAAACAAGGTTGATGACACAGGGGTCCACAGACTGGTGCCCACCTGTGTCTTGTCGAAGGTTCCCATCATTGCTTTTGCCAGCTGTGGGGGCAACAGCAGGAAGTGTATTTAGAAACAAAAGCTGAGTGCAGACACAGCCTCCTTGAGCGGGGTACTTAGAAACCTGCATTTCCTCCTACGTGTCAGGTTTTCTCCACAGCTCTTCACAGTGCTTGAGTCTCTGTTCTGCGATAAAGGGCTTTATCATAAAAGGTTTCTACGGCAGGAGGAATGAACATTTTTAGCAAGCTGAGGAGAGGAGATGGGGTGAAGCACCGGCCTTTTGTGTAAAGGCTTTCTAACAGAGTGACTCCACGGAAGACAGCTGTTTGGATCCTGGCTGACATCCTGTCCCAGCAGACTTGGCATCAAGGAGATGGGCCACATGTCTGAAAACCTGGGAAATCTGTATGCTGTGAACAAAAGGACGGGAAGGAGTCTAAACACAGAAACTGGAGTGATGCTGGAAGACTGAGGAGTGTCAGTTAGCTAGCAAGAGATTAACGTAGCTCCTTGGAATGTGGATCCTCATTAGCCATCCCAAATAGAACTGCAACCCAGGTGACTTTTGCACAGTCAGTAAAGAGCCCTCGCTCTCCAGCATTGGCCCCATTTAATGGGAGAACGTGAAAAGCAACATGTGAAATAATCCCACGGACTGTTGTATCCTTGCTGCTCTCATGTCGCTCCACGTGTCGAAATGCATGTGTCTGCACAATATACTGTACAGCGTAGCTGTAGCCGTGTTGGTCCCAAGATATTAGAGAGCAGGCAGGTGAGGTAATATCTTTTATTGGACCAGCTTCTGTTGGTGAGAGAGACAAGCTTTCAAGCCACAGAGCCTGAAGAACGTGCTGTGTGGCTAGAAAGCTTGTTTCAGGGATTATTTCACAGGTTGCTTTTCGCTTTCTCCCATTCTCCCAGGTCTGAAGTAGAGCTGTGTGTGCCATTGTCCTTTGCTCCATAAAAATGCAGTGTGCTGACTGTTAACACAGATAACAGAGGCCCTGTGCCTTGCCAAATAATACATGAACACCTTTGTCAAAATTCAGGCTGCAACTTGGTGTAATGCAGCTATTTGTTTTCATTCAGCCAAGGCAATAAGGGCCTGACTTGGCCATGTCCTGACCATTGCATTCAGATCCTGTGTCACTGTGGTTTTTGTGTGCTGATGTTATTGCTGGCTGGGTTTTGGTCTCTTTGGGAAGGTACCATTGTGTTCAGCATGTGCCTGTGGTCAGGTCCCCTGGTTTCATTTCCTTTTTTGAAAAATGGATGCCCATCCACTGTAGAATGGAGTCAATAAAAAGACACCCAGGCAATACGTGTGGCTACCATGCACACGGGCTTTGAGCTAAGGGAGAACTGATGCATTCCCTATTCTACAAGCACTCTTCTGGGCCTGGGAATTCCCTAGCTTTTGTCTATATATGGCATGCAGTACCTCACTGAGTATTGTTTAAAGAGGGTACGTGGCAGTGGGGCATCAAGAGGGATTCTTGTAAAAGCCTGGCACAAGGGAGTTGTTTGACAGAGTCTGACAAACCAAAGCCTTTACGAGAAAGAGAGAGAGAGAAAAAGAGAGCGATTTAAATCTCAGCATATGCACGCCAAGTGCACACTCTGCCTGTTTGGAACAGAGGATAAAGGGCACTGAGCACTACGTCAGACTGTACACGTCTTGGAATGAGGGTATCAGTCATCGGTGGTCCTGAATTCAAACCTTTGCCAGTCAACTGACACGCAGGAGAGACAGAGAGGGAGAAAGTGGGAGCTATAGAGAAGACTAATATTACTATAATCAGCAGATTGGGATCCACAAAATTACAACATGGGACTGTAGACTTTCCCTGTTGGAAAACAACGGAGAGTACTCCCGTAGATAACTGCTATTGTAGTATTGTTGTGCACTGTTAAACAGCTACCATGTTTCGCCCTAGAAGTAGCTGCACTCCCATGCTGGATGTCTGCATGTAGTTTTTAAATTCATCAGTAACTTTGGTGAACCATGTAACTGTGGTCATGACTATTGACCATTTCTATTGCAGTAGCACCCAAAGGTCCCTTTCTGTGCCTGAGCCATAAAGTATGGGACTTCGTTGCGGGTGTGAGTCTGACAGCATGAATCTGCACTCAAGCTGCAGCAGTACAGGCTTTCTGCTCGGAAGGGTCGCTCCTGAATGGAGGCTGTGGTGTAAGTGGAGGCTTATCTAGGAATCAGGCAACTGCTGTGAGCTTCATATTCTTGAGATGAGCTTCTGCTGTGCAGTGCATGTAATGCATTCTGCCAGCCTCCAGCTACAGAGCCTGGCTGGCTAGCTCTAGCGGTACCGATTTGTGCTCTCAGCTGCAGAGGTCTGCAATTCAGTTTCAGGTGTGCAAGCCCAGACAGCAGCTATCGTATTAGGCACGGTCCACATACAGTCACGTGGTCCTTCCCCTTCAGACTTCACACCTAGATTGTTCTGGCTGAAAGGTGCTACACAAACGTAGGCTCACCATCACACATTTGTTAGGGTGTTTCCATAAAAAGCATCACGCCCAAAGACACGATTTATTTTAAAGTCGAATTGCCACAAAAGGTAGCTGCGGTCCCTTGAACCCTTTGGTTCTATGACTCGATGGCTTGCTTGTTTGGAGTTTTTGTTTGTTTGTCCTCTGTTTTTTTGTTTTGTTTTTTGCTTTTTTGAGGTTCACCACTATATTTTTCTTCAGTTCATCAGGTAACTATTATACAGCAGTTATATGATGATGTGCGATCTATTTTAGCTCCATAAAAGCTGATGATATTTAATTTAAGTGGGAGTGTTTAATTTTAAATTGCCTAATATAGTCTATATGTATCTGACCACGCTATGTTTAGTGGGGGTGGAAAAATGCTTCCAGTTTATCCCATCTCTTGCTCAAAGGGTACAATACAACAGAGAGCTTTCACCAAGCAAACAAGTGCTCCAGCCAGTGTTTGTCGTGTGCTGCAATTATTTCAAACGTTTTGAAATGACCTTACCGATGTAAAAACGTGTCTTCTCTTTGCCTCACAAACTTCTAATATAGCACTTTTTACTCCAAAGTTTGCAATGCATTGGCCGACAGTGTTTTGACTTTGTTCTGCAGCTAGAGCAGTGATGTAAGAGGTCATGACACTACATGAGTCACAATGCTGGAGACTTGGCACTGGCCAAGATGGAATGTGGGAAGAAAGAACCAAAGGTTCTTCATCTGGAATACCCTTGCTGTGGTGGAGCTAATGGCATACATGTTGTTGTCACTTCCTTTCACTGTTACACTTCATAATTAACCAACATGCAAGCACAAATGGAGTTTCCACCTCCCCTCCCCACGCTCATTAGAATTTAGGCAGCCAACGGGAGATACGCTACTCTACATAGCTTGAGTATCTCCTGTCAACTGCTGCCACATTTCACAGTAAATGTAGACCAGGCCTTACTTAGTCAGTGGATACGTACCATTGGGGGGTGGCCTGTGTACCACTGGCATTACACATACCACAGTTTGGGGAATGCTGATATAGAGGTAAAGGGCCAAACTCTGTTCTGTGACACTTGTGTCAATCCAGAGTAATTTCATACACTTCCCTGGAGTTACTCCAGATTTACACTGATGTAATTCTCATTCTTTTCCTGAAAGCTGCAAACCGCTTCCCTTCTGGGAGGAGGGGTGAGGGGTGTGAGGGGGAGAAAAGTGGAGAGAAATACTGCTGCAGAATCAGCCCCTAGAATACTGGCCTCCTTCCCATCAAATGAGAGGCTAGCCCATAACATATTTAATTCCTTGCACCATAAAAACTCCTACAAAGCAATGGAATCACAGGGCTTGTGTGTTGCTTTTGCTTTATCCATTCATTTGCTGAACTCAGGCATGCGTGGAGAGCAGGGAGTTAGCCAGAGTCTCGGAGCCTCCTAAATCTGGGTGTTGCTTTCTCTTTCGTGGGCTTTTTTTCACTGTAAGAAGAACAGCAATCCAAACCTATTAATGCAAATATTTAACATCTCCCATCCAGTAACAAATCACTGGGAGAGCCAACCGCCTGCCCACCCACCTGGTCATGACTAACAAAGCGGGCCAAGGCAGAAAATAAATAGCAACAACTCCATGGGCTTTGTAGTCATCTTCACTAAGGAACAACTGCTGAGTCGAGAGAGCAAACAACAGCTGCTGAGAAGGAACTAAAAGCAAAGCGGCTGGCTAAACAAAGAGAGCGAAGCATGGCGGGCAAAGATTGTTTGCGCAGCCATCAATCTGTGGGGCGGGTCAGCTGGGAGAGGCAGGAGGGAGCTGGCACTAATGTCTTTAAAAACCAGTGTGAATGTTGTGCTCCTGAAAGGGGCCAGCCTGAGGTCACTGGAGTCTAGTACAGGTGCAGCAGGGATGGTCTTGTGGATGAAGGCACTGGAGTGGGACTCAAGAGATGGGGCGCAGTCACCCACGGTGACTTTGCCACAGTGCTTGACCTCTCCGGGTCCCTGTTCGTAAAATAGGGACAACGATCCTTCCTTTGTCTGCCTTGTCTATTTAGATCATACGTTCTCTGTCACAAGGGCTGTCTCTCACTGTGCGCAGTGCCTAGAGGAGTGGAGCCCTGATCTTGGTTGGGACCTCTAGATTATACCAAGCACAAATAATAATATAATAATAGCAAGGGTGGCGACAGGCCAAGATTCCTTCACGCTGCCCTGCCAAGGGGTCTCAATTTTTGGGAGTGAGTTTATTATAGGCCATTTTCGGGGTACTTTCTACAGTGTGGGGGGGACCCATTGCATTCGCTCCCATCTTTATTCTCTGGGGACCACTGAGGAACAGAAAATCCTGTAAACCAATGGAACAGGTGGGTTCCTTCAGTGTTAATAGGCACCCCTGCAGCCTAGCGAAGCAGAGAACTGCACTGCATGCAGGAAAACAAACCCATGGCCCTGTATTCTAACGCTGCATCTTTTAGCAAACCCTGGGGGAGAGGTTCTCGGGGAGTATACACTGAGAAGGAAGAGGGAATGCTTTTGTCACGCATTCCCTGCAGAGAAAGAAGATGAGAGAGAGAGAGGGCACACAGAAAATCAGTGAAGCGTGGGAGTGGATGGTTTAGTGATTTCCTTCCTTCATGGACATCTGCCCTCCCCCTGGAGAAGCTGCTACATGGTGATATGAGGCTGATTCCCCCCTCACCGCCCCAAGCAGCTGAACAATATAGACTCTACAGTGTGCTCAGGCTTGCGGACCCAGAGGGCAGGTCTGAGAACCATGTGGTTCATGTGGTGTTGCAAACCATGAAACCACAAGGTCATTAGACCGGCCACAGAGAAGGTTTAAGCATGACTAGTTTTAGGGACACTGTAGACTATCCAGAGGATCTCACAGCTGTGGGTGTCGCCGGGCAAACAAGAATCATACTCTTTTAACTAGAAAGTATGGGAAATGGTAACATTTATTAGCAATTCTAGCTAGAAATATATGTGCACGCCAGCACCCCAGTGACTGAGGTATCTGCTTTGGGTGGGTTTTGGTTTTTTTACCGACTCTGTGAAAACAAAAGTCAGATTCACCAGGTAAAATGTATCCCACACACCTTAAAGACAGCCACTTCCCTGTGACATTGAAGATGTGGAGTCATATATAATCACATGAGAAACACAGCTTTCACTTAAAAAAATGTACATTTCTAGCTCTCGTTTTAGCAGAGAAACGCTCAACAATGTCATTCCTCAAAGCTCAAAACACAGAAGGCAAATTTAAAGCATCCAACACAGGAGCACTGGAACTAGGGAGCTGGGGGAATGGCAGCCACCCCTAGCTTGAAGTAATAATAGATACCGAATGCATGGTTTCCATTCTATACAGCGTTTACAATTTTGTTCAGTAGCCTTAGGCACCCCCCTCCCCTCCAAAAATTGCTCCCTGGCCCAACAGTTATTATTTTAAAAATCTTGTGTTTTTAAAGTCCGTCACATGATTTTGGGGGACCCGGCATTATCTTTCAATGCTTAACATTGGCGGCAATTGCAGGGAACACAATTGGAAGTTTATTTGTACTACTGTCATGGAAGAATAAAGAAGCAAATCCCAGTAAGGAATTACCAGTAGACCTAAGCCTCCCTTGTCTTTCTTTGAGTAGGAACAATTTCTACAGTCTTTCTCAGTTTCTGTGTCTCCTGTAAATTCTTTACACAATCAGAAACCTAGCTTCAGTGAGTGGAATACCATATCATTATTGCAAAGCAATGAGTAACTTGGCACCTCTTCAAAGGCAGCTTTTATCAACTGCTTGGTGTTATGTGACAAACTAGGGAAGTAAGTCATTACTCTGCTACTTCCAGATCATCCCAGCTCTACCTGGAGTCAACTTGTCAGAGATGATTCTTGCCAGCATGATCAAACGGGGCCAGCAGTGCGTCTCATTTACGGTTGTACTGTATGTTGTGTGTTTCCCTATACATGGCAGTAACAATGCACTCCCAGTTTATGCTACTAACAAAATCCCATCTCAGATCAGTGGGTGGCATATACCTGCCTTCTTAACCACTGAAAATGTGAAAGGGAAACTCCAGCCTGTAAGGAGAATCTCACTGGAGTCAATGGAGATACTGATGTACTTAAAGTTAAGAATGGTCCTGTAAAGCCTGATTCTAAGTCAATAAATATGCTCTCATTCACTTCAGTGGGCTTTGGATCAGGCTGTTAAAATTTACACTCATCAGGGCAGGGACCTTTTTCTTGCTGCGTGTATTTTCTTGCTCTGTGTGGTGGCAATGGGATGCCAATTTCCGTTAGGGGCTTCTAGCCCCTGCTCTAATACAACTAATAAATAGTAATTAAAAGAGAAATTAGAACCAGGTGAAATTTGTGCTCAGCTTTTTTGCCATTGCAGTCATCTGATCTTTCCCCACTGCCACGGTTTGCACTATTCCCAAGATTAACAACATTAATCTTTTTGCATCAGCAAGTTGCAAGAATGTGAGTTTCCACGTTTCGATGGTGACTATAATTTTTAGCTGAAAAATGGGCGCCATTCCCCTCATTTTACTTGGGACTATCTGCATCTTTGTTCCAAAACAAACCTAGTTTCACTAGCAATAATATCCATTTTTGCTAAAATAAAGAAATGCACACACATATCTTGGGGAAATTTCCTGTGACAATGGGTCTGGTTTTGAGTTCATCAGGAAATGGGAAAGCTTTGAATGTCAAGGACAGTAGCTTTGCAATTTGTTATGCATTTTTTGCACAGCTCCAGCAAAATATTTAGAGGGAAGATAGCTTTTTTTCCCAACCATTTCCTGCCCCCTCTAGTCCATTCATCCTATGGATTCACATCCCTATAATTCCCTATCCACTGAACCATCTTTCCCCAACCGCACACTCCTTCTCATCTTCTTTCTGCATACAAGAAATTAAAAGACTCCAATTCAGTCATGGAGAGAAAATCAAAATTATGATGTCAGGTGAGCTGACTCATTCTTTGTGCATGATTGTCTGTTATCTCTGAAGTCATTCACAGCACTGAAGGCAACAGTACCACAGACAAGCAGCTTGACTCTGAGCCATGGCAGCAGATGAGATGCAGCATTGCGGATGACTATACACAAACATTTGTCGATATGAGCATATTACTAACATCCAGCATGAGGCTGACATACATGGTCACTGTGATACACAGGCAATAGGGCTGTAAGAATATACATAGAAATAGGTTCTTCCAGGCTGGATCTTGGATATTCTGCTGAAGCAGAGCCAGCTTAAATTCTTGGTTTGCTTTGCCCACCTTCTGTGTGGATGAAGCTCTTTGACTAAAACCATGCCTAATCTAGATGGAAGCTTTCTGAGAGAAGAACCTCTTGCAGGTTTCTACAAATGCTGGCTTCTGATGTCTTTGGCTGTGGGACAGATGAAAGCAGGGACAAAATTTGCATTGCGCAACGAGGTTCCTATCAAATGGCCACTATCTGCCACATCCCACATGTCTGAGCCATTTAGGCTCTTGAAGGTTCTTCCATAAGCTGTTTCCTTGCTTGTTCATCTTGGAAGCCAGAAAACTAAGGCACCCCCACCTGCTCTCAGCCAGAGCCATAAACTCTCTGCTGGAACATCCCCCTGTCTTGGTGCCTGAGCTGTATTTTTCAGGCGGCAGTGGACAACAATTTTTAATCCCTCTTTTCACATTGTTTCATAGAGCAGGAGGCGGAACATATGGTATGTGCTCACCTCGCCTCCCAGGGCTCGCAAACTGCTCTGTCCTCGCAGCTGCTCAGGGTTACTTTCCTATGTGTCCATGTCAGAAAGGGATGTTCAGATGATGTCTATATTACCACACAAAAGGTAAGGAGAGGAGAGGGGACAAAAATCTTCACACCTTGCAGAAGAGCCACAGGCAGTTATAATCTGAGACCTCACAGACTATTCTGTGCACAGTGCCCCAATGGGCGTGGGGAGGAGCCACTGCCCCCCACTTGACACCAGCCTCTCTCAAGCCCCGCCTCACCCGGCGTTCCCCTAGGGTAGTGTGGCTCCACACCACACCCCAGGGGCGTGGTTAACAAGCACAATCTAGCCCATAATAGTCAGGCTGTAAACTCCTCTGGGCAGAGTCTGTGGGGACCAGCCCGTCTGATCAGCCAGGCAGATCTTTGGGCCACCACGCAGAACTCAGCTGCAATTGACAAACGAGCCCAGGGTCTCACAGGTCTGCGCAATGCTTAGAGGAAGCAATAAGGTCCCTTTATATGTCTTTCAGCTATGCATAATAACAGTATTTTCTGGGACACTTGATGCCTACGTGTTTCATTAAATCTCCATCCTACCGTCTATCGCTGGTCCTGCAATATTCTTTTCCCTGGGCCTGATCCTGCCTCTGTTGAAATCAAAAGGCATTGTGCCGCTGAATTCAGTGGGGCCAGGATCTCATTCTCCCTCCTTCTTTCCTTCCCCCTTACTTCCCCTTACCTCTGGCAAGAGCTGCCCCTCTAATTCTGGACGCCATCTGCTGAGTTTCAGTTTACCTCATCTCACCAACTGTCATTCCTCGTCATTATGGGCATAATTCACTGACGTTTTGCATCAAAGGCCCCTAAAATATTAGCTTTCGTAGACTGGCGGGGCTGTAGGAAAGGAGCCAAGCAGTTGGCACTTTGTAAGTAGCGAGCATTAATTAAAGCATTAGAGTGAGCTGAGTGCCTCGTTAAAGTAATACTAACGAACGGCCTGTCTTTAGGAAGTGTGAATTTTTAAAGTAATATTTCCTTCTCCTAATTTTATGTAGGAGTTACTTTTTCCAATGAGACGATATTAAGTATTCTGGGCAATTTCATTGCTTGTAAGCCCAGTTCTGCAGTGGAATTACTCTGGAAATACACTGATGTTACTGAGCGTAAAAGTGGGTTACAGATTGCAATACCGTAATGCAAAGGGGCAGAAAACGTCTACTGCCATATGTCATTATAACGGCAGTATATTCAGCGCACTATATTCTAACCAGTGGGCCCGTTCTGGTCTCACAGCAAAGTCAAATTGGTGCCTTCAACAGTGTCTACTGTTGACTTCAGGATAGTCACTCCTGTTTTGCACAGATTTAAATGAGAGCAAGATCAACTCTGGGCTTTTTAGATCCATTACCTGTGTGTTTATGATGGTTGAACCCCAATTCTGGATCCAAATATCCCTAAATATGAAGTGTTCAAACTCCAGCTCTTGCTCCAGTTATCTCCAGCCAGCACATGGACCCTGCCATAGCCAACCAACATCGACTAGTGTAGCATCTAGGATGCTCTAATTGCGGCCAGGACTCCCAGAGACTTGAGCCCAGGATCAGCACGCTTCAACCAACTCCATTCATTGCAGTTTCCTTTTCAGCTGTGCCGGAAGCAGGTGCCACTGGGAATCTGGGCCAAAGACTGTAGTTCAATTGTAAAGCTAGGCTAAAATAAAGGTAACTAAATCTCATGTTTCGCGGCTTAGGCCCATCATCACCTAGAGGTTGAGGAAGGAAGAATTCCCACGTTCCTCTTGTGCTTGATCCAAATCTCATTTCAATCAATGGACTCTCATTTACTTCAGTCATCTTAAGATCATGTGGCCTGGATAGTATTTAAGCATCATCCTGGTGCATGTTGGATTAGTTTAAGGGCTACTTATTTATATGTTTTGGCCTTCCTCTAAAACATAAAGCTGGGGCAATGCTGGAGGCAGGCGACCTGATCCCAGGGATATCTGCTTTAATGTGATACTTCACTTCAACGGTAAATTTATAATCAAGGACTAAGAGTACACAGCAGCTCGCAGGACTGGTTCCTGCAATGCAGATAAATCTGCAACTACCCAACAGGTAGATATAACCGTTTAAATGGCCATCAGTTAAATTGCTCAATTTCTACTAAAAAAAGGTCTTGACTTTGTTCCTAGGCAAATATGCAGCGTGGTTCCTCATTGTCACCAGTACTAACCTTGTTTATCAAATGTAAATGTCAGAGGCATAACAGACGAGGCACACAAAGAGAAAATCTCTTCATGGCGTTAACTTATTGTTGGGCAGGCAGGCTGGAGCATGTCCGTGAAGAGAGGGCTAGTGCTCAGTGTATATCTGGTAACGCTGGGAAAACAAATGTGCCTGTCTGTTTGGAAAGAGCCAAAGTGTACTTAAAAAATAAATAAATAAAAGGAACCAAACTTGATTGCAACATTCAGCAATGACAGATTCTTGGCATGGCAACACAAAGCAATTACCTCCCAAGTTTGGCTCTGATCTCCTTTGCGCACAAGTCATTTTACATTGGGGTACCTCTGTTGACCCTGATGGAGCTACCCAGTGTCCAGTCCCGATCTTCCAAACACTACATGTTTTAGCTTTTCTATCAGGAGAAGTCCCCTTGATTTAACAGTAGCAAAGCGAGGCATATGTGTTTGCAGGGCTGGGACCTAACTGAGAGGCAAATCAGCCCATGGTGCTCATAATGAAGGAAACATTTCACATGGAGGAGTCAATTCCTCAATGTAGCTCTATAATTTTTCAAAGGAAATATTTTTCATCAAAAAAGGCCTTTATTTAAAATCAGTGTTTTTATATTTTTTTCAACAGAACAGGAAAATGAAAACGCTTAGGGTTTGGGTTTTTTTGGCAGCGGTATTTATCATTTTTGTTTTTCCCCTTCCCACCTCCCTTTTTCAGTGGCAAAATGGAAAAAGGCAGCAAAAGGAAAACCAAAACACAAAAAACTGGGGGGAAGAGGAATTGCAACTGAAAATTATCTATACACCATTTCCTTAAAAAAAGTTTGAATAAACAAAAATGTGATACTTTTTTTAATTTGTGGAACAAAATTGACTTAGAAAGTTTTCATGGGCAGCAGCATTCTCCACTTTTGACCAGTTCTGTTTCTCGTTCACTTCACTAAAATTGCTGGGTGCAGACATCAGAGCACAGGGACCTTACCTAGTTCAACCAGGGGATAAGAGACTTGAGGCTGGGCACAACTGCCCTATTTTTTCACAGTGTGACTTTGCTAATTGAGTTTCCTGCTGCTCTTTCCCACTGCTTTGAAGACCGTCACCGCCCTCCGCCCTCTGTGTGAAAAGAATCTGCTCAAACATTCAATTTCCTCTGCAGAGAGCACCTCCTATTAGGAGGAGGCAAGGGAGCGTAGGAGAACCTGGAGCCCTTCTGCATGAACTTCAGTGCTGCCTGGCCTGAGTTTTGTGCGGAGTTGATGTGGGTTATTTGGTGCCAGTGTGTGACCCCTATCCTTCCCCGCAGGCGCTGGTTTGCAATTCAAACTGTGTGATTTTGGCTTTGGATTTTGGGAGGGGGCAGTTTGACCCTCAAGCTTGGAAGGAAATTTCATCTGTGGAAGGGTTCTATGAAACCCATTAGGCCCTGCACAGCTCTAGTTGTCTTTCAGCATGATTTATGGAAGGTAAAAATTTAAACCAGAGAGGGCTCTGAACCAAACCCCACCACCCAACACGGTCATCCCTCCCAAACTTCTGGTTGAGAGCCAGGATAGGAATTTTGCAGCTGGCCCTCACCTCTGTCTAGGGTGACCAGACAGCAAATATGAAAAAGGGGACAGGAAGTGGGGAGTAACAGGGGGTATCAGGACTGTGCCTATACAATCGGGACGTCTGGTCACCCTATCTCTGTACCAGGGCAGAATGAAATGCCCCAGGGCTTTGTGGAGGCTTACAGGACAGCTCTGGATCCGAGTTGTACAGATCAGTCTAACTCAAGGACAAATGAGCCTGTGTAATGAGAGAAAGTAAACTTCCCCAGGCTGTGGGCTTATGGTGACCTCAGATGCTGCCATTACCGAAAACAAAAAACAAAACCCAGTGACTTGCCTGAGTGTATTTCCGTTTCAGCCCTCCAAGCTTTAGGAAACAGCAGGGGGGGGCATCCTTAGCATAAGTCTGCAGCTGCTTTGGGCTCCATCTGATTCAGACAGTTACTGCACCAAGTCAAAAATAAGTCAGAAGTGCAACGTTGAGGCCATTATGACAACTTGAGCTCCCCAGGGCAGAGCAGTGAAGCAAGCGTCTAAATATAGGGGGGGAAACCATTTTTTTTTCAGTTAAAAGTGGTATCTAGTATTAAAGCGTGGGATTTACTTCTTACTCTTCTTAAAACAATCCCCATCAGGCAAGGAGGCATCTTAAAAAGAAGCTGAGCGGCTAGAGGCAGATAGCAGCAGCAAAGAGACCTTGCTTGGCTTGTCAGACTGTGGAGTGGCTAGAAATCAGGTGGGAATGGCAGAATCCTGTGTAATTAGAGCGGGGCCAGGCCTGGATCTATACGTCCTCAGAGGTGGGCTGTGTCTGGACATGGCATTTGGTTCAGGCCCATCTCTAGTGTCAGTGGTCCTGATTTTTCCAAAGGCTGGGGCCAGGCACCAAAATGGGGAGGGGGTGGAGGGGGTCTGCTAGTGAGAGAGGGAGCACAAGATAAAATGCTAGCAGATATTGAGCAAGGCAAGCGTCTGGCCTGGTGTCTGATCTCACACCGCTGTAAATCAGGATCGGTTTCACTATTATCAGTGGGATTACATGGGTGTAAAACCAGCTCTAGAGGAGAATCAGGCTTCTGGGCTGGACCGTGGCCCCTGTTAGGGTCACTTTGCACCATCTAAATAGGTAGCTGAGGTAGTATGGGGGAAGGGTGGCTGGCATACAGCCAGCTCGGCATCACCCACTCTGGGCAGGACAAGGCAAACCCCAGCCAACATAGTCACCCCTCCTGAGCGCTGGTGCAGCTGAGACTTGGGGCTTCTGGGTCCAAATGGTACAGAGCTTGAAGCCTCCATAAAGGAGTCACAGATACATCACAGGCGTGGCTCCAGTATTTGCCCACCCAAGGATCAAAACTGCCTTTAAACAGGTTTGCTGCTAGCAGGTGTCTCTTGCTGTTGCCATGTGTATAGGGATTTACTCTGAGTACCATGTGAGCCAGAGTGCTACAAACTCTATCCCTCCTTAGGCCTTGTGCCATGGTTATAATGTAGTTCTTGGGCCAAAAAAAAAAAAAATGTCTCAGGAGCAAGTCCTAGAGCGCAGTTGTCAACACCTGTATCTGAACACACTTGTAGCTAGTAGAATGGAGGCTGTCGGGTGATGGCTCTAATGGTGAGACCATATGCAGATAAGCTAGCCACCCAGTTTGGGTTACACCATAGCTACATGGGATTTATTGGTGAGAATGATTAGAAAACATGGTGGCTAAAAAGCTGGGCTTTTCAATGGGGCTTGGACCCCTAACACTAGGTTACTTTGGAAATCTCAGTCTAAAGGAAAGTCAGTGGAACTTCACTTAGGCTCCTAAATCAGTTTTGAAAATTTTACCCCCAACCTAATTTGGTGTGCTAAAGTACCCTGTGCAATGGCTAGTTAGTTCCATTTCCTTCATGAGCTTGTTCTTTGAAAGAGAAACAAAATCCAGCAGAGTTAACAAACTTTGCGGTCTCCTTCCCACTGCACATAACCTGAAACTAAGCTCAGCTTCAAATCTTGGGAAGATGTGAGAGGGCAGGTACACACTATAGAAAATATAGATGGCTGACAAGAAAACTGGCTCCGGTGTTGTTTAAAAGACAGAATTTCAATAACCACAAAAATGAAGAAGTGACAAGGAGAAACGATGCATGACTTACAAACGGAAAACAATGGAGCGCTTACCAGAGGGGCCTTCCTGCAGTTATTTAACATTTTTGGTTGTTATTTATAGATGTAGCTATGAGATGCTTTAGCCTGTGAGAATAAGCTGCAGAGCACAATTCTGTGGGCTGCCTCTTTCCACCGAGGGACAGCATATCTGCTCCGGTAACTGCATGGCAGGCAGAACTTGCCTCAGTGCAAGAAGCTCAGGAGCTTGCCTCAGGAGGTCCAGTGGCCTCCAGGGTGGCCTCCAAAATTCTGCAGATTTCAGCCCTCCAGAGACTATTAAAGAGCCTCTTTAAATGCCTAGAAGAATCTCCTCTGGGTGTGTTGCAGTGCAGACCTGGCTGGAGGATGATAATTCTCTATTGCAACAACTTTCAAGGGTTTGAGAGTTGCCCTCTAGGGCCTTGATGAGCTTTGATGAGCTTTATTATTTGGAGTGTGGTTTCCCTTAGGAGCTCCCATTCACAGACCAGGATGCCATCGTGCTAGGAACCACACTAAAAGTAGCAGTGTGGCTCTGACTGCATGGGCAGTAGGAGGGGCTAGCTGCCCCGTGAACATACCTAAGGTTTTAGATAGGATTGTACTCAGGGTAGCTAGCCCATCCCACAGCACATGCAACCGTCACAACACTGCTGTTTTTAGCAAATAAGAACGGCCATATTGGATCAGACCGACGGTCCGTTCTAGCCGCCTATCCTATCTTCTGACAGTGGCCAATGCCAGATGCTCCAGAGGGAATGAACAGAACAAGCAATCATAGAGTGATCCATTCCCTCTTGTCCACTCCCAGAGCATGGAGTTGCATCCCTGACCATCTTGGCTAATGGCCATTGCTGGACCCATCCCCTGTGAACTTATCTAATTCTTTTTCGAACTCTGCTATAGTTTTTGCCTTCAAAACATCCCCTGGCAACGAGTTCCACAGGTTGACTGTGCGTTGTGTTGTGAAGTACTCCCTTTTGTTTGTTTTAAACCTGCTGCCTATTAATTTCATTGCGTGACCCCTGGTTCTTGTGTTATGTGAAGGAGTAAATAGCACTGCCTTTTGCACTTTCTCCACACCATTCCTGATTTTATAGACTGCTATCGCATCCCCCTCGTCGCCTCTTTTCCAAGCTGAACAGGCCAAATCTTTGTAAGCTCTCCTCCTATGGAATCTGTGCTATACCCTTAATCATTTTTGTTACCCTTTGCTGTGCATTTTCCAATTCTAATATATCATTTTTGAGATGGGGCAACCAGAACTGCACACCGTATTTAAGGTTTGGGTGTACCATGGATTTATATTATACAGAACTAAAGCTCCCACCCTCTTTTGCTTTCATCAGTTAACAATAGTGCTGGGCCACATTTTTAATAAGTTTTTGCATCAGCGGCGAGCGGTTAAAATAAAAAAGAATTGACCAATTTCCGGCCCCCCGCCCAAAAAAATCTGCAATATTTTTTATCAGAAATGAAAGCATTATAGCAATGTTTAGTTCATCCAAAACCGGATTTTCCATAAATGACATGTGAATATCATTTTAACTAAAAATGTTGAGTAGGCAAAGTATGAACAAATTCTAAGATTCCCCCACCCCAATGTAAAATGTTGCAAAATCTCAAAACCTGCAAAAACTTTTCCAGTCAGCTCTAGTTAACAGCCAGGATTGGGAGAGAAGTCTGTAAAGTAGCATGATGGGACTGGATACAAAGCTGTAACCTTAGCCCGGCGGGAGTTGCAAGAGTCAGTTAAGTGTATATCTGCTGTTCCCTGCTGAAAAGTGAGGAAGGCTCATTTGTTATGCAAATGTCTGCTTGAGCCTGGCATATGCAGTGGAAAGCTCTTGAATTATTTTAAGCAAAGGACAAAAGTTCTTTTCCCTCCCCTATCATCTTGGATCCGTGAACAAACAAAATAATCATAATAAAAAAAGAAAACCCTAGCTGTGTGAACCATCTGAAACTGGTAATCCCTCTGCTTTCCTGGCAAGAGTCTGTACAGCAAGGGATACGCAAACAGTTGAAAAATAGAATAATTAAAAAAGAAAACGTACTGGAGGCGGTCTGGGTTTCTTTTTCACAATGACAGCACGAACGCATCATCCTACAGCTTTCTCTCCAGGATTATGCTGGGGGAGATCACACACTTCTGGGTACTTTAAAGGAACAGTCACTTCCTGACTGCACAGGCACTATGTACCCACTTGAATGTTTCCAAGTTTGCTTCTTGTTTGAAATGAAGCTCTCAAGGCGCTGGGGAGAGGTTAGTTTGGACAAATTAAAAGCTTTGAATTAAATGTTCTAGCCTTGTAGCCTAACAGTTGCAAATGAAGCATGTTTGCACGGTACCCCCACAACGTGCCCATTGCAAAATGTGCAGTTTGAGAACTTGTGTCGAGCTCTTTTGGATAGAAGTTCCCTTCTGCTCAGGAAAGCCCCTGGTTTGCACATGCAGATGAGTGGTTTACGGGTGTCATGGTTACATGTTGTTAGTGCTATTCATACAGGGTAATGGCTGCGCCTGGTGCCTAGGACTGACGTGTTTCCCTTTTGGAGCAGTTTACAAGTTGTGGGCCTGCTCCTGCTCCCAGTGAACTCGAGCAAAACTACAACTGACCACGAAAGGAATCAAGTAAGTGAGGCAAAGGCTTGACCCGAGGCTACAGATCAGGGGTAAGAACTGTGATACGTTACGTGACAAATGCCATAGCACGTTTACCAAGATACCTGATCCTCAAGCTGTACCCGCACTAGCCTTTCGTCCACTGTGTTGTCTAGACTTGGTGGGAGCAGTATTTCAGGGCATGGCGGCTAAGACGGCAGCAGCTGCCCTGTACAGTGTCCAGTGTTCCCACCACTCAACCCACCCAATTGCTGCAACAGTGGAGAACTAAGAAAATAAAGGCCAATGTAGACACAGCCCGAGTGCTCTGGATTCAGTCCTAGCCCACTCTGTTGCTCCTCATGGCACATGTATACAGCTCAATTTATGTCTATGTAATAGTCCCTCAGCAAGTCCTGGTCTGCTTCAAGATGCCCTCTGCACATTCACGCACGTGGGACGCTGACGGTAGAGGATATCTTGAAGACCTCTGGTTACAAGCAAATAACCTTCCTTTCTACAGCTTGAGGAGACATGGGAGGGAAAGATGGATGAGCAACAATTACCCAGCAAGAGTCCATAGGCTTTGGGTGAGCTGCTGGGTTTAAATATTCAGTGGTGTTTTCTGGTTTTCTCATCATCACCCAGCTTCCAACTGGGCTGGGCTAGTTTTATTTGTGCTTTGCATTTTGCTGCATCGATGTTGGCTGTGAAGTTTAGGGCTGGATTGGTTTGGAGGAAAAAGGGAAGGAGTGTCTTAGGGTTTAATCAGGGAATCAGCCTTGCCTGTCTTGATTTTTAAGCGCAAACACATCTTTCCAGCTTTATACACATATGGCCACCGTGTGAATAAAGTTAAGGCAAAAACGAGATTCTACCTTCCCTCCCCCCCGCCCATTTAAGTCTCTTTTGTGGAAACTGTTTCCCCTTTGTTAGATAAGCATCTTGTTTTTACAGCCACACAGCCAAATGTGGATGTAGCAAAAATGGTCTTTATTAATGTCTTTGGCTGCACTCCCAAGTTAAATTTATGCTGTCATGAACCAGCATCTCACTGAATTCCCTTTGTACAGAGTTGCTGGCTAACAGGAACGCCTCACTTTTTCTGTATGACGGGTGTTACACATGTAGCCCTTTCTGGAAATTCCTGTGCCTGGTTTTCTCACAGGCCAGCGAGCTTCACTGCGCTTGCACTGCGCGTGCAGAACTACATGGGCAGCCCATTGAATCTCTGGGGGGCCACCACGGCCCAGCAGAATTCCACAGGCTTGCGCTGCTGCGGTAAGGAGCGTTAAGAGCCTTGCTTATTTCACTCTAGACACTGCTCAGTGGTGTAAACAAGGCTAGCAGGTCAGTGGAAAACTCAAAAAAAGTCCCTGTCTGTGCTAGCCTCCCAGCCTTGGTTAAGAACCAAGTTTGAACAGAACCTGGTTGCTTCTCACCTAATTTATAACACTGTGGCCTGGTTTACACTGTACACAATGCTTGTGTCAGCTGGCATGATGCTGAGTTTAGTTTATGCTGGCCTATGCTGGCTACAAACCTATGCTCAGCATTATTTTATTCATGGACCTGGTCCCACTGTGCTAGGTGCTGTACAAACACAACAAGAAGACTCACTGCCCCAAAGAGCATACCCTAGCCAGACATGGTAGCATTGTGTATTCCAGAACTGATTGCTGGTAGCAGCCAGTGGGGATGAGGTCAAGTCATGTCAAGATTAGAGCTGGTTGACATTTGCAACAATTTCATCCTTTCTTTTATCCAAATCCAAAGTTGTTTACTCTTGGAGGGGGGAGGGATGTCTCATTTTTTGTCAACATTTCAAAATTCAGAAAGTTTGAACAGCTTTAGCTAAGCCCATTTTTGAAAGCGTGTTCTCTAGAGCACCAGCTGGCCAAATCATCTCACAGCGTGGCTCTGTGGGAAACATTTAAACACACGTCTTAAATGTGCCTGAGAGACAGGAATAGATGGACAAAAACTCCCTTCAAAAGTAAAGAACGGGTTGTGTCAGTCCTGGCTGGATGTCTAGAACTGACTTGTCACCAAAACATGGGGCTAGGATGCACTGGCTGGTGTGAAGAACCTGTGATGTCTTTTAAGCTGTCACTAAATCACACGTTCCAAAGCCAAGACCTAGAATAATGGAACTTTCCCGCACCAAACTTAGGGACTTTTCATTGTCCATGAACAGCTGGAAATAAAGCTGCTGCTTTGTCCATTTCTTTGCCAGATACGATTCCTGACTTTCAGAGATGCAGAGGCTCAGATTCTCATCACTATTTTAGGCTCCTCACTCCCATTACTTAAAATACCTTTGAGGATCTAGGCCTGAGAATCAATTCCCTCTCCTCCATCCAGCAGAGCAACTGGTTCTCATTTGTTTGGTGAAAGCCATGCCATGGTGTTCTCATATCACTGCTGCAGAGGGAGACCCTTGCCACATCATACAGGCTCTCTGGAGATCTTTGTAAGAGATGCAGCGCTTTGCTCACGGTTTAGATGAATTTCAGCGTCAGCAGGCTCCGTCTCCACGCAAGTCCTCAAGCACACACACCACCCTGGGAGTGTAAACAGTGGAAAGGGGAGTTTTCATCCCATGCTTCATGGGGAAGATATGTCTATGGGCTGCAATTTTTTTCCAGCTGGGGAGAAACTGCAGCAGAGTGATTTAGACAGAACTAGGCAAACACAGTTCACTTACCTTAGTAGTGAAATTCACCCTGTCAGTGCAGGACCCATGCAAGGGGGAGAGTTGCAGGGTAACTGGTTCCTGTGAGTAGATGAGGCCCAGAACCTCTGTGTCAGAGCAAGCTGGCCCAATTAAAGAGGCTAGGATACGCCTGGGGCTAGAAGGGGCTGTCAGAAGGCCCAAGGCAGAGTTATTGGTACAGGGGAGAGGCGTCATGAGGGACAGGAACTAAGCCTGTGGGTTGCCCTGGTCCTGCTCTTTTGGAAGAGTAACAGAGCCAGCGGAGACCGGAGCAGAGCTGACTGAATAAGAACGGGCAGAGAAGGGTGAGCTGAGGAGCTACTTGTGTTTGTTTTGCTTATGTTTGGACAGTAAAGCTATTTAAAGGTGGCTGGGTGGAGCACAGTATGCGTGGAAGCTGGGCAGAAGCTCTGCTCTGGGACAGTGAGCTCTGGGACATTGCTCACCATAACGAGGGCCTGGGCCACAGCCACCTAGAAGAGCCCTACTCACTCGCTGCATGCCAGGCAGAAGCCATTCATGCCAGCTCTGAATAGGAATGGCTGTGGAGAGCTGGGGTGGGGCAGAGCGCAGGGAATGGGCTAGCGGAGGGCTGCTGCCTCTGCTATGAAATGGGAAGTGCTGCTATGTGCAGGGACAGCAGCTGCTATTCCAGCCATTAGGCTGGAGAGACAACTAAGTGCAGCCCCAAGAGCTGCCTGCGCATGGTGGCTTGGACTGGATTTTCACACACCCCTGGCAGAAGACGCACAGAAAGTCCAGCTGCCTGGGCCTTCTATGGAATTGCAGAACTTCTCCTTCAGAGTGTTAAATGGGGCTTGGTGTAATAATAACACGAGCTAGCTCTTATCTGGTGCTTTTCATCGACATCTCAACAGCAGTCAATCTCATTACCCCATTTTTCAGGCGGGTAAATTGAGGCACAGAGAGGTGCTGCTCATAGGCAAACCACAGGGAGAGATGCACATAGAATACGGCTGTACCGAGTCCCAGTCCAGTGCCTTCTCAACCAGGCCACAATGCCACACATACTACGTAGCATGCTGCGTTCAAGGATCACAAACCAAAGAGGCAGAGAAGTATAATTATATTGCTGGTTTTATTTGATTATCTCGCTGTCACATATGAAAAAACTGAAGGATTAACTGAGCAGCCCAAGGTCACTCAACATCTCAGTGGCAGAGTGAGGACTAAAACCTCAGGATTTCTAATTCCCAATTGTATGCTGTAACCATCAGACGTACTGCCTGGCCTCTTGCATGATCTCTCAGCTGTGTTGTTTGTGTATGCTTTAGGAAGAGTCTGAAAAGATCATGCCTAATAATCATTAAGCCAAACAAAAAATTAAAAGACTCATTGCAGCAAATGTGAGATAATGGAAACAATGTCAAAATGCTTTTCTTTTTATTAAAATAAATGTAAGAGATTGCTCTAATAACTGGCTGGCTGCATGGGCTTAAAGAGCTTGCTGTTATAACAATGTGTCTGATGTAATAATACCGTATACTGTGTGACGTTACCATTCACCCCTATCATTCCCCTCATTAATGCCTCTCATGGCATAGGTACTGTACTGTCACAGTACATCCGTTTAAAAAATATGGAGTGCATTGTGTTAGTAATATACCAAGGTGCCAGGAATAGCTTCCTCTGTTACAGGAAGAGGCTTAGAGGCTTCCAGTTTTGTCTAGATATTGCAGTGTAAAAGCTTTAAAGCCAGAATGTTCATAAGAGCCCATCACGTAGTTAAGAAAGCCATGCAAGGAGCAGATTTGCAACAGGACTCATTGTGACTTCTTCCCAGATTTCCAAAACTGCTCAGTATCCAAAATGCTGAGCTCTTTTGAAGCTCTGCCCTCAAGTATGGATGCTGAGGACGTAAAAATCTGGCCACACCCTTTGAGTTATCCTCAGGCTTTTCCATCTCCCGTCCCATTCCCTTTTCCATCCCAAAACCTGAAACCTTGGCCACCTGAAACCTTGGCCACTGGCCTTAATAGCTCTGTTGTCAACCAATTAAACTGTTGACAGGTAGGAAAAAGAGGATCCCACACTCCTACTGCCCCCTCCAAAAAGCACATGTGAAATGCTCAGTACTTTTTCTTTTTCTGGCTGGCCAGGCCTGACGAGAGTGTGACTGGAAATGGAATATCAAGCCGTTCACCAGCAGCTTATCAACTGGAATCCAGCCTGGGTTGGTAGCAACTGGAAGCTGTCACAGTCTGCGGCAATGCAGTGCCCCGTGCAGAATCGGTTTGGTAGCCTCAGTCCCGTTACTTCACAAAGGTTGTCACCATGATTTGTGCTAATTGGCAGTCTCAGCAGAGAGGCCAAGGACTGAACGGCACCAGAATGTGAACTACCTCATCACGCCTAGAGGTAGCCTCTGATGGTTGAGGGTGAGGTGCCATGGAGGACAAGGTGGAGAAGTTTGTACTGCGTTCTGTACCCACTGGGTACGATCACTTACTGCTTTTAGGCACTGACAATATACTTGCATCGTACTTGGCACAAAATGAAGGTAGCTCCTGCCCCAAAATGTGTGAGGTCTCAAAGTTACAAATGGAAAAGAGGCAGGAGTAAGCGATGAAGTCTGTGTGATTTGGTTCCGTGTCTTTTGAGCACCAAGGCAGAAATGAGTCCATAGACAGTCTTGAGAGCTTGAGGCTCCAAGAGTGTTAATACAGCAGCACTTTTCACCAGCACTCAGTAGTAAAAATATTATTATTAGAGTCCCGTGAATCAACAGAAAATAACAAGAAATGATTGCAATGGAAGGGCATCAATAAATACCAAACTTTGGGGACTAATACTGTACATTTCTTTCTGATTATAGGCAGGAAATAAGGTCCAGTGATTTTCATTCATTATGTGGAAGAGCTAAACCCAGTTTAATCTGCCCCGGGTCTGTTCCATTGTCCTTTTCTGGAGCTGTTTCATCAAGCAAGTTTTGGGTGTACCGAAGATGTGACACACAGGCCTGCTGGCAAGGGAGAATGATTTCATTTTCTTTTGGTTGGGGCCAGGAAATAATGTCATGTGGCAGGGGTCCTGACTCCACTCTTTCCAGTGCTTTCTGTTACAGACGGGACGTGGACTTGGAGGGAACTAAATGGTAGAATAAAAAGCATCCCTTCTTTTTTTCCTGTTGCTCAGAACTTTGCTCAGTTGGCCTGGTCTTTAGAAAAATGTCTGCAGGGATGCAAATTAAGCTGTGGTCTCCATGGGCTCAGAATATGCTTTGCCTGTCTTGCTGTTAGCATTGATAGGCAATTATTCTCCCTGTAGCACTGGCGATTTCAGGCCGGAGATCGGTGTCAGGCACGATTTTGCTGATTCAGCTTTGTTTCCAGACCATGTGAGCCTCTCATCAGTTGAGTTCAGGACTGGGAAAGGCTGGGAGTTTCTCTGAGGTAAGACAGAGCCAAGGGGAAGGTCAAGATGTCCTGCAGGGAGAATGCCCAATCCATATACACATGGGTACAAGGCATATGTTTGTAAGTCCTCTTGAGTCCCTGGAGGTGGGGTAGTGTCTGGACACCTTCATTTTGTTGGCTGTTGTGTCAGTAATGGGGTGGGGGACACCAGCTCCAGACAGGGTCTCACCCGCAGTTATCCGACTAGAACTAAAGCACCATAACAAAGACGCCGCAGAATCAGCATCCCTCCCCCTCTAGCCTAGGGCAGTGCTCTGGGAAATGACAGCACTGTGTGGGGCGGGGTACTGGCAGTCTCACAGCTTGAAAACCAGCCAGCCACCACGAACTAGATTTTGCAGGTGGTATCTGTGCAAGGAGCCAAGTCCCCATCTATTGTGAGTCCCAGCCTGGCAGGTATCTTGCCACTTCCTGCTGATAAAGCTGAGACTTATTATTAGAAAATGATTGTTTAATTATACATTTGCGACTTTTGGTAAATGCACGACAAAGTAAACGGGGCATCCTGCATGTGACAGCACCACCATTAGCAAACGGGCCGCACTGCCATCTCATTGTTGATATGGTATAATTTTAGTGCAACTAATAGAATTATTCGAGCTTTGCACAATTGGGACAGATATCGGAGTCTGGGCAAAGGAGTGCATTGCCCTCAATGACAGCTGCAACATAAAGACACTTTGAATTAAGGGCAATTCAACTTCTGGTATTATAAAAGTGACGCTTTGGCCAAAGTTCATCAAAACATGAGCTCTTTCCTCCCGAGCGGAAGGAAGGAAGGAAGAATCCCCGAGCCGAGGAACAATTTGACAAGTCCTGTGTGGAATGATACAGCTAAGGACCCTCAGAAAACATGCCACTGCACTCCTAATGAAAATGCTTAGCATTTATATAGCATTCTGCTTCTGCAAACGATAATTAATTATCAGAATGCTCTCATATTTGCACAGGGAAAACTGAGTCATAGAGGCTGATTGCAAACATGCCAAGAACAGGCAGCTGAAGTCATTGGGATCTGTGGGTGCTCAGAACCTCTGAAAATCAGACCCTGAGTTTCTCACCCAAAACCACTTCATGTATCATTGGGTAGATCCAGAAATAGAATTTGAGGCTTCCTGGCTCCCAGCCCCCTTCTGCCTCCTAGAATTTTACGTGACCTGGCGAGTTATTTCTGAGTAACACACGGCAACACAGCGTCTGTGAAACTTTCCAGATCCCATGGAATTTACTGACCCTCTTTACAGCGTTCTATGGTCTGAGGTCTTCCTCTACACGTACATCCACATGGCATATCCAAAGTCTGGCCTAATCTCTTGTGATGTGTAGTTTTGCACTGCTGCGATAAACTACTTCAGAGGCAGCTGCTCTAAGTATCACACTGAGAAGGATTAACAAAAATCCAATTTAACTTTGGCTATTTAGATGGTCCCTTCTTTCATTGTTGGTCAGTGACAATCAGTGAGGTCGGGTACATTTTTGTTACCAACAGTCACTTTCAGGTTCTTAGTGGTGCAAAAACTGGGTTGCAGTTTCTGCTGGGAAATATTTGTTTTAAAAAATGGTTTCCATGGGATTTTTTTAAAAATAATTAAAACGTTTCTACGGGACCTAAGTTTTTTAAGTGTCCCTCCCCCCATACTTCAATATAAATCTAGATATTGGGCCAACTTTGACACGTATCCTTTAAATATAACATATATTATTGCCAGCAAACAGTGGCTGATCAGTTGTTTGGCTCACACTCATACAGAACTTTGAGATACAAACTGCCAAGCTCGGGTGATTATTTATAACGTCTGATTTTTAAAAAGTACAATCATTTGTTCAGCTGGCAGTAAAGAGGTTAAAATTATGTTACTAGCTCCAAGCAGCATGGAGCTGGCATTGCAAAGCGGGGTGCTGGCTTCTTTCTTCCATAGTCTTCTCAGTTGGCATCCAGCAGCTGCAGTGTAACTGATGGGACTGGACAGATCAGGCACCATTCAAGCTCACATAAAGAAACTCCACCACTAAGAAAGTGTGCGTTTGTGGAGGGCCGTGAGTCTAACTTTGATGTAATGTAGCTTTTTACTATTGGTGAAAAGCCCTTTAAACAACAGCCCCGTCCTCCACTCCCCCTGCCTCCATGGCGCCCTGCCATAAGCTTGCTCTCATCTGGTACGCTCGGCTTTTGTTCTGTTCCAGTGAAATTGGCCAAATGACATCATGCAGTAGCCAAAACAGACACGGAAAACAGAATCCAGTGTTCTCCTTGGCACATGCCAACTCTGCCCTGCCTGAGGCTCCCAGGTACAAAGACATGCTGTAGTCTTCTATCTTCAGTGACAGAGAACACCCCCTTGGCCAAGGCTGGGTGAGCACAGGCCTGGAAGGGCCGGGGTGCCGGTGTGAGGGGGAATGCGGGGCAAAAAACACCACCAAATGGAGGTAGGGTTTTGTCTTTCAGAAGCTGCTGTTGCATTTCAGGCATCATCGAGCCTTGTGTCATTTGGCATGCGTGATGCACGGTGACAGACCTGGCTCGGCACACTGACTTCTACATTTTTAAAGAAAAATGGTGAAGATAAAATGTGGTTCCCACTGGGATGAGCCCTGTTATGCCCAAAGCAGTGCAGGTCGGGTTGCAGTATGTGCAAAAATGGAACGGCACTGGCCCCAGCAAAAGCAACTAGTCGTACGAACTGTTTTCAGACTTCTCTCTCTACGCTGGAAACAAGCCACGCTGCAGATCAGGCTGTGCCGAGCCTATTGGGGTTTTTACATGGCAGTCCGGTGACACGGGAGGGGGATTTTGAAATCATGGCTTTTTATCTCTCAGCTGCTTAGGAAGACCCTCTCCCTTGGACATGCTGTTCCATAATTATAATTCTGCGGAGGTGGGGAGGTTATACCTTCTTCTAAAGCATCTGGTGCTGACCATGGCTGGAGTCTGGATTCTAGGCTAAACAAATCATTGGTTTGATCCACTGTGGCCGTCTAGATGTATTAACATAAGCCAAGTCTGACAGTCTCAAAAGTGGAAGATGAAACCACGTCATCACCAAAATCTCAGCAGAGGTTTTCCCTCTCTCTCAGAGGACAGATGGACACAGGGAATCAGTGACAAAGAGAGCCTTGTGTCCCCTCGAGCCTCCAAAAAACCCAAATCCAGCTCAGATCAGTGATCACAGAACCAGTTGACTGACTGGGTGACCCTGGGGAAATGAGTTTCATCCTAGTGAGTAAATGGCCACATCACAACAAAACACACATCTGTTTCATAGTAACTTGAGACTAGTGGTCTCATCAGAGAGGCCAAAGACTCTGGAAAGTCCCTAGTCAATGGTGTCTGTCCAGCCATCATAGACAGATTTTTCCAAATGTAAATGCACACATGTTTCAGTTAAGAAAATAATCTAGTCTCTTGCTAAGATTTGAGTCTGATTTCCAATGGCCTTTGCTTATTTTTTTTGCAGACAAGCTCACTATAATAGTAGCTATTAGTCATTCTTCAGAGACATAGATGACCCACAAGGGACCTGTCTGATCATCTAGTCTCAGTTTCTGCATAACACAACCCACAGAGACTCGCTGGGTATTTCTACACCAAACCCATAATGTCTGATTGAGCTAAAGCCTATCTTGTAGTGAGGTATCCAGTCTTGATACAAGGACTTCAAGTGATGGAGAAGCCCTTACAGCCTTTGGTTAAATCATTCCAATGGTTAAAAAAAAAAAAAACTTCACTGTTAAAAATTGCCCCTTATGTCTAGTCTGAATTTATCAAGCTTCAGCTTCCAAACCTCAGGTGGTCTCACACTTTCTTCTGCTAATTAAAGCATCATTTAGATATCTAAATTATCTACTTCAGATCATTCTTGTGGTATACACATGCAATAGGGGAGAGTAATGCCTCAATTACAAAGTCATGAAGACAGCTTGATTACACATGGGTATATTTCTTGTCTTTCACTGCAAAAGTATGTCATTTTACTCACTTCAACAACTGTTCTTTGCTTCTTCCCACCATCTTGTCTGTCTTTTCCTCTGTTCTTGATTTCCTCTCTTTTTCCTCATATTTGTTACACGATTTAGTTTTTCATATTTGCAGACACTTTTGCATTGTACATACCTTTCACGGGAATATGTCTTCATTGCAAAAAAAAAAAAGTGTATTCTTAACTTGGATTAGCTAATTCAGGTTAAAATAGCAGTGATGACACAGCAACTTGGTTTTTAACTCAGATTAGTGCCTTGAATTAATACCTAGAGCAGGTTGGGATTGAACTCAAGATGCTAATCCAAGTTAAAAGCAGAGATGCTGTGTCTTCACTGGTATTTTAACCTGAGTTTGCTAACACAGGTTAGCTACCCCGAGTTAAGAACATACCTTTTATGCGTTATGATTGTAGTCATTAAGATGTAATGTCTATTTTCTCTTTTAAAAACGTTAAGACAACTTTTTTTTAATTGTCAGACATTCACTTTATCGTGTTCTCCCCATGTCCACCCCATTGTACGTCTGCCATTTAATCTTCACCCACTCGACTGCACGGCACCTCAGAATATAAGAGACTTCCCCAAGCTCAGCTGTGATCTAGTGGACTGTGCTTCAACTTCCCTACGTGTGAAATGTTTGTAAAGCACTTTGAGATCTAAAGAAAGGAAAGTGCAAGAAATTATTACTATGGATGTTTTCCTGTGTGGCTGTGAGGCTCTTCGCCGGTTAACACACTCCTTCTTTGCTCAGATTGTATGGAAGAGACATGTCAATCAGAAGACAAGTCCTCAACCACTCAAGTGTGATTCGTTCTTCATTTCAGTACAAAGGAAAGCCCTGGAATAATATTTCCAAGGAGCCCTAACCAACCCTTTCAAACTCTCTTACAAGGTTCCTCCTCCAGCAGAACTTTCTTAAATCCTCTTGATCATTCTCATGGCCGTGTCTAGGGATCACCAGTATCTGATCATGGAGGCAGGGAATTCCACTGGCCTCTGCCCCACACCACTGGAGCCTTTTCTAATATAACATGCTTAGGGGGCTGCAGTTTGGTGCAGTTTAATGATATTATAACGATTTTCTCACGCACAGCATTCACAATCTGCAGATCGCACCACATTATGCTTTGCAGTGTCTGTGAAAGACAGATTGCCTAGGTCACCTTGGATGCCACTGACAGCAGTAAGGAACCCAGGAATCCTGACGTCCAGCCCCCAAGCGCTACTCTACATTGTAGACGTGTTGCTCGGGTTTTTCACTTATGGATTGTGCGTTCTGCTCCTGCGACGTCACCAAAGCTGTGCTGACAGAGGGGGTAACTGAGTCTTAGTGTCACCCATTGGAAACCCCCAGTCCTTTTGTCCCATCCTTGAGGTTCAGCATTGGCCCGGCATATGTTTGGTAGCAGATTTGGGGAAGTACGACCAATGCTGCTATGGCTTTATTTCCCCATAGATGAATCTGGTTTCCTGCTCTGTCTTGTTCTGTGGTTCCCTTGTTCCACCCACTCCCTAGATACTGGAGCCTGGCCCCACCTCACCTCCTTGAACCTAGTTTGTACACTGGGACACTTGAGATGCAGGGGCTATTAGCTTTCCCATCTTTCATATCCCCTGTCTTCGTCCCCTCCCTCCCCCCATCCCTGCCTACAACCCATTCTGGCATTGTCAAATCTCAGAGAGAAAGGTAGGGTGGCCAGACTTAAGGTTTCTTCTGGAATCGTTCTCAGGGCTATCCTAAGGATGTGCAACCATCCAGTTCCCCCTGACTTGCCAAAGCCCTCCTAGGTCCCCTCTGATACTGACAGGTAGGCACTGCTGGTCTGCGGGCCCAAGCATAATTTTTGGGGCCCAATACAAACGTTTAACAAGGGCCCCCTCCTGTAATGGGTGTTGCAGCCTGGGCCGAGCCCTGGGGCCCTGGTAAAGTGTACCCTTCCCCCCCCCATGTGGGGGCCCTGCTGATCTGCCTGTGTTACTGAAGTCACTCCATTCACCCTCTCTCCCCGTGGGCTGGAGAGATTACAGCCATCTCACAATGGGAGTAGACGCACTGTTCGACTGTCCACTGGGTTTTTTTTGTGTTTTTTTTTCCATCTCCTGCCGCAGAACCCTGCTGACGTGAAGGCGAGTTTACAGACAGGCCTGAAAGTATCTAAAAACATGCCATCCCGCTATGCAAGCAGAGGGCAATGTTTATTATCATCCTCACCCTGTCAGCTGCTGGAGTCCGAGATTAGGAAGCTGGTTCTTATCATTCTGGCAGCGCTACATGCAAGACCCAGCAACCTTTCACTTTGCAGTTAGGAGCGCCTACAAGAGAGGAGGCTTGTTCTCTTTAAAGTTGCACCATGAGTAAATGGCAGGTGGTTGCAGTAGCTCACTTTTAATCACTGCAGACATGAATAACGGTCAGTTCCCTTTTTTGTAAGCAGATGGCTCCTGGTGAATGGAGAACATTTTTGTTTTCTTTTTTAAATCACTGAGCATGCAACGTACAAGGTACCCAGCCAGGACTCCGTCCTGTAACAATGCATGCAGGTAGCTGGGGGAGCTAGGAAGTGAAAGCATTTCTCTCTTGTGTCTCCTCTATTATACATCCCTACTGACACCAGATATGGTTGGAAGGAGGAAGCTGTATGTGTGAATCTAGGGCCCTAATTTTGAACAGTCTGAGAGGAGCTTCATTTATTTAAACAAAGAAATGATAAAACCTTAAAACTGCACAGCCTTAGGCTGCAAATTACAAAGAGAAAAAATCTTTTGCTATTGTTTATTATTTGTCTTATGGCATCACTGAGTGAGCCCCAACTATTGTGCTGGCTGCATCATAGGAAACAGCCCTCATCACAGCGAGCTAAACAAATTAGGTACAAGAGGAAACAGAGGTGCTGAGGCTTGTCAAGGTCACACGGCTAGTCTATGGAAAAACCAGGAACAGGCTCCAGGTCCTGAGTGCCAGGCCTCTGCTGCCAGTATTTTTATTATATTATAATATTAAGACTAGCCATAATGTGGGCCTTTTTTGCTTTAATTCAAAGCACTTTGAAAAATATAATTAACCCCCCAACTAATTTTGTGAAGTAGGGATATTTTATATTTCACTTTATCAGTAGACCCATTCAACAGGTGAAAAAACCGAGGTCTTCAAAGAGCTGGGAGTGCATTGCCTAAAGTCATATAGTGAGTCAGTGGCAAAGCTAGGCTGAGAAACCGGGCATCGTGACTCCCAGCGCCCAGCCTTTGGGGTCAGACCAGATTCCTCCTCTTTGAGCATTATGTGGTGGGACTCTGAGCCCCTTATATTTGTTGTGCAAAGTTAGCTAAAACAATGACGCGCGCAGACAACACCTTTTGTTCTGAGTTGCTGTGTCGCTTAGTTGACTCTTGGAAACCAGACTCCTCTAGAAAGCCTCAGGGAGCCTGTGAGCTGGTTGTGCCATCATTTCCACAGGTGAAAGTCACTGTTTACAAGGTAGCACATCACGGCTAGCGGTTGCATTAGAGCAGTTCCAGCAACGTGCCCGCCCTGGTGCAAACAAATCTCCAGTTTGGCCAGAGAGGTTGCGAATGCTTTTATTTCCGAGCAGGCAGCATCCTCCTTGCAGCATGTACAGTGGCTGTTAATGATTTGGACCCTAGTGGAAACATGCAGGCCATATTAGTGCTTTTCTTCTCCCCATGCAGATGGTGCTGTTCTCCTGCTTATTTGCAGAAGGCTTTGAAAAAAAACCCTTGCTTATTCACCTGCCATTCTTACAGAAAACCTGGACTTAGCGCCTTGCTTTTTCCTGTATGTTACGCACACTGCGGCAGCAACGCCGCCTCCTGAAACCGAGAGCATATCAAGCTGCACAGAAATGGGTCCCTCCTCTGAAATAGTTGTCACCTCTCTTTAAAGGGCTCTGTCACATAGTCAGTTTCTGGCAATGTGAAAGTCAACTAGCTCAACACATTTGTTCCGCTGGAATTTGGCACTTAGTAGCCGCCAGCTCATCAATTAAGGCCAGTTTAAATGATCATACACAGTCTGGTTAGCATTTTTAGAAGGTCTAGGAACCTGCAGCAATTGTGGGCACTAAGCACTTGAAAATCTGGGTCTGCACGCTTTTGAAAAGCTGGTCCTATAGCTCTCTAACACTGTACAATATTTCAGCTGATGTTAGCTACCCATTATTGATATCTGGCTTGACCAGAAGGTGCTTCATTAGGCAACAGGCTTATGCAGCTGTGCCCAGCATAGCAAACCTGTATTTACCAGCATGATTTACATAGGGGTCTGCCTCCTACAAAGTACTGAACCAGGTTCACACGCAAGAGACGGCCGAAATCTTTAGAAAATTCATCTTAAAAAAGTCTTAAACACTTCCGTGGAAGGGAAAATGATTAAGCTGATTACAAACTAGAATTCTTAAACCCCGACTTGTGTGTATGACAAGGAAGCCATGAATCAGGCCATATTGTTAAGCGTTCGGGAAGGCAGAGTCTGTTGCTCAATTTAGGAACATTTTAGTATTTTTACACCTTCCAAAGAAGCATTTGGCGTTGGAGACAGGATCGCAGGCCAGATGGTCCAGTGTTCAGTCCCAGAATGGGAGGCACTCAATGGACTCTGCAAGCAGAGCACCTACATAGAAACAATTTTCACATAGGCTTTTTCCACTTGAGCCAACAGAGTGCCCGGACACAGTTCCTAGGATGATTGGCACCTTCGTGCACATTGTAGATGTCTAAATATCTGTTTATTGACAAGCCAGCATGAGACTGAAGACGGACACCTGGGCTATGGGGTAACTAGCCCATTTAGCACTGTATGACTACGTGTTTCATGGGACATCACAATATAGCTAGCCGAAGAACAGCCTAAATACATGTTAGTCCAGTAGCCCAGAATGATTCCCTAGAGAAGCTTTAGATAGCACCCTGGGTCTCACCTACCTAGCATGGTGCCCGCTAGTGGCAGATCAGAGGTGGCCAGTTTATTGGACTGATATTTCATTTCCTGTAGGTTATGGGGAAAATGTTTAAATGCGCTTGAGAGTCATTTTCAAACGTGTGTGAGAGTCAAGGTCCATTGATGCGCCGAGGTGCCAAAGTCACGTTAAACTAGAATTCAGGCTCTGCGTCACTGAGGTGTTCTCGACATTTTTACTTCTTTTTGGTGTTGTTTTTATTCGCATTGGTTAAAAAATTGGCGTTAAAAAGTAGTTTTCTACTTTTACTTCAAACCCCAGCCCCCTCACCCCGTCTCCTGCCCTTTTCTACGCAGAACTTGTGCTGTACTATGCGATGTCACAAAACCCCTCTCCGCTGAGATCAGGACATTGGTAGCGTTATGTAAAACTTCCTGGACGTATGTAGGTCCTTTAGTCCCTCTTCACTTCCTGTCTTAAACTGTTATTTAGTCTTGCAACGAGTCTTCATTATTTGTTGTGTTCCACACCAGAAGTGTCTGCATTTCAGTTCTGCAGGGACTGCCTTTTCATTATAGGTGTGTGCAGTGCCTGGCTCCATGGCACCCTAATCCCTGACTGGGGTCTCTAGGTGTTGTGCCTGCCACTCTTCCCCCCTCCCCGTATTAAATATAACACTGAAGTGATTCCTCCCAACATATTGTAATGTGCTTAGGCTGCTATAAACATCAGCTACTGCCTCATTCCCATGGCAAGGCCATTTGGGCTCCTTATACAAAGCCTCTTTAATACAGCTATTCTGCCATGCCCATGTCAGTACTGTATAAAACTGTTGGACTACAACAGTGCTGCAAATCCTTTGTAAGCACCGTTTGTGGCTTTTCCTGTGGGCTAAACAAAAGTAGAACTTTCCAAACGAGGAACCTTCCAGTCTTGAACTCATTCAGCCAGCATGATTGAAATTAACCCCATGCTGACAGCAGAGTATGGGCCCTGTGCTCGCTGCCGTCTAGCGATGGCTGAACACCTACAAATCCATCCCATCTGCCTTCTATATAACACTGTGGTCCTTACTACACCTGAGTCACACTCTAAGGGACAGAGTTAAACAAGCCCCTGTGGTCCTGGAATCCTGTTTACATCCGTGTTGTGTTCACTCACTACACTGTTGTAGATTAGAAACAGAAACCGAAATTAACTAGACTACACTGCCCGAAATCAAAAGCAACATCAAGGATGAAAAATAAACTAGATTTCTGAGGGCTGGATTCTAACACACTTACACATGTTTAATCACAGGGGCAACTAAAAATGACCTCAGCATGAGTAAGGGTGGCTGGCTCGATGTCATTTTAGATGGCGTTTTCTAGTTTTTTTAAATCTAAAATAACCTTTAAACAATTTTGTGTTGTTAGTGAGTCACGAATGGCAAAATCTACCTCAGCTGGTAGCGATAGTTATCTACAGATATAGAGGGACGGTAACATTCTGAAATACCGCGAAGGACCCAATTTTTTTATATGTATTTTGATCTCTGTGGGAGTTATGTGCCAACTAAGATACCAGTTTTGGTTGGCTGTATGCCTGAAGGGTTCAGCATGACCTAATCTTTAATTAAAGCTGAATCTTTAATTCTTGGAGGCTCCTGGACAATCCTGGAGGGTTGAGAACCCTAACACTTATGGGCTTTTGAAAAATCTCTCTAAGCACCTAATTGCAATTTTAGTGCTCTAAATAGTGTTAAAAATCTGATCCTGGGCGCTTCAGGGTTTGGCAAGATGATCAGCTAGGGTGCAACAGGCTGCGTTGCTGCAAAATACCTTGCATTAAATGTCCATATCAACCGCTGCCACACACTAAATATTTCCTAGTGGGTGTTAACCTGCTCCAGTGTCGAACTGGGGGGGGGGCAATCAAAACCCACAAGGGAAGTTTTAGCATGCAGCAGTATGGTCCAGACGGAGAGTTTCATGCCTTGCACGTTAGAGTTACATCCCAGCTTGTTGCACAGTAACTGTTCATCCAGACAATCGCTGGCTTACTGCACGACACCTAAGTCACTTGGGTGCTGGGGAAAATGTTACCTACGTCTCGCTAGCGTAGTATTGAAATGTTATGTTCAAGGTGAGCGAACAGGCTTTTGAAAGCAGCTGCAAAACCGTGGTTTGTAAAAGGCTGCTAATGATGGTTTACACATGGAAATGTTTTATGACTACTCCTCGCCTATCGCTGATGCCAAAAGCAAAGCCGTTTACATTTCAAACCAGCCCCAATTGCTGGGAGCTACTTGCTCATTTGTAACATGCACTGAAGAATTGCCAGGCTGCATTCTGTAGCACAGGGCTTCTCCACCTTTTTTTTTCCTGGGCCCCCTCCGCTTTGAAAATATTTCAGGCTGTGACGAACCTCTCCCCTGAAAAAAGTGCTGCCTCCCCCCCCCATGCCATGCCACTCTTACCTCTGCACTGTTGCTGGGAGCGGTGCTGCCTACAGAGCACCCAGCCAGCAGCCACCACGCTCTGGCCACTCAGCTGAAGGGCTCTGGTTGTCAGCCATGCATGGCGCTGCCAGCTCGCGACACCCCGCCCATAATAGCTGCGTGACCCCTTGAGTGGGCCTGACCCCCTGGTTTGAGAACCCCTGCTGTAACACGTTTTGCAACACATTCGGCTGTGACACCCGCACAAACCAGAGCATGTTGGTCCCTCACTGAGACACGGGCAGATGGCCACATGCTGCAGTGGCATGGCACAAGAATGGGTCGATGCCACCTGTGACGAGCTGATGTCCTTATTACTTTAGTGTGAGGTCTGGAGCTGCGGTGCAGAGCTGGTTTTGCTCCCTTGTTTGCATTGCTGGCTGAAATTAGGGCCCTGGTGAAAATCCTGTTCCCTGTGACAGCAAAACAAGACTGCCTGTGAAACCTGAAAACTCATTGATTCGGTGCTCAATGCCCTCTTGCTCCGATTGATTTGTTTAATGGCACTGCCCTGAATTTGGTTTCAGTCTGCAAGGCACAGAACGAATTAGCCTATGACTACTAGTTCGCCTGTTAGTCTGGCATGCCCCCACCATTGCGCACACCCCACCCCAGCAGCTGTCCCACTGCACTCTGCTGTTTCAGTGCCATACATAGCAAGTGAGAAGGCTGTTTGCCACAGCTTGCTCGGTGGGTGCCTATGTCTGAGAACGGATTACTTCCGCCACATCCCTGGAGACTGTCTTCTTCATTTGAACTGGCATCAGTCTGCATCTGAATAGCAAAAGGTGTGGGGGGACCAGGGTGTGGGGGGCTTGCAGAAAGAGCCATGCGCCTGGGAAGTCCCTGCATTCATTATGTCTTTGGCTGAAGTTGTAATACTAAGCACTGTGAACCAGCCCCTCTCCTTTGGCTTTTTCTTTATTCGCCCAGTGAATTTGTTGAAGGAAACTAAAGGCAAGTTACTTTTCTGGGAAATAGTGGAAAGAAAATTAATTGGGCCATATTGGAGAGCCTGTCTCAGTTCAATTTTCTATTGCCTGCAGTGGGAGTTTAGGCTAATAAGGACCCGCTGTGGCTTTATTGCTCAGTTGCACATTCATATCTACTATCTTCATTTTAATCGTCACAGAGTTGTTAAAAACCTTTCCTGTACAGCAATGGAAAGAGAGAGCCACATACACTTAGTATAAACCACATCCGGGACTCCATTGTGACGTGTAAGGGCACCTTATAGAAACAGGGATGTGGAGGTTTTCCTTCACTCCGCTGCCATGAGAAACCACAATGCAACCAACCATTCATCATTGAATAAGCAGCTCCGTCTTTCACAGCTGGCTTCTATAAGTCTGGCCTAGCCTAGAGCTCGCGTCTGAAAATTCTCCATTATCTCAGGCGTGAATCCCAATGAGAGCTCTAGTGAAGCCAGGCTGTCAGCATTTTAACCAAACCGGTCAGGCGCTTGCATTTACGGCCGTGTGGATGGTGACAACAACTGCGTGCAGTTGAGTGAAAATGAGATACACAGGTGGCTGCACAATTCTAACAGAGGTGGGCCTTGATCTCCTTCCCACACCCTTTATCCTTAGCTGAGACAGGCGCTTTCCTTTCCCCATGCCACCACATCTCTATCTCTTGTTTATGTGCCTGTATCTATTGTGATATTATTTATTCTTGGTGGTGTTAGCAATAGAGTCAAGCTGCAAAATTCAGATCTTGCTCCACATGCAAATTGCAGACACCCCACGTTTGAGAGTTCCTGGGTAGTTTCAGCTCTCTGTAATAAACAGGACCATTTGTGAAATTCACATTTTGAACCCCCCTGTCCCTTCCACCCCCCCAGCCAATTAAATTATCTGGGCCCCTCCTTGCTGACTTGTACTGTAACCATGCTAAGAAATGCTGGAAAAACTCCAAGTCAATAAGTAAATACTAAAAGGTGGGGGAAGCTGGCATGAGAAGAGAGGTGCAAGCCTTGCGTGCAGGATTTCCCAGAGAGGCTGGCTCAGCCCTTCAGTTCTGTTTTCAGTAACAAGGCTAGGCCCCCCAGCAGTACATATATCGTCCTCCTAAACCTGTATCCTAGGAGGATTTAAAAACTTTCACAGCGTGGATTCCCATTTATAGTTGGTTAGTATTCAGGTCACAGGAAGAACCAATTTCTATTGTATCACAGGAGGATTTTTTTTTTTTTTTTTAAAGTTTAGGAAATTTTTCCACCACCACCATGGCTGGAGAGCAGACGCAGCACATCCATTTACGTGCAAGTGCAGAGATAACAGAAGCCAGGCATTCTATCAGGCTGAACAGACAGACATTTTTCCAGGAACCATCTAGTAAAACACATGACGGCCCCCTCCACTCCCTTGACGCTCTCCTGATACGTGACAGCCACTCATTGGTGCAACAGTCAGTTGTCTTCGTTATTCAGCCTATTTTAGGGATGGTTTTTAATCCAGGCCTTTTTCTTTCTTTCTTTCTTTCTTTTGAACCAGGGAATTGCTGCATTGGCAGGATTCAGGGAGGCACAAAGGACGGGAAAGCTGAGGCCAGCTAGAAAACGAAACGAATGTTGTTAGCATTCTTCGTGTGTGTCATGGGGTGAAAACGTTACCATGCACTCATGCCTAAAGCGTAAACTGCAGCAAAAACCCAGCTACCCCAGTTAACCTACAAATAAATGCTCAGCTTTTCCCTGTAGGCCTCATTCCTCCTTGGTCGCATTGGTCTCAACAGCGAAGCAAGGCTGGTTGTGCTCTATGCTTGTCTGGGAGATGTCTGAGGACGATCCTTTGCCCTGTGGAAAGTAAGTTGGAGATGCAGGGGGGGTACACGTCTTCCCACAAACTTACTCATGAGCCTATGCCAGCCTGATGAGAGTAGGCAGTCTTGTGAGTTTCAATAACCAAAGTCCTGGCTCATTGCACTCCTCAAGGATGCCATGGTACGTTTGTTAAGGCTACCATGCCCTCCTCCTCCCCCATTCAAGTTGAGATTAACTACAGTGCATCTGGCTACAACACTCCGCCTCACTTCCTGTCCTAAATGATGCAAAGCTCAAATGCTAACATGTTACACTCCTGAGCAGGCTTAGCTGTGGGCCAAGCACCTTTAGGTGGGGACAACTATACAAACGTGGGCCCACGTGCACACACCTGCTTGTGCAGTCACTCAGTTTGTGACACATGCATCCATCTGGCTGTGCAAAGATGGGTGGCCACAGGCAAAATGGATGCCTCCACTTTCTGATGGAGGGGGCGGCAGACCTCATTTAAGATGGTGCCTGCGTCCCAGAATGCAAGAGACCTGACCCCCCAGTTGCTTCCTTGAGCACCTGGATTATGCTCTTCAGCCCCTTTGTCTAGGCGATGGTCTTAAAAAAAGAACTTGCAGCTATTTCTCTTGAGGTGTCACCAGGGGAGTTGTGGGCACTTGGAACTATGGGTACCTCACCAGATCAAGCCCCTAGTGACTGGACTATCGAAGGCAAATTACCTGATGTGGTTGCTGGCTGATTTCACATGTAACTAAATGACACCACTGTTGACCCTACTCCACAGCTTCTCCCAAGCACATCTCAGCCTGGTTTGCTTGGTCTCCCAGAGAGGTAAGACATAATGAAACCAGGGAATGGGTTAACGTGGGATGGCTGCGACCCTGCCCCTTTCTCTGCAGATGGTTAGTAGGCCAGAAAGCTATTCATTTAGTTGTAGCAGTTGCTCTATATGTTCCTAGGCTGACATGCAACCCCCAGGCCTCCAGCAGGAAACATCCAGTCTCCACAAGTGTCCAAACCCATGCTGACCAGCGACTGCCGTGCCTTTTGGCCCCTGTTCTCGCCATGCAGTTTACCAAGAGCAGCAAATATTTTAAAACAAGATTCAGGAGCAGCAAATGGGCTGGTGGGTCACCCCTCTGCCCTCAGATGGTAAACCTGGAGGGGCAAGGGAAAGGTGTATCATCCTTTAGTAAAGGAGAAACTCCAATGGGATTTGAGCCTTCCTGCGAATGCCAACCAGCTACTGGAAGAAATCTCATGAGAACTGAGCTCTCCCAGCAGCAAGAGTGAAATCTCATGAGAAACCCTCTGAGATTTGGGTGCCATTCAATCCAAAGCTTTGAACTGGCCTGGAATCTAGCCCCCCAAATCCAGCTGCAAATACTGCTCTCAGTTCATCCTCCTCTCATACACACAGTGCATGTAAATAAGACAAGCCGGCTCTCATTGTAACTCCATGATCCTTTCATGGAATCCTAGCTCCAAGAGATTTTGACTGAAAACTCCCTCAGATAACCCTGCCCCTCTCCCTATACCTTTAAGGTAAGAGTTGCAGCCATTTATACTTTGCACGGCTCAAAGCTCACTCCTCTGCGGTTGCTGGTTCCTAGTCATTTACATGTAAATTGTCAGGCATGCAACATTCTGACATTCACCCTGGTGGCAGATGAGATCTGCCAGGGGCCCACATGGGAGAGAGAACAGATTACCAAACAAAGGGTGCAGGACTTAAAAGGCAAATGTGGGGGCTGTGGGAGAGGAAGGAACAAAAACTTAGTGCAACCATCAAAGCATGCTTTAATTCTCAGCCTCCAACAGCACTTGTCAACTCTGAGCATTAATGATGGTTTATGACCGTCCCCAAGCAGCTTTAACCAAGTGGGCTAGCCTGCACTGCTGCTTTCTCCTAGCATCGTCTTCGTCACACACCTTCCATCGCTGCAGTCTTGTGGGCTCCCCTCCCCTTTAAAAACTCCAATAGTACTTCATGGTAGCCTCCATTCCCCGTTAGGAAGCCCCTGTGCAAATACACACCAGCGATCCAGCCTCAGGCTCCTCCCAGCGCTTTTTACAATGTAAAACAGCAGTTCTGTACATGGCAAAGAGCCACCTGTCAGCCCTGCAGCTTTTCAGGTGTCCTGGGTTTGGCACACATTGCTCCTAGCTCCTCTTGGATAGGCCAGGTGCTATTGCTAATCTACATACATCACAGGGTAGCTTTAGTGGAACAAAGTACAACTTGCCTCAGACAGAGGAAACCACTGCCCTGTCAGCCCTTATTCATCATAAGCCTAGTAAAATGCATGGGTCCTAGGTCTGCTTTGCATTGTGGCAATATCATCCCAAAGGACAGGGGAAGAGGAAAAATCATTTGGTTGGAAGCATCACACAGAAAGACAACTACACTGGAAACATTCCAGGTGCAGGGCCCTGTAACTTATTCCTACATCACCATTAGATTTCAGCTTGAACTAGCTCCTCCCGCTGACCAGGGAGCTTGCAGGGTGCCAGCCTGCCAGTGGGCAAGGCGCATGCTTTGTTCTCAGCCGAGAGGTGACCGGTTCCCTTTCCATTGTGTGGGTCACCACTCCATTTCCACCTGGAAAGCTCTGCAGAGAGGCTCATTGTTATTCCGGCCAGCCACCACTGGGCTTTCACAAGCAGGAAGCTGGCAGCTTCCACTATTGTTTTGATGTGGCTTTTTCTAGAAAAAAGCCTGGGGCACAACTGCCCTAGAGCCAGGAATCTACTTCTATAATAATGGGCTGAGTATCCATTGGAAGAGACACATTCGGGTCAGTTTTTCCTTGCAATCATTGCTTCCTGTCCCTCTTGGCCACCTGTTAAGAAATCCAATTTTTTTTTAAATCTAAAGGTGCACTGTCAGACAGCTTTTTCATCCTCCAATTAAGTCTTTAGGGGGTCTTAATCTTCCTACTGACTTGGGTGGGAGCTAGGTGAAGGTCCTAAAGCAAGACAGAAGACTGAACATAGCCACCCCACCTCCCCAACTGCTGAGTTAAAAGGAGCTTTGCTTGAGGATGGAACAAGGAATGCGGATGAGCTGCAAGGAGTAAAACAGGCAGTTACACCTCACAACAGATTTGGGTCTTATCACTTACAGAACCATTACCAAAAAAAGGATTGAGGGAGAAAATTATTGCTACATTTGTAGGACAGTGATTTGTCAGATTATGATTGCACTCTGAGGGAGAGCATCATAGAGACAGTGTTCAGTGGCGTACTGGCCTGCCACTTCTGTATAAAGTGCCGGGGCAGCCAAAGAACATAACCACTTAAAGTTTCTAGCTTTATGGTTGTGAAGATGCTCCCCAGTGACCCTGAGCACCATTGTTTGAAACGTATTTGCAGCCTAAAACAGCTGAGAGACGAATCAATGTCTTGTGGCCTAAATGGGATCTTCACACTGAAGCCTAATGATGGCGCTGTAAATGTCACACTGTTCCCTATTTTACTGCTGAGAATTTGTAGCAAAAGTCACCCAGCTACTCTAGGACAATGGGTGAGCTGGGACTGTTGGCTGAGCATCACGCTGGCTTTTGCCCCAAGTTGAGGCCCTGCTGAGCAGCACATGGTGACACCACACACAGAGAGACTGCCTACTTTCAACTCTTTTTACTGTCGCTCATTGAAGAAGATCAGAAAAAAATTCTTTCTAGCTGTTTAGAGAGATGAAATAGAAGGAAAATTAAACACGTTTAAATAGATTCATTTTATTTACTTTTTAAAACAGTGGTTTTTTAAGTGTCAAAAATCAAAAACCAAATTACTAAAAAGGAAATTCAAAGGGAAAGTAAAATGGAACCATATGGCCCATGCAAGAAAGGCTCAGGGCCCTAGAGGCATTGGGCCTGAGGGTGCGTGCCAAGCCGAGCATATCTCTGGCCTGCCCGCTTGCAGAGGCCCTCAGAAAGCCAGCCGTTACCTGAGACAGACTTTCGGATGGAATCAGTTGTGAAAACTGACCTTTAAACACCTTACACTAGAAGTAGTGTGTGGTTTCTTTGTGATACCATGAAAACTTTCTCAGGGCATCCCTAAGTCGGCTCCTGCACTCCTTGCAACTCTCGATGCCCGGCTCCTTGTGTTATCATTTACACCAGCATCTAGTGGGTGCAAAATGCTACCCCATGAGAAAGGGAGCACTGAAGACCCACTTCACACTGGGGGTCAATGACAACACAAGATACAGGGCAATTAAGAGCCAGGTGCCTTATTGGCACATGACTCCAATGGACGTTGCTGGAAGCTGTGGTTCAAATCCAGATAGATGTCCAGATGACCTGAAGGTGGCTCAGAACGGCTCGGGCTTAAGTCTACCACAGCTGCAGAGTAACACCAGTGTATCCAATTCAGGTCCATTCCATTTTGTCCATAATATATTTATAGTGTACAACATCGTATTGAGTGGTTTGAAAAATAAAAATAGTTTATTGCTCCTGTTTGTAAAAATGCACTTATTTTGTGGGTTCTCTCTCTTTATTCGGCTGTTCTACCATAGGCATAAAATGTTACATTTACCCATTTGTTCAAATATGTAAAAAAAAATTTAAATCCATTCCTGATATTCCCCTAAGCTTTGCCAGCCAACAGCCTGAAAACGCAGTCTAAACTTTTACATAAATACTGTCCATTTCTCCATTAGTTGCAGCATTATAAAACAAAAAACTTATCAAAGTAGACAATATGTTCAGTATTCTTGGCGAGGGGGGGTTGTTTTTGATTTTGTGCATTTTAAAAATATACCTAAGTCTGAGATAATCTTAAGAGTAACAATTACAATGATAAGAAAATATTACAGTGCGTTGACTAAAGGAATATTCTGCTTTCCTTAAAGCCGTATTCCCTTTTGTATGTTGAAGTGATTCAGCAATTACTTAGGAACTTTTACCTACATACAATAATTTAGTAAAATGAGAATTAAACAAGGCAGATACTTACTACTATTCTTCTGTCTGCAATTCACAGCTCATGCGAATAAAAATCGCAATAAATATTAAAAAATAGTTTTTCTTTCTTTTTTCTGTAAGGCATCTCTGAGTATTACAAAGTTTTTGTACAACCAAAAAATAAGATTGCTTTTTATCCATGTTCTCCGAGTACCTTATGTACCTCAATAGCAAATGAGAAGATTGCAGATTTGATTTGGGGGAGTAGGAAGGGGGTTGGAAACAACTGATGGATGGGAAAAAGGAGAAGGAGGGATAGCGAGAAAATGACAAGCAATGGAAGCAGACCACTAAGTGTGCAAGAAACTGTAGTTTTCCTTTTAACATTTCAGTCACTTTAAGTCCATCTTCAAGACAATATTTGCCCTGATTGAAAGAAATTGACTGGAAGTCCTTTTTCCATGAGCGTAATCAGACAGCAAGGGTTTAGGCTTGCCTGTAACACTATAAATAGCTTAGGTATTTGTATGCACCTCATAAGGTTGGATGGTTTTGTTTTTTCTTTTGTTGTGGGTTTTTTTTTTTTACTTCGTTTTCTGCTTTTTTTGTTTGTATCCTTCCACTGTAAAAGATTGTCCTACATGGTGAACGCCTAGGCAAGGCCATTACTGCATACGGTCAGGCTGCAGCTGCTGGGGCTGGTAGGGAACAAAAGCCGCGGTGTGTGCTGCCGGATTGCTAGCTGTGATAGGCGGCTGAACTGCGCTGGTGTAGCCATATCCCACAAACCCAGCAGCAGGAGAAGCGGCGTAGGGGTACTGGTCGTAGGCAGCTGTGGTGTACTGGGTGTAGGCTTGGCTCGCAGAAGTGTAGTCTATGTAGGGAGACGTGATAGACTGCACGGGGGTTGGGATGACCACGCTAGGCTGAACGATCGCTTGAGGGTAAATATAGTGAGGGGTGAGCCTGTGGAGTCAAACAAACAGAAAATCAGTCAGGTTCCCCCCACCAAAGAAACCCCTCAGTGCACTGATAACAGAGACAGCCTGCCTGCCAACACCATCCATGTGCTAGGGCTGCCAGCGTCATTAAAAGGTGGGAGAAATTAAAGGCAAATACTGAAGGGTAAAAGTAGCACAAGGTGAAGCTCTCACTGTGGGTGCGGAGATGACGCTTAACCCCACTCCTCTCATCTTGGCTCTCATGGTACTTCCACTACAGTGCCCTCCACTGAAATGGTTCTTGTCGACTTCTCGCTGGTTACGTTTTGGGGCCTCTCTTCAGTCTTCATCTGCCCCACCACCTTGTTCTTTCCCTTCTCTGACCTCCTCTCCACTGTTTCACCAGCCCTATGGCAGCTCCTCCCATTCCCCTCCCCTCCCCTCCTGTCCCGTCCCGTCCCCTCCCCAGGCCTCTTGGTCACCGCCTCCTCTCCAAGGGTGATCTCATCTGCTCTCATGGCCTCTCCTCTATGCTGGTGACTCACAAGCCTCCCTCTCCATCCAGCCAGAGCAGCTGATTCCTCCCAGGATGACATGTTGGCTTGTTGCCAGCTCAAGTTAAACACACAGTCCAGCTTTAGCATGCTGCCTTCCTAATCCCTCTGTGCTTTCCTCACTGCTGCTTAGCAGCTCCCCCTCCTCCTCTTGGACTCCCTCCCTGTACGTCTCAGCTGCCACTCCATCATGCTGCTTTTTTCTCCTCCTTTTTCTCCTGCCCCATTTGTCCCAGGCACAAAAACTCTGGTCTGTGGCATTCTCCCTGCCTCCCAACCACCTCCCTTGCCTCCCGACTATCCGCATCCTCCCCTCCGGTCCTCCCCCCAGCCCTTCCGCAACACCACAGTCACTGTGACCTCTCATGACCGTCAGTCACAGCATGAAACCTCTCTAACTGGTCCACAGGATCTTATTTACACACCACACCCCTGCACCCTGGCATTCCCAAACACCCCAGCCTGGCCTATGTCTGTCGTGCGCCCTTCAACAATACCAGCCTCGCTATCTTCTTTGTTCCCTTCTTCCACCCCGTCCTTTCTGCCTGGAACCACCACCTATGCCACCGGCACTCAGCCCTCTGTCCTGCCATCAGTCAAACCCGCCCAGGGACTTGCTCCGGCCACAAGGGACCCAGAAAGAAGAGTGTTGGATTAACAAAAAGGGTGAAAAAGCAAAGCTGCAAGCTCGAAGGACTCCTGATCTGTGTCTTGCACAGCACCCGGCACAATGGGGGTGCTTACATAATAGCATGGAAGAGGTCCATCTTGGGCTGGCATCCCACAGCTGCCTTTCTCCCCAGGCTCACCTCCTGTGCTTCCTCCCCACCCTAGCACGGTCCTCAGCACCCCTCCTCCCAATGCTGTGGGCAAGTCCAATGGCCTCTGCACCTCCCAAGACACCATTAAAACGGCAGGATCTCCTATCCCTGGGGAATCCCTCTATAAACAGGGATGGGAGACTGTTCAGCCACAAGCCCCTATCGGGGGAGTCTGTGTATGGACTGGTGTCTCCAAGGTATAATCAGAGTAAAGGGCTTTCAGGTTTAACAATCTGTTTTATCATCTGCAATACACTTAATAGTGTTTCCTCAATAGCAGGCTGCTTAGGGAAAGTTACCGGGTGACTGTTGTAAAACATTCAATGTGAATTCTGTTTGCTTTCCTCCGAGCAATATTTCCCAGCAGTTACGGTGTCGTCAACCTGCTGCCCCCCAAGAACGGGCTGAGACTTGTGTTATTTTCAGTATTTGTGACCTTTATGCTGCTTCTGTCAGCTAAGAGTGTACCTAACTGGAAACTCGGACAAAAGAACAGAGACGACAAAAGAGAGCGGCCTAGCTTTACCCAGCGCTAACTTCCCTTTGAAAAAATAGACTCCCTCTCTGTGAGGAAAACCATTCACTGGACTAAACTTAATGCTCCATTTCATTATCAATGCTGGGATGCACTTACAGAAGAAACCTAAGGTCTTTTACTGTGAATGAGAATCCAAACTTCAAAGTGAACCTCCTTATCCCCTCTAGTTACCTATTTGACCACATCAGCCCCTGGGTATTGACTTCTGCACTTTCAATTGGCTACTGTATTCACTTCCTGTCCTAAACTGTGGTACTGCTGTACGCTGTTGAACAGTTGATAGGTCACATCCTGGAAATGGCTGTCTTTCTAGGCGGAATTTAATGATGCCTTTGTAAGTTATTTAGAGAACCTATGGGATGAAAATTATCTGAGATAATTAACACAGGAGCTCTTATTAATGTACTAAAAGCTGCTGACTACAAAGCAGCCAAAAAAGGGACCAGATTTCCCAAAGTGACCACAAAAATGTGGAGAAAAAACTGTGGAGAAAACTGTGGAGAAAACTGTGCAAGCCTGAAAACAGAAATCTGAACATGCAAACTGAACTGGCCTATGCAAGGGGTGTAAGGATATGTCCAAGGATCTGGTCTGCAGGTACAAATGATGTTTGCCTAGACAATGCCTGATTTTATGTGTAAAAACACTTTGGTGCACAAGAGAGCTGCAATTTCAGAGGCTGCATGAGAAATTATTGGCCCAGTGCATTTCTCTGCATGCCGAGAAGTCTGTCTGCAGAAAAGATCATCATTAAAAATAAAAACCAAGTTGAGTTTTTGTTGCACCAAGAAAGCTGGCATTCCAGTAAGCTTTTTACATAGAAATGCTGTCTTCTGTTGCACCAACATATATTTAAATAAGCCAACAGGGATAAAAAAAATAAGTAGTAATACAAAAAAATGCAGTGTTTAAATCCTGCCAAATAGATCTGGGGTAAAAAAAAAATTTCAAAAGGGCCTAAGTGACTTCGGAGCTTAAGTCCTATTTTCCAAAGTCTCCCATTGATTCCTCTGAACTTAGGCACTTCAGTGCCTAAAGCACTTTTAAACACGGGACTTTCAAAAATTCTACCCCGCCCAATAAGTCTCTGGATCTTCACCGTTAGAGATGGAAAAGATCCATCAAACAATCCAATCCATCCCTCTGCAAGGCCAGGACAGAGTCCTCTACGAGATGTTTCATCAGGATTTGTGAACAAAGGTTCATCGGTTTGCATCAGTTCCTCTGAACTTGCCCGTATTGGGCACTGTTCAGTACCTACCAGACACTGTTTGGTAACTACAATACACAGGCTCCAGAAGAGAACAGCTTGGGGTTGCTGTAAACTCTTCCGCTATTTAATTGTTCAGTGCATGCTCCTGTTTGCTATTCTGACCCTCAGAGCATGGTATAGCCTTTTCCACATCCGAGTCCCAGCTCAAGAATCTCCTATAAGCAAGGGCTCATCGAAGCAGGGTTCTTAGGTCAACATTTCATTTTTTCCTACCAAGGTCCCCAACTCATAACGGGAACTGCTTGCACAGCCACTGCAGATGCCCCACAGCAACAGCTATCTCAGGAGCGGCAGTTCTCATCAGCAAAACCATTCAGAAATAGCACCATCCGTTGAGCGAGGGGAGACTCGAGTCTATGACCTCAAATCTCTGGAGGGCTAGGAGCAGTCACAAATATAGAGATCACCTCAATCCTAGATCTACTGGATGGAGCAATAATCTCATGGCCTTTAGGTCCATGAATGTCTCTATTCATACGGTGTCTCTAAACATTGGTCCTTATCTAATTGAACAGGATGAAACAAGAACCTCTTAGGAATTCCCAAGGGCTTTTTGTTTGAATTCTGATCTGAATTAGGGTTAGGATGGAGTTGGAGGTTAAATCAGGGCTACAGTGCAAGTTCACACCCGACAGTGTGAAAATCTCTAGCTCTTGCAAGGTTTTAGTTTTATTCACCTCAGAACCAGGAACAAGGTCCTTTCTAGATCTGAACCTAACCTAGAACCATAAAGGTGGGCTCAGATTGGGAGACTTGAATCCAATCCAGAGGCAGAGTTCTGGTGCTGGCCCAGCTCTGCTTTGAAATACAGAAATATAAAAATGTATCATTGTTTATTTGTCCCAATCCATGTAAAAGATTGGACAGTTGTTCTCCCCTGTACTAGCTTATGTGAGAGTTAGAGAAGAGAGTCTCATCATGCCTCTAAAACTAACATCCTTCTATCGATGAGTCCTCTTTAAAAGAGTTTGCTTTTAAAGGAGCTCTCCTCCCCAGCAAGAGGGTGACCTGCAAACAATCCTCTTCTATTTTGTGAATTCTCCCTATATCCATACAACTTCTGGTCCTTCTAATGCATTCCCAGTGACTAGAGAAAAAGCAATGGAAAAAGCCTAACTGGTACAATTACAAGAATTCCAATCCAAACCCAAACCCAACATCCCACAGACTTGGTGTTTGCACTCATGATTCTGTGCAGTCATTTTTGCCCACACATGCAAATTTACAAATGCTTACCTAGAGGTTGAGTTGAGGTCTTTTTAAGCATTTGGCCCTAAATATTCTCATTAGAACAGCTCCCCTAAGCACCTAATACCACCTCTGCAGAATGCCAAGCTATTGACATTTCTTTCTGGGGCCTAACTGTCCACACTCCAACATGTAAGCATAAAAAGTGGAGCAGGACAGAAAACTTTGAAATGTCCTATGGTGCTTAGAGGGGACATGAAAATATTTGTCCCCAGACACATCATTTCTCTTTGCTACATTTCAGACACATTTCAGGCCAAATTTCAAGAGTGGGTGCCTATGCTGCACATGGAATGCACCCATAGACAGAAGCAGACAAGCAATCATTCAGAACCAATTCAGACTTGCATGAGAGAAATCTTTCATACTGCAGCAGAGTTGCATGTTGTGTGTGCAGGCACGACCTCCATGTCTATTCCCTGACCACTTGGATAGATGCTTGTGCACCTTCCTCAGAGAAAAGGATCCAATCCTACAAGGCGCTGAGCTCACAACCCCAATAACTTTGGTGGGACCTGAAGGTGCTGAATATGTGGCAGGACTGCACTTAAAACTTGTCCCAAAAACTCAAACATCTTTATTTTCTCTGACTATTTGGTGACAAAACACTACAGACATTTTTTTAATTGAGCATTTGTGTAACTGTAGTTGACAAGATAAACTGGTTAATAAATAGATCTAAGATATTAATTTGACTATTTTCTTCCTCTTAGTATTTACTTCTCTCAAAGAGGACACTGTATAATAGATAGTATTAAGACCAGAGCATGTACTTCTGTACTCCCTGTCCAAAGACGAGCCCCAGCCCAGCACATGTACTAATGCATGTTTAAACACCTTTTATTATGTTAAAAAAAAAATCACACACAGCAACTCCAGATTCCATTTCTACTTAAAGAGATCACTGCATGTTTTTAATTGCAATTAGACATTTCAATCAGGGTATGAGGCTGGCTGGACTTTTAATTGGATGAGCAGACAGCAACTCATTTATTGATCAAAACAAAAATTTACAAACCAAGGTAAGGTCAGCTTTGATTACTAGCAACTACAAAGAACACACAACAAAACCAAATGCAACATGGAGAAGTTATCTGCTGGCTGGGTTTACTAGTCATGGAAGGTCTGAAACTGTTTTCAGATTTTTGAGGGAGGCTGTTCATAGGCCTTTTAAAGCTTCGTTGAAGCCATACAATTTGCATTTAAGGGCCATCTATTCTACAAGTGGCAACAGTCTGATTGGAAGGTATAATGCAACAAGCTGTGTAGTTCGTTGAAGGCATTTTTGGAGACTTCAATTACATTTTAAAATTATGTTTTAAGATTCTTATTCTCCTGCTGTGGAGTTCTGTCATCTCAGTACGGCAATTTAGTTCTTTGAAAACGTAAGTTATTCAGCCATTAGGCCTGCCCCAAAAGTTTTTAAAGCCAGAAAAGAGCTTCCTCCTGAATGCACAGTGTGATTATAAAATGTCAATCAAGTGATCAGCAAATGTCATCACACATCAAAGTCATTCTGTGAACAGCAACACTAGGAGATGCTTCATAGTATTATGATTAATCACTGGTAGAGGCCACAAACACTTGGAGAAGACAATGAATAACATGGTCAAACCTAAAATTAGAGTCACTGGTGCCTCTTGGAGAGACTCATGAAGCGCTTGGCTCGTTTGGCCAAAGGCAGCATGGGACGGCTGGCGATCAGCCATCGTTCCTGACTATGGCACGACACCACACCTGCCCCAATAGCCAAAATTAAAAGACACAAAATAAGACATGTTACAGACCCATCGGAGGAAGACACCCAGATTTAGCTTTTGATCCTATTCTGCAAAATAAAATAAATAACTGGATGAACATGCTTGTTTGCCATTCAGTTCATGTTGGAAACACTTTATACACCTGAACATTTGAAGGGGGGCTTAATGTAAAACAAAAATACAGTTGATTGAACACAATAAAGATGCAGCTTCCAACACATTTAATACAGGTTTTGAAACAAAACTAAATCACAACCCTACACTGAATGTCCTGGCTGGATAATTTGGCTTTTATGAGGATTATTTTGTAAGAACTCAAACTGCTGGATGCTCCCAGGGAGCATGTATCATCTCTCTCACCACCGCCTCCCCCCAACCCCGTTAGCATCCCTGTTGTCTGATGCCGTGTTCAGAATACTGTAGGTTGGGTTTGCCACGGTCAGGCAGTGTCTAAAACATTCTGAGGGTCATCCAGGACGGATGCAGCACAGCCAGGTGACTACCCTCCCGTGCTGGTAGGGACGAGTGCTGACTACGATGTGTGCTTCCCAGGGCTCTCCCCGTTCCCAACAGCTCTCCACAACAGCGAGTGGGCAGGACTCCCTGCTTATCCTAAACCCTCCCAGTCACACCACCTCCAGCCACGAAGCAGGGTTGGTGCATGGCCTTTAGCAACTGCAGTGTGCTGCAAAAATCTAGGAATAAAGGAGACAGGCTCAGGGGAGGCAGCAAAGCAGGTGAGGCCTCATTCGCCCCCACATCCTGGTCAGCGGTAGCTCCCAGAGCATCCATGAAGTTGGGCTTTGCTTGGTGACTTTAGGGGGAGGGTAGCCGGACTGCTCGCTCACTCGCACGCATGCACCCCCCGCCCCCCCAGCAACAGCTTTGCATCAGTAAAGAATTACAGGGCACTTCGTAAACAGACCAGACATAAAAAGGTAGGAGATACAGTGGGCCTCCCACCTGACCATGACAACATCCCTATGAAAAAGACAAGCCCCATCCTATGGGGGCAGACAACGGCGCTGCCAAAGCATTAAAAGAACCAGCAGCATGTGCTACGGTCATGTCAGAGGCAAGATCCTGCTTTGGAGGTTTAGTGCAGAAATGACAGGTTGTCTCATTTGAGTACACAATGTATAGGGCACCTGGCAGCTACAGAGATCAGCACACAAAGGCTATTGCCCAAACAGACTCCTTATTTTTCAAAGGAGGAAAGAAAAAAAAAAAAAAAGAGAGCCCTTTGTTTGCCAACAAGGCCAGGCACTAAGGCATCTGGCCATGGGAACTGGGTCTCTATTTTCATTCCTGCTGACTGCTCAGCAGCTAAGGGACAAGTTTAAAGGATGAATCCCCTTTGGGTTCAGGGCTCTAAAATTGCCTGTTTGAGCATCCTGCAGACTGAAGTCATTCTGCAGCTATTTAGAACAAGGATCCTGAAGACTTCCCTGCCATCGCCTGGCTATGGGGTATCATTGAGCCTCATACTTTTAGTAGCAATAGTAGTCCAGCAGCACCTAGACGCCGCCACTGAGATCGCCACACAGCTAGGTGCTATACGTACATCTAGCAAGGACCATCCCTGCTTTAAAAGTTTATAGCCTAAGCAGACGAGAAAGAATGTCCGACTCTTATCGTACAGATGAGAAATGGAAGAGGGAGACATAGGCCCTGGTCCATCAAGCACTTGCTTAAACAGGACCACGCCCATGGCTAAAGTAAAGCATGTGTGCAAGCGTTTGCAGGATCGGGGCCTATGTGCCTCATTCCAGGCCACACAGGAAAACTGGTGGCACTAGAAACTGAACTCACATGGGTGGGACAAGATCATCCCTCCTCTCTGAGCCTGACCTGGGAGGATTATCTTCAGGGGTGAAGCACAGTTCAGCCATCCTTCAATCTCTGGTTTCTCTGCTGTGACTGCCAAGAAGAATTCCCAACTTCGGTGGAGATTTTGTGGGCATCTGTCCAGAAGGAATTAGACTGAGACCAGCAACCTCACTCCACACAGGCTGCCAGAACAGTTCTCAGCTGGTAACAATTCATCTCTCCTGTTGTGTGCTGGATTTGAATCAGTGACCTGACACCAAACTTCTGAATGCTCCAGTCTCCTGCATAAAGCTTGTTGAAGAGTTAGCACCGAGAAAGGAAGTCTAGGATGGCTCTCATTAATGTGTTCTGTGCCACTGACTCGTTATTTTTAAGTGAGAGCCAGGCAGAGGTGGATGTTCTACAAATGCGTCAACAATAATTCTCTCCTTACACGTATATGATGGGCCTCATCCTGTGCCCTCTAGGTGGCCTTACACTGAAACACCAGTTCCTCCTAACCTTTAAACTCCTTTGCCTTTAAAAACCCAGGAATATCTTAGGAACCCTCCCCCTCTGTACTCCTCTCCATCTTCTGCTCTTCCTCCCCAGGTTCAGCAAGAAGAGATTTACAAGCAGCTTGAACAAACTCAGCATGTCAATACCTGTGTTTACTTCTTCCTTGTTGGGCTAATACCGCTGAGGGAAACCAGGAAAGGAGTACACGCCAGTTATACTGTCTGGGATCAGCAGAGGAGTGGAAACCATTCATGTAATAGGACATGAGGCTATTACCACTGGCCACAGAACTAGCACAACCACCACTGGAGAGAGCGAGACATGCCAGAGCCAGGTTAAATTAAAGAGATCAATGATTTCCCACTCCACTTAATTTTGGAAGGCTAGGCAATTTAGAGGAGGGGGAACATTAAATCTATTAGGGCTCAGCAATAGGTCAATTACTTTCTCATGCTGACCAGATAACGTAGTTGTTGCATCTTGATGTTATGATGCAAAAGACATTCCATAAAATGGCTTGGAGAAAAGGAGAAAACTCAGTAAGACTTAGGAAAACAGATCCCACAGAATGCAAAGGGGGTGTGGGGGGGGGAAGACAAGAGATGCCATCCACACCTGTCCCCTGGATGTACAGTCAGTGCAGAGGTATGAAAGAGGTGACAAACCATAACCATATGTGGTGATGGAGAACAGACCACATCCCTGAACGAAGAACTAATCCTCCTTTCTCAGCTCAAGCCACAATGTGAGATGAAATACTGGTGAACAGGGTCACAGATTTATCTTCTACATCTTGCTTCCTCCACACCATTATAAAAGCCCCAAACACAGACGCTCTAACAGGACCGAAATAGTTCTGGACAAGGAGGCTGAAAAATACTCAAGTAACAGAGCTGAAGATAATATCTGGACAAAACAAGAACCAAATCGCACTGAAGACAAAGAAAAACCCTCTCAGAAACTTGGAAGACTCGCCATGACAGCTCAGCTATACAGCAATCACTTCCCTTCCAACACAGATACAACAGAAATATACCGATAGTCGTGAAGTAATATACTACTTGATATACCTCTGTATCAGAGGAACTTGACCTTATTGACTTTATTTTGTATTTCTACCTTTCTGACTTTACTCAAGTCAGCAAAAAACTGATTAAAAAAAAGATATGAAACCTCTCAAAACCAGTTATAGTTTGAGGAAAAGGGTAATTTTTCCAGAGGAAGTTCACATTCAAAAGATTTTGGCCAGTTCTGCTTCCAAACCTCCCTGACCTCAAGTGTCCAAGACACCTTTTTCTTCCTGCTTCAAAAACCTACGGTTCAGGACCAGGTGGTGCAATGCCTCTCTTTGTGCCACGTTTTCACCTATTGCAGAACCGCATCTCTTTGCCTAGTGATCCTTACACAACCTGCATGCAAACACTGCCATAGAAGTAAAACGGGGGGAGGCTGAGCACATTTGTGTTTCAGGAGAGCTGGAATGTGTGACAGCAACTCCAGCAGAATTGCTAGGGTCAGCGAGGGTCCAATTGTCAGGATTTGAGGGGTTCAGAGAATAGGGAATGGATGGTTTGGGGGTTACCTGAGACTCTGATCTCTAGGTTAACAGATTAAATGCAGCCCAACTATGTAGTGATAAAAAAGTCATTGCCATCGGATGGCCCCTGGGAAACAAGTTCTTGGTCAGAGTCCAGTTCAGGAGCGAAGAGGTATTCTTGCTTCAAAATCACTACCAGGGTTGCTAATTAGCACTCTTGCTGGTATCCTCAGCATGACTTTATTAGGGCTGCATTCATCACACTTTCAGTGTCTGCTCTGAGCAAGTTTTCAGGGCACAATACTGAAAACACCTGTGGGTCTCACACCATGTGTAGATATCCCACTTGGCCTGGGTCCATTAAACGATACCAGATCAGAATGGTGGCATCTTATACCAACTTAGCCCAGATGTAACTGTCTATACAAGGTGCGAGGACCCACTTCTCCACTGCTAAAGAGACTGCTCTCATTCATGCAGGTGTAAATCAAGAGTAATTCCACTGACGCCATTACGTCCATGTAGGAGACCCGGATCCTACATTCACATTTTTTAGGGGGATTTGTATGTTATATATATGGATGGCCAAAACCTGTTCTCCATCACATGGGTACTTCTCCAGCGACTTCAGTGGAGTAGCTCAGTGGCTCATGAAAACAACAGGCCAGATATTGCCTTGCGCTGTAAGCAGTCATTTACCCCTGTGCAAAAGCAGCACGAGCTGTTATCAGATCAGAACAGCAGCGTTCTGCATTCATTTCACATTAGCGTAAGCGACTACACACGACGCAGGGCAATGGCGAGTTGGGCCCAATGGAACAGCATCCACCCAGAACTCTTGCTGCTTTAAAACACAAGTCTCATAACAAGCTGCAAAGAAGCACATTCTATGTGCATATTTACAGGCCCTCTGTTCAAGTGGGGCCTTTCTGACTAGCAGTAGTTTGGCCCATGCTTCAACAGCCACGCTTGGGAAATTAACAGCTGAAGCCATTTGGATTAGACTATGTCTTTGGAAATCCCCAAAAAAGGCTTTCATGTTATTGGCACAGACAGACAACAGGTGCTGCGAGAGACACCCCACAGGAGCCACTTGCGATTGACAGAACAGCCTGGGGTCTTGCAACAGGCTGCTTTTGAGATAAGCAGCACAACAGGAAGTCAAAGCATGGGGGACGCCAGCTGACAGAGCAGCACCACAGTAAGGAAAATGGCATATATATTTAAATAGCATATAGCCACAGAAGAGAAAGTTTGTTTCCTTTTATTTGCACCCCAATTGAACAACATTAAGGTTGACAGCTGCCAGGGGACTTTCTTCATTTCCTGATAGTAGCAGCAGATTGTGAAAGAAACCTAACGAGATTAACCCTTTCAAGGCAAAAGGGTTGCCGACCTGGGGCAAGCAGGCCCAACACAACTGGATTCAGTGTGCCGGGTTTTCCTTTAGCCTCTAGCTTGTGTAGTCACTTACGTGAGTGCAAACCATTCTGTTCTGGTAGCATTTTACATCCGCTTTGCACTGATATAAGTGACTACACAAGTTGCAGGGCAGCGAAGAATCAGGCTCAATGACACCAGATCCACTTTGACAGGTATTCGACTCACTGGGAGACATCCTGCTGCATTAAGCCACCTTTGTACTAGTCCAACCGTACAGAAAGCAGCCCTAAAACTTGCTTATTCAGCCAAAAGGAAGATCACCCCTCTAGAGGGCTCAGTAGATGGGGTAGAGAGCAGTAGCAACTCCTCTGTCACACACTGCTGGAGGCCAGAGCATTAGGCGTGGCTGGGGGTAGAGGATGTAGCCAGGGATTCCCTGTGCCCTGTTCTAGATTATGCCAGATGACAGGCTGGCATACTGCAACCCCTGGATCAGAGGAACACAAAAGATGACTTAAAGCCAGCTTTACGCACACCACACTGCAGCTGCACCAAATGTTCCTTGTCAAACAATCTGCACGGGTGCCCTGTTGCTTTTTATGAAGTATCAGATGTTCTTGGGAAATTTTTAAAGGGAAACTACAGCAACAAGAACAGCTCCAAGTGTTGCCCCAACACATGCTCTGATCATGTGGGTGCAATTTTGTGTCTTCAAGTAATCATGCCCACAAATAACTGGAGACAATTCATGGTGCTGAGACATCTAGCTTCCCAAGAGTGCACAAACAAGGCAGCTAAAAGGTGTCTGTTCTACAAACTAAGCCTGTAGTTAGTTGCAGGAGTAACGATCAGTGGGTGCAAAATTGTACCCGTAAATTTAGAGCATCTCTCTCAAAAATTAGGCACAACAGTGTTTTCCTGTGTTATTAAAATCTTAGATTAGAATTTGAAAGTTTAAAAAAAAAATCCTTTGCTTTTCACCCTTTGGGCTGTTAATTTATTGATTAGCTTCACTGCTTCAGCAGAGAGAAGCTCAGTTTCACTTTCTGTTACTTATGCCCTAATCCAGGGGTCCCCAAACTGAGAGCGGGGCCAGCGGCTGAGGTGTGGCTGGGAGCAGGTCCACAGCTGGGGTAGGGAGCTGGGAGTGGAGCCAGGGCTACAGATGAAGTTGTGGGCTAGGGCAGGCAGGTCCAGAGCTGAGGGCAGCACAGAGTTTGGGGACCCCTGCCCTAACCTAATTCGGCAGTTGCCTTTGGGTCCCCAGAAGCAGCAGGAAAGGTTTAAAATTTAAAGCTACCAAGAAGAGTGCCTTTCAGATACCTGGGGTTTTCTAAACCTGCACGAAAACATTTCTCCTCGTTTTAACTTCAATAAACTCCCACCCACATATCAGCCTGTATTTTGGACCTTCGCTACTCAGCATCAACTCTTTAGCATGATTCTGGAGGGGTTTTTTTTTTGTTTTTGTTTTTTTTAAATGGCTCATTGTGTAGCGTTTCATAAATAATTTATTAACCGCTTCATTGCTGTGTTCTACCGCCGCGTCTGGGATGCAGAGGACGTGGCAACTGTCTTCTAAGTGCCAGCATTCCATTACTGGAACATTAGCACTTTAATAGGGACATTCGTGGATGGCACAGAATTGGAAGTGTGCTTTGCCCCAGGTATGTAGACAGCCTGAAAGCAGGTTGCTTATTTAGGCAATATTTCTAAGTCACTGAACAGTAGACAAGCCAGTTACCAAAAAGAGTGGGAGAGGATTCAATTTTTTATTAAACTTAAAGTGAAAAAGTGGGGCCTGATTACATCAACTTAATAGATCCCAAAATCCCACTGGTGTCAGATGAAGTTTTGGGTGACCAAGGAACACGGATCACATGCTACACAGGCTTTTATTTTGCTGATTGCTTTGAAAAAGACAAAAAACAGCACTGACAGCCAGACTTGTTGCACAAATGAACACCTGACGCTCTGCTTGGTACAATTCACGGCACCAAGGTAAACTGCATGACTTTTTTGCCAACCCGTTTCCTGTGATTAAATCATTGCTGAAGAATGCAGTGAAATTCTTGTTTACTGATGCTTGCAAATAATGGGATATATAATCCCCTCCCTCTTCATCCTCAACTCTTGGCAACCGATAAATAATTTATAGTGCTCATTGTTTTATGCACTAAATGTACACCTGTTGGTTTTAATGGATGAAACTGACACCTATGAACTGGAACACTGTCTAGATCAAAACAAACACGTATTGTCTCACTCTCCTTAATATGTGAAACTAAAAGGAAGTTCTAAAAACTTCTGCAAAAAAGAATCTACTTTATTTTGCCCCGCCTATATGGCTGAAATTACTGTGCAGAGAGAGTCAGGGACAGGAATGACAAGAGTGGGTCTGCATGATTTAGGGCTTGATCCAAAGCCGATTGAAGTCAGTGGGAGCTTAGTTTGTTTCACTGTATTACTTCTCTTTACACTTCAGATGGGAAGAGTCTTGTTGAGGTCAGTTTTAAGACCTACATTAGTTATGTGCTCATGCACACTCTAGAAAAGCCTCTAGTGTTCAACATGCCAGAAATACCAAGGTTACTGGTTGTCTCATAGGCCAAGAAAGCTGTTGTATTTCACATGCAAACAAAGCTTTAAAAGACAAGACCAAAAATATTGTCTACCTGAGACACTCCTGCTCTTTGCACCACAGAAGAAAGGCTCTTCATTTCACACCAGATGTTCCCCGAGTCCTTCTGGCACAGACTTAGCTATTTATGAAACCTAGTATGTTTCGACAATACACACCAAGCATATGGCATAAGCTCTATTATGGCAACACTGCACACTAGCTGGAATGATAATACCAAGACACTTGTGGGACTATGGGTGTGTGGGGACAGGAATGAAAAAGGAGACTATGAATTAAGGACAGGGAAGGAATGAAATATTGTCTGGTTACCCAAAAAAAAAAAAACACCACACACACACACACACAACCTATTAATGTGTATTGTCATATAGAGTTACAAAATGGCAGTGCTCAAGAACTTCAGAAAAAAAGTGCACCCATTTTCTTAATGCCCTAAACAAAAAACCCACTATCAATATTCACATTCTGAAAAGACATGAAAAAGAACTGCATCAATCATTAAACAGTTAAATGAAGGCAGTATGACAGTAGCTATTGTTCTCTTGAAGCACACTTGTCTTTTCCAGAGCAGCTGCCAGATCCTATTAGATGTATTAAAAAGAGGACTTTTCTGACTGAGTAGGGATGGTATAAGCTATTGAAAACAACAGACAAAAGTCCACTTTTTCAGACCATTCAAGCTCCGCATAACATCTGTCTAAAATCAATTTTTGACCTAATGTTACTTTCATTAAGTATTAGACTTTGTTTCCAATGCAGTTTGTTTCCCTGATGAAAACTGTAACCCAAGTGCAATTACATAGGAAACAGCAAGGGGAGAACAGATCTTATGCGAGAAAAATGCTATGGAATATGGTATTTCCTTGACTTTGTGACACCTTAAATGTGACAGGAAAAATACATTCCACTTATTTGGATTCTTCTGCATTCTTGAAATTGCTAAAGATGCAAGAAATATATTACAAAACAAATCTCATGATTTAGTATGACTGATTTGCTGATACTGAAAGATCTTTGGGAGTCAGATGAAAACAGAAAGTTAAAAACAAAACAAAATAAAAAAGCCACACAACTTTTGCAATGTTCACCTAAAAGAAGCGTACAATGAAGTTTAATTACAGCTGATGAAGCTGTACTCCTCTTTATGACTTGGGTTTTTTCCACACATTTTAAAAATGAGGAAGTTGATTCAAGCATTTGTCTTCAAACTGACTGTTAAATTAACTACGTAAAAATACTTTCACTTACCCGTACGGTCTCTGAAAGAAGGCTGGATGTAGCTGTTGCACACCTATGGTGAAACCTGAAAAAGTATTGAGAAAAATTTATATTAAACAAAAGATTTCACTGCAGTGTGTAGGTATTGCTAATATCATGTACACATGCACTACAAATGTGTTGTGTGCGTGAGACTGAGAGAACATCTTTAAACTACCACATGCTAACAAAATACTTTTTAGAGGCACAATAATTTGAATACACTCATCTAACATGCAGGCAGCTTAGACTGGAATTCTGAACAAGGAACACACTGAAAACTCACTCCTCCAAAGAGACAAACACAAGCACTCCTTTTCTATAATGTGTAATCAACCCTCCTAATCAAAAGGTGGAGTGGTAGGAGCAATTATCCTACAGCAGTTGTAGGAACAAGAATAATAAATGCATTAGCTTCTGGGGACAATATCCTTAACCCCAGCTATGTGAGTAGATGCATATATACATGTGTAATTTTGGCACATATGGTTCAAGTAAACAAACTGGGATCAGAGAAATCTGATAGTGCTCTAAACAAACAAGTAAAACCGTGGGGACAGTGTGGCTCTTAAAATTAAATTACCAACACATTTTGCAACTAAGGGATATTCCAACAGAAAGATGAGCGCTCACCAGTTTGAATACTCCTTGGCTTTGCCCCCAGATACGCCAGGTTCACATTTGCTTTTCTGCCATCAATGATGGGGTTAGGATCTTTGCATGCTCTCTCGGCTGCAGCTCTGTCTGCCATGGTCACCTGGAATTAAGCACAACCTGTTTTGTAGCAATGGTGCTTCACAAAACCGACACTGATTGGGGCTAGATGGAGTTGGCTTTTTGGGGTGTGGAATTCGATTTGCTTTCTTGAAATTTCAGTGGAGAGGAAGGAAAATGGGTCCTGTGCACTGAGTTGAAAACAGAAAGCTCCAGCAAGTCTCTCTGGGGGTGGATGAGCCAGCAATTAAAAAAACAAAACAAAAATACAGGCCTAGCACTCACAAATTGATAGAATAATTTAACCCTTCCTGCCACCTAACAATCCCTGAAGAAGAGGCTGTCCAAGGAAACTTGAAGCGAAGGACACGCTCATGAATCATCCAGAAGATGCAGAAATTGAGGGCTGCACAGAATAGGCTTCACTGAAGCACTCTAAAGAAACAAGCCAGAAGGCACAGGAGGGAAGGGGCGCTGGAATGAGTTACAAAACATTGGGCCCTGCAGGTTTTTAGCCCAATGCTCTCAATCCAGGGCCTTTGTCTTCATAAAAAAGGACTCTCTGCCTCACCCAAGTCTCCCTGCCTTCCGCAGGCTTCCCCCACAAGAAGGAAAAAACCCGAGAGAGATCAGAGCATGGAGGCAGAAGTGGGGAAACGAGCCGTTTTCTAGCCCGGGGTGGCTCTGCCCAGAACAGATCTCGCAGCCCAGGGCAATCCCACGCTAGCTAGCTGGGGCAAGAGCAGGGCAATGGGGGGGGGGGATTTCAGGCTGGAGTTGCTCTGCCTCGCCCAAGGGGCAGGCAGAGGGAATGGGGGGGGGGACCAGAGGGAGACAGGGCTGCAAGAAACCACACCAGACAGAGAGAGGGGGCGGGTGGGATGCGGGGCAAAGGCGTGCCAGCGTCTCACCCGGGGGTAGGGGTGGCGGGGGCCCTCCAGACATGCACCGGCCCGGGGGGGGGCATGCACCGGCGCCCATCCCCGCGGCACCTGCCTGCGGCGGGGGGGAAGGAAAGGGGGGGGGAGCCCGCACTTACGAAACCATATCCCCGCGATTTGCCCGTCTGCCGGTCGGTGATCACCACCGCCTCCTCGATGTCCCCGAAGCCCTCGAAGTACTTGCGCAGGGAGCCGTCGGTGGTGTGGTAGGGCAGCCCGCCGACGAAGATCTTGGTGAAGGTGGTGTCCTTCTGCACGGTGTGCATGGCGCCGCGGCGGCTGCACGACACGCACCCGCGGGTCACACGCGGGCGGGGGGCTGCGGGGCTCAGCCGCGGGCGGGCCCCTCGCCCGGGGTCATCCTCCGCCCCAGCGGGCGCGGCCGGGGGCAGGGCGCGGCGGGGCCGCCCGCACCGAGCAGCAGCTGGCGGCGGCGGCGCGGCTCCCCCATGCAGCGGGACGCGGCGGCTGCACCCGAGCCCGGCCTCCCTCCCCGCGGTCAGCGCCCGCCCGGCGCGCGGGGCTTTGTAGCCAGCCCCGCCCCGCCCGGGGGGGGCACCCACGGGGGCGCGCGCGGGCCCACGGGGCTTGTAGTCCGGCCCCGGCGGGGACCCGAACCGGCCCCGCCCCGGGGCCGCTGAGACCCCGCGGGCCACGCGCCCCGCCGGCCGGGCGCGCCACTAACACGGGTCCCGCCCCCCCCAGCGCGCGTCTCCACTGGGGACCACAACACGTGTGTGTGTCCCCCCCCCAGCGGGGTTTAGGGGGACGAGCCCGAGTTACCCCGCAGGGGCGAGTTTTGCATTAACCGCCCCCCCGCGAGACCGAGGCACGCGCCCAGCCAACGTGGCCCAGCTTTAAAAAAAAAAGGGGGGGGCCGCGATAATGCAAACACAAAGCGTAGCCCCGGCAGCGTTCCGGGTGCGGGGGTTCCCCCGGGTGCTGGGTGCTGTACACGCACGGACCAGCCGTCCTGCGGAGGGTTTGCAACCTCAAGGCACCAGCAGACAAAGGAGAAGGGCGGGGGGGGTGCAGCCGAAGAGCAGAAACACCCTCTGTGGCTTTCCCAGCGGCTACAGCGAGCTGCTTTCCTCTCCCCCGCGATGCCCCGGCTCTGCAGCCCCGAGCTGGCGATGCGCACAGAGCTGCTCTCTGCGCACAGGGGGACAGGCACTTCCATGCGCTGCAAACAGCCAGCTCGCTGCATCTCTCTGATTTTCCTCATCCGCTTCCTCGCCTGCGCTTTCTAATCTAAGGCACGCGAGGCTCGGGGCCGGCTTGTCTGTACCTTGGTCCTCGCGTCTGGAGGCGCCTCCTGGAAGAGTCTTTAAAATTCCCACGAAAATCGCCCGAACGCCGGCTTCGTTTCGATGCGGACTACAAGTCCCAGCAGCCTCATCGGAGCCTGCTGCTGGGTGAAAGCTGCATGCAAAGCAGCCGCCGCCGGGCAGAGCAGGCTGAATAGGGTGGAGTGAATAGGCAGCACTGAATCTGAGTAGGAAATACACGTTTGCAAAGCAAATGTTTGTGCCCCGGAGCCCGCCAGTAAAAGCCGCTTAAAAACGAGGGTTTTTTTTTTTTTTTAATTTTGCAGTAATCGTGACTGCAAATATTTAATCACTGGCACATTCAAACACTTAGATAAATTCATCAAAGGGTTTGCCTTCCTTGCCTAGCTGGCTCACTTTGTGCTCTCCGGCTGCATGAGATCACAAAGGGAAGGCGATGGCAGGGACAGCTTGTTCTCTTTCATCAGGGAACAGGCCCAAGGTTTTAGCTCCAAGCACCCGGGAAGAAAAAATAGAGAGATAAGGAGGGGTCTTTATCAACCCCCTTTCTAAACTTGCCATTCTAACTTGCACCTGTACAATTGGTGCATGTATGAGCAGATGTTTGCTTGTGCAAAGCAGGCATTTGAGCATGCCAGCGCAGGCATGTGCTCATTAGGCACATGCATGTGTCTTGCGAGTGCAGTTTAGGCAGCCACACGTTAAGATATGGCCCTGTATTTGAGACTGAATGCTTCCTGTACCATCAGGCACAAACAAGGCTCCACCAACGCTGTCTATCCAGGGTGGTTCTTTGCCTGTCTTCTACAGTGTTAAATCCTCTAAGTTTTCCCTCTCTGAGTGCTGTATGACAAAGGGATTCCTTCATTTGGCCCATTTTGTGTGTGCCCCATAAGTAAGGTCAACTTGGCCAACACCACAAAGGAGATTGTGAGATCCCACCTCCTAAGGTGAGATTCAGAGATTCAGATTCAGCCTTTTCAGAGGTGGGTTAAGTAGGTGATGAGAAACTGTTCCGCTTCCCTACTCAGGGATGCACTAAATGAGCCACTGGCAGCTTCTCCTCCCCATTCTAGTTATGCCCTCAATCTTCAGTTTTTCAGATAAGTGATTTGAAATGTCTCCTTTTAAGGTATTGCTGTTTTTTAAGAAGCACCCTCAATGTACATGAACACAAGAACACACAGGCTCTGCCCCGAGGACAGCCCAAGGACTACATTGCCATTTTTCTTAAAATTTCCCACAGTTGTACTGCCCCCTGTGCAGCGCCACGGATGACACAGCAGTAAAAACACTGGCACTGGCAGATGATCTACACTAGCACGTCCACCTCTGCTACCACAAGGGGAGCTGCAAAGGTGTGAGATTTGAAAAGAAAACCCAGGGCAGACAAGGTCAGGAGTTTACAGTCTGACTTAGACAAACAGTACAATCCATATTAGGGCTCTTTCTCAAAGCGGGACAGACAATTTTCTTTCTTTGCTGGATGATTGCTAAGAGGCTTTGTTGAAAACGTGCTTTAAGCAGGGGTTGAATTGAAAGAAAGATGGTACTAGTGCTACTCTTCCAAGTTGGCCCACAAAGTAAGCTCTACCCACAAGAGTTGCCAAAATGAGAGTGTTCACAATAGATTGTGCAGATGTTTAAAATATGATAATATGTGTTCTCTGGGCTCCACTGGCTCCTTCATGATGGGAGAAACGTAAGTGGCCTGTTTGGTGTGTGGCCTATAACTAAGGACAGTCTCAAACATCAGCCATTTGTGGCACTGAAAGGAAACAGGACTCAGTGAATTGTACAGCACCGTGAGCCTCCCTCTACATGAGCAATGAAATAGTTAACCGTACTAGTATGCTGACATTTACACTAGCTTCACTAGGAAATACTTCACGTATATGAATGGGGCAGTTCAAACCTCTGAGAGATAATGTTCCAGACTCTCTACAGACCCACACAGGGTATGTCTACACAGCAGATAGGATATGTAGTCCCCAGCATGGCGAGACATACACCGACTAGTTCTGCTCAAGCTAGCACCTAAAAATAGCAGTATGGCCTGACAGCATCAGCTAGCTGCCCTGCCCAACCCCAGGGGTATATTCTTGGGTGGCTAGCCCAAGCCCCTGTGCTGCCTTGGCCATGCTGCTATTTTTAGGATGCTTGAGCTAGCACCTATATGTCTGCTCATCTGAGCTTTACACCTCCCAGTGCTGTGTTGGCATCCCCATAGGCATCTCTGCACCAGTTATACTCAGTACAAAGTTCTGAGGGTTTCTTCACAACCATGACAACCAAAAACTTTGTTGTTGGCGTTGTTGCTATTTTGAAATGAAAACTGACCGTGTGGAAAACCAGATAGTAACACTGGAGAGCTGTCAGTACGCCATACAATTGCATACCAGCTGAACCCCAGCCCTGCTTTTAAGAAAGAATTGAAAGAACAGAAGGTGCTCTTTAAACATGGCAATTGTTACAAATCTGTACCCTCGTTTCACCAGTTAGATTCTGTTCCAAAATATTACTTTCCTGCAGTGCTCACAGAAGAGTACTGGTCTCACTCCATGTGGTACTTAAAAGCTAAATGAAGTAATTTGACAAGAAAAATCTATTTCTGATTCTTTTTTCAATGGATTATTGTGGTGAAACCTAAGAAAGTAGAAACCTTGGTAACAGGACAGGCCATTTGGCCATTTTATTTTACACTAGCGTTTCAGACCCATTAATCTTCCCTGCCTTGTTCTTGACACAGGCATGATAGTTCTTCAGCCATCCCCTTTTGGGAGTCTGTCCTGCTGCTCACTTGATCATATTGCTAAGAGCTCGTGGAAGCCAACCAAGCAAACAGATTTTACTTTAGGAAGGAAAGCATTCTATGCACCAGGCTCCGTTCCTAGAGGTAGAAGTTTGTCCACAATAAAAAGCTCTTCCTGGTCTGTCTTACCTTTGTAGGATGAACAGTTGGGAAAACCAGATTTGGACTAGCCATTTTCTAAAGATCTTTTTTAAAAGCCCCCAAACAAAAGCCACTTGCTTTAAGGCAAAACATTTTTTTTGAAATCTGAACTCCATGGTTGTCCATTTATATATTTTGTTGCATGGATGCCATTGTTCCACACATTCTAAGCTTCAGGAATGGTTAAGGAGAGAACAGTCCACCTTCCTGTTCCTCAAAGTGTCATGTTCCCATTGAAGGCCACATTGACTACAATGGGGGCAGGATCATGCCCCATGTTAATAGTGCTGGCTCAGCATCTCCCTGTATAATTGCATGAATGAGAATGTCATGCCACTTTGCAATAAAGAGAGTCAATGTTAGAAAAGTGTTTCTAGGAACCAGTAATCTTGTGTTTTGTTTTGTGAGATGAGTGTATTGGCGGAGTAACTAGCTACTGCTGACCCAATGTATAGTCCAGAGAACCCCTGGATTATGTCACACGTTTTCCCTTCCAAGTGACCAATTCCTAGTGTTGGAATTCAGCTGCCAGGCCTCGAGTCTTCACAACCATTGATTCGTACCACTTACACTTACTTTATTTCTACCATTAGAGGTGTGTGGGCTCCTCCTTGGATTACTAAAGTATAATTACAAAACAGATTGATTTCACTTACCTTCCTTCCCTAGTACTTCATCCTGCTCCCGTTGACGGCAATAGCAAATCTCCACTTGACTTAAGTTGTGCAGGTTCGGACTCACAGCAGAGAGACTCTGTGCTCCTGCACGAGAACAGAAGGCTAATACTCCTACCCTCTTCTGAGAGCTAAACAAATGCTTACCCCACATGTCAGCCAGCAGGACCTTTGTAGAGAACAATGTTGCCCACTTTCCCCACTGAGCCCAAACACAGCACCTCTGTGACGTGTCTGAACTCCAGTTCCTCTTTCTCCTTGCATGCAGGCGGGTTCCACCAGTAGAGTACTTCCAGAACAGGAGACACATGATGGTTAGCCTATGCTTACACGACTTCCCAGTTACTTCGTCAAAGCAGGGTCACTTGCTGGTGTGACCTGGGTGATCTTCCATACAGAGGCGGCTGCACCCCAGAACTCAGGATGGTAAGAGGACTATGTTGCCCCATGATGTAGTGTTGTCGTCATAGACAAACAGTGTTCCGACCGGAAAGGGAAAGAGTAAATATGGAAAGAAAAAAAAAGTGAGCTAGGCTACCTTTATGGGTGTTGAGAAAGAGGGAGAAAGGAGACCAGTCAGAGCCCGTTAGGGGGGAGTGGACTTCCTCCCAAAGGCAGCAGTTCTAGGGAAGTGACGTGGAAGGACCCCTGAGAATTCACTGCGCGAAGGATACATCAATTAGTGGATGCAAATCCAGCCGATAGTGTGACTGTCTCAAAAAGGTTAAGGACTGAGTGCCACGTAGCAGCCTAGCAGTGCTTGTCTGCTGAGACCTCCCTGGCTTCTCCTAAAATGGGTCCAGTGCTTGAGGAGAGTTAGCTTGAGGCTTTTCTGAGCAGGGGCTGTTCAAGGGAGCAGGCTCTGAGCCAGTGAGAAAGGACACAGCTGGAGAATAGAGTTCTCTAGGACAGTGGTTCTCAACCAGGGGTACACCTACCCCTCGGGGTACAGAGAAGTCTTCCAGGGGGTACATCAATGCATCTAGATATTTGCCTAATGTTACAACAGGCTACATAAAAAGCACTAGTGAAGTAACTACAAACTAAAATTTCATACAGACAATGACTTGTTTGTACTGATCTATACACTAAATGCTAAAAGGGAAGTACAATATTTTATATTCCACTTGATTTATTTGATAATTATATGGTAAAAATGAGCAAGTAAGCAAGTTTCCAGTAAGTGTGCTGTGACAGGTTTGTTTATGTCTGATTTTGTAGGCAAATAGTTTTTAAGTGAAGTGAAACTTGGGGCTACGCAAGATAAATCAGACTCCAGAAAAGGGCACAGTCGACTGGAAAGGTTGCAAGCCACTGCCCTAGGGAAACCTAGACTTTGTGCTAAGTGCTATACAAACATGTGCAAAGACAAGTCCCTGCTCCCAAGAGTTCTCAGCCTGACAGAAGTGACATAGGGTGCGGGGAGAAGCATACGATCAAATCAGATATATGCTATTTGTAGAAATATCTGCATTTTAAAATTACTGTTCCAAACAGCTGAGGATAATGCAAACTAGCCTGTTGCCCCATCAACAAACCTACCCACGGACACACTAGGTAGGTCAATGAGTAGGTGTGATGAGCAGAAACCGGGCCTAGCTGGAGGTAGGTGATGTACGAAATTGAGGCTGCATTAAGGCGGGAAGAAAAGTCGTTGTTAGTTGTGATATGGCACCTGTCAATTACATATTTTTTAAAAGTATGGACAGTAATTTGTACTGAAAATCCAGATATTAAGTACCCTTATTCCTGTATGGCTTGCAAATATCATTTCAGGGTATTTGGCATAGCTAAATTGACCTTGACATTTGGCTTCTTACCTTTCATTTCTACTTTACTTTATTTCTTGGGATTTATATGCAAAATTTATATACAAAAGCACTTCTTCTTGGACTACCCAGGTCAAAGACAGACACATCCAGCCCCAGTTCAAAATAATCAGATCTGGTATTTCTACTTTAGTAAAGATTTTGACAGGGCAGGTCATCCTTCAAACAAGGTGGGTTCAGAATGCTTTTGACAAGGTCCCACACCAAAGGCTCTTAAGCAAAGTAAGCAGTCATGAGATAAGAGGGAAGGTTTTTTCATTGATCAATAACTGGTTAAGATAGGAAACAAAGAGTAGGAATAAATGGCCAGTTTGCACTCTGGAAAGGGGTAAATAGTCCGCTAAGGCTCTGTACTGGGACCTGTGCTGTTCAACATATTTATAAATTATCTGGAAAAAGGGGTAAACAGTGAGGTGGCAAAGCTTGCAGATGATACAGTATTATGCAAGATAGTTAAGTCCAAAGTTGACTGCATAAAGTTACAAAGGGATCTCACAAAACTGGGTGACTGGGCAACAAAATGGCAGCTGCAGTTCTGATACGTGCAAAATAATGTACATTAGAAAAAATAATCCCAACTATACATACAAAATGATGGGTTACAAATAAGATGTTATCATTCAAGAAAGAGATCTTGCAGTTATTGTGCATAGTTCTTTGAAAACATCTGCTCAATTTGCAGTGGCAGTCAAAAAAACTCTGAATAGAATGTTAGGGATAGATACTAACACAGAAAATATTTACAATGCCACTATATACACTCATGGTACTCCCAAACCTTGACTAGTGCATGCAGTTCTGGTTGTCCCATCTCAAAAAAGATATATTAGAATTTGAAAAGGTATAGCGAAGGGCAACACAAATGATTAGTGGCACAGAACAATTTTCATAGGAGGACAGATTAAAAAGACTGGGACTGTTCAGTTTAGAAAAGAGATGACTATGGGGAGGTCTCTAAAAATCATGAATGGTGTGGAGAAAGTAAATAAGGAAGTGTTATTTACTGCTTTGCATAACACAAAAACCAGGAGTCACCCAATGAAATTAATAGTCAGCAGGTTTAAAACAAACAAAAGGGAGAACTTCTTCACACAATGCACAGTCAACCTGTAGGCACTCGTTGCCAGAGGATGTTGTGAAGGCCAAAAGCATAACTGGGTTTGAAAAAGAATTAGGTAAGTTCACAGAGAATAGGTCCATAATGGCTATTAGCCAAGATGGTCAGGGAAGCAACTCCGTGTGTCCCTAAACCTCCAACTGCCAGCAGCTGGGGCTGGATAACAGGTTTAGTGATAATTATAACAACTTGGTAATTGCCTTGTTCCGGCCTTTGAAGCATCTGGCCTTGGCCACTGTTGGAAGATAGGATACTGGGCTACACAGATCACTGGTCTGACCAAGCATGGCTATTCTTATGGACTTCAAAATGGGACTCCATGCAGAAATAAAGAGTGTTCCAAGGAGATTAGGGGCAAGATATGACAGACAGCGCCATGCATTTGAGAGCAGGGGGTGGGGAGAAAAGGAGACCCAAGCAGCAGTCCAGAGTAGCAGGCCCTCTGCAGGAGTAACCCTGCCTTGATTCTTGGCTGGTCCCTAGATGCCTCCTTTAAGGCCACATGTTTTTTGACCCCAGCGGGAGAATGCAGCAGTAATTTTGTGGGTCTGGCCTTGTGGGCTTTTCCAAACAATTCCCCATTACTCTCCTGGGTCTGATCCAACAACCCTTGAACACCTGCATTGCTTTCAGTGAGCTTTGGATCAGGCCCTTTCACAGGAAACTGATGATTTTTGTTTTTAGACTTCAGCAGAGTTACTGTGGAGCTTGGACCTATTCCCATTAATGCTGCTACTTTGCTTAGGGCTTTGCGCTTGGTTTTGCTATAGTGACCTTGCTTGCTGGTTACTGCAGTAACATTGGATGGGACGTCCCTTTTGGACGCTCGTGGGTAAGTTAGTTATCTGAAGAACAAGAAAGATACTGTGGGAATTGTTTGGCTTGTTAGTTTTACTAATGCTTCATCTGAATGCTGGCTACTCTCCAGGCTTTGAGTAGCGGGAGGGTTGAGGCATCCAGGGGGAAGCTGCACTGAGTCACAGTTTGCTTTGTAGGAGGAAATACACTCTCCAGTCCTTTCTCTTTGTCTCAGATTTTCAGCTTTGGTGGCCTGAATGAATGGTGACCTTTGCGCATCTCGGTGCTGCTGCTCATAGACTAATAGATTTTAAGGTCAGAAGGGACCACCGTGATCATCTAGTCTGCCCTCTTACAGATCGCAGGCCCCAGAATCTCACCCTCCCACTCCTGCTGTAACAGACCTGCTTTTAAAATCCTTTGTGGGTCACTTTTCATGAAACATTCAAATAGAGGACTTCTCCCTTGCCCAGGCTTGTTGCTTCAGTTGGAGTCAGTTGATGGGAACATCTTATCTTCAGAGTTATTTCAGAATTTCACAACAGATGTTGCACAATGTTTTGAAAACAGGTATTGGGCCAGATTCTGTATTCACCAATACTCTCACATATCCATTGGCTTAATTAGTTACAGCCTACTTTTACCTTCTAAAGAATTTTGGTGGGGAGAAGCCTGTGACCCTTAGGCCGTTGATAACGCTAGGAAAAGAGGTCATGGTTGATGCTGTTAGCTAGTCAGGATTGACCCTAGTGGGAAGCTTACCTAAGTATTTATTATTATTTCCGCTATGGTAACAGGTGAGATTTCCAGTCATAGATTCGCAGATTCCAAAGTCAGAAAGGACCATTGTGCTACAGAAGGTCAGACTAGATAATAACACAGGCCAGGGAATTCCCCCAAATAATTCCCAGGGCCCATCTTTTAGAAAAACATCCAGTCTTGATTTTAAAATGGTCAGTGATGGAAAATCCACCAAGACCCTTGGTAAATTGTTCCAATGGTTAATTACATGTCATAGACCTGTTGCACTAGGAGTCGAACAAACACAGAACAATGAGCTTATCGTTGAATAGCCGGCGACAGTAGGGGCAAAGTCTTGGTAGTTGATATACCAGGCAGCATAGTGTCAACCACGATCTCTTGTCCTAGTGTAGCTAAGGCCTCTGAGGGTGTGTCTACACTGCCACAGGAACTATAACTCCCTGCTTGGGTAGCCAGGTGTGAGCCAGCTCTGCTCGAGCGAGCGCACTAATAATAGCAGTGTGAGTGTTGAGGCATGGGCTAGCCACCCAAGTACAGACCCAGGGGTTCAGGTGGGCTTGTACTCAGATGACACTGTAACAGCCACGCTGCTATTTTTATCACACTGTGTCTGTCTCTCTGGGCTGGGAGGCATGCTCATTGCAAACTCATTAAGATGTACGAAGCCCAGCTCTTGGGATCATCTGTTAGACTACAGAAACTCTCTGCCTACAGACCATTTAGAGCAGGTTTTGCAAGGGATGCCCTGAGTTCAAACGGCAATGTCAGGCCATACCAAATGCTTCCGCAGAAGACCAGGCGCTTCTCACTGTAGCTCTCAGCCTGCCAAGGCCTAAATGTTGGATGCAACACGTAATAAAGACCTTCAGCGAGGGACACACAAATTATACACACGTGAAAGTTAAAATGCTGTGAGAGTCAATGTAGTGTAAACAGCTTATCACCTGACTTCCATGATTGTTTGGGAGTTGGTTTTTGTTTTTTAATGATGTAAATAATTTTCATCAATAAAAAATAAAGGGACATGCCATTTTCATGGAATGTAGGTAACTTTGGGATGGACAGGAGTGACGTCCCTAGATAGAAGGGCATAGGGGATACACACTTCTCAAATTCTGATATTCCATAAGCGTGCTTTCCCAGGATGGTTGTGGGGGGTGGGGGGAGAGGATTGGAGATGTCATCAGAATAGCTATTTCTGTTCTTGATCCCAAGATGGTCTGCAGGAAGTTTCTCATTTATGCCAAGACTAGAGAGACATTTCATTACACCTACTGACAATTACGTGACCCAAATTAATACCCCGCTTAGAGGAGAATTACAGAACTCATAGTCACTTGTGCATTCCTGCCATAGAGACTGAATTGCAATGCATACCTAGCAAACCTGGGTGGCCCCAAAATGTACAAGTTAAGTGAAGTGCCGCTTTTCATCAGAGGTGTGTCGCTTCTTATATGAAGAAGCCATGTCCCCTGGGCTCTTCCCACACCCCCAGCTGTCACTACAGAGAATCTGCATAATAAGGAGCTTTGTGCTGTGCTATTTATTAAACCCAGAACGTCCTGAGAGCACCACAAAATAGCAGAGGAGGCCATTTGTGCTGTCCCCTCCCACCTAGTTCAGGTCTCCCAGGGTCCACCAGGCATCGGAATCCCATCCAAGCCAGGAATTGAAGTTGGCTGGGTGATAAATGCAGTTGCATGGTACCTTCAATTGCTAATGTTGGGCGGTGCTGTATCAGAACCTCCTCTTGCCCTGTCTGCCAGGAGCGATGGATTGGGGTTCAGGCTGGCACCATCGTTGCTTCCTGCCAGCTTCTCATAGTTTGGGCTCACGTGCAGAGTGCTAGCCTGGTGTTTTCTCTCCCAGATGCTCTTGCGTTGTGTGTGGGTGTCACAGATCACTTGCCCCGGTGGGCCTTGGTTGGAGCTTTCCCAGTTGTGGCCAAGAGATACCCGGTTTGCCAGTGTATCCTTGACCAAGATGGTGCGAGATGCTGAGAAGGGGCGGGTGGTCCGTTCAAGGGTGCGCTCTGGGCTGGGCGGCTGGGGGTTGACGAGATAGATGTAGACTTCAGCTCGCTGGGCTGGTGGCAAGCTCTGGTGAAATTCGGTCCCTGGATGGTGCTCAGGACTGCTCTGATGATATGCCTGTGACACTGAGTGGTGGTAATCATTATTGAGACAGGTTCTGGACTCTGGGGTGGGGGCCAGGGCAGAGTACATGACCCGCTTGGGGCCTGGGAGAATAGGGCTGGGGATGAAGCGTGCCTCGCTGACTTGGTGGGGAAGGTGCACAGCAGAGCCCTCTGAACGGCGGCCGATGGGTTCCTCTGTGCTGGGAGCAGCAGAGTGAGGCAGGAAACTCTGCCGGCGCGTAGTTTCTCCTGCACTGTCCAGGCCGAGCTGTTTATCCCCAGCAACCCTCTGGGGGTTGTGTATGTAAATGCCCCAGTCAGCCAAGCTGCTTCTGACCTTGGCAAGCTGCTCTGGGGCGCTGGTGTGAAAACGCACTGATGACACAGCGGATCCGGCCGGGCACACTGGCTGGGGACTGTCACTGTCTGAGTGACGGGAGCTGGATTGGCTCTCCCAGTCGTGGTAATTCCGACCTTGGTTCGGCTGGTTGTTTGCCTGCCGGTGTTGCTGCTGGTGCCCACAGCAACTGGCTTTCTCATCATCGGTGTCCTGATGGGCTGGCCAGGAACCATAGTGACCTTTGCCCTTCCTGTGACTCTGGGAACAGTGGCTTTTCAGCCCATTTAGGTTGTTCATGTCCACGGTTAGCCTCATGGGATCCATAGTGCAGTGGAAGCGCAGAGTGGAGATTTTCCTGTAGCCTTTGGCCAGCACCAGCTCCTTCCAAGCACTGGGTTTCTTGCTGCAGGAAATGGCTGTTAGTGCCTTGATCCATTCGGATGCTACAGGAGAACGACCAGGAGGGATAAAAAATGAAGAAATGGATTAACAGAAGTACAATGCCATGTACAATGCCTAGCTGAGTTCCTGTAATTCCTGGCCAGACAGTGTCCGGTTCCATTATCCCCACTTCCCCAGACCTGCCACTCAGGGGACAGTGGAAAAGACAGAAGAGGAAAGGTAAAGGACAGAATCAGAAAGAGAGAAAGCAAAGGAGAATGAAAGAGACAAAAACAGGCTACATCTGCACTAAAGATTTTGTTCTCAAATTTCCAACTGCTGCTAATCCTGGTGCAGCTCGGCTGGTGGTAGCAACGGCGAGTGGGAGAACTAGTGTAGACAGGGCTCCCACAGACACCAGCGTTTAGAGCGCTGTGTCATCTAATTGGAACTGGCCAAAAACAATTTAGAACAAACAACATTGAACATTGCCTCATCTTCCCCAATTTACCTTTGGTGACAAAATAGTGGAAGAGTCTCTTCAGGACCTGACACAGGTAAATCCAGACCTGAGACATGGGAAGAAGGAGAGAAAAACCAATGGACAATTGTTGTTAGCAGCTACTTTCTAGTACAGATACCTCTGCCACCCTGAATTCCTGTGCTGAATTCCTGGCCCTTTACAAGTCAATAGGAATTTCATCATTGAACTCAATAGTAGCAGGCATCCTTTGGTCTTGAGAGACCATGGGTACGTACCCCGGAGAGGTTAAAATATCACCTGTGATCTTAGAGTGGAGCAGCAGATAGTTTTTCCATTCCATAAGCATTTTCAAGATTTCAAAGAATTTTCCCATTTTAAACTGGGACAATCTCAAATTTTTTCAAGAAACAAACATCTGAAAACACTTTTGGTTTGGGTCAATCAAAACATTTCATTTTGGTTTTGACTTTTTAAACTATAAGTTAACATATTTTGAAACAAAACACAACTTTCTATTTCAAAATTGTCAAAGGGGGGTATTGTGACAATTTTGAAACTTTTTTTCCCAACATTTTTTTCAAAATGGAAATTCATGGTAACCAACCCTTTCCCGCAAACATCTTCAGTTCCAATGAATTGGTATTTTCTGATGAAAAACCATTTAGTTGAAAAATTCTTGACCTAGCTGATCCAACCGTGCAAGAGTCTTCGAAAACTTTAGTATCCACCAAGCAAACGACTTGTAATGTGATCACCCCTGAAATTGTAGGGCAAACTCACTAGGAGTTTCCCACCCACTCTTATTGCAAGAAAACAATCTTCCAGATGCTGTGGCCCTAGTATGGACATTATTAATAACAATGGAACTGAACTGTATTCAGAGTAGGAACATGTCCATAATAGTGGATCAGACCAAGGGTCTTTCTATCCTGTATCCCATATCCTGCCATATTAGGTCACACCACTGATCCACTTAATCTGGTATTTCCCTCTCTCCCAACTTGCTATGCTAACTCAGACCACAGATCCATGTCTCTGTGAATCCCAACTCCTGCCATATCAGATCAGATCACTAATCCATCTATTCTGATAGCGCTCCTCCAGCGGGGACCAATATCTCATGCCTTTAGAAGAAAGTGTTAAAATCCCATAAGGCAACTAGCCAACTGTGGAATGCCATTCAGGGGGAGGAAATTCCCTTTTGCTCCCTGCTACAGGGAGACCAGCAAAAGAGCTAATTACCCTTCTCCTGGAGGCATAACTGCAAATATCATTAGCCATAAAGTTATCTCGCCTCCTTTTTCAAATACAACAAATGAACAGGGATCATTCGCTGCAGATGGGCAGCCAGCTGTGGAGTGGATTGTGGCAGCTGAGCAAGGATGAACGCTTTAGGTAGGGCATAAAAGACTATATAGAATTGGGCCTGAGGGAGGAGAGAGTCAGCGGTCACTGAGACTGGAATTTGAGCAGGACACGATTAATTCCCTGGCTTTTACATAAACTGCCATGTGAGCTTAGATGATCGTAAGCGCTCAGAAGACCTTTGTCTCTTATCCAGAAGGTTGAATCAGCACAGCGCCACCTAGTGCCACATCAGGGCAGTAGATTAGCTCTGACTCAGGGCAGAATGCCCATATATAGACTATCTCTACACTTGCCACCAAAATTGGAGGAGTCGACGGGAGTTACTCAAGCTACATAAAGCCACATCGCTTGCATATCTCCCGTCGACTTCCCAACTTCTACTTCAGTTTGCTGCGCTGATGGGAAATGCCCTCCACCCGGTGGAGGTGGACTAATAGCATCGATTTCCGGGTCGATTGAGCGGGTCTCCGCTCAAGTCTAGACATAGCCTCATGACCTGCAGTTGTTCCATGCAGCATGGCTCCCCTAGCACCTAGCTGTGACATTGGAATCACCACTGAATGGCAAAAATGCCCAGCAAGTCACTCCCTGCAATACGGTGCTCCCTAACATCACCCCGGGGCAGTGGCATCAATACTGACTCAGGGGGGACAATGCCCCCTAACTCGTCACCCATGCACTCTCTCCAACCCAGCGCTGCCTACCATGTCTTTTTTAAGCGATGAAATAAGCACCCAGAGCATGGGAGGAACCCCGAAAGATATTTTTATTAATTCAAGTAGGTAAATAAAATACTCGGACATTGGGGTCAGTCCCGATTCAGAAGCAGCGCACTTGGCTGGGGCACTGTGATTAGTGGTCACTCAAAGAGAGGTGTCACAGGCCTAATAGACGAATCAACCTTCCCCACGCACAACATTGTTTGCTTACCAGGAGGGCAATTTTGATGGCATTCTCCAGTAAGGCAAGGAGCCCCAACAAGAGTAAGATGGTGGCTAGTATGTTCTGGTAGGACTCACTGATGGAGAGGCAGCTATTGGGAATCTTCCCTCCTAGCAGAACCATGGTTAGAAAGGGAGTTGGTTAGTGCAGCATCTTGTCTCTTGTCTTCCCAGTGGTGCTGGTCATGGTAGCAGCAGCACCAAAGCAAGGTGCTGAGCCAGTGAGATGAATAAACTAGGCTAAGCCATTGTGATGATGGGACCTATGTCAGTCTTGGATGTGACTCAGATTATGTCATACGAACCAAATCTCTCACTAGCCTCTCAGGGACCTCAGGCCAATCAGGACTTATAAGGCTCTAGTGAAACAGATTTTCTTAAGCAGTTCTCTCGAGTGATCTCCCTCTCCCCATCTCTATATATAATCTGTCTTTTTATCTGCCTTCTCGCTTTCATTATTTCTTTGTATTTCAAGAATTAGACATGCAGAGATGTCCATTATTATATTATGAAGCATTGTGCATATACAACTCGTGTGTATCAAGTCCCTCTTCTGAATGAGCTAAACTGCTTTAGCTGCCCCAAGAAAGATCTGGATTTGTAGGTCTGGTTGTTTTTGGGTTCTGAATTCTGTGAAGGGCTTGACCTTCTGGGATTTATGTTGAAGGGATAAGATAATGGTTTGGTTCAAATTTTGGTATGAAAATTAGGAGATTTTATGCTTTAGCACAAAGTTCAAAGCAGGTTTCAGTTGTCAGGGATGGTTTGTCAAATTTTTCAGCAAGAAGGTTAACGGTTTGAAAATAAGTTTGGGGAGGAGAGTTAAGAGATTAACTAGCATCTGAGGATTCAGATTTAGGGCCACATTTTCTACTAGTGTAATTCTGACTTCTCTGCAGGTGCAACTGATGAATTTAGCTCCCCGAGCCACATCTTATTTTACCCAAATTGCTTTGCTCTGTTCCCTAGCATCCTTCCTAGCTTTCCTACTTTATATTAAAGGGATGCTGTAAAAAACTAAGAGTTTGCCAAACATTTAGATTTTGTAACCCAAGCTTTTATAAAATGCTGAGCACAACAGAAATCTTTCCACATTAAAATAGAAACACAGCAAAATAAAAATAATCAACCCCAAAACCAAACCAAACGAACCAAACAAAAGCCAGTAGAAACAGTTATCTGAAGACAAGTTAACATTTCTTTCCAGTGTTAGAAATTCTACAATCACTGATTTTCATTACGTGAGCTGGGAAATATGCAGAACAAAGAAAGGCAGAAATAATTGTGACGTAGTTTGGATTATAAAAGCTCGTATTTAATGTTTGTTATACAATAGACAAATAAATGCTTGTTTACACCACATGATTTTTCTACCCGTGCAGACTTTTAAACTGTGCCCACAGTGATATCCAGAGTTACAGAATGTTGCCTTTTCACATATCAACTGTGAGAGAGGTTAGCAAAGTGGAGTGCATCCCTTCTTCCTATTACAGCTCAAAACAGGAGCTGGAAAAGCATGCTGTCTCATTTCTAGATAAGCCCTATTTGTGCATAAGCCAATCCAGGGCAATGCTATTGCTGTTGGCTCCAGCAAAGAGGAACTTGGCAGCCATTGTAGTCATGGAAGCTACTACCACTCTTTCCCTGCCAAGATCAAAAAATGAAGTGACGTTGGCCACACTTTAAGGTCTGTTGGTTGTGGTGGTTTTGAAAGTCAGTTGCTAATACCCTCCTGACATTAATGTGTCACCTGCCATCTATGGATAAGCAAAGCAAAGGGTCTAAGCGCTGGGCGATGAAACTAAGGCACTTTAGAAAACAGGATCAGTATACAATAGCCACATTGAGAGTTATGCATTGCAGCATTTCATGCAAGTTAACTAATCTGTGGCTACTGGCGTCCCAGGATAATGCACCAAAGCAGATACACTGACAGAGTACGTAGGCATAGCTTCAATAGGCAGTGGCGACCAATAATTAGAGCAGTGATACTCGGGCTTCAGTGGTTTAGAAGCCAAATTAGCAATCAGCATGACCCAAGAGCCACACTAGTGTGAATTCATTGTTTTATTTACTATGGCACTTTTCAATTTAAATAGTCTGATGGGAAATGTTTAGTTTTATATATATAATTCTCGCAGCCAATAAGTTAATAACTTAGTTCGAGTTGATAACGTCATTGATTAATAACATAGTAAAAGCATCCTGATTGGTTAATAACTTTACGATCGTATGCCACAAAGAACCGCAGGAGCTGCATGAAACAGCCATTTGCGGCTCCCACGACGCAGTCTGAGTATCGCTGAACTAGAGCACAAAACAGGAAGACAGGATTCCAGAAGTTCTACTTCCAGTTTTGTCACCGACTCATGGCGTCTTCAGGCAAGCCACTATTTCTGGGCTTCATTTTACCCATCTGTAAAGTGGAGCTAATGCTATTTCCCTAAGGTAGATTACCAGGCGCTTGTTACCAGGCGCTTGGGGTTGCTTGTAAACCACTACAAGTGCAAAATATCACAGATATGATCATATTCAAAATAAGCATGGAATACTTCCTACCTGATGGCCTTTATTCAAAATGGTTACTCTGTATTGGTTGTACAAACACATTTCTTTGAACAGAAAAGAGATGTAATACACAGCAGCAGCAGCTTTCTGAAGGGAAAGGTGCCGCACTCCTATTGAGTAATAACTCTGTGTATACATTCAGCTAGAAGAGACACTTCAATATTTTAGTAGGAGTGGGCCAGGTAACCTAGGAGCGTTTGTTTTTGTTGACAGTCTCTTAAATCACATGAAACCTAGTCTCTGGTTTGTATATGCAAGGAAGTTCTTTGGTTTAGCTCCTGTATCAAATACCACTTAAGAACAGGCATAGATAAAAGACAGAGATAGCTCTACTGATAAGTAGAGAACGTTTACGGCTGCTTGTTCACCTAGAATACATGTGAGTAAAGGTCCAGAATTCTGCTCGATGTAGTAATAGGAAAATGCTGAATGTTGCTGGCAGAGGAAAAAATAATTAGGGTGAGAGGACTTCTCTTTTTACATCGTCCATGATGTAGAAGTCTGGCAAGGGTGTGGGTTTTGGTTTTGGGGTTTTTTTGTTTTAACACCTTAGGAATTCCTTCAATTCAGCCTTTGTGTGTGTGTGGGGGGGAGGCAGATGTGTTGTGTTTTTTTTTTAAATTGGAAGAGGGGAAACGGTAGGACTGTGACATCCGAGCTGCCACATACATGAAACCTGATTAATAAAGAGTGGTTCATGAACAATATTTTTATTTCACATTTAACCCAACCAGTTGAGAAACACCTTGGAGAATGACTGCACCACACCTTTAAGCGGGGAGGGGGTGGGGAAATGGGTTTGGGTGGCCCTGAAGGGAACAGTGCTTTCTGGCTGGGAGAGAGGTCAAACTGCTGCAAAAGGGAACACTGACTCATCCCCTGAAATCTGGATGGGTGGAAAGGTTTAAAAGGGGCAGCCCATGTGGTGAAGCCCCCTTTCATGCAGAGTAGGCTATGGGAGCACCCACCTTTCCTCCCCTTTAGGTGGTGAAATACCAGGTTTGGTCAAGACCGGCTGTGGGCAGTGAGCTAGCTGCCCCTTTTTTGGGGGGGGGGCTGTGGGCAGTGAGCTAGCTGCCCCTTCCCACCAAATTGGCCTAGGTGGAGTTGAAGTTTTTCGCTTTCCCCACAGCAGGGTCAGGGAGGGCTTTGATGACGTGTGGCATGAAGTGAGTTAGGCTGTATGTTGTAACTCAGTATATTAGTGGGGCGGATGTCCCGTGCAGGTACTCCACAGTGACCACCTAAATGACTTGGTCAAGGACTTAAAAAGGAGGTGCAGGTTAAAGGAACAGAACAGAGAAAAGGGGAATTGGGGATCCTATGATTGGTACAGCACCTTTCTTATAGCCCACCTGAACTCTCCTGTCATGGGGGGGTGGATGGTAAGGTCCCAGCAATGGGTTGGATGGAGGATGGAAAAAGAAGGGGGCTGACGGAAGTGCCCAGAAAGTTATTGAATGAACAATGAACTGGGGTTACCTGCACCGTACACTTGTATCTGCCAGGTAGCCCCAGACATCTAATAATAAAGTTGCAGCCTGATTAAAACCATATGAAATGTCTCCTGTCCTTCCTTCTGTAGAGCCAGACAAAACCATCTTTGTTAAAGATTCAAACATCCCTCACCTTCAATCCAACATCAACTTTCTTGTAATATTGGAGGATGCCCTCATCTAGTTCAGTGTTTGTCAAACTCATTAAAGGCAGGGGCCATTTTTTTCCTCCAAGATTTGTGAGCCCTTTGCTATATGCTAATTAATTGCAATCATAGTTTTGCCCTTCTCTAAATAGGGGTAGGGTCCCTAGTGGCCCAAGTAACCTCTTTCCACCTCCAAAATACTGACTAATTTGCAACAAGGGAAAATAAATCTTTTGTACAGAAAATAGGAGGCATCCTCCCTTGGGCATTTAAAATACATTTTTAAAATACTTGCTCCTGTGGTGCAAACCTCATGTACTCCAAAGGCATAAAAATTAAATCACGCTCCAGAAACATCTTCAAGAGCAAGAGCAAAGAGTCAGCTCTGTCAGGAATGGGTTAACAGTATCTGGAGATAGGAATAGAACCCAAACGAAGCAGAAAAGTCACACACACAGTGCAAGGTTGGGAATACATAGAGAGTGCCACAGACCCCATCTTGAGAATCCTTTTTTCTAGAATTATTTCTTATTGTATATTCTCCAGTGCTTTGTCCTAGCCAATTTTATGATGCAAGTGACCCTCCGGAGGCTATTCACTATCCAGTACATCTCCTTGAATAACATTTTCCCCCCTGATATTAAGTTCAAATATACCAGCAATGTACTCTGAGTGCTATTTAAAGTGAAGAATCCCAGAGCACTTTACAGAACTATGCCCACCCAATCCTAACTTCGGGAGTAAAACATTACACAGAAGCCCGGGATGGGCAGTACTGCAGCCAATTTAAACAGGAGCAAGAATGTAATTTCTCAAATTGAAATCTGGGCAAGACAGCAAGACTCAGACCCCCCCCCGTCTTGCCTCCAGATCTTGAATGACCAAAACCAGGCAAAACCTAAGATTTATGTTTCATTTGAAGGAAAGCACCCTGTCCCCTCACACTATGCTGCAGATCTGATTCTGTTTGGACTCAAAAGAATGCATTATCACTTGGTGATTCGCTTTCACCACTTGCTGGTTTAAGGGCATTTTCAGGACCACCACACCCGAGCCCAGAGAGTACCTTACAAATGTAGCAAAGCAGAATTTTCCTTGGTTTCCTTAAATTTGTTAGTTCACAGCCTAAAATAGTATAGCAGCGGACTGTAATTAATTGTTTATGAATTAATATAGCTGCTGTTATGGAATGTAGCACGTAAGTTTGTAAAGACCAAGAATGATCTTTGTATTCACTAAGGGTTGTCAAACTTTACTATTAGCATTAGTATATAGCACTTAGAGGCACATTGGCTTGGCTGCTACAGCTTCTTACACAAGATAAAAATCCTGAAGGCCTCAAGTACAGTTTTGGGGGTTCCATATTCAGTAGAGTTGATCAGACTAAAAACCCTCAAATATTTAAGTGATCAGTGTTTTCTCTCATAAATAAAGTAGACTTTTCAAAAGCCTCAGCTTCATCCACTTCGGCCTTAGAAATATAGTAGACACAGTACTTACTTTTAATTTCATACAGAAGCTTTAAGGTGCAGTTATGTGACAGTCATCCATGACTGTATTTCAAGTTTTCCTGGAAGATGCCATCAATGGTGCCACCTTCTGGCATGAACAGAGATTTACAACAGCAAGTTTAAATGGAAGGAACTCTTTAAAGTTGAAGTACAGGGCATTTATTCATCATAACATAAGCAGTCAATCAGCACGGAGAATTAGCAAAATATGTGCTCATAGTCATTGAGTAAGTACTTTATGATGCAGCATTAACAATGGGGGTTCCCAAATGGATAGAAAGGTTAACTAGCTTCCCTGGTTAAACATTGTACAATGAAGTTCCACCAAAACAGTTCACTCTGTTAAAATAAAAAAGTAAGGATTTCTAATTCGTATGTTTTGAGAAAGTACATCTTATGAAACAAGTGAAATTTCATCCACAGATTAAGTAAACAAAGCCGTTGGTTCCCTCATCCCCAGCCATCACAATGACCTTCCATCCCCTTGGTTATGTAGCCAAAGGAAGTCTCAAATACATTGTGTTGGAGTAATCTGGAAGGAGGACTAGTACAACAGAAAACTGAAATCATAAATCGCCTTGGAAAAAAGAAGAGAAGGTTACGCACCTGGTGCAGTAACTGAGGATCTTTGAGATGTGTCCCCCTGTGGGTGCTCCACGCCAGGTGTCTGGCGCGTCCTCACGTCCGGATCGGAGATCTTCATCAGCAGTGTGTGTGTGACCCGAGTCCCTCCGTTTCTTCTCTACCATGGAGCAATAATAAGGATGTGCTCCAAAGTAGAGGGGAGGAGGGAGGATAGTGAAGCACCCACAGGGGGACACATCTCGAAGAACCTCAGATACTGCATCAGGTGAGTAACCCCTTCTCTTCTTCAATGAGTGGTGTCCCTGTGCGTGCTCCACTCCAGGTGACTATGGAGCAGTACCCCTCATTTGGAAGAGGGAACTTCGGAGTTGTTGCCTATAGATGATAACACAGTTAGGCCTATAGTTGCATCTGACCTGAAGCTTGGTCAACAACATAATGTTCTGTAAATGTCTGAACTGAGGCCCGTGTAGCTGCTCTACATATGTCAGCTATGGGAATATTCTTAAAGAAGGCTGTGGATGCTGCCATCTCCCTGGTGAAATGCATTCTAATCCCTTGTGGGGATTGCACGTTCTTCAGGGTGTAACATAGGTGAATGCAGTCTTCTATTCACTTGAAAAAAGTCTCTGGTTAGATATGGTTCCTCCTTTAGAATGGTCTGTTATCAATACAAAAAGTCTTGATGTTTGTCTGAAGGATTTAGTCCTGTCCAAGTAGAACACTAATGCTCGTCCAACATCTAACATGTATTGCGAGACGTTTTGTGCATTCTCATGTGGTTTTGGATAGAAAGTAGGTAGGTGGATTGATTGGGTTGATATGGAACGGTGAATTGATCTTTGGCAAAAATTTCAGGTGGATGTAGCGTGACTTTGTCCTTATAGAAGATTGTGTCGGGTGGGTGGGCCCTGTGTGCCCCAATTCTCCCTACACATCGTGCAGATGTTATAGCCACTAGAAAGGATACTTTCATGGACATGTGCAGGAAGAAACATGTCATTAACGGTTTGAACGGGTGTTTGGTTATGGTGTACGATACTAAGGTGAGGTCCTATGGAATAGTGGGTTCGTGGATCTCAAGGTATGTTTTCTGTATGCTGCTAAGGCTTCGTTTGACTAATGGGTGAGTAAAGATAGTCTTGTCTGCTATTTTCAGGTGGAAAGCAGCTATGGGAGCCAAGTGAATGTTGAGAGAACTGGGTGACAGGCTGAATTTTAAGTTCGAGTTTGTAGTCCAGCATGTTTGGGATTGAGGCCGATAGAGGTAAGATATGTCTATTTTTACACCATTCTCTGAACCTAGTCCACTTTTGGAGGTAAGTTTTGCAAGTCATTGATTTTCTGCTGTTCAATAACACGTTTTTGACTTATGTTGAACATTCTAATTCTTCCCCTTGGAACCATGTAGGAGCCATGCCGTGAGATGGAGTTTGACTATGTGCAGGTGCGGGGCGTGACTGTTGTCTTGATGCAGAAGGTCTCCACGTGTTGGAAAGGCTATTGGTGTGCAAACCGACAGCTCAAGCAGGTAAGAATACCACACTCGTTTCAGCCATGCAGGAGCTACTAGGATTACTGTCGCTTTGTCTGAGTGTATTTTGTGTAATTACTATCTACGCTAAGGGACAGGGGGAATGAATTTAAATGTTTTTTTTTAAGGGGGTAGAATGAAGTAACTAACTAGCTTAACTTATATTCTAATTTTTCTCATAGAATGAGCGGGTTGAAGGAAACTGCTGCAGCCTCGTCTCGGACTGTGGACGGCTGAGAAGAAATTGGTGGATTCAGGTCATACACGCATGACTCAAGGCACCAACGGTGCCGCAAGACAGGCTATGCATGCACTACCTGAGCAGACAGTGCTGATGAAAATCTCCGATCCAGATGGGAGGACGCGCCAGACACCTGGAGTGGAGCACACTCAGGGACACCACTCTATGAAGAACAAGAGGATTTGCTAGTTTCATCTGGTTGCATCTTTTTTAGTCCAGGAATTCAAATAATACAATATAAGGCCTGGGTTCAAGAGAGCACATTAAGCTTGTGCTTAATCTCCTCAGTTTTAGTGAGACTAATGCACATGCTGAAATGCTCTTCCTGAACTGGGATGTTTTCCTGAATCAGAGACTAAAGTATTACGTTTGTGATAGGAAAACAATATTTCAGTAGCAGTGCAAAACAATAATTTTACTAGAAGTTGTGTGTAAATCCAAGCCAAGGTTAGTGTCAATCTTAGCACATTTGGAAAAAAGATTAGACAGAAAAAACAAGCACCACCTTAATTATAATAATTTGTTGATTTAGATGCAGTGCAAAGAGTCCTGTCCCATCCAATTGACGATGATTAGTACAAGAATCTTCTCTTTCAAAAGCACATCTCTGGGGTGCAAATTCTACGCCCCTTACTGCTTAGCCAAGTCTCCCAAACAAATAGCAAGACGCTAGAATACCTTCATCTTTTTTTTCAAAATGATAGTGCAGTCAGGTAAAATTATGGAATTTGCAAATTTCATGTTTACAGTTTATAACAGAAAAATCTGGATGGTTGGAGATGGACTTTGTATCCTTTTACGATTTACATCTAGAGCCCTGCTTCACATCCAGCCAAAGTCAGTAGTGAAAAAAAAGGACTGGTCTACCCTCATCTATTTTCCTTAAGGCTTTTTCCTGTTAGCGCTACTTCAGCTCTACCGTCAATACCAACAGTGGGACAACAAAACTGCTTACCGTACAAAAGGATGCGGTCATTTTAAGCACCATGAGGTGTAGACCTTTTGAGCAGGGCTTGACATGGTGCCTCAAAAAGCCAATGACTGGCTGGTGCATTTCTACACTAGCCTTCTTCCCGCCACTGCTGGATCTGAACCAGTGCTGGCAATAGTGGGAAATTTCAGCAAGAGTGTGTCTTATAGCGCACACAGTGCTAATAAAGTAAAACTAGGACAGCTTTTTAAAGAGAACACTCTGTATAAGAACCGGCAGGTTTGGGACCCAAGATCACTCACTTTTTCCTTGACAGGCAGCTCTGTGCAAAGTAGAGCTAGTCAGTGTTGTTGTCAAAACATTAACAAATTTTGAAGACAACTTTTATCTTATTAGAAGTGTCTGGTTCTCAGTGAAGCTTTCCTTTGCTGATTGAAAGGCCAGAAATCTTCATGAGAAATTGAGAGATCAACAAAATCTGAAAAATCAGCGTTTTTACACCAGCTCTACTGCAAAGGTTACAGGCACTAACTATTTCAGTTACCGTTCCTGGTAGTGACTCAGACGGCAGTGTCATCATAACGAGGGTCAGATAATATCAGTCTGGCTGCATCAGGTCTGCATGTTCGATGCCATTGACTTTGCCTCTGTAAGAAACAAAGGAATATCGTGTCTGTTGTTCCACTCTAGCAAGTCTTACCATTCTAATGCCATGATTTGATAGGGGCATTCTATATTACAAGATGATAAATGCAAGATTAGACCAAATCATTACATAGGAGTCTAATCTTTAAGGATGGCTCATGATGTCCTTTATATATCAAGGCTATTACAAATGAATAGGGTACATGCCATCCCCCACCAAAATCAAACTGTGTAAGATTTTTTAAAATATACTTCTGGCACACAACTGCACATGAAAAACACAGGGAATAATTTGAACACAGCTGCTATTTCACATGTAAATTGAGTAGCTGCATATTTAAATATCCCTAATTACCTGATTTGTGTGCACAAATATGGCCATTGCATGTGGTAATTAGGGACAAATAAACACACAATTAAAACAGTAAGCAAATCTGGCCATGTTCTTACGTTAACTGTTTTAGTTTCTAAACCTACTTTATTAATTTACATCTTTGAATGGCAAATTCCCTAGGACTAGGTAGTTGATCTGGTCACTTTTGTGAAGGTTTCTCTCCACACACTCATATCACTTACTTTGCTTGTTGATTAGCAGGGCTGATGTATGTTCCTACATGTATTTCTTCTGCTCTTTAGAATTTGATCAATATAAAGAAAAAGAGTAGTCATATAAAAGTGAACTTAGAAATTTAAATTAGGTATTGATCTATAAAATTAACATAGGTATGTTTAACTTTAGATAGATCCCACTTCCCTTTTATTTATTGGCCAGAAATAAATGCCATAGAATGCTTTCAAGGGGTAAGTTTCCTGAACATATGTAACATTGAGTTGTGTGTGAATAAGGTATTCTTATGTTTGAACTTGGATGGAGAGTAGAGATCCAGCTGTGTATGTTTTAGACTGTGACCCCACAGCACCTGAAGCAATAGTAACCTATTGCCAATGCATTTTTCTAACCTCAGTAATGGAAAACAAGTCAGTTTGGAGCTTGACTTTGTCCTCAGAGTTGGACAAATCCAGTATACTAAAGTGCATAGGAAAGCGATTGAAAACATTTCTTTCTAAATTTACCATCAACAATTGTAAGCGTGATGGCTAAATATTTTTTAACCTTTGCTGATAGGCAGAAGAAAGGAATTCCTATAGGAATAAGTTTTCAACACATTAAAATGTAGCTAAACGGCCAAGCAAAGGGAATATCACTGCTGGTCCCACATACCATAATGAAAATACATGGCCAAATTCCCCACTCATATAAGCAGGCACAATTCCATTTAAGCTAGTGGAATTGCACCTGCTTAGCCAATGATGAATTTATTTTCTGTATTACTAAAATATGAATATTTGAACAAGAAATCATTTTTAAACTCCTAACAAAAGACAGTACATTCAACTTTTCCCCAGTGGTACTAGCGGGAGTTGCACACTCACGTGGTAAAAACAACATTTTTTGCCATCCATGATTACACAACCTTCATCCACATTCATGGGGTAACATTGTACCCCACAAGCACATGTTGTGATGACTCATGAACTAGTGGCCCTCCAACTATGCTGTTTTAGGACACAGTCACCCAAGCACATGTACACAACTGAGCAAAAAAAAACTGGCATGAAAACATTTCTTCTGTATTAAAAAGTATGTGGGGTATAGTTGTACCCCAAATGTGTTGCATTATCATCCTGTTTTTAGTAGTTCTATGTATGTTTGCTTCTAGTGAGAGTATCTTGTAGTGTGATAGTTAGCATTTGCTAATGGATAATGCATTGCATTGACAGTGGTTGCTGCACACAGTTACCGTAAGGTAGAAGGTACCGCAGGGAGGTTGGTCCCTTCAAATCCAGGCTTGTTAGGTATCCTCCACACAAAGCGGAGTGATACTCTCTTTGCGTAACACTCCTGTGGGGATTTCTTATCTAGGTATTAAGCTCCAGTCACTGCAGACTCCGGAGACTGTTGAGGGGACTTTTCTGTGTTGCACAATTCAAGATGTCAAATGAAGAGCATAATATTCTGCCTGACCATATAAAAATGATTTGCAAAAATGAACGTAAGTCCTCATGTGATGACCACATATTAGATGATAGTGCCTTTGTGCCAGATTCAGTTGACAGTTACTCTCAGAAGGAAGACCCTGCTTCCATTGATTGTTCATTAAGTCAGTTTTCAGGCAGTGAGGATCTCGTGTTCAGCCCTAGTACAAGATGGACAAAATGTAGTAGGGGATAACTTCTTCACTAGTATTCAGCTTGCTGAAGATCTACTCAACAAAAAATTGACCTATGCTTGAACAATCCAATGGAACAAGCCAGATATACCCAGCAACATGGATCCGCATCGCAGCATAGAAAAATTGTCATCAGTGTTCGGGTTTGCTGGGCCACTTACCCTGGTTTCCTACGTCCCAAAGAAGGGCAAGTCGGTAATAATGTATCATGACAAGATTGTAGGAAGAGACCAAAAGAAACCCCATCTAATTCTCCACTACAATGACACAAAAAGTGGTGTTGATAATGTGGATCTTGCAAGAATGTATTTCTGCAAGATAAATAGGTGGCCAACAGTTCTTGTCTTCAACATGATTGATATTGGAGCCGTTGCAAGTTTCATCATTTGGGTCAGCAACAGTCCTGCTTGACACCACACTCACCCAAGACAAAAGTTCCAGAGGGGTAGCTGCATTAGTCTGTTTTTAGCAAAATGAGAGTCCTGTAGCACCTTAAAGACTAACAAATTTATTTGGGCATAAGCTTTTGCAGGCAGAAACCCACTTTGTCAGATATGTGAAGACAAAAAGTGCTTGTTCTGTTTGAATCTAGGAGAACAACTTGTAGATGCACATATAAAAAGAATCCTTGATATCTATAGTCTTACCATGCCCATCAAGGTAGCACTCTCATCCTTTGCCTCCCATCAAAAACAAGCCACCAGAGGAACACCTAGCAAACTCAGCAGTGGATTTGCTGACCAAAAGAGCTGCAAGTAATTTGAAGCATTTTTATGTGCTGTCTACTCCAAATCCATGTGTGAAAACTGCATGTAGGCTTACCCTGAATACCTACTTGCTAGTTCTTTCAATTTGCTAAATAAATAAAGTTTTTTGCCTTAAGGACTTGCTCTTAGTTTCTGAATGCAAGTGGGGGGACAAAAGTCCCTTACAACACAGTTAATGTAACTTTTCTCTCTACATTGGATGAAGTTGACCTTCAGCCTGCTCCGTGCTTGTTGGCATTCATAATATTAATTCAACTGTAAAAACTGGAAACGTGCTTAGCACCAAAGAGCACAATATTCTGTTTTCCTTTCAGATAAGATATGCAAACTTAAAAAAAGACGTTCAACCAAATAATAAAAACTGCTCATGCAAACAAACCAGTCACTGCTAAAACAGTTGGAAATTCTCTTTTCTATTACAAAAAGAAAAGGAAACTACTCCATTCTGTGCACTTGAAAACTAAAGCCAGACAAACATAGCAGTACAGGGCAGAAACCTGCCTTGAGTAATTAAGCATACAGTAGAACCCCAGAGTTACAAACTGACCAGTCAACCACACACCTCATTTGGAGCCAGAAGTGCACAATCTGGCAGCAGCAGAGACAAAAGAAGGAAATACAGTACAGTACTGTGTTATACATACACTACTAAAACAATAAAGAGAAAGCAACATTTTACTTTGGTGTAGTAGTGTTTCAAAGCTGTATTACGTCCATATTCAGTTGCAAACTTTTGGAAGAACAAACGATGTTTCGTTCAGAGTTATGAGCATTTGAGAGTTATGAACCACCTCCATTCCTGGGGTTAACTCTGAGGTTCTACTGTAATAAAGAGAACTTATGAGAAATAGTGGCATATCACAATTATTCCTTTGACATGCACCCAAACAGCTGTAAAATCAACACTGCAAACAGAGGAATTGATTTTAGACTGATAGCACCATTGAGCAAGAGATTTTGCTGATAGCATGGATTCATTTGTATCAAAGACAAGCTGTCAGGTGTTTTGGCTGTTGAGATATATTTAATGAACTAAGAGGAGTAGCACTGAGACAAAAGCCACAGAAATGGATTCATAATGAAATGGCAAGTGGCAAACGAGATAGATTTCCAACTCAGGATATTTTTTGTGCAACTGCATTTAGCAGTTGCTTTAGTTTTAGAAGAGAAACTTAAAATTGCAATGAAATGCCAAGAAACCACTTTTGGAAATGTAGCACAAACATGCTGGTCTGATGCATTCTAACCATGTTATTAAAGAATATTTAGAATTATTGAATACTCAAAAGCATTTAGTAAAAAATTTATTTTAAATGCAGCTATGAATCAGTACTCACAAGTGTTACAATATATATTTTACAGAGAATTTTACAATAAGACATCTTTGTATACATGCTGGCCCCATTTTTTCCCAAATAATACTCAAAAGGAATAATCATCAGTCAGCTCTAAAAAAGAAAACACTTTGGCATGTGTACAACGTTTAGTTAACAAAAACAAACAGTAGCGGATTTGAGTCAGAAAAAACCTCACATTTTTGCTTAACTTCACAGCACTGTTTAATCAGGGATTAAACCCACCTGCACTATAAACTACCTGGTATTAAAGTGATCAAACTTATTTCAACCTGACAAAAATGTTATGGAAAAATTGGTGGCACACTGAGTTAAAAGAACAGCCTTTCAACGCAGGAGACATCTGGGCTATCAAATAGTTCAGGCCTCAAGTGAAAATCACTTTGGGGGTCACATCTTTGAAGTTAGCTGTTTGCCCACCCTACTGAACTATACCACTCGTCTCAACTGGCAGTCTCTACTCAGGAGTAGGGTAAGGAAGAATATTGCAAGTCAGGACTGAAGTGCACTTTTGGAGTAACGAAAAGAGGAGGGAAAGTTGCACACGGCCCCTCTATTCTACTTTGAGTCTCTGTCACTGGGACTGGTCATGTACATAAATACCAAATTCATCCAAACCCTGAGGAAAACCAAATTTGCAAAGCCATTCTTTCTGTTATACAATCACTAATGCTTCTATGTTAAGATCAGAATCCATGAAAATCATGGATAATCAATCATGACCAGCCCTGTTTGAGATACATTATTCATAATTCTCCAAATAGTTAAAAGAAACAGTATCTGTACAATTTTTCCATAACTACTGTAGATGCACAAACTTTATTGTAGTAATGGCAAAATACTTCCATAGACACCCTTGCATTTCTAAACAGAGTAATACCAGGCTTGAATTTAGAGATTTTGCAGCAATTGCTACAGAGGAACAGACATATGGTAAGTCATCCTGCAAATATCAGACACTATTGTACACATCAGAATACATAATTCAAATGATGTTCTCCAGTAAGTCAGAGTATACTTTGGTATTATTTATAGGGTTTTCTGCTAAATGTTAGCGATCCAGAAGGACAACTGCAAGAGAGTAGAGTGGCAGGAAAGTACTGCTGTAACACCAGCCATATTTATACTGACTACTTCTTATTCCTGGGCTTTAACTCTTCTGCTGCATTACGCAGAAAAATGTAGTTTTTCTTTTGTGGATTATAAAATTCATGGCCCTAAAAAAGAGAAAAAGTTAGCCATATTTATCTCACTCCAAGTATCAACTTAATCTTGAAATACAACATACCGTCAATTTGATTTAGTGAGACTTTACAATTTAAAAATATAGACTTTTAAAAGATTAGATTTACTATGCAACCCAAGGGAAATATTGGTGGGTGTGCATGATAATTAGAAACAGTTCACTATTCAAGGCAACTTTCAAAACAGGTCCTTTTTAAGTTTAAAGTGAGTGAACATCCCTTAAACTTTGCTTTATATGCAAAATTCAAGTATTTTGAGAGATAAGGGAAGAAAAAAGGTTGCTATAGACAGGGTAAGAATGGACAAAAGACGACCTTATGAAGGTACTACAGCCTTACTGTATATTCTGTCTTTTGAGCCAAACAAGAGCCAAATTTTCATATAGGGAAACACAAGGGCCACATGCAATTATACAATTATTTTAATTCATCAATTATGAATGCAAACCTAGTATTCTGCAGGTGAAAACAAATAAGTGTCAATACTTATCCAGTGCACACACCCATTGCAATAACATCATGAAGAATTCATGTGTAAAAATGAACACAGACCTTATGCTCATGCATGGACTATAACAATAAGAGTAAAATTACAATGTTTCCCATCCAACAGGACCATAAAGCACAATAGTAAACTGAACTGCATACAGAGATCACTGTATCCACAAATGAACTCCTGGGATGTGACATGCCACTGTTTAACAATGAAGAGCAAAACTTCAACAGTGCACAACAGAAAATAAAAGATACTTCATCAAATTTAAACTACAGCACAAAGTATAATAGGAAGAATAATGCTACTGTAAACAACCTATTAGTATGATTAGATTTCAACCTCAAATTCCTTTTCCAAACTACTAATTGCTTTGTCTTGTGATTCTTTCAGATCCCAATATCTCAGAGCCAAGTTTGTTCTGGGAATGAAGACCTCAAACCACCACCAAGAAGCTGCAGGAAGTGGTATTGAAAATTAAGCACATGGCTACTCATGGTATGATCCCAGGGCACTTTTCAAAAAGTAGGTGTGTTAGATTTCACATTTGGAACAAATTCCAAAATCAGGTAGCTATGTTCAATCGGCTAAGTATTCTTTGTTTCTTGGCCTGAACAATTATGTATTGATTTGGTGCTGTTTCATTTGAGAGGTTGCTAAAGTGATTCCTAATCAACCTCTTCCCAAACTCTCAGATGTATTTGGAAGCCTGTATTAATACCTGAGAAGAACTTTGAGACTCTCAGATGAAGACTACTGAAATACTGTCTTATTCACAACCACTGGTATGAAATTAAATGTTAATTCTTACCTTTGACCAGTCGTAACTGGAAGCATATGCAAAAATATTCCCATTGTGGTTAAAACAACAGGCAGATATTGGCTGGTCAAGCTGTTCTGATGTTTTTAGCTTTGTTCGTGCATCTTTATCCCAAAAGCTGAATCTACCATCAGATCCTACAGTTGCAAGGGTGCCATGGGCAGGATGAAATGCTATCCCATTTACCTGCAGAGTCATACAAACCATCACATAAAACAACCAACAATACAAATGAGGTGGAGTTTCACAATGCATACACTACTTAGGAAGTGTAAAGATTTTATGTGCCTGTTTATATAATTTAAATTAGAACTAGTGAATTTTATTCTTGACAGAAATTTTTGCAAAAAATCATTTGTTTTTCCTGACCAGCTATAATTTAAATACGAGTTCCCATTAGAGAACATAGTAATTCCCTTTGTGTTGAACAGATTCTTGAGCAGATGCTTAATGAGTAGTGTATTTCTCCATAAACAAAAATATGAGCTTAGAAAAATATATTGAATGCATTGTCCTAATAAGTCTTAATAGAAAATTAGCCAAGTTGTGGGTTTTTTGGTTGTTTTTAATGAAAGAGCAGAATACTTTGCCTGCTCCTATTTTAATATTTGCATATGACAATTTATCCTCTAAGCTTAAGCAGAACTCTTTAGGCACAAGAAAAGGTCAAAGAAAAGAGAATTTATGATAGATTTCATACAAAATTATATATTATGCATATGTAGATTCTAACTGCCCTATAAAAATAATACAATAATATGTGCTTAATACTTACAGCATAGATATCCTGAGGTGCTGATGTGTTCGTTCCATTGGAGCGATGACATTTAAAAGTGAAGTTATCTTTGGCTCTGAAAAGGAAGATATTCCTTCTCATTTTCTTCATTTCAAAATGAACAATATAATACAGAGTATTTTAAAATCATACTTACGGATTTGGTGGGTTGATATAGTGAATAGCTACCCTGCCTTCAATACTTCCAAGGGCAAATCCAGTAGGTTTGTTCACTTTGTCTTTAAAAATAGCAACACAGCGATGCTAAATTTGAGGAAGATACAGAACATTTTAGACAGAAGCTTAGGGCCAGATTTTCTAAACATTGCCTTGCTATGGGGCCCAACACACTGCATGTACTAACACAGCATGGAGAACAGCACATGCAACATTAGAAAATGGGTCAAAGCCCCTCTAAAAATTTGGACCTGAATATGTATATTTCTGAATTCACTTGGGGTCAGCAGCAGACATTTCCTCAAAATGAACACAGCAGCTTTTCTCCTTCACCAAAATATTATACAAAAATCTTTTGATTAGGTGATGACTAAATTTGAAAGATTTCTCAAAATTCCATGTCCTAAACTGTACATTAATATTTTGAGGAAAAATACTAGATTCTAGCAAAATACCATCAATCCTGCTTCTCTGTAAGAATTACCTGTTATGCAGTACAGTACTGGATTACCGTGTTAAAAGCATGATAGTCTTGTTATGCACAAACAGGAAGAAGGGAGACTGACATTTTGGACCAAAATTAAAAACTAAGAAACTGAACTGTAAGACTGATCCTGCAAGTCTTGCTCTCCATGGGTGCCAAAATGTGCTTGCGGATCTGTCCCATTAAGCTGAACTGTAAAGTTTTCTTTAGTATTAAACTATAACAGTCACTGATTTTAGTTGTAAACATTGTTATATTTCATTCAAATATTTTTATGTATAGTCTTTCACTGATCCTTATTCCTACCAAGAAAGCCAGTCAAATTACTTCACGTGAAGTAAATCCAGAGTGAGGAGCAGTAAATCTTTAAAAATTTACTAAATTCCATGTGTTTTCAAGAAACGGTTTTCAATTCAAGTCTTCCACTTGGAAGGAGATATGTACAACAGAGTTCCAGAATATGCAGTGTTCTTATAAAACATATTAAAATATTGACAGCCTAAGCGTTCTCAAGGGCACAAGCTATACTGACTGAAGAGAAAGCAGTTTAAAATACTTTTTTGGGGGGAAAAGAATCCAAACCACCATTTTTATCTGCTGCATGAATAAGCTTGTAATAAATATAATTAATTATTTACCTGGTGTTTAAGTGGAGATTCTATTCTTCTAAATTCAGAAGGCTGATTCTCTAATTGGTACACTATCAAACCCCTTTCTGCAGTGGCCACAACTGCCATGGGATGCACCTGGATAGGGATGAGAGGCAGGTTGGAAGAGACTAGGCTATGTTAATTTTACAACAGAGAATTCTAACTCCTTCAAGTTACTTATTTCATGCAAACCCTTCAAAAAGTCAACTCAAAGGAGCAAGTCTGGTTAGTTCTGGTAGAAGGGGACCTACAGACTGAAGATTTTATCTGCAGAAAAGGTACAGCAAGGGCAGTAGTAGCACAGGCTTCTTCCAACATTAAACAAATTCTGATATGTGCAAGGAAGTGAGGGCAGCTCAGCTGCAGTGTCAATTCTATTTTTGGACCCTCTGCTCTTAATGCCAACAAGGCCACAAACAGTGCTTCATATGAAGAGTATGTCTATCCACCAGGAACTAGACTGAGACCAAACAAACCACTGAAGACTAACAGGCACTGGTTTTAAACAACCTAGATACCATGGGCTGTGAATCCATTAATCCTTAGCCATCTAGATCCCAAACATTTCATTTTTATTTTTGTGAAACAGTTTACTTGTGGCTTACCACATCAGCACAGTAGCATCTTTCAGGCAGTTGTAGTGTCATCATAGGGTTTGGCGACCGTGTATCCCAGAACTAAGCGAAACAAGAAAATCTATGGATTTAAAAGACTTGATGGCAAAAGAAAATTCTTCTAATATTCCATATAAGTATTAAGAAATACTGTAACTGATTATTTTTGCACAAGTAAGCCTGGCCATATTAATTTGTTTCACTCCTAGATAGAGACAGATAAAACACTCATTTTCTTAGTTCTAGAAATGATCACCAATAAAAGTGATCTCTTGATTTTTCAAACGAGGATATTTCAGCAAAATTAATAGCAAACAGTTACAGTTCTACATATATTAGCATAGCATTTAAACAATTATTTGATACAATTTTCATACCTTCAAAGTTTTATCCCAACTTCCTGTCATCACACAGCTATAATTTGGTGCTTTAATCCAATGGACTGTCTTAACAGGGGCTTCGTGCTGAAGGAAAAACAACCAAGAACAACGCATCTAAATTTTTTTAAAATCACAGCCTGTCTCACTTCTTGGTTATGCATAGCAAAAGAACGATACAAACATAGGATGTAAGTTTACTAAATCACCACTACAACCGAAATTTGTATGCTTCACCACAACTTTTTTTTAATAGATTTAAAAGAAGTGAAGCTTCAGAGACTCTCGAGGGAAAGAACTTGGGGATTACTTACCTGTGCAATTTGTATGGCCTGGTTACTGTTGAGATCCCACATTTTGGCTGTTTTATCACAAGAAGCAGTAAATACTTTACTCCCATCCTAAAATGAGAGAAAAATCATTCCATTTAATAGTTTAAAAAGATGAAATGTTAATTGGACCACAGTACATATAATTTTATGTTTGTAATATCGAACGCCCATTAAAGAATTGCTGGGCCTGATTCTCTACTGCCTAGTACTTGTGCAGTCATTTAATATAATGGGTATGTAAAATAATACTATTCTGAAAATATCTGCATATAAGTAAGTGCCTATATTCAGGCAAGGTAATGGAGAATCAGACCAACTGCCCACAAAACAACCATAGCATCTAAATCACTAACTTAATCACATTATGTAATTTTACTGTATATCACTATTTATCTGTACTACCATAATTTAGTAACACATTGAGACTGCCATCCAGATGAATTGTCTGATATTGCCCTGTGCGTATTGCTTACCAGCAGTCCAAAATTCTACTTCAAACCTTTCTCCTAATTGTTTTCTACAGTCTTAGAAATATGCAATACTTATTCTAATCAAACAATGGGCACACAAGAGAATATGCCCCCTCAAAACTGTTAAGCATCTTCGATCTCAAAGAAATGGCATTTTTAAAAAAAGATGACAGCAAACAATGTGCCAACATTCCACTGTTTTCCTTTTTCCAATACTTACAAAATATTGTAGAAAGCAAATGCCAGTGTCAGTACATTCCTAACTTTTAACAAGTAGTTTGGATTGGTCAAATCATAACTACGTCATTTCAAACTGCCACAATAGTCTACTCTTATGTAAGGAAGTCTCTCATATTAATTTAAACAAAACTCTAAAAGTAATTTATGCTCAAATACAGAACAGTGAGAGAAGAAAAAGAAGTGTTAATTAAAACTGAAATTGTACAAAATTCAAACTATAAATGGGAAAGAAACAAAGCAAACTCTGTAATTATGCTTAAAGTAGCAGTATTTGAGGGTGAAATAAGACTTCACAAGGCATTCTGTACGAAAAAAAAATTAATGAAAACTGTACAACCTATTAACAGCTTAAAACAATCTCCTGCTACTGCATCTGCATACCACGTAGTAGTCTAACTTATTAATACAAATGAGCCATGGATTTAGATGACAAAAATCTATGCTACAATCGTAGGATGTATCTACATTTTAAGTTTGTGTGTGTTTTGAAACTAGAATTAAAGATATTTGTTTTCTGGATGCAGTTACCAATTTCCTGGAAAATACTTTTTTAAACAAAGGAACATACATCACTCCAACACACGTCTAGCACAGGCCCTGTGTGCATCTGCTGAGCTTTCGGAATAGTCTGTCCATTATCTTGAACTTCCCAACACCGAACCTATATGAAAAGATGCTCATGTCAATTTAGCAAATATATTATTCAGTACCAAGGAATGTGCTACACTCTCTCTGCCCTGAAGAATTTACCTTTACTTAACACACCAAATTTAGATGGAGGGGAAGAAGTGAAGTAGTAAGACAACAGTTACAATCACACAATTGTCATCTGTAACACTTTCTAATTTTGCATTTGATGTCAGCAAAACTGCAGAGCATTCCCTATACTTAGCAGTGTACATTTAGAGTAACTATGGATATCTTATTATCCACATAAGTGGATAATCCTTTTTCAAATTCTACCAAGCTTTTGACTTAAACAATGTCTTCTGGCAATGAGTTTCACAGAATAAGCACTGAGTAAAGGAAGGTTTCCTCTTATCAGTTTCTTCTCCTGAATATCTCATTGCCCTTGTATTATGAGAGAGGATAAAGAGGAGCACCTATTAAGAATTCAAATGCTAATGAGATTCATGAATTGTTTTTAATTACTGAAAATGTTTTGGAAAATCATTAACTCCTTCACTCAATACTTACTGTTTAATCTAAATTAAATTGGTAACTACAAGATCTTTGATACTGGGCTAAACTTTGTCTAGCCCAGAAGACGCCAACATTTTTAATAGTGTGGACTACAACTTAACAGAGAGATTGATTTGTGGACCATGTTCCGTTCCATTCCGAATTGCACAGATCACTCATCTCATACTGGTAATCTAATAGCATCCATATGGCAACTATACCAACTGTTCACTTTGAAAATGAGTATTAGGAAAGTATGTTGGCTGGGAGTCAGCACTGAGACTTAGGGGATATCTACACTCCCGTGGCAGCAGGCATTGATGCAGTTGATGAGACAGCGCTCTCCTATCAACTGAATTAATCCACCTCCCTGAAAGGCAGAAGGTAGCATCATGGAAGATGCTTTCCTATTGATGTACCATCATGAAGACGCTGCCCAATGCAGCAGTGTAGACCATGCCTAACTCACTGTTGCCAGAAGCTGGGCATGAGTGACAGGGGATGGATCACTTGATAATTACCTGTTCTATTCATTCCTGTTTAAACACTTGGGATTGGTCACTGTCAGAAGACAGGATACTAGGCTAGATGAACCATTGGTCTGACCCAGTATGGCTGTTCTTATGGGTCAGTGGCTGCCCACAGACCAGTTTGGGAGACTGTGGATCTGCTGAAATTCCAACCTCTTACAGTAATACTCTGAATCATAACTTGTATCTGCATATCATACAACAACTATCTGAGAAAGGGATATGAAGAGGTTATTTTTTTCTGTATAGTGAAAGCAGCAGACAAATGTAACAAACGTCTTTGGTACAGAGAGACTAGTCCTCTCTACAGATATACAAATTGGACTAGCTGTTATAAAGCACAGAATCAAGTAGTAAAAGTCATTCCCTTGAGGTGAAGTTTAAAAGACACTGTGATCTTGAAATGCTGTCAATTTCAATAAATTAATTAAAAGAATTTCAGGTACCATGACTGCTCTTTGCCAATTTACCTGTTTTCAGAACTGTATTTCTGGTATTTTCTGTGCCCTATATATGTACAAAGACACAAAACAACTAAGGGAAAAAACTTTTCAGATGAAACAACAAAACATGTTTTAGGCAAATTGCTGTCAACTATGTAAGTTAAGGAAACAGAGAAAAATGGGTCTTTTCCTTTAATCTTTAAACTACAGTAATATTAGGTATAACTTGTAACAACAGCAGCTAAGTGTCTATCAGGCAGAAGAGATTTATACTGTGACCCTTTTACAGACCATGGTCACTAAATACTTACATCATTTGCCCATGATCCTGCAATAAGGAAGTTACCCGGCAGTGTTAGTGGACTGAAAGCTAAACAACCAATGCTGTCATCTGGGGGAGATGTAACTTCAATATCCTGTAATGGGCAAAGAAAATGTCATATATTCATAACTCATAGAACGTCACAATGTCTCCTACTCATAGTGCAAATTAGTAAAGTGCTGAGTTTGATAAAAAATATTAAAAAGGCAACAATAATGAATCACAAGTGTACTTTATTTATTTTGATGTATGTCATTTAATTATAATTTATAATAAACTATTGCATTTATTGCTGATATAAGTAGGGAAGAAATCACTTGTATGTAGAATAGCGAGACTGTTATAGTACAGTTTATTTCTCTTGTAGTTCACTACTACTCTTTGCCTTTAACTTCAAGGTCCTGTGTACCTAAGTGGGGCAAGTTTCCAAAAGACCATACCTTTACAGCATATATAATCATTAGAATTGCACACACAATCAAGGTAACTGTGCACAAAACTGTGTACCAAACTTGTTTGAAAAAATCAGGCCCATTACATTCACTGAAATAACATACTGTCCTATTAGATTACTAGAATCCTCTAATGAACACAGAAATGTAATGGCCAAACTATTGCTTGAACCGTGCTAGAAGTATGCCTGTCAATTATTTTTCAATACTGCTATTGGTAGAATAGTTTCTTGAGAACATACAGGATATTATCACCATGCCTCATTATAAGGCATGCTAGCCAAGACCATTACACACACTATGCCCATGCCCTACATAGGTCGTGGTACTGTTTCTGTGTTAAACTCAATTGCAAACCACACATTAGGTTGTAACCATGTTAGATAATGGCCAATGGTCTCAAAAAATTACAAACCATAGTGTGACTGGGATCTAAATCTTCTTCCTTGTGAAGTGAGAGAGATATTCATAACTGCATTTGGTAACAAATCCTGAAACTTCTCAATACTTAGGAAGAAAGAGGTTGGTGGCAGGTGGACGGGGGGGAGGGGGAGGAAGAGAGAGAAAATAAATATATGCTCACTCCTGATTCATGAAAAGGAGATAGCCAAATACCTCCTGTTTACATGCAGGGTAATACACGTACCTTCATGGGGTTGTGATTATCTGTAGCTGCATTGCCAAACATGCTGGTACCACCAGTTCCAAACCCAGAGGCTGATCCAAACAAACTCATCTTGGCCCTGCAAATGACAAGAATTCCCTTAAAAAGCAACAGACCTTTACTTAGGGATATAGGAAGTGTTGTACTGGGTCAGAGTGGTCCATCTAGTTCAGTATCCTGTCTCTGACAGCACCCAGTACCAGGTGCTCCAGAGGAAGGTGGGGAAAAAACCACAGTAGACAGTTATAAAATAACTTGCCTATAGAAGTTTCTTCATATCCCTATTACAGAGACATAACATTTTCTTGCAAGATTCTGCAACGCCCATTTAACTCAAGTGTTGGCCTGGGCTTCAGCTTCACTCCCCCCCCCCCCCAAATCTGATTTTGGAGAGGCAACAATTGCTTCAATGAGCAATAACCACAGATCACCTTAATCTCATTGTCTACGTCTCTGCACAAGCAGAGAGCGCTTTGGAAAACATGACTGCCTTTGTCATTCTTTGTGTTTGTTTATTTTGTAACAACAGCATTTCTGATTATGCCACACCTCACACACTCTTTGAAAACACCGAGAAGAAACTTCATGAATAAAAGGCTATTACACTGGGGAGAGGACACTTTCTAATCACGGGGGGCCATTTGTCGGGGAGCTGGGAAATAAACGCTGACCGAGTTCTTCCAGTCCCTTGTGCACACAAGCAACGGAGAGGGGGTGTAAAAATCCATCATTTCCATGGGGGGGGGTGTCTGGGGAGCAGCTCAGGTTGAGGCAGGGAACATTAGGCGGGGAAATGGGGACAACTGGGCAGGGAAGAAGGGACAGGCTGCGGGGTGCAATGGGAGCTGGGGGGCAGCTGGCAACAGGGCAGCGGCTGGGGGATGGGGGGCAGCGGCTGGGGGGGCAGTGGCTGAGGCAGCGGCTGGGGGGCGGCTGGGGGCAGCGGGGCTCTAGGGAGGCCCGCTCACGGGAGAGCGGCGAGCCCTGCGGGGCCGGGGGAGCGGGGCAGGGCGGCGGGCGCTGAGGAGCCTTGGGGACAAGACCGGGCCTGCCCCCGTGCTGGCCGCTCCGCACTTACCACGAGCCGGGCGACGAGCCTGCGTCTGAGGGAGCGCGGGAAGGGCGCCGCGGTGGGGGAGGGGAGCGGGACGACAGCCGGCCCCGCGCGGCCGAGCCGGAAGACAGGCCGCTTCCCACCGCGCATGCGCCCCTCGGCGGTGCGCTCACAGAGGGTGCGCGCGTCTGTTCGGGAAAAGGGGCGGGGCTGGGGGCGGAAGTGCGCTGCAGCCGTAGGCGTCAGGTGGGAGGAGGGATGGGCAGTTACTGGGGTCATGTGGCTAGGCCTATGGTGCGGGCGGGCTCGAGACGGAAAGATGCACGGTCCTCTCTCTAGGCATCGGCCTGCGGTGCTGGCGGGCGGGCGGCAGAGCTATTAAGAAGGCGGATTACTGGTCTGGGGCCCAGGATGCAGGCTGTAGAAGGTCGGTGGGCTCCTCTCTGCTGTTCCTTTGCCATCAGCGAGGAAAGCTGTTGTTAGCCCGTGTTAACGATTAACATAACTGGAGGAGGGACCCCACAGACAATAGGTTGGCACCACATAAAAAGGTACATCTGGTCACGTACAGACTTCCTTCTGCCCCAAAGACTGAAACAAACGTTTAAAGATGACAAAGGCGGAAGGATACTGAATGAGACTGTGCTTAAATGATTAACACCTTTTGCAGAAGAACAGGCCCCTTAGACTATGTTGGGCTGGTGGAACAGGACCAACTGAATTGTGATGGTTATTTCACGCAATATAAGGCAGGAAAGGTGCCACATCTGTTGCCAGCTAGAGAAAAAGGGAATTTTAATTATAAAAATTAGTCAGTTTTGGCTTCCAGTTATCGGGTAGTGACAAAAATGAATCACTTGGCAAATAAGTTAGGACCCCGATAAAGTTGCCATCAGCTAGCACAGTGACGTGAAAATGTGACATTTTCTGAATTTAAAACATGAAAGATCAAAAATGTGTATTTCAAATGAAGAATGGTTATCAGAGAACTACACGGCAGCCTCAGGTGAAGCTTTGTCTACAGTCTGGAAGGATGGATGAAAGGTCAAACCTCTCCAAGGTTGTGAACTTGCAGATGTTTACATTCCTAACTGAGCATTTCAGAGCAGGATTGTACCTTAAAATACTAATTTAAACTACTTCACTGTCTTCAAAAGTAAAACATATCAGAAGTCACAGATTTAGTTTGATTGTGCTTTAAAGTAGACTGTGATTTAACTCTTTGACCCAAATTTAAACAAATATAACTTTTTAATTTCTCCCCACAAAATACATTTCAATATATTTTTAGGGATAATACTTTTACAGTTGGAATTATTGTTACAGTTTTGTACAGTAGCCACAAAATGAAAAGGAAAAATTGTATTTAAAATGTTTTCATGTTCTTATGGTACACTAGGGGAAAAAACAGTCAAAACTGCAAAAAAATTAAACCATAGACATAATTTAAAAAATTGAACAAGGTGTTGAAACAAACTTCTGCTGGTTTGAAACTTCACTGAATAGGTAGAACAATTGCCAGAAATTATGCAATTTTTGTAAATAGTGGCTTATATCATAATAGCTCCAAAATAAATCCACATCAGGAGACAGTTGATCTACAACCAAATATTCATATCCATCCACCAAATTGCAATTTGTTTGGTAAATACACTCTGGAAAGGTAATCTGATGAAAGAGAAGTCAAAGCTTGAATTTCAGCCTTCATTTTAGATGTTGCCATAATTGCCATCTGAAAAAGAAAAAAAACGGGCAAATTAATGTAATTTTGAGAAAGGCCTGACCCATAGGGTGAAATAATTAAATGTTTAAATTACATTAGATTTTATTAGTATTTATCATAAGGAGATATGCTCTCTTTGTGCAGCACATAGTAGCAAAATCATAGCAATTCATACAACAGGACAGTGTAAACAGAAGGGGAAAGCACACTATGTTTTTCCACTATGTAACCACTATATATTATATCTGCAAGAACTGTGCTTTGTGGTCTAAAATATGCAGGCCAAGGCTAAGATGTAGGTGGAGGTTAAGTAATTGTTTCACATGACATGTTCCTCCTCTCAAGAGATGTAATTTATTCTGCAATATTCAGAACAGCAGTAAATCCCTTCTATATAATATATGATCATCAGATGGCCAATAGCAGCGCAACCTACCATGCTGCCAGCTCTGTGTTGGGTTGGGATTAGGGAACCATGAGGCACATTAGCATAGAGAAAAACCTGCATGATGGTTCTCAGTCCTGACCACTTACTTTTCTGCTGTGTTCAGAGCTCACCATAGCCAAAAGGGAAAGCATTGAGGTGCATAGGTTTTGCCCTTTAGGGATTAAGAAACAGAAAACAATCTCATTTGTGCATACTTCTTTTTTCCACATTGGTTGACAAGCCACATAAGGTCTCTTCTGTAGACTGGCGAGTTTATTTTGATCTTGTTTAGTAAGTGGAATCAAAGCATCTTTGTGTATATTTAATCTGAAAAAGCAGATAAAAATGTTAGCCTGCTTAATATTTTTTTTAAAACTACATATAGTTTCCAACTTAAATGACTATTTCCAACCATGAAAATGCTCTATAACATAAAATTAACAATATAATATAAAATGGGTTTATTGAGAGCAGAATCAACCAGCTAATTGTCTTTTCTTTTATGGATTTAAGTCAGACAATGTTACATTTACTTTTTGTGATAGAATAGAAGGATAATTATACTTATAGAAAATAACTAACCTTTCAATATCAGATGGAAGGAGACCAAGCCATCTTATAGCTGGAACTGTGAGATGATGGGCTTCAAAAGACATTGACTACAATATGAAATGTCATATATTATCTTCAGTGTCACTTTAATTTGTATTATTTATGTTTGTCTTTGAGAAAATATTTATACTTTTAAGGTCGGGGACAGGTTTTGTAAAAAGGATGCTAATTCTATCCACAAGTAGAACTCTTTATGAAACTCAAGCTTGTAAGCAGAGACAAGTGGCTTCAGTATGTAAAGCATAACACAGTGAGGGAAAAGGAGGACATTAAAATCCATCTGGGAGTACCACTTCCTGCACTCTACCCCAGAACTGTGCAGAGGAGAATCTGTCTCCCCTGAGCTATGAGAGCTTGGGTAGAGCAGGTCAGAAATTCAAGTCAGCTGGAGCAGAGACAACCAGCTATATCATATATTCGAACACTGATGACCTCATCAGATGACCTGATAGTTTTTACTCTGGACTTTCTCTCCTCTCTGCTGATTTTCTCTCCAACTCACTTCCTCTCTTTCTGCAGCATGTCTCTGCCTAATTCCACCTGCCTTCCATACTCTCCTCTCTCTCATCTCTGTCCCTCCACTCCTTGCACTATGATGTGCCCTCTCCTTTTCTTTGTCCCTCAGTCTCTCCTCCCCAACAAAAATTAAAAATAATAAAAAAAACAACCCAACAAAAAATCTGGTAACTAACATAACATGCTGTTTGCAGATTATCACACTATTCACTCTGTTTACATGTTCTATCTCCTCCCTTCATTCTATATCCATCTTGTCCATGTAGACTGTAAGCTCTCTTTAGGGCAAGGACTGTGACTTACTATGAGGACTACATTGCCTAGAACAATGTCACACTGATCTCAGTTGGGGCCCCCGGAGCACTACTGTACCACAAATAATACATCATAATATGGACAATTTTGTATAGGAGGCAAAACTTCACATTTTGCCAGATTTAAGAAAATAAAAAATCTGCCATTTTCACACAATTTCTTTTTGTTATGGCAAAAGACAACTTTTTGCGACTAACAAAAATTTGTTTAAACAAAATATACTCTCATCCCAAAAGTTTTTTAGTATGAAAAGAAAAGAAATGACCCATCTTAACTAGGCTTTAACAGTTTTCACATCTCAGCTCCAAGGCTGGATGACAAAATAAGGAAATAGATTTGAAGTGGAAAATAACTATACTCACCACAGATCCATACTTGTAGATGCACATTATTTCTATACCTAATTTACAGAATGCCAAATGTCATATATCTATGTCTACATTTTGGGCATGATTCACCATTGTGTTACTTCAGTTTCATGCTTGTGTAAGCCCGAGTTACACTGGTGTGAAACTAGACTGATGAATCAGGCCCTTTATGTTTTACAATTAGCTTTACAGAATATTGTCAAAAGTTATAAAATCAAAAATTTTGATCATGTGACACTTACCTCAATATATTTAATATTTTATACCTGTTGGGCATAGGCATAATACAAAAGTAATGGATACCAGAATCTTGTTTTTATTACATATTGTACTGATAAAGAATGTAAGAGTAAAAGAAAAGGCAGGAAATTCCCCATCTACATGCCCCTACATGCCCTAATCCACCCCAAACCGGCCCAGGACAAGCTCAACTCCACATCATGACCTTTAGTACCCCAGGTACAGGTAGGAGCATGCTCAATCAGCTAATACATATTAACTGACACACCCCTGGGAGGAGAGTTAACATGTAAAGTGGAAATGGGGCGGGAAGGGGGCGGAGAAGGATCCTCCCACGAGGAGGACACCATGATGTAATGGGGAGGATACCTTGTTGTAAACATTTCTATAAAACCCTCAAGCCAAAAGTGTCCTGCGCGGCACCCTGCCTTTTGAATTTACCTGCAGAGTGTTCGCCAGCAGCGCTGCTTAATAAAAGCGACCTGAAAAGCCTCCTCCAACTGATCTCGACTGAGTTCTTAAACAGGTATCTGGTAACAGTACCATGTCTGTCACTCAAAAAACTAGTATCTCTTACTTTGTTCTATGGCAACTTAATATAATTCAACAGTGATAGTTTAATCGGTTATTCTAAATTTTCCTACTTTTCATTTAAGACAGTCTTAACATTATTTTAATGATTTTTATGTGATAATTTTTCAAATAATTTATATGCATTTTTCCTTTCATGGTTTGACAAAGGAACATTGTAAGTATTTTCAGGTCTACCTCTTAAAGGTTTGTAGTGTAGACTAGACCTATCTGCCTCCTCTTGGGAAGATGGATTAACTATGCTGACCAGAGAGCTCTATGACAACAGTGGAGAGTGTTTTCATTAACGCAGTACAGCGGTGCAGCTGCATTGGTGCAGCTGTGCTGATGCAGCATTTTAAGAGTAGACCTGCCCTTAGCATCCTCTTAAGAAACAACATTTTGATAACTGTTCCTCAGACAATATCTTTCATTGTTGCTTGTTGGACCCAGGATCTGAGATAGACAAGTTGGGTGAAGTAATATCTTTTATTGGACCAATTTCCGTTGGTGGAAGGGACAAGCTTTCAAGCTTCACAGAGTTCTCCCTTAGGTCTTGAATATGTAACTAGAGTGTCACAGCTCAGTACAAGGTAGGACAGATTGTTAACCATAAGGTGTTAATACATATTGCAAAAAACCACTTCAAATGAAGTGGGCAGTTAACACCTCGGCAGTCATAGGACAAAGGAGGGTTACATAGATCCAGTACTATCCTAGACAAACAGAAATCTGTTATCTACAGCCAGGCACTCAGATACCACAGAATATGCTCTGGGGAGAAAGTCCGGGATACACACTTTTTACACTTAAAACTGCCTTCACCAAACAAGAATCCTCCATCAGAAAAAGTAGATCACATCATGGAATGAGCCACCTAAATATCCCGAGAGAACCTACTTCAATAAAGAAAATGAACCCCACCAACCGCATACCCCTAGCTGTCACCTTTCACTCCAATCTGGAACCCGTACGCGGTACCATCAAACAATTACAACTCATGCTTGGTGGGGACCACTTCCTGAAAGAAATCTTTCCTGGACCCCGTCTTCTGGCCTTCAAACAACTCCCCAAATTTGCAAAGTTTATAATCAGAAGCAAGCTCCCCACAGACCAGGACACAACAACTCAAAGTGGTACCACACTCTCCAGAACAACAGATGCAAAACCTGCCGACATACCGCCGCCATTACAGTGATCAATACCTGGCACAAATCTTTCAAGATCTATGGACCTATACGTATAACAACTTGTGGTGTACCTCATCCAGTGCATCAAATGCCCAACAAACCACTATGTGGATGAAACCAGTCACTACGCTCTTGAATGAACTCACAGGAAAAAATGATAAAAAACAAAAACACTCTATCAGCCATAGGTGAACACTTTTCGCAAAGCAATCATTCCATAGCTCACTTATTAGTCCTCATTCTCAAAGGCAGCCTGCACAGCACCTTCAAAAGACAAACATGGGAACTTAAATTCATAATTCTGTTAGACACTAAAAATCATGGTCTCAACAGAGGCAATATTTTTTTGGCTCATTAGAACTATTTGTAACTACTAATCCTCCTTTGTCCTACAACTATAGAGGTGTTAATTGCCCACTTCATTTTAAGTGGTTTTTTGCAATATGTGTTAGCCCCTAATGTTTAACAATCTGTCCCACCTTACATTTAGCTGTGAGACTTTGGTTATGATTTCCACTCCAGACTTGATGAAGAGTTTTGTCAAGCTCACAAGCTTGTCTTTTCTACCAACAAAAGTTGGTCCAATAAAATATACTATTTCACCCTCATCTTCCTCAGACAATAGTAAGAACCAACCAGCTCTCAAAAAGAAAGTTATGACAGTTCAAATGGGCATCTTCTATTTTGCAGCCAAAGGGTAAAATCCTGATGCCATTGAAGTCAATGGCAATTATCCCATTGAGTTCAGCTGGGCAAAGATTTCACCCATTGTCTGTGGGAATACATTAAAAATGTTCTTCCAAAACAGAACTATACAGCTATGGAATCAGGCTATGTTAAAGCAGGATATCTAGATGGCTAAGAATATTTTTTTCATATTTAAATCATATTTTAAATTTCAATCATTCTCTAAACAGTCAGCAGTCTCAGGCATGCTTTATATATTTGGTTCTTTATTGTCCTAAGGAATATTCACTGAATTCCCTTCACTACAGAATAAAACACTACTATTCTAGTGTTTATTTTCTGTCATTTAACTATTGGCAGTTAGAACATTTTTAGTGAAATGAAATTCTGCCCATCCAATATCCTTTCTGATTCAATAAATCAGGTTTGAAGCTAAGCTGAGTTGTGTACAGTTCAGCATTTTTTGTTTTCCTTCATAAACTGAGTTGCTCTGTTAATCAAAACATTAATAATATGACATTAAACACTAGCAAAATATTATTTAAGTTATTAAACATTGCTAAACATTTTGATTTTATGTTTTAATCTTTCTTTTTCACTATGGGCACTACTCTGAGAAAACTGACCTTCATTTACATTCCATCTAAGGTTTTGGTTCAAATCCCAGTTAGTTATATTGTATTATTGTTACTTAATTAAAACACACAACAGTTGCTGATTTATAGATTTTTTTAAAAATGGGATTTCATGGTCACATCTAGTTCTGAGCAAAAGACAGTCAAAACGTGGGGGGTGTCAAGCTCTCCTTCAATATCTTTACCCTTGTTCAATGTCTTTACCTTTTACCCTTGTTTCAATGTCTTTACCCTTGTTTTTCCATTGTACTTCATTTTAAGTTTTGATTATAAGCACTCTAACTATCCTTAGTCATACATTTGTTAAAAAAGTTACACATTAGTTTAGGAAAAGTCACATTTCAAAGAGTAATTACAAAACTACACATCAAGAAGCACGTTCTGAACTTAAATAATCAGACAAAGCTTCTTAAAGCTTGCTTCCCACTCCAGCAACAAGTTACCTTCCACCAGCTCTCAGCTTCATAACTTCCTCCCACATCGTCACAGAAATATGGAGACAGCAAAGATTCTGTCATCCATTAGGTCTGACTCTCCTGCCTCCCACATAATGGCAGCAGAAAGACTGCAAAGCCAAGCCTAAAATGGCAACAGGACTAATCCTCATGCTCCATCCCCAATATTCTTTGCAGAAGTGAAGAGGCAAAATGTCATTGTCCACAATGTCTCTATTAAAGTACAGTGACGATTTAAAGAGAAGCAACAAAAAACATTTACCTTTCATCAGCAAAAATTTATAAACGTGAAGAAACCTGAATTTAGATTTGAAATACTAACTATTGAACACAGTAAGATGCATTTTTATTTTACTCAAATCACATCATATTACTTTCTTAGAGCTAAATCTGATAGCCCTTCATTTGACAAAACTCCCATTAGAGTCAATGGGAATTTTGCATGAATTGTGACTGGAGGAATGGACCTACTATATGTAATGGTTTGTCTAACAGAGGAAAACAATATTATGATATTTTGAAATATTTTCTATTTTTGCTTTTTCCAGTGGAGCAATAACCAAAGAGCCATTCTGATATGAGTTGGAATACTGGTGACTCTAAGAGACTCCTCGTTAAGATGCACACCCCTCATTTTAGACCAGAATTGACTCCAATCTACACTAATTTTGTAGTATCTACCTTTCAGAATGATAAACTACTGACATTACAAGTGTTGGCTTATGAGAATGGAGCTATAGAGAATGTTGATGACCCTAAATCAAATTTTAAAAAAAATCACGTTACTGAAACCAAATCATGTTGTATTTTTTGTTATGTCTGTTATTTTGCTTTTGCTTCACATCATCTGGGCATTGGCTGAGAAGTGTATGCATCACTCTATATATAAAGTTCTGTTGAGAGTATGTGACTAGCTTTCCTTAAATGCCAAATTGGAGAAAGGATCCAAGGAGCCCTGTTCCATCCTGCCAAGGGGCAGCTACAGTCTAAAGGTGGAATGTTCAAAAATGCCTAAGGGTCAGTTTTTCAAAGGTACTTAGGTACCTAATGAGTTTTTCAAAAGCCCCAAGGCACTTCATTTCCCTAGATATGAATGAGTTAGGTACCTAGGCACTCTTGAAAATCCCAGTAGGTGCCTATTTGCATCTTTAGGTGCCTAAATACCTTTGAAAGTCTTGCCCTATGTGACTTACAAGTCCTATGGAAAGTCTTGTCACTTCTTAGGCACAGTGTTCAGTGTTGCCTAGAACCAATAGCTGTGTTAGTCACCCCAGAGGGTAAGGGATGGGACTCCCTGCTTCTGCATTAAACAGTGGAGGAAGGCCAGCATAGATGTCACAGTGCTCATCAGTATATGCCTGCAGACATTCTGGTTGAGTTTAGAAACTTCTGCTTTGATGCGGAACCTCCATTGCCATACCATGAGCTCTGGTCTTACAAGTCAAACAGAAGCATATAAATAAGGTTCAATTCTGTTGTTACTATGCAATTACCATGTGGATCTGCATCCATGAGGGTGAAAATAGGGATATGGAACGTATCCCACAATTTTCTGACTAGAAGTCTTGTGTTCAAATCTGGTACTCCTTTTCCCTAAGGGAAAATCAAATCAAATCAGAAGTCTTGGAATTAATTAAAACAAAATCTGTCTAAGCTTAGGTGTGTCATAAAAACACAGCAGGAACATTTGTCCTGCAGTTATTGTGTAAGGAGATGGTTGCCCCTCTTCCAGCTCCACAGAAAAGTTACAAAGCAGGTGCAAGGGACTGGGTGGAGAAAGAAGTAACGAGTAGGATCCACCACGTATGCACACAGTCATACGCAGATGTCTGTGTCAAGCCATAGTCACTATAAAAATACCTATGTTTTTTCATATTCATGGTACAAAAAGAATGCGTAAGGTGGCTGTAAATATGAGTGGGCTTCACCTGAATTTGAGAACACATACATATACTGCAAAAGTAGTAGTCATGTGTCTCTCTCTTTGGGATGGGGAGGTGGGGGGTAAGCTACTTTCCCCACAACAGCCAGAATTTTCCTCTTAGCTCTTTCATAACCCCCACAATCTCAAACAAACAAACAAAAATGCTCAACAACAACTGTGATCTGTTCCATTCATGCTTCTCTACCTCTAGGAAATCTTCACAACAATTTGATTTCAGGAGCAATTCTCTGTACTTGATTTTAATATAGCTTTTTGTGACTAGCTTTCTTTGTGTTTTCTTTTTTAAAACAATATAATGAAGACCATATCAAAACTGTCATGAGACTCTTCATTATTATTACAGTACTCTATCACAGTGATAATAGATAGATTTGTGCAATCTCAAAAAAATAAAAAAATAAATTCATGGATTATTAATTTAATCAATTAGAATATCTTTATGTTTTTTAAAAGCACTATGCTATATGTTCTACATTCCATTCTGTTATATGGCATAATTAAGAGTATTACTTACAACCTCATTTGAATGTTTTTAGAAAAAAGGATTATAAAATATATATTTGTAAATATGTATAAAAATCAGAAAATATATTTTAGTCTTAAATATGACTCTGTTTTTCTCTATTTTTATAGTATTACGTTAATAAAAATGGAGGAAAATGTTGGAGTTAATAAACATGTCTTATTTTAATTTTAATATATTTGAAGCTACTTTTTTGGAAATCACCACTTTGTTACTATACTATTAAAACACTTAGTTCTAGAGGTGCAATGTGACATGTCAGGTACATACCGTAATCATTATGCAGGGGGACAATTTATTGCAGAAGTCATCATCCAGGAGCCTCTGAAAAGTTGCATCTTTTTCTACAATTAGTATGAATTTTGCATTTGTGATCACATCTTTGATATTAAGGCTAGCTACATGTAAAATGAAATCTGGCATTGCATTATACTAATCAACTAAAATATGAATGTGTTTTCAAGCCAAAGACAGGGCTCATAACTCAGTTTCAGAACCAACAAGCAGAGAAAAAAAATTACAAAAACATTGTTTAACTTGGAATATTCTTTGCTTATACTTCATTTTTTACAGTCTACAACTAGACTTCTTGCTTAAAGGATACTTTTAATTCCTTGAACATTAGATGGCACAATAACTGCCTAAAACAACAAAAATGAAATTAATCATTTAAAATTGAGAAAATGATGTATTTTAAAACAACAACATTAGGTAATGAATGCCAAAATTACATCCTGAAACAACCATTCATCTCTTTATATACAGCATTGCTCTTGACATCATCATTGCTTTATAGGCAAACTCTATCCTATAGCCTGCTATGAAACAAGGATGTATAGGGATCCTCCTACTACCATGAGGCACCTTTCAAAAATATCTGATGCTACTTGCACGCAGGATCACCCATCATATAACCACCACATAGGGATGCAACTCCCCATTTTCATTTATGTTTTAGCTAAGAAAAAAGCCACTGAATGTGAGACTGCAAGTAAGTTTAAAACTATAATTGGATGCTCGTTAAAGATCTTCACAAAAGACCTTTAAACTACTTTTGTTAACCTATATTTGGAGTTTTATTTTATATTTATAACTGTTTTTGTAACAGATAATTTGGAATATGGTAATACTTACTTCACATCTCAGATTAAGATTTGGCTCAGTCTGCCAAGCATATGGATAACAGGAAATGGAAAAAGATCTTGGCACAATAGTCTGTATAAATTGATGTGTGTGGTCTGTTTTAATTTCTTACTGCTATATAATCTCAGGTGCCAGTGTGGACCAGCTTCATAAATAGAAATGTGAGGCCCTGTAGAGAAGCATTGATAATGGAGATCTTTCTAGTTCTGATTTAGATGAAAAACAAAGTAAAGATAGATGAGGCTTTCTTTCCATTTTTAAATCATTCACTTGTGCTTAGAGTGGAAACATTGTCCAGGGAATGATAGTGGAATTCAGACAATCAGAGTTTTATTCCAGATTTTTACTCACTTGCAATGTGCATTGGGCAAATCTCTTAGGGCTAGATTTTCAAAAGAGCTCAGCTCCAAGATAGTGCACAGATTTTCAAAATCTGAAACCAACTACTGGTATAGATCACTTGAAAATCTGGCTCTTAATTTCTCTTTACCAGTTTTCTCCTCTGTAAAATGAGGTTGATGATGCAACATTTTCTACGGTCTATAAGTGGTATAATTATATATAGCTTTTTCTGATATGTGAGAACCTATTGTTATAAGCCATTAGGTAGCACAGTACTTGAGTCCAAGTGAGGTAAAGGCTTTTACTTACACTTCTGGACATCACAAGTGCCTCCACTGAACTCACTGGGTTTTCATTGGTGTAAAACTTGTGTAAGTGAGAAGAGAATCCGCTCCAGAAAGAAATTCCTTTCTCTGAACATATGGCTTGATTCACTGTATGTACTTTTACCAACACAGATCCTAGTTGCATGACCATTTCAGTGAAAGGTGCACCCAAAGGACAGGGTCACAGTACTGCAAAGGGACTGCAGGAACTCACATGCACAGAAATTGGGTGCGTTCATGTGCTCAGGACACTCAAATTCAGAGTACCCCTTGGGCAAAGCAATGTCATAGAAAGCCTCCAGCACAAATTAAAGGTCTTCCTCTTGCAGAATGTCTATGATGGAAGGTAGCATAAGCATAGTTTGCTCTTCTCACAAGATAAGAGCTTCTGTTGAATCTATAGCTGACCCTAAATTTACAATATATAAAGCACACAGAAGTGGGAATCAATAGTGAGAGTTTAAAAGTACTGTAATAGCTAAGATTGACACAAGCACAAATGTATGTAAATAATAAATTAGATGACAACAAATATGGGAAATCACACAAACATGGACATAAAATATGTTAATATTAGTAATACATACTGTTGCACTGCATGTACAATTCACTTTTGTACCATCTTCCTCAGTATAACTTAGGTTACCAGCAATGCAACCTTTAGTTGTAGACAGCTGAGGAAAAAAATAGCAGTAACTCAAGTTTTGTATAGAAAATTTTATACATTGGACAGGAAAAGTTGGAGTCAGTGACAAAAGACTTCTGATCAGAAATAAGATGTTACTGACCACCATCCTCATGAAATACAGATTTTTAGTTCATTCATCCTTCATAATTTAACGTAAACTACTAATTTATGTTTACAGGGAAAAATATATTACAAATTTCAAGGCATGAACAAATATAGCATTTGAAAGGATGTCATGTTCCTCTGTTAGGCATGTTAAACACTCATTTAGACCCCAAATCAGCAAACCACTTATGCACAAATTACTAAATCAAGGCCTGAGATTCTAAGGCTGAAATCCTAGTTTATTTGAAATCAATGGTAAAACTCCCATCAACTTCAATGGAGCCAGCATTTCATGCCAAGCTCTTTGGATCAAGGAACTGTCACCAATGTGTTTTCTGTGAATCACTTAGTACAGGGGTCCACAAACTATGGCCCAGAGGCCACATCCGGCCCGTTGACACATTTTGATTGGCCCACTGAGTCCGCTCCCCCCTTCCAGCCCCGGCCCCTCCTCCCCGTCCTTCTCTCCCTGGCTAGGAGGAGCTGCTCTGGCCCACCATAAGAGCAAGACTGAGTGATGTGGCCCTGTCAGCTAAAAGTTTGGGGACCCCTGACTTAGTACATCTATGAGTGTTAATAAATAAAGAATATATTTTATTTAAGAAAATGATAATTTTTAATTTGCTACATACATCCCTCCAATCATTATCTTATTTTTTCAGTTGTTCATATAACACCATAAATATGGTTTATTATTAATAACAATAATTATTAATCATTGTCATAAGCACTACTTACTATGTGTAGACTTCTCCTTGGTATCTTCAGCATGCAGGAAATGTCATTGACTATACTGTCCACAACACTTTGGTTACCAAACAGTAGTGTATCACTGTAATATATATCTCTATCAAGATAAAATATTGTATTTGTAAAAATAAACTAATTTTAATACAATACTGATTGAGTCATCGGATTCTGAGATTGTAAAAGAACATTTTAATGGGAGCATGAATAATTCTATCAGTATGAAACATTTTACATACAAAAATATTATATTTGACAAGCTTAATAGCTTGGTTCTTTAGTCACTATAAAATTCTTAAAATATATTTTTGAATTGCAATTAGAGAAATGCAGTCTATTACCTTTTTGTTGCATATGTATTGTTCTGCACCATCTTATAGATCACAGATAATATTTTAAGAATTACAGCTGGAAAATAAAATACAATGCAATTATATTTTAAACTTATCCAGTACTGAGCTATTGAATAAATAAACTAAATTACATTATAAATTAAAACAATGGCATAGGATCTTAGTTATTTTTTGCAAAGTAACCCATTCATTTTTAATAACTTAACAGTTGTATCCCACATTTTCAAAACCACGTTTGCAAAAATATATGTACAATAACTTGCCTGTACATTTACCTTATTTGTGTGTGTAAATTGGGTAAAAGTGCATAGAAATTCTCAGAACTAGTATTCTTATTTGCACGTGTAAATTAGGCACATCATCTTTTTTTTTTTTAATGTGCCTATTGAAACATAGAATAGATGGATTTTTTTATTAATTAACAATCATTGACAGCACAATTCATAAAGAAAGTGATAAAAAATGAAGCATAGAACTTCACTAAAAATGCGTCTCTTAAATATTATTTCTAGAGACCCCCTAACTTAACATTTTGGGTCTGGATTCAGTTGACATCTAGCAGTCATAAAATCTGCAGAAGTCCCACAGATGCTAAATCTGTTCAGCCTGACCTAAATATGGCCTTCTATCAAAGCCAAAGTGCCACAATATGCATGTTAAGTACAAATGAGCTCTTAATTTCTCTTAGGTCCAGATTCTGAAGACAATCACTCTTCCTCCAGGAACAGCCATCATTGTGGGTGGTGGGTTTGACTGGCTTTGGGACTGGCATTGTGTATTTCTGAAACCTGCCTTTTTGATCATCAGTCAACTGGTGGGGAAGGAGTATTTTCCCTCACATCTTTAGATTTCTGTGACAAGAGGTAGGAGGCTTTCTCCTTCTCCAAACACCTTTTAAAAAGCGGTGCAATCTTTCACTTGAGGCTCCCTTAAAACATTTATCTGCTGATTAATATTCAGTCAGGCAGAAAAAGAATTAGTCCCTGTTAGAACACAGGGGGCTAACTGGGCATGCTTAGGCAATCTTTCAGCTTTATTCACATGAGCCTGGGAAAAGGGCCTCTGGAGAATATCTAATCCAGCATGAATTTTACATAGGCCAGCAGCCACAGAGACTATTTCTGTTGGATCAATCCTTTAATAGAAAGGTTCCGTATTAATTATTAACTGTTTCCACTGCAATTAGCATTACAATTTAACAGAGATGGGAAAGAGTGGGTGAGGACTGGGGCTTAGAAGATAGATCTGGGTTTTATTTTATTTATATATTTCTAAGGACAAAAGGTAGGTTTTATTTCTTCAACAGAATATGCAGTATGACAAACCTAAAACAAACGAAAAAAAATAACAAAGAACTGTTGCTATATTTTTTAACTTACCAAATTTTGGTGCTGATTTAGGGCAGTCACTTTTTATCTTTCTTGTGGTACAATGAGATGTCATCTGTAGACCTACAGAATCTTTAAACCTGACATTTTATGAACAAATAAAATAAAAATGTAAGAAGGGAAGATACAATTAATTATTTTGTGCCAGGTAGGTCACAATAAGCCTCTATTCCTGCAATCGGAACTGCTGGTGCAGTTTTCAGGAGCCCCATTAACATCAATGGGTTGGCTGAAACCCTCTGGAAAGCCAGTGTTACAAGCTACCTGGTGATCTCCTGGAACATACAGAGGATGGCCAAAGGAAAGAGAGCTTCAGCAGTTCCCATTTACCGGAATCACCCATGATATTGCTCTATATTGCACCAGGTGGTGAATCAGCCTCTGGCTGGTCCCCAGATTGAAAACAATAAGAGGTTTGCCTGAGTAAAGACTACAAAACTGAACCCCAAACCAAAATATATATTGTTCCCAAGTGAAAAGTAACTTCGAATACATGCCAATTTTCTGTTTTTTCTAAGTAGATATTTATTAACACATCAGCATTCATTCTCATGTATAGTAAAAATAAAAGAACAGCTGAAATAGGAAAAATGTGGCTCATCATTAGATGTTTGATGTGATGATTTGCACAGTTAAAATTAACTTTGTTCATATTAAAAAGTAGAATTAAAAAAAAAAGCATAGCTTTCTTCTCAAGCCAAGGAACTTAAATCGCTATAGAAACTCTACACTTTTCCTGTTATGTCCACTTGAGATCCATAAATTAAATAAAATATTTATATTTCCATCCAATTACTCCATATTAGCAAAATACTAACAATATTTATTTAACAGTTTTAGCAAAGTGCCTCAATTCTGTCTCTAACTCACTTTATGGAGCAAGCATATATTGCCTCAAAAATGGATTAATCTAAATGTCTTGTTGTCAATTTCACAGTTTCAGGATTAACAATCACCTGATTATCAAAAGATACAATCAGAACAAAATTTTTCCTCGTGCCATTCATTTATTATTAGGTAAAAATGATTTCTACAACTATTATTGTTGTTATAGATCATTTTTGTGCCTAAAACACAATGTTCCCATAAGAGTCCTGCATGTATTTATCCTGTTTTTTAATAACTGAACTTTAATTTCTAATACAACATAACACTTCTGTATTCTTTTACTTGTCACATGTATTTCCTCATGCGCCCTTTGGGTGGCAGAACACACCACACCGCATGAGAATGTGCAGGGTATCACAAAGGACAAGCACAACAACCTAAATAAATAAAAATTGCATTCTTGACCCCTAGAGTTGATCGGATGAAGCCCTGAACCAAGAATTTACTAACTTCATGTTGTTTATGGGATTACATCAAGTGGATTATTTGAATTTATTTAACAGACAAATAACAACCATTTGTGGTATTTAATAATCAACCACACAGGGGAGTAATACCTACTCTATATTTTCCCAATCTGCTCTGTTAACCAAGATGAGAACAGGTGCTTTGTTTCTTGCCAGACTTGTAACTATATCTTGTATAACATTTTCTATGGCTCCAAGGATCTCAGAACTGAAACAATGAATGTTAAAGTTTTGTATGATTAACCATAATTCAGTCAGTTTTTACCATTGATCCCCTCCCCTGAAATCTACAACAAATATTTAAAATATTAATTGCTACAATTTATGTATTAGTTTTAAAGAAGCATAACATCACAATTCTCCAACTTCTACTTTCCTAAGCTTTGTCTTGCTTCATTTCCCTAGAATCCTTGATTTGCTATTCCCTATGCATGACTGAGTTGCACAAGTTAAAAGTACATTTCCAGCCATACCTCATACCATCAGATTTTCAACCAGCTGAACTTTCAGACCAACTGGTTCGTTTGAGACTAATGATTAATGTTTTAGTTTAAGTGATGTAATATTTGTTTTGGCTAAGATTTGGGTTGACTTGCTTTTAAATGCTGTAAATTGCAAAAATATTCAAGAGTACAAATAATTCCTGTTGTACCATATCACGGTAACCTTTTTGATCTGCTGCCTTAAATGAACTGTTGAGGTTTTAATTATATGAAGGATTTGGCTCAAAAGATTCACAGTGAAAAGAATAAAACCTATGTTTTTTATCGAAGCAGACAAACTAACCCGGCACCAAATCCCATATAGCAAAATAGTAGGTTGATCCAAGTATTGTGACAGATGCCTTTTATTTTCATAAACAATCTGATTCCAACCTTTGAGCTGCCCTTATAATTACAAGTGTACAGTGTGCCAGTATAAATCTCAGTAAGAACTAGAACAATATATTTTAGCCCAATATTCTACCTGCAAGCCTAATTTTGTCCCTGACTGTGGTCAAATAGTAACGCAGTTTCAAAGTCAATAAAAATAAAAAGGCTTGATCCTACAGCCACTGCATAAGTTCACTTCCAATTGTGAAGCAGTTGCTTAACTGAGTCCCATGTCTTCTGACCTTCAGATGCATACTCTGTTCCCTAAAATGTACGGTCTTCTCTAAAAAGAGATTCTAATAAGTGCAGAAAAAATGGTCAAAAGGTGAAACACTGTAAAGTGTAGAGAACATTTATAGTAAGTAGAAAAGCAAAGCTGAATAGGGCTGTTCTGCAGGTACAATGTACACTCAAATACTGTGGTGATGAGGGACATATAAATACCTAGGATAGATTGGTAGATAGGTAGATCATCCAAATTTAGCATTGCCATGCTGTTTATAGATACTTTTATCGCTAGGCACTTCTGACTAACTATTTCTTTGGATGCCACAGTTATCTTTTATGTTCTATTTGCATCTTGAAGTTTGCCTCAGGTCTGCACAACTCAGACTGTTTTGCCAGGTATTTTCCCATTTCTTTAATAAAATGCTCGACCTGCTCTACACTGTCAAATGGGAAGTCCAGGTTTCATTTCTTATCCTGATTTCTTGCTTTCTGGGCCATCAGAAGCTGTGAGGGCTGCAAAGTTCTAACAACTTACATATATTCTTTCCTCTGTTCCATCTCGTTTTCAAGAGATGAACTCAATTCCTATTTAAAATGTACTTTGGGTTAATTATAATGAAATCTAGGCTAAGCAGTGCTAGGCACTATAGAGCTCACAGCAGGATACAGCCTGTTAGCCCATTTCTATCAGGTCACACATGAACATTTTGTAGTGTTGGCGTCGTACTTGGAATGCACTTAAATAATTATGTAATAAAAGAAAGAAAAAAACCTGTTAAAGAATTAATCTTCCAGTACTTTTAGCAAACAATGATATGTAGAGACAAGAGTAAAACTATTCCAAACAAAATTTTGCAGTTTTGGAGACTAATGTTTTTATAAGTAGATTTTGATCTGAGTTTGTAGTTTAAACTGGGAATGAAGATAAATAAAAATATTGAATGTTATTTACCTTCATTCGCAATTTAAGCAACAAACAGATTACAAATTATGGTTTTGAAAAATGTGTGACATTAAGCTCTATTATTTAGAGTAGTATGTGGCTGCATGTGTGAAACCCGATGCTGTGTGTGTGCAGTGTCATTTCTGACAATGGGGGACTTTAGGCCACATCCTCCATACTGGCTTCTGGATTGGCATGGTTCCATCAGGACTCTAGGTCTGTATAGTGGCACAGGTACCCATTTTGCTCAAGTGATTGGGATATTTGCGGCGGGCATCCTCATTTCACATTAGCAGTGAGCAGGGCAATGTGTGCAGTGGTGCAGGTTCCTGTTTTTGCCTATGCCAACGGGCTTTTGGGAGGAGAGTTATTTTCCACACCGGCATGAGTGAATTATAGTGCTGGGTATGTGCCATGTCACAGGTACAGCTTTCGCCTGTCAGTAGCATTTTTTTTGGGGGGGGGAGGGGAATTTGTGTCTTGCATTGGCCTGGATGAACTGGGGCAGCGTGTGTGATGGAGCAGACACCTGCTACGCTCACCCCGTGGAAG
>ML675625.1:17761708-17775488 GCA_007922155.1 Mesoclemmys tuberculata | reverse complement strand
TCTTTGACTGACACCTCTTTTCCTGCCCTTTCTGGCTGACTGGCTTGTCCCACCATTAGTGACTAATGACTTTCCTGACCTGCAGTCAGGCGGGGGGGGGGAGGTGGAAGGGAGCTTGCACTCCCAGAGCCTTGATTGCTGTCCCTCAGTCCCTACTGGTTTAGCCAGTAGGCGAGGTGGACTTCTGAAACAGCACTGATAATAGCTGCCATGTAAAACGAGCGCCACATATGGACGGATTAAGCAGCTCCTGCACTGGGATAAAGGGTTGGGTAGTGGCCCAGGTGTGCACCTGCAAGCAAGGGGGGGAAGGTGTTCTAGACTAAGGAAAAGAGAGGGGCGGTAGGGGCGCAAGAGTGGCCCAGGTGTTGAGAAGCTGACAGGAAAGGTATTTAGGGGCAGGTACTCAGGTCTGTGGCAGGCAGTCGACGTTTGTGTCTGGCCAACGAAAGCTACCCAGAGGTTTAGAAGTGCAAATCAATGCAGAGAATCCATACCCTGGGCCCCAGACAGAGTGCAACAAGCAGGAGAAGGGAAGGGGCTAGGAAAGGTCCTCAGATGACTGTGTTATTAGAGCAGAGACAAGGGGAAGTGCAAGGTAAGGGGAACAAAGGATGCTGAAAACGGCAGTGCAATATTTTAGCAAACCCAAGTACTCAACAAATCATGAGTCACCTCCTCCCTCCCACACAGAGACTGACGTAAAATCATGGGATTTTGAAAAATTATAAATATTTTGTCTTTTTATTTGCCTTCTGTTTGAGACTTAGGTATATGCTATAGTCATGTTTTCAAGTTTTTCCTTTACAAATAGGATGGCAAGAAACTTACTTTTTTAAAAATGGAGGCTCTCACATAATCATTGGATTACACAAACTTGGGGTTTTTGAAACACTAAATATTGCATGATAAAATCATGGGAGCCAGCAACACTGCGAGAGCATCTTGCAGTGTCACTCCGAGTGGGATGACAGGGTGCTGGAAGTGGGGAATTCTGTGCACTTGCAGCATTAAATAAAATAGATTTATGTTTTTAATCATACTGAAGTGTTCAATACACCGTTTCTTCCTGTTAGTAAGACTTTTAGTTCTCTCTCTTTAAAAAATAAACAACTTTTTCTTTTCATGTCATCTTTAAAAAGAGATGTCCTGGCTTAAGAAGAACTTCTGAACACTGCATGGTCCAATTTCTGCTTCCACACTAGTGCAATCTGATCATGGTTCACATTGAGCTCTACTGGTGTTGCATGAGTATGGGAGTAGAAATTTGCCTTCTGATTTTCAATAGTGGTTGGGGTGGCAAGATTATTCCTTTCTTTTTAGGAGGAGCCCAATTGTCGAAGAAAAAGCAAAGTTGGAGAATTTATTTTATGCTGTCTTCACTTTTACAGTTTTTGATATACCAAAGATTTTGTATTGTCAACTCATAACAGCATCATGGTAGTTATCAGTCTGAAAGTGGTGGTTTAGACACTTGGTTAAGGGTAAATGGGGGATATGCATATTGAAGACATGTCTACATTTGGGAAATTTTTCAAAGATTTTCCACTGTTGCTAACACCAGTTTCGCTGCACTGTAGTCTGCAGTGCTGTGGGCTGCCTAACATCTAACTGTGTTGCTTAGGCTTGCCTAGGAGTACTAGATGTCATGGTGCTTAAAATGCTGGCAGCCACTAGCAACTGGTTTTCACTGGGGTCCCAGCGTTGCTACCATCAATGAATGCTTGCTCCCTGTACCTGTTGGAGTAAGCAGCCCAAATCCAACCTGGGTTGGTAGTAACAAATCCACAGATGTATTCATTCAAGGAAAACCTCAGGCTATGAGAACATGAAAACAAAGTGCTGCAATTACCAGAGGCAAACAAAAGAAAGGGGAATTAATAAATCCCTGGAATTCTCAGATCTTTAATCTTAACTCTTTGGCCTTTAGGTATCTTTGGATCACTCAGGAAATATTTTTAGGCAAAACCCCCATAGCTCTTTCCAGTAACTCTGAGTTGCAGAGTTTTGTTTGATATAGAACTGACAAAATTATACAATGCCCTTAGCAACAGATTGCAAATAAAACTGCATATGTGAACTTGCAGGGAGGTATTTTAATGACTTATTTCTTCCAGCAAAGCAGTAAACTTCAATTTAAAAAAGCATGACCCAAATACTGAATGCCTCTTCCAGTGTTAGCTAAGGGTAAGCAGGAATTGAGAGCAATAAACAACAATAAAATAATAAAACCCCTCTATGCCTCAATCTTTATACAAAACAAAACAAAAAACCCCACATAAAACTAGCATCCAGAAAATTATCAGTTAATCTACAAACATTGGGCTATTTCCTGAAGTCCTAATTCATTTTTTACTTGGCAAACTCCGATATAGATCTGAATAAAAAATGAGTTAGAGCCTCAAATATTTACTCAATGTTTTCCACATATATTAGAAGAAAAAATGACTGAAAGAACAAATAATGATCCATTACATTAGATGCTAAAATGGAAAGAGAAAGGGAGCAAAAGAGGCAAAGGTGATGCAATTGCCCCTACATTCGCTGTATGTCTGTAAGCACATGAGCAGTAGAGGACACCACAGATAGCAGACATAAGAAAAAGTAATTGCTTCAAGTTGTAACCTACAGCTGATTATTGACAGATTATTATTACTATTATTACTAATTATTGACATAATTACACAAGGTAGATGAGACACATTTGTATTTGTTAGCACAAACACTCTTGTGCTAAAAAGTTCCCCTCATTAGGTTTTGTCTGCTTTTACAAATGTGTGCTTTATATAAGGATATTTTTAAAAGATCTATACTATAAAACAGTCTATCAATTTCTTAAATAATTTCTGTAAATGACTGAAGAAGAGACTTTTCTGGTTGGAAACTGAGTATATTTTTATTGATTTGTGGTTCTACATTAAATTAAAATGCATGTTTTTAGCTTAATGCCACATTTTTAACAGACACCAGACCTATAAGTTACTCATATATTAACACCTCTTTGAAGCGAAGTACTCCATATACTAATATATGAAAGTATATGTGTTTTAGATGCTTTTTTTCTATTCATTGCATATTTTATTTGAAGGTATATTTTTTGTTTGGTATCATCAGTCTCTTGTCCACATTGATTTTTTTCCATGATTGTGATGGTACTCCTCATTCACTAAGCCATAATTAATTACTTTAATGGGCCAGTAGTGGTATTGAGATACCGAGTCTCAGTTATTTTCAAATTGTGTGTGAAAATAAATTCTAAGTAATCAATCCTAAATAGAGAGACAGGCATATAAAATGTCAAGAACCAGTGTACAAGCAAGACTGGTTGGCTTAGTTCTGCCACCATCCTTATTTTCCTATTTACACTTATCACATTGGGAAACATATTGCCCATCATCTCATAGGAGGGAGATCCCTTTTTTGTCTGCGATGAGTCCAGGTGCAATGATACATATGGGGCCAGTTAGGAATACTGAGTAGTGATGGAAGTTGGCATACCAGTTGCTTCTGTTCAGTGATACTTAAATAAACAACAAAACAAAACAAAACCAGCAGTCATGTAAGAGCTTTCTGGGAGTGCTGCTAGTAAGTTACATCAAGTTTCCTTCTCTTTTCAATCTCCTAAGATTACAATTTGGACAAAGCTGGAAAAATAGACCTTCTCTGAACCAGCAGATTTTACTGTGAACAAGTTAGTCAAGTCAGATCCATCACCTACCATTTACATGAACAAAGCCCAGGGAAATAGGAGATGAAAAGTCACTCACAGCTAACAGTTTTAAAATGGTATATCCCTTCCTATTTGACATGGTTTGATAAAGAAGAAAATCTAATACATGTTTTTATCATACCCAACATTTGAGTGAGAAACACCTGCAAGCCATTTACTATCCAGTTACCCCAGCCTATAATAGGAGGATTTTAGTTTCTTACCCTTGTCTTTGTCTTGAATCAGTTAGCCATATATTCATTCTGACAGGTCTTTTCTTTTGTGAGAAGGAAGCTTGCATCTAATCTCTGTCACGGTGATTTTCAGACCTAACATTTTCTAATGACTTTAGAGATGTTAATACTTTTTTTTAGGCAGTGGAGGCAGGGAGGGCAAGCTGGGAAAAGGAGAAAAAGCAAGACTGACAAAGTAGCATCAACAAAATGTGCTTTATTTCTTACAGTATGAATGTTGTGTACATGTTTTTTTCACAATTAGTGAGCAGCAGGCAGACGGAGTAGTAGGGAAAAGATCTTTACTGAGCATGCATAGAAGCATGTATTACATGCTGAGAGGCCAGCGCTTGTCTAGTACCACCCTAATCACCAGCTCCCATTTCTGAGCTCCAGGTGTCATAGCAAACTAGGGTATTCCTGAAACTTGACTCTTTCTCCAGCCCCACTCACAGTGCAACAGTTTTAAGGCAGAAACCGAACATTATATTTGATCTGTAAAGTATTCAGATTATAGTTGCATTATTTCAACATGGGTGTATTTAATGATTAAAATAACAGTATATAAAAATATTTTAAAAGACCAGTATTAAGGTTGCACAGTGAAGCATTCAAAAGGTAGGAAATACCAGAACTAAGATTGTCACAGAAACCTTAATTTGCCTGCTTTGTCCAAATGCATAATGATGCAGTAATTCACACAAACAAATACCCACCCACCCACCCCCACCAAAAAGCAAACTGGAAAAAAATAAATGCCATCATGTGGCATATTGACACACACATGGGTAACCATAAGGTTGACATCTTTACATCCCCCAGACAGGCAGACACATATCTGTCTCTTGAGCTAATGGAGTAACTGAAAGCAACAGAAGGCTGTCATCCTCTATATGGACCAGCTCTAGAGAGGGATGGGGCACTTTGCCAGTGGGTTTCACAGAATATTTGCTGACAGCAGAGTACAGTAAGACTCAGGGTCTGGAGAGGTTCCATTCCAGGCTGTAGAGGGGAGTGTGCCTTAGTGGGCACAGACTCTTCTGCCCATTCCCCCCAAGCTTGACCCCCTGCTATCCTGCCCCCTCCAACCTGTTCCTGTCCCAGCTCTGTCTCTTTCTCCTCAGTCCCAATTTCCACTCTAGACTTCTCATCCCAGTCCCAGTTTGTTTGCCTAATCTTATATCTCTGGACTCACCCTTCCAGGCCAAATCTGCCCCAGTTCCCAGTATCCTTGCCCAGACACTTCTGGTTTCCCTCACCCTCCAGTTCCTTGTCCCTAGTCTCCTTGCCCAGCCCAGTCCAGTTTCCCTTGTCTCAGTTCTTCATCCAATCTGTCTTTCTTCCCCCCATCCCACATTCCCTGTCCCCATTAGTTCCCATTCACAGTCTCCTTCCGCAGGCTTGTTGTCCAGTCTCAATGTTGCCACTGACTCCTAGTCTAAATGCTCAGCCAGTCCCAATTCTTCCACTGCAGCCCAGCTCCTCATCAGATCTATCTCCTTCCCCCAACCTCTTTGGTTCCCAGTTTCAGTCTCCTTACCCAGCTAGTCCCACTGTTCCCCCACCGGCTCTTTATCCAATCTGTCTCCTCCCGCCCGGCCTGTTCACTGCCATCTCGTCTATAACTTTCTTGATTTCCCTGCCTGGTTCCATGTAAAGGTCTCCCCAGTCTTCCCAACATTCCAGCTCCCAATCTCAATTTCTCTCTCTCCCTGCGGCCAAGCTGCAGTGCCAGTTTGCCTTCCCCGGGCTCCTTGTCTCAATCTACTCCCCACCTAAATCATGTTCTTGTCCCAGCTGCATTCAAACTTGGCAGCTTCCTCCTCCACATTGTGTGGGGCTAGTCGAGTGGGTGAGGTGGAGCACAGGAGAGAGAGGCTCCCTGCTCAGTTCTGTGCCTCGACCTGCCCAACAGTGAAAGTCGTACTCAGTCCCGTGGTAAAGCATGCCCAGTGCAGATGGAATTTTTAAGAATTTAGCTCCAAAACTCTAGCAAGTCTCTACTGACCATGTGCAAATATGATTTTTCAAAGGCTTATAACCTGGACACATGTAGGCAGGTTTTCATGGGGATGGCACATCCCTGATACAAGGGCCACCCCTGCCAAATCTCAAGTCCCTAGTCCAAAGAATGAGGTGCTTCTCAGAGAGAATGTTGCCAGAATTTGTTAACCTGGAGAAAACATATTTTTTCTTTACCTCATTCTTGGAAATGGTGAACTGTTGTGACTGAAATTTTCCCCCAAAATATCAGCCTGAGGCAGACACCTGGTATGAAAAATTTCAGCCCATATGGTTAGTTTGGCAAAGTTGTAAGCAACGAGGTCTTATAATGGAAAATGTTGGGTAACCTTAATAATAGGCAGTGCTACCAGCCTCAGGTATAATTACTACTTTTATTTTTTGTAACGACTATATTGTTGTGAGGGTTTAAAGAATACCAATAGAGTCAGCACTTCTAATACATACTTCATCTCCACGTAAGTGACATTGATTAAAGCATAATAAAGAGTCTGTTTTACAGCTGAATAGACATTTTTCTGACATGCAAATAACATTACAAATGTCCAGATGGTCTATGGACAAGACACTAAATTGTGTCTTCTTATGCCTACCTGCTGGTTGCCTTGATACAAGTTAAAAAGCATATTGGCACTTGGATAATCCAAATGATGTGGTTAATGTTCATTCTCTCAGGTGCTGTTCAATAAATGCCTAAACATGAGTTAAATAAATAATAAAATGGGTTCTGGAATCTACAGGATTAAGGATGAATTACAGGCAAGCAGCCCTCTTTCTCATGGCTGCTACAGTTGTCTGGATCCAAACCCCTTTAAATCAACAGTGGAAGTCTTTTAATAGCCTTTGTATGAGGCACTAAATGCTGCTAAAAATATTTAATTCAGAATACCTTGTTCATGTCACAACTTGAATCTTATGATCTTATTCCCACAACAGCTGCATCATTTTTTGTCTGGCTTCAAAACATCTGAAATATTTTCTTCCTTTGCTATTTTCCTTAAGCTGGCAAAATCCTAGAAAACATGCCAGCTCAAGTGTGATTTTGCTCTCTGAAAACCCACAAATGTCAAGCTCTATGCATTATAGACACTGAGCCACAGTGTGCTCTCAATTATATTCATGCCATGCCACTGAAGTCATGGGTGTGACCCCCATTTAAGGTAACAGGTATAACTCAGGATGGAATTTAGACCCCTGTTATTAACCACCTAATAATGCCTAGGGAAAGCAAAGTAAAAGGATGATGTAGCAGCCTATACCGACATTGGACACTCTGAGACTTACAAATAATGAGCTAGGTGGGGCAGTTGATTAATAGACTAGCCTTTCATCCCTGGAAATCTAGACTCAAATCAGCTTTATATCACCATTTAAAATGCATTTGGAGATTTTAGCCTGGTTTCTAATGTCAATTAGTCCAAACTACAAAAACACCACACATACATGCTTTTGGACAAATGGCAAGCTTTGCTTTATAAAGTTTTATGGTTGAAATAAAAGGGATGTAAAATAAAAGATTAGGACAGAAGTACTTTGGCAATGCTATATGGTAGATTCCTTGTCTTTTGGAGGGTTGGGAAAAGGGGCAGGTGTTAGGGGAAGAGAAAAAACAACTTCCTTCATGCTTCAGAAGTAGTTCATCCCAAAGCATGGTCAACCAAGTTGTTTTGTAAATGGTTCTGGTTCTAGTGAGTTGGTTAACAGGCCTTTGAAATTCATCTCTGATGTTTTTTCTACATTTTCCTGCTATGATGAATTCTAAGTTCCTTTAAATTTTTTCATAGACCTCTTTATCATGTGTGTGCATGTCATTCTTCTTTCTGGGCTCAGAGCAAACCCGGATGAGACAGATCGATTTATTGTTGTGAGCCACCTGCCAGATTTAGGCATAGAGGAAGATCTAACTTTTGCTTCTCAGGCCTTGTCTACATTTACGGTTATGCCGGCAAAACTGTGTCACTCTGGGGTGTGAAAACACCCCCCCCAGCGATATAAGTTTTGCCAGTGTAAGTGCAAGTGCAGACAGTGCTATGTTAGCAGGCGACACTCAGGGCTGCTGCAGCAGCCGCTGCTTGTGTAGGTGGTTTTATTATGAAGGCGGGACTCTCAAAACATCACTCGGCAAGGGTGGTTTTTTTTCACACACCTGAGTGACAGCGGTTTGCTGGTATAACTGCAAATGTAGACAAGGCCTCAGTTGACAACGGGAAAGGAACTTGATTTCTGGTTCCACGGGAGTGCTTCCAAGCAACCTTTTCCTGGATCAGGACTGGGCGCTGAAAGGCACCAAGCCAGAGAAGAAGCCCCGAGGACACCCTGGAGCCAAAAAGTGTATAAGCTCATACTTATGGGAAGATGTTAATTAAATGTTCTGTATATAAAATGACAGTACCAGGGCAGATAAAGGCAAATTACTAGTATATAGAACTCTCTCTGGCTGACCTCAGGAACTAATATATCAGTCATCCAGGATGGGGCTTAGCCCCATGGTAGGGCCTCAAAGGTTTGAACGGAATGTTATCACTATACTCTCAAAGACAAGTAAAAGTTTGGAAGACTTGTCTACAAAGGGAAATAGTTGGGAATAAGCTCTGTATGTGTCTCCCTGTAAACACTCTATTTAGGATTAGTAATAATTTTATTCTGGAATAATTTGTGTACTTACAGAGCGCATTAATTGTTTCAGAATGAAGTGATTTATATTCCAAACAGCATGTTCATATGGAAGCTATTCTGGAATAGCTGTTGTGAAATGGCTTATTCTAAGAGCTATTCTGGTCAATTTCCCATGTAGACAAGTGCATAGGGGCCATACCTACACTAGGAAAAATGTGTTTTTACATTGAAATAGCTAACATATGATAGCTAATACATTATAAAATTCTGGAGGAGACAGGGAGGTAGCAGTCTTACCTTGATATAGCTGATCTTTATTGAATTTACTAAAACAAGATATACCAGTATAATTTACTTTGAAACTAATTATATTGGTGTAAACACCTTTACACTGGTATAACCACCTTTACCAGTACAGCTGTATTCACACTATGGGGTTGCAACAATTTAACTATATATTTTTTTCTATTGATTTAGTTAAATCAGTTAAATCAAAAACTGTGTGACAATCCAGTAGAGAGAATAAGATTTGTAATGCAGCCTCTGACTGAAGGATCTCACATAGCAGCAGCCAGTCTCAGGATTACTTCACACACAAGCTGTTATGATATGGTGTCAGATAAATACATGTTAATGCCATGTTGCTGCAAAAGCCTAACTTCTTCTGTGTACGGCTGTTAAAAAGAGATACAGAGAGATTTAACTGAATATGGTGTAACCTATGTTAAGACAAACCACATGGTCTCAGTAGTACTGTGTTGGATACAGTCTATGGTTATTTTGGAATAACTATCAACAGACTGTAACAGTTTGTAAACAGACAGATGCTTGGAAAATCAGGCAGAGTCAAAGTCAGTTATTTGTAGCCTTACAGAAATACAGAAATGAACCCCAGAAGCTGGCAACGAAAATGTGTTATAATAAATTGAGACATGCCATAAGAGGTACCTTTTCCAGTATAAGACTATTCATTTGTGTCTTAAGCACAAGTGGATAAGCAATGGGTGGTTCTAATGCCCACTTCATGAATGAGATAGTGCGTTTTTAAGAATCTGATAGCACATTAGTTTATTACAAGTCATTCCATTTTTTTTCCCTGCAGACATTCTACTGTGTATCTTTAAAACTTCCCTCATTTGTTTGTGCTGGAATGTTTCCAAATCTGGATCAGTTCTGAATATGCATGAATGCCAGATTGGGACCCTGACATGGCAAAGAGAAGTCAGAAATAATTGGGGCAGTGATGGGTTTGGTGAAAATACTGTATAATTCTGCCATGTGCATTAGTTCTGAGATAATCATGTATTCAGCACTCTCTCCAGCCAGTCAGACTGAAACTTTTTTTCAAGCCACTAATAAAATCTGATGTCCCACCAGAAGGATAATAAACATCCCCATCAACTAATCCAAATTCCCCTCTGTGCGGAGAGCTGGATGAGATAATGGTCTCAGCAAATTATAGAACTCTCAGAAGAGAATCAGGGAAGCCCACTCCTAACCCTCTCCTTTTAATTTCAGAGTGCCTCATGTTAGTGATGTAACAAAAACAAATAATAGCTATTGCCTACAGTCGTTAGTACACTGCATAGGCTGCTGTACCATTTTATGAGATTGGAACAGGAAGGAATGGTACATTTAAGTTTAAATGCAGTTGATTTTCTAGATTTGTTTCAGTCATACCATTAGTTTGTTGTTCTTCAGAGTGTTTCTAAAATGCCTCTCCATAACTGAGTTAAAGGGGACTTATTCACATTAAGCAATGTGGGTAGGAAAGAAATCTTGATCCTACAGCTCAGTGCTGAAAGTGTTTAGGAGGCATCTTCTGATTTCAACATTACAAATGTAAAGAAGAGTGCTCTGGAAGATTGGTCAATCTTGGATGATGATATAATAACAGTGTAATAATTCATATACTTTATTTATCATCATAATGTCTGTAAATACAATTTGAATAGTGTTTTTTATCTGAATATCTTTAAGCACACTGTAACAGTGGGGCACAGGAAAGCTAGGTGACTTCTGCTAAGAGCTGCACACAGGAAGTACTTAAAAACTGCACTCATAACAACTTTTCCAAAGTCACACAGTGAGCCAATTTCAGAGCTAGAACAGAATCCAGGTCTCACAACTTCCCGTTCAGTGCTCTGTCCACTAGACTTCGATGCGTTCCATAATTCTTAGCAAAACAAGTATGATGAAGGGTCTAAATTGGAATCACCTCACAGTGGCTTGCTGCAGCATCTCTGTCTGCCTGCCTTTCGGAGGTTGGAACCCTTGACCTTTTACACCACATTAGCGCCAGTTTCCATGTTAAGGCTGCAAACCCTGGCAAATGGTTACATTTATTATTGTGAATAGTCCCAATGACTTCAGTGAGTCAATGTGGATGCAGTTATACCAGTGTGAAGGTGTCTTATACTGGTATACTTTATGGAAAAATGCATTTTAATACCTTTATACAGGCATACGCATGTCTACACTAAAGTGATATCACTATAAGCTATTTCAGTAACAAAACCACACCCCTAACCAACATAGTTATACGGGTACCAAAACTACATGCAGGCCAGGCCTAAATGTCTGCAGGATTAGCAACCAAGGTAAGAAGATTTTAAACATAGCTGGTCAAAAAATGGAATTTCCATTCTGGGAAAAATTATGGTATTTTGAATGTTGTTTTTGTCCAAAATCAGGATGAAAAATCAAAATCCTGAAATATTTTGTGGAATGGAAATTTCAAAATATTTGATTCGAAAACATAGAAACAACTTTATCAAAACAAAAGTTTTGATAATGTCAAAATGTTTCATTTCAATAACGAGGATGGGTTTCATCTAGATGTCAAAACATTATAATAGAGACAAAAGAAGGTGAGCCAATATCTTTTGTTGGACCAACTTCTGTTGGTGGATGGATAAGCTTTCGAGCTCCACAGAGCTCTTCCTCAAAAAATATTATAATGTCCAAATGAAATAAAACAAATCAAGAAAGTTAAAATGAAATACTCTATTTTGATTTTGAATAATTTAGAAACTTTTCCTGTGAAAATTTTCTCAAAATAGACAAGTTCCCACATTCTTGGTTGTTTTTATTTTTACAGTTTCACCAGTAGAAAATCACTGCTTATGCACAACGTTTATTTCTGCCTTTTAGGCAAGGAAAATATTCCAGTATATCTTCTGTCTTTCAAAACTGCCTGCATTTCTTTTTTAAAAACCTGTGATGTAGGCTCCCTCTCTGAAACAAATATGCCTGCCTCCCAAAGTGCAATGTTTTCATATATATATATATTTGATGAACTTTGTGAAAGGGCTGTCTCCTGCATTTTAAGACAAATCATAACCCGTGCTCTTATCTGATCTTCTGCCAGGGATCAAAAATGCTAATACGTTCAGCCCACCAGCCTCTTGGTCTTTATATAATTCATTCACACCTGACTTCAAGAATGAACATCTTTCTGTCATGATCCAATACCCATCCCTCTCCAGAGCACCTGAAGGAAGGATTGGATTTGGGTAGGAAGACCTCCCAAAAGTATCAGTATTGAGTTACAGGTATCGTATGTACAGGAAAGATACATTTTTAAGGGGATGATTAATGTATGACTAAGGATGTTATAAAAACCTGCAGAAAGACAAAGTGGGTGAGATAATATTTTTTATTGAACCAACTTCATTACCTCACCCACCTTGTCTCTTTAATATCGTGAGACCAACCTGGCTAAAAATACACTGTATAAAGGCCTGCACATTGTTGTGGTTTTTCCAGGTGTCACAGAAGGAATTTTAAATATATACACAATATATATAAATACACAAATAAATATGTACAAAATATATACATCTCTACACACAATAGAGCGAGGCTTCTTAAACCAGGAAAGCTGGATTCACCAAACAAATCACATTATGCCACATAAACAGGCTGGTAAAATATAAAATATTGCCTACTGGATTTTTATTTTTATATTTTGGCCCTAATTATATTTTTGTAATGTGCTCAGAGGATTTGGGCTGCTAAACAGTGGGGAAAAACATACATGAAATATATATATATATTTATAATAATATAATATAATATAATATAATATATAATAAATATAATTATAAATAATATATAATAAATAATATAATATATATAAAATATAAAATGAATATAAAATATAAATGTAAATAAATTAGCAACTAAGTGGAGAAAGACAGCATTTTTACATGGATTTTAAAATAATTTTGGAATATAAGCAAAGTAATTAATTACTACAAAAAAGTAAATGTTAGATTTACAATACATAAAATAAAATGATAATTAGAATAATTAAGAGTAGCAAGAAAATTGCACAACATCTTTTTTCTGGAAGGTTTCTGAAGTGCTTTATAAATTTGTCGGATCAGTCATGCACCACTCATGCACAAATGCAGCCACATCTAGCATGGACTGAGGAAGTAATTCCACTACAGTACCACTACACAAGCTGTTTTTCTGAAAGGGCAGTAAAGAACTATTGTGCTGGCATTAGAGTTTATAGAATCTTGGGGCCAGGTTGCTCTTTCCCATGGATAAAACTAATGGATGCAGGGGCTAAGGGAGAGGAAAAGTCTGTGAGGATCTCCTCAGGGTGAGAAAATCTGTGGAACAAATGGTGGGGCAAGGAGTACTGAGAGAGGAGAAATGGGGCTCCACGTATGCACAGTCGCTTACAGGATTGGTGCCTAAATCCTTTCATGTCACTGCTAGGCTGGAGGAAATCAGAAGAGGGTGAGAGGAGCAGAGGGGAAATCAAAGTCAGAAGCAGGAGAAAAACGAAAGTAAAAAAACAAAAGGAAAAAAAAACAAAACAAAGAAAACAAGATCTAGAGATTGGCAGAGACAGAAGATGGGAAACCTGAAATAAGGGAAGTGTTGAAATGAGTGGGAGGAACAATAAGCAAAGAATGTCCTATGCTGGACAGAGTAAAGTAGAGGACAGCTTATGGGAGAAAATGGTGATGTGCCTTTGTGTGTAACCGGTCACTTTAGGCAGAAGGTACAACCTTAAAAATGTCACTCTCCTCTCCCCTCTGTGCCTCTCTTCCTTCCTTTTCTTTCTCTCTCTTCCCATTTCTTTACTTTTTTGTTCTTTTGTCTTTATTGTGTTCTGTTCTTGCCTTGTTTTTGAAAGAAAGAAAGAAAGAAAGAAAGAAAGAAAGAAAGAAAGAAAGAA
>ML675625.1:17698131-17761698 GCA_007922155.1 Mesoclemmys tuberculata | reverse complement strand
GAAAGAAAGAAAGAAAGAAAGAAAGAAAGAAAGAAAGAAAGAAAGAAAGAGAAAAAGTGGAGTCCACGTCTCAAAGATTCCCAGGCTTTCCTACTGCTTTCCAGGCTCTCCTTTTATTTTAGCAGTATGGCTTTCTTGGGAGACCTTTGCCACATCTGTACTTTACTTACTTCTGTGGTGTGGAGGGAATTAATACTGATCCTACCAGTGCTGCCAGAGAACAGAGGGCAGTGAAATGCCATAAAATGGTTTTGGTCAGTGATATTCTGTAATTTGAAGGGGAAAAAAATCAAGTATTTGAATGATGCCCAAAGTCAATATTTATGGGGGAATGAAATTGGCAGGAGAGTTGAGCCCTTCTTGCCATGTGAAAGAAAACTTCACATTTCATAAATTAAGTATTACCTTGTCTCAGTAAAAGAGGAGCTTGCGGAACATATATGCAAATTCTCCTTCCTATGCATTTTCTTACTCATCTGACAGGGAAATTAAACACAAAATTCTATTTTTTTCCTACTTCACAGCTCATGCAGTATCACGTTGCAACCAATATTTAAACAAAGGGAAATCTTTGAGTTCTTTGAAAGCAGATGTTTGTTTAAATGTGATATTTGATAACTTTGTAATAAATATATTCAGCAATATCTTGAGGTCATGCATGTTAAAAACTGGTAAAATACATATGTTAAACTCATCAGAAGGAAAATATATTTGCATTTATTTCTCATTTACCTGAAGGCTTCAAAATGTTTTTAAAAAACAAATTTAACAACAATAATTTTGCACCAAATGTTATTTTCTGGTAATGTATCTAGAATCTGACCCTGCAAACATTATTCAAGACAAAACTCCCATTGCTTTTCAATCAGACCCAAAATTAGATTGAGGATAATTGGCTCAAAATAAAAATGTGTAGCCTACATTATCAGTATTACCGTAAGATCCCTCATCTTTAGGCTTAGTATCATAGTTCAATGATGGTGCTTAATGACTGTTTCCCTCTACAGCCTTTGGGCCAGATCTTTAGCTGGTGTAAATGAGCATAGTTTCACTGAAATCAAACAAGGTGGTGCTGACGTGGCAGCCAGGCATCAGCAAAGTACAGAAAAATCTGTCATGCCGTCTTCACTCAAGCTACGCCCTTTACATTGGCAGCAAAGAGGGGGTTGGTGTACACCACTGGTGTATCACCTGTACTGTGGAGATCCTCACAAGAGTCAGACGCACTGATTCTACAGCAAGATTCTAAGGTGGAGATATGTAAAGTGGTCTCCCTGTACCTGTGTATTAGCATACACACTCTCCTCAAGAGTTCTACCGTCCAGCTATTTTGGAAAAAGGATTTGTTTCTCCAGATCTGATTTCACTTCTGGATCAGAAAGCTCATTATCTGATTTAAAATTATGGTCCCTCTCCTGCAGTCCTTATATGTACAACACTTATTTAAGTCAATGGAAGTTTTCTACCTTTTCAAATAGAAACAATAACAAAAAAACTTTAAAATCACCAAATAGTCTAATTTAAGAGCAAATTTCCCCATCTCCGTATTTTAACTCTTCCAATTTTATCCTGGCTGGAATATTTGAAATATTTTACCATCAACATTTTGCACATTGTTTTACTTGTGTTTCTGCTCCACTCTCCTTTATAAAGAATTGCTAGTTGAGAATATGGCATCTTTGGTAACAAAGAAAAACTATTTCTGTATTAATGAGCAGTGGAAAGATTTTATTCCAAACACAATATTAGCTGAAATATTCTTAAACTATAATTCTGTAATTAAAACTGTAATTTGAAAAATGTAATTCACATTTGTAACCAATTTATTAATTGTTTTGTGCACCAAGATTCTCAAAAGGCTCAAAAGTAAAGGTTGGAATTACTTTTAATCTGATAGATGTTTTTGCTATATGGTCTAAAGGATTCAGTCCAAAGCTTTTGTATAAATAGCTATTGAGTTAACCTATTAACTCATTTAGCCAATTTGCACTTTTGTTATTCTTGCAAATCATTTACATTTGGAAGAGCAGAAAGCTATCCAGAGAGAATTCCAAATATAGATTTGGTCTAAAACCTTAATTAATCTTAATAATTGGCTACTTGAATAAATATTGCTGCCCAGATATTACTTCAGTAAAGATATTTATCTAATAGTCTACTTAGAACATTTTATGCCATGTATTGAAACATATTCATTCACATGTACAGCAGAACCTAATAGTTTCCCTTTGCCAAATTTATCTGGATAGAATCCATTTAAAGTACTTTGTAACAAAACAAAAAATTTCCACCTCCATATTTTTTTGATTTTGCAGTCCAACAACACTTTAGAAGTAGCAAGTTGTGTATGTAACCAAAAAAGCTGCTCTTCATTTCATAATGAGAGATATGATTTCCTTACCTTATTGTTTCAATAGATATCTTTCATTTTAAATGCAAGTTTACCACTGTCCCATAGACCTGTGGTTAATTTTTTTTATGTAGCAGAGTTGTCAAAGGCTGGGCCCACACTGATGGCAGCAAATTCGCTCTGGATCGACTGAGTGGTCTGTATAGACCCGCTCAGTCGATCCAGCAATCGATGCAGGAAAACCACCGCGGGTAAGTGGCATAGCGCAGTGTGGACAGCGCACGGAAGAGACGCAGTGAACTTGACGGGAGATATGCAAGTGATTTACGTCACTTGCGTATCTCCCGTCAACTGCCACCGAAGCCCGAAGGTAAGTGTAGACCAGGCCATAGTTACCATCTCCATTAATACCAGAGAACTTTGCAGTTTTGCGGCACCTTCCATCCAAGGATCTCAAACTGCTTTACAAATGTCAGTGAGATTATTGTCCCCATTTGAAATCTGGAGAAACTGAGGCACAGACTTGCCTAAAATCACAACAAAAGTTAGATACAGATTTGGATTAGGAAGGACCCAGATCTTCTGACTCCTACTTCTTTGCTGTGCTCTAAACGTTAGACATAACTTGGAACATAAGAATGGCAATACTGGGTCAGACTAATGATCCATCTAGCCCAGCATCCTGTGCTCTGACAGTGGCCAATGCCAGGTGCTTCAGAGGGAATGACTAGAAGAGGTAAACATCAAATGATCTATCCCATCTCCTACATGCTGTCTCCCACATGCAGTATGTGATAGTCATCCAAAAGGACTGTTTTGTGATATATGTATATTGATTTATGGTTTATGCCATCATCCAGTATTTGAACATTTATTTTCCTGTTACAGCATTCCTGGGAGTTCATTTCCAGAGACTGAGGTCATCAGCTTCAGCATGACCTAATGAAATACCTCTGTACTTTGTTGGATCATTAAAAGGACTCAAATAATGTCACACTCTGATGGCATGATTGACAATTGTAATCAAACCCCAAAAAGCCAGGTAAGCAAACCACAATACCGTCATGGTAGTGCATAGAGTATCTACTTTCCCGAGACAGAGGTGATATAGAATCATGAGATGACAGATGTGATAGATGATATAGAATCATGGCCAGTAGTAGATGTTTCAGAGTGAAGTATAAGAGCTCTGCAATGAGCAGACATGGGATCATCTTCCCATGTTAGGTCTCCTCCTGATGTCTAATAGTAGGTCCTAAAGCCCAAGATTTAATTAGCTGAGTTTCCTGTGTCTTTCCTAGGAGAGAGGAGTTTATATATTAACTGCTCAGGACAGCAAGGCAATGGGGCTCAGAAACAAACTTCTGTTGGGCTTTCTTGCATTGGTCCAGGAGATGGAGGAATAAGAGAAATAAAAAAAGATAGCTTTTATCCCTACAGTTTGCCCTCTGGCCACTTGGGGCTTAGTAGTCTTTTGTTCTCCTTTTTCTCCCCTCCCTGCCATCTGCTGTCCCAGAATAGTGAGTAAGAAAGGAGGCATAGAGAGAGAGACAGGAGCAGGGGCACAACTGCTTAAGGCCCCAGGGCAAAGAAAAAGAGGATCTGTTGCTTAGGATCCATGGAAGATTGTTCTTTGAGGCAGAGGCTAAGGCCTGGTCTACCTACAGGGTTAGGTCAATGTAAGATGCTTTGTATCAACCTAGCTGTGGAAGTGTCTTCACTTAAATTTGGCTCCCGCTGACATAAATGCCTCTCTCTGCCAGTTTAGTAACACCACCTTCCCGACCAAAGTACATTCACAGTTGATGTAATGAGGTTGACGCAGAGCCAGTGTAGACGCTGCATTACCTATTTTGACTGTTACTGGCTTTCAGGAGCTGTCCCACAATGCCCCACGGTGACAATACAATCATACAAGCGCTCTTGGTGACGACATGCACTACCGACACAAGGAGCCAAGTTCGCATGCACATGAGTGACTTTATAACTGAGATGGCTGTATGCCAACGTAAATTAGGTCAACATAATTTTGTAGTACACACATGGGGTAGATGGCTGGAATGAAGCCCACATGAGGAAAAGGAGAGGTTGCTGTGAGGAGGAAACTAAGCCTTTCCCCAATCCACACACAATTCAGCTCTGCCTCTGTATCCAGATTGGAAATCAGATTCTCAAATTCATGAACATTTGGACAGACATTGCCAAATTTTACCTTCATTTACTTCCTGTGCAATGCCACTGACTTCAGTGCATGGGCTCTGAGGTGAGAATTTGGCCCCTAGGACATCCAAACAAAATAGAGAAATAAATAAGTAGATGTCCTATATTTTCACTTACTACCCATAGCTTGGATATAATTAAGATAAAACAGATCATAGAGAATTTGATCTATATATAAATTTCTCTGGATATTTAATCAAGGGAAGCAATGGAAGAGATTTGCACAGCCTACTAAGGTAGTCCTCAAACTTTTTTGCTCCGTACCCCTCCTTACTCAGTCCATGCCCCCTCCTCCCAAAGAGCTGGAGCTGTGGCCAGGGACAGGAGCACAGCTGAGGTGGGAGCCAGGGGCCAGGAGTGAGAGCAGGAGCAAGGTGAGGCGAGGTGGCCAGGAGAGAGGAGCACGGCCAAGCACAGGGCATCTAGGGGCCAGAGCATGGCCAGAGCCCGGGGCCAGGAGCGTGGCCAGGAGCTGAGTGAGGAGTGCGGTCGGGGCCCAGAGCACAGCTGGGAGCGGAGGCTGGGGCCAAGCTGGAGGAAGAGCAGTGCTGAGTGGTGCTCAGCTCCACATCCCACGTGGGGGACTGACGATCCCTGCTGTGCCCCCCCCCCAAGGTGGGGGCGGGCTGCCCCACAGTTCGGGGACCACTGGCCTACTGGTTGATGACCTGCTCTGATAAAACTTGGCTGGACTATAGAAGCCATTCAATAACCATTCTTCTGGAATATCTCATGGGCAGCTATGTGGAGGAGAGATGCAATGACTTTATTAGAATTTAGTGCTCCACCCCATGGAGGATATTGCATGAGTACACAAGAAAATAATCTGAAACGGCCATTGAAGCTTTATCTATGTATTTCAATCCCTGAATGTTAAATTGACACACATCTCCAAAATATATAGGACTGGAATGGAAAAATCTGTGGGAAATCCTGACTAGGAGTCCTACTATGTCCACAGACAAAAGTCTTGGCTGCCCATCGTGTATAAGATAAAACGTTGGATGGCACATTGCTTGCTGTAGAAAAGACTGAAGCCTGGGGCTTCGTACCAGGCAACCGACATTTAATTAATGGGCTAGGTCTATAAGCTCTTCTCTTAGAAACTGTTGCAGCAAAAACTCAGTCATGCAGGCAACAATTTCTGCTTAAGTACTTCACTTTTATTTCTTATTACATTTGCTTTGGTGTCTTGTACTGTTTCCCAAGCAAACTTATTTCCACATTTTTGGTTATGAATCATTACAGGACAGAAACTGGCAGATGAACACGTAATTGTAATTGAAATGGTTATTTAAAATACTAATGCTGTTTATGCTCCTGGTTAGCATAGAAAATGAGATGATACATCTTCATACATTTACCTGGCAAAATAATTTTAAATCAGTAAGATCTTACAACCTTAATGAAAAAGTAAAAGAACTGTTCTTGCAGGTGGGAAGATTATTCCCCCCCCAATAAGATTTGTATTTGTTCTTTCTTTTACAAGAGTAAATAAGAAGATGACTAGGGTACATATTAGGAAAATAATGCAAAAAATCCCCACATATAAATACAATAAGGAGAGGAAAGTGCATTCTAGAAGTCTTTGCACAGAACTGGGAAACACCTACTCTTAAGCTTTATCTATGACTCAGGTACTAAATCTTTCTGTTCAAACCTCTACATCTGTAATATGGAGATATTAATACTTGTATTAATCTTTATCTCATAGGGCTGTTCTGAGCTTTAGTTACTGAACGTTTGCAAAACATTGAAGACCATAAGCACAATGTTTAGTATTATCAATATTGCTGAACCAAAAACCAATCAACCATTCAACCAAAAAGACCATAAAATGCTTCACGGTAGTGAAAACCAGCAGTTTGCATCAAAGGCCCAATCAATTCATCAATGTTCGATTTCAAAATTAGCCCTTATATGAAAGTACTATAGCAAAATCTGATTTCATAGATGGAAAAAAAGGTATTAACAACGTGAACCATTTTTCTTTTTGCTCACAGGTAGCATTTACCTGTTGAAGAAACAAGGGGCCACAGTTATGAAATAAAATAAACATTACAAAAGAAAAAAGAAGCTACCATCTTGCCACTTTGCCATGGGTCAAAAAAGCAACTTTCATGTACACCAAATATGAAAATGTTTGAACTGTGTACAGTGTTGATCCTGAGCCTGCAAATGTAAGTTCACTTATGGAAATTTTATGTATTAGGACTACAGAACTGGTTCTATAGAAGAACTACACCATATGAGCCTATATGAACTCCCTGCCTTTCCCAGACGCTCTTGCTGTTTAGCTGACTCTTGAAGTGTGAAAAGAGTTCACAAAGAGGCAACAGGCTCTGCCTTCCCTTCTCCTGCTTTGTTGAGGGGAAATAAAAGGGGTTGACCATGACAAGCTCTGCTTAAAACACTTCAGACTGAAAAACAAAACAGACAAGCATAGACACGCACACACATACAAAGTTCACAACACTACCATCTTGCTAGTTTAGGGGTCAGCAGCTTCAAACTGCTATATACAGCTACATACAGCAAGTTCATTTAGGACTCAATCCCACTGCCATTTAAATGATTAGAAAGCTTCACTATGACTTGAATGGGAGTTGAATTGGGCGCTTACTCCTTTCTGATTTTTAGTTTCCTGTGAAAAACGGTGTGAGCAGTCATCATGACACCCCCCCCCACTCTCTCACCCCTGACACCATTGCCAGTTCCAGGTCACGCAAATTAACTTTTCACATAAACACACTTTTTCTTATTTGAAATGTCAAAGCCTCCTTAGTGGAAGGTTAAAGTCTGTCTAATGACAGAATCCCTTAGAGTGTTAATTAAACAGGACAATAATAATCCACCAGTGATTTATAGTTAGATGGATTACTGGCCCATAGTGGTTGGTCTGATAGGCATTTATTGCCTACTTAACCATTTAAGTATAACAAAAAAAAAATCATTGTGGTACAAAAGGTGATGAATGTTTCTGCTAAAACAGTCCATTAAGATGATTCATTAGCATTACAAAGAGGTCTGCAGCCTGTGTGCCACTTGGTGCCTGTAAAAGTCTGGGAAAGTGAGAGACATTACCATAGGAAATGTTTTATGCTAAATGTGTGCTGATATAATCTAACACCCACTTTCTGCAGATAACATCATTTTTTACATTTTACATACAAGGTCTATGGATGCTTTGTACTTTTCATTTCTTCAGCTAGAGAGCTTATCTTTTCAACTGAGAACGCAGGAGGAAAGGTATAATAAAATTTAAAATGCTTAGGAATCCGTTTGAGTATTGCAGACGACTCTTTGAACTGGTGTCATCGGAATGTCAAATAGCTGGTTCCACCGCTGAAGAATAAGAATGGGAGTCATGAATTATGGTTAAGAAGGCCGCAACTTTATTAAACACACATACAATAAAGGTACCATAAACAGTCTTTTCAGGTCAAATAACAGCACAGAGTCTCAGGACATAACAGCGAGGAAGAATACTATCTATTCAGCTGAACTGATGGTGGAAGTTTAGGGATGCAAAATATTGGCATCTAAATTGAAATTTGCCTAGGGTTCCAGAGCTATTTATACTTATAAGAAAGCAGTATGGGATATTTAATACCATGAGTGGGCAGAACCTTGATTTTATGTTTCATCTAAAATACAGGAGCACAAAGGGCACGACATCCCCAACACTATTAGTTCAAGAGTGATTTACAAGTGAAAACATCAGAGATCACTGTGTAAATACACTTGGAGGTTGGAATGGAACTCAGTATCACGTTCAGCATCAAACATGGCTGTATATGGTTTGTCTGCCCAATTAGATGGGGCCAAACTGTATTCAATACCATGTTCAGTGGTGCAGAAACCAGGATTGGCCTCTTGTTCTTCTAGGCATTGACTCTGCACAAATAATATGCAATGATGCTCTGTAACTATGGATGCTTAACATGGTTGCTTTCATCCACAGCAGTGGAGCAACCATTTTCAGCGCTAGTAAATATGGGGTTGGCAGACACGGCCACTAAGTTATCAACATGTTTCTTGGAGGGCTCCGATTCAAACACTGATCAGAGTATGTCAGTTCCTGCACAGATCGTGACCTCAGGTTAGATCTACAGGGATATTTGATCTAACAGTCACCAGATTTGTACATCACACAGTTGAAGACTGGACAGTCTCAGTGCACACACAGCCCTTCGCTCTGCAATTAATTTTTCCCTTAGCATGATCAAGCCCAAATTTGCTGACTTTTGGGGCATGCTGCAAGGCGAAGCCATTACTTGAGTCTTTTCAGAAAATGGAAGTGAAGTGGGAGAAGTTTAGTTCTGCTATGTGGCAGTTTTGATTTCAAGAGTCTATACCAATGTTTGTATTTTAACATTATTATTATTAATAGGCATAGAGATTGCAATAGGCTCTTATATCAATCTGAATAAAAAACAACAATTAAAAATCTGATGAAATCACAGTTTAAGATTGTACAAAAGACTGCTTCCATTATTCTCCGTTACACTGCCTAATGTCTCTGTTTAAGAACTGCCTAGTTTAAGGGATTAAAATTAATACATGGTTTCAGCAGGTAAACACTGTTGCACCATACAAAATATATTAAACTGCAAATTTCTACAAATTAGTCTTTACTTTTTTCATCATAATAAATTCACAGGAAAATTAGAAAAATGACACACTTAGAAAATATTTGATAAAAGAAAATATGTTGACAAAACCAAACAGAATAGTCAATAAATTATATGTTATGTGGCCTCTAAACATGAGGACAACTGACAACTGATCAAATAATTAAATGAAATATATTTTAGCTGACATTAAATACAGTTACAAAAGCATCTGTTCATTGTGTTCTGGATAAATTAATTCCCACAAGCTGCTGTAGGTGGGTTCAGAGAGTAAGGTGTTTTAGCAATTTATCTGTCTGGAATTCCCAAGCAGAAACTCTTTGAAGTTGTAGCCAGCAAATTGCAGGCAGTTATAGTAAACCATTTATCAGAAAACTTCACTGCAAACAGTACACTTTGAGTTCAGACTTTTGAAGAAATAGACAACATGTGACATAATTTAATAGTATACAGTAGGTTTAATACTTTGCATAATTAGCATATTTCAGCATGAAATCCAGGTCCTTCAGGTGCCATATAGATTACGTGTACACACACACACAAAACATGAAATTAACAGACCACAACAGTATAAAGCATATACAGAAATGCTTCACAGTAGTGAAAATCAGCAGTTTGCATCACAGGCCCAATCAATTCATCAGTGTTCTATTTCAAAATTATCCCTTACATGGAAGTACTATAGTACAGTGGTTTTCAACCTTTCCAGACTACTGTACCCCTTTCAGGAGCCTGATTTGTCTTGCGTACCCCAAGTTTCACCTGACTTAAAAGCTGCTTGCTTACAAAATCAGACATAAAAATACAAAAGAGTTACAGCACATTATTACAGAAAAATTGCTTACTTTCTCATTTTTACCCTATAATTATAAAATAAGTCAACTGGAATATAAATATTACTTACTTTTCAGTGTATAGAGCAGTATAAACAAGGTATTGTCTGTATGAAATTTTAGTTTAGTTTTAGTTTGTCCTGACTTAGTGAGTGCTTTTTATGTTGCCTGTTGTAAAACTAGGCAAGTATCTAGATGAGCTGATGTACCCCTTGGAAGACCTTTGCGTACCCCTAGGGGTACATGTACCCCTGGTTGAGAAACTGTGCTATAGTATTCTTCGGTCATGGTCCAAAAATGTAGCTTTCAATAGTTAGGTGCAAACAGGACTCTGCAACCAATTGGCTTTATTGATTCACATACTACTCCCCAGTACTGTTCCAAAATATAGCAACTAATAATATTTTCCATGCCTGTCAGTCCTATTACATCATTATCCACTTTACGTCCCTGAAGTGGCTCTCCCTTGCTCACCATACCAAGTTAAATTTTTTGATCGTGCTTTCAAGGCCCTGAACAACTCCGCCCAGCCCTCATATCAAAGCTTATTTCCAGGCCCACCAACAGCAATTCCGGGCCCCAGGGCAGAACAGTCAATGGCCCCCCTAGAACGGGATGGCTGAGGTCCGAAGTTTTTACTTATTTATTATGTGCCATGCAGGTTCCCCAGGTGACTGAGGAGGCCGTCTCTGCTACTCAGCTTCCAGGGTCTCTTCTCCCCAGGGAGATTACTGATAAACCTGGGAAGCTGATAGGAGATACCGCCTCCTCAGCCGCCCGGGAACCTGCATGGTGCATACTAAATAAGCTCAGGGGAGGGGTGGACAGCACGAGTGGGAAGAGCGGTATGTGGAGGAGAGGAGGATACCTACGTATCCTCCCATCCGTCCAGATCCTTGTAAATTGCCGGGCCCCTGGGCATTGTTCCCTTTCACCTTTCCCCTCCCCATCCCACTAGCAAGCCTGGTTATTTCATATTGTGTCCCCACTGATCCCTTTAGCTTTGCTACAATACCAGAGTTACAGCCGACTTTACGTCCTTTTACTACTAGTGTCTTTATGTGTTCTTCCACACTGCCCCCTCCAAGTGGAAAAAACTCCCAAACCCGGTGTGCCAGGCCTTCACCCTCTCCTCATTCAGATCCCTCCTAAAGACTCAAGTCATCTCTTCTACAAAACATATAGACACACAAACCCTTCACTCTAACATAACATAAGAGGAGGTGTGGCCAGTGGACCCACAACTATTCAACCATTGCACAGTCAATGACCCCAATCTGTGAGCTTCCAAGAACTGCTTACCAACTGCCGAGTACTCTCAGCTTTCACTAACCTCGGTGGGAATTGAAGGTGTTCCACATCTTGTGGGAGGGATTAGTTCCCGGAGTTGTAATTATTTGGATCCTGTTTCAGAAATACTTATATATATATAAAATATAATGGCCGTTCTTGTTTCCTCTCTCATGGTCTCTTACTAGCTGCTTCCAGGAACACTTAACCTATGTACATAACCCATGTTTTATTTATGTAAGTTAGCAGTTACCCCAGTAAATCAGATGATAGAGTACACAAAACTCCAGCCTCTTTCAGAAAAGCTTGGCAGCTCTACCGGTAAATTTAATCAGTGTTAGTCCAAAATCATCCAAATTATGGACTTGTACTGTCTGACCTATCATCGCCTCCTAATTACATATAACCCGAGAAGCTCTGTAAATAGGTTTTTGTTTCAATGGAAGATCTTCTGTTCTATTGTTCAAATGTATGCAGGATATCGAAATAGAGAAGGGACCAATCACAAAGTGATTTATAACCTCCATAACCCTCCCTTGGATAAAAGCATGCTGTTTATGGAACTGACATCCATGTGGCGCATCCTACAAGAATATGAGTTTGGCCTTTAGTGGGTGCAGTTCATCATCAGGTCTTGAATTTCTTCAGAAGCTAAACAGCAGAAACCTGGGAGCTCTGTTTCCCCCAGCTCATCCTAATATGAACATTATACCACAAGGGAGATTTTTATTCTAAAACAAAAAGTGAGGATCTTTCTGAGTCTCCAAAATCTTTGTTCCCTTGGCACCTAACATTTGCGCCATCATGGCAGGTGGGCTCACACACATTCCCCCAGTGCTTATTTAAAATTTATACAGAATCTATTTCACAGTCCCTTAATTTAAACTAGATAAACATCCTGACATCTAAAACATTTTGAACTCTTTAACAGATACAGTTTGTGGAAATTCATCCTTTTAATTTTTTTGGGGGGGTTCCTTAAACAATAAACAAAAACAACAGCTTCTCTCTTGTGGTCAAATCACCAAAGCAGAGTGAAGTGCACTAACTCTCAGAGAGTTTCTGCCCCATGTTCTGCTCTGCTTGTCCTTTTGAAAGGGGTCTCAATGAGGAGCCTTGTTGAAATCTCCGCTGGTGCCACTGTTTATAGAGGGAATCATTAGGAACAGTTTAGTCAGAACAAAAGGGGGTTTGTTTCCATTGTCCTCCTTGCAGTTTGACATCTTAACTGAAAAATTATCTTAATCGTCTAACAATATATATTTGCCTATGGAGTTCAGACAATAGTAAAAGAGATTCTGGATGACTGCTGAAAAGAGATAATTTACAGTGCAAACCCAGTGCATGCTGAATGCCATTAAGTTGTCACAAATGTTTCTTAGCAAAAAACCTGCAGGAAAATCCCCACCAGTAACTATCGCTTTGATCTCATGACTGTATATGATTATACTTATGCATGCATGACTGCAGCATTCCCTAAAAAGAACACACTTTGTAAGATATTACTGTAATAGTAAGAGAATCCACTTCTATATTTTCAGAAGTGGACAGGTTGGGTTAATCAGTTGATGTAAATCAGTGTAACTCTGTTGACTTGAGTGGAAATGTACCAGTTTACATCAGTGGCAGATTTGGCCCCTTAACTTTATTTTAAAAGCTCCTGCATAAGCGTTGTTAATGATTTTCTGCTGCTGAAACTCTAGGAGATTGCTTGATGCAGGCACTTGCAATGTGGCAAACCTCCTTTTTCAGTCAGACAGGGAGCTGGAACGCTCCTTAACCTGTGGCGAATTGGTCCCAAAGCAAAATCGTGGGTGTAATTCTGGAGGGGATTTTTGTGGTCAGAGTTTTGGCAAATCTAATGAATTCTCAGCTTCAATCTGCCTCCACATCAGTTCACAGACTTTTATTGAAATTATGATATATAGGAAGAGAATTTTTTAGAGACAGGATCAGAGACAAAAAATGCACATTGCACCTCTTTAGCTCTCTAATCCTACACACCTCAAAAAACTGGCAGCTCAATATATGTTGCCAATTAGAGTAGTTTTAATGTATATTCAAAATAAACTATTAAAATCATTGTTTCTATGGAAATGAAACATAAATAAAGCAGATATTGACACTCAATGAAGGTAACATGGGCCAAATTCTGGCTTTTGCTTACTCATATGCATGAGCAAGATAAATCTCTATCAGAAGAGAAACTTTGGAGTTCAACAGTTGCACCTAATCTTGCCTCCCCACAAACCCTCAAAGTCCACAGCCTCTGCAGTTCCCTTCCTCTAGTAACAGAGGGTTGTACAGTTCGGGGGCATGGCCCATATGGTTTTGCTTACATACCCCAATTTTCCATGCAACCTCCCTGCTCGGATTACTAATGCTCATGGCACAAGTAGTTTATGCAGCAGCTGTGCAAGGGTTATGCAAGCACCAGTCAGAATAAAGGTTCAAAATAATGTGTTGGGTTTTTTTAAGGTATTATTTTGCACCAGCCTGAAGAGCAAAAGTGAAGGCATTCAATATTTGGCCCATTGTAGTTTGTAAATTAAAGCCTGTCATTGCTGTAAACTCCTGAGAACAAAGGTCAGGTTTCAAAGGAAACCTGCACATAACTGACTGTAAAAGATATGATAATTACTACATTTGTAGTGGTTACAAAGTGTAAATAACTAAAATGAATTTTTTCAAGAAATAGAAAATGACTTCAATATAGTTTAAAAAAGAGTAATTAACAATCAAACAGGAATCTTGACAGCTTGATGATGGACCGTAGGATGAAAATATTGTAGTTTACCATAAAAATGCAGGAGAAAGCATGAGACTTTCAGCGTCAAATTGTCAAAGGGATCACAACACAAACTAAGACTGCCCTACAAAATGGCATATGTCAACAATGTTGCCTTCACAGTTTTTTCACAAGTGCAAACCTCAGTTTTTAGATGCACAGACTGTATTTTTGCCCATAAAGAAAAGTTCCTGCATTATGCCAAAAATGACTCCCAAAACAGTGTGCAGGCAAAAATTTGAGAGTGAAAAATTAGAGATTAATTTGGAGAAGTGTCTTTGGAAAATCTGGACCTCAAAGTGATTGCATGGTAAATTCTGTTAAAAATATATTATTGTGGTTAACGTATCAGAACGACTGTATATATTTTACTATATGGGCTTGATCCTAATCTGGTATACATTCAGTGTCTGATGTAAATCAAAAGTAACTCCAGTGAAGTCTGTGGAGATCTAGACCAGCTTTATGAATTTAGGACTAAATTTTAGTTGTCTTATTCAAGCAGTCAGCACGTTGCAGGATTCCCGTGATACCATTTGAGTTTTAGAATTCAAAGGTCCCTACTGTTCCAAAATTATTTCTTTTAAAAAATTATTACTAGGCTTTCTCACAGGAGTAACAGTCCCCTTCAAACCTGTGGGCACAACATACATCATTGTATCTTCTCTGATCAGTAGGGCAAGGAGAGCTATGGCTTAATTAGTATAAGGTGATTAGCACAGTCCAGATCCAGATTAGTTCAAATTCTTGGAACAGTGATAACGTTTGGCTTATCTATAATGTGATTACTTTCATGTTGAGGAATACATTGGCGGTAATGGTGTTATGAGGAATGAATAGAAACTTTGATAAGTATAATCCAATGTGGCGTAATGTAATATGCAAGTTGTTTATATAATTTTATAAAACAAATAATACTGTTCTTTTATTTTTTAGAATCTGAGTCATGCACATGGAGGGACCAGGAAACAGAAACAGTCCAAACTTGAAGATGTATAGAGGACCCTGATGATATGATCATCATTGATAAGATTCCCAAAAGGCACTTATTTTAATAAAAGCATTTGGAGGAAGAAAGAAAGGATGCTCGGTGTTTAGGAAGAGGAATTTGTTCTGGGCATAAGAGGTGGCAATGGGAAGGTGCAAAGCTCACAATGGGAAAATGGGTAGGAAATGGACTTGGTTAGGAGGAGGGCATCATGCTTTAAGGATGTTGGCCTTGAACTTGATTGCGAAAAAAAGAGGAAGAAAAAATATATTTTGGGCCTGATCTTTAAACAAATTAGGCGTGAAATTGTGTGCCTAATCTGAGCGTACAGTTACCGCATTTAGGGGAACTTTGCATGCAGATGACCAAAATAAGCCATTGGCAGGCATTTGCCCAATTTATATTTATGATCAAGGGTAGTAGTGCATGCCAACTAAGCACATGCAATTCCACATGCATTTTGTAAGCCTAATTTTTTTGAAAATAGGGCCCTTTATTTCTAAAGTTGTCTCTTCCACCGATCAAGAATGTGCAATTGCCTGCACAAACAAAAAGAAGAGCGGTAGCTAATATACCCAACAGATAAATACATTCAATTCATGAAGAGAACAAAAAGTAGCTAATCTGGTAACATAGCGTTACCCTCAAGAAAGAGGCACTTGGTTGGAGGTTTGTTATCTACAGAAATGATCTGAAACAACAACTGCTGGCATGCAGGTATTGCTTCATCATGAGCATTCAGCTCTCCCTCTCTAACAGGCAGGAGGAGCAGGAGAAAGGGAGATTTAGAGGAGAGGAGAGCAGTAAGAGGAAAAACTGGTTTCTTAATTGACCTGGGAAGGAGGAGAAAGAGGAGGATGATATGGGCTGCCAGTATATTTCCAGCAATACGGCTGCAGTGCTTGGGAGCTGAGTTTGCAGGAAGCAGATTAAAGTAAACAGTATGTGATGTATGATGGAGGAAAAAAGATGGAGTCCATAATAATGATGGTACAGACTATAATTTCTATAGATTGATGAGTGTTTAAAATCCAAGACTGGATCCAAATATTGAAGTTTGAGCCCATTTCAGTCTATACAGCATTATCCTGTTATTATTATTATTACTGTACATATTGGGACAAATTCTGCTCTTGTTGGGATAGCCCCACTGAAGTCAATGAGGTAGGCTTGTGATGTGAGAAGAATTCTCTAATAGATTCCCTTTCTTAACCCAGACTCATAAAGAGTCCTTCTAGTATCATGTTACAGGTAAAGAAGCAGTGGCGTATGCACTATTATATATATCTGTCATGCATCTATTCCAGATCGTACTTTCTAGCTTGTCTAAACAACCACAAACCAGACATTTTTTGGGAGAAGAGAGTGCAGAGGCATTACCCACAGCTGTTTCAGAGAAAGAGTTTGGTTCATTTATTCTTGTAATAATTCCCTTTCATTAGAGCCCATTGCATGCCCACTACATCATCTCTCTTCATTCTCAGTCTTTGTCATATCATGTACCTCGCTTTGCAATTTAGACAGGAAATGAAGAATAGGACTATAGAAGATAGCAATACAATTATATAATTAAATTAATAAAATAATTAAATATTTGGGGGCATGGACCAGCGTTCACATCACACTCCCCATCAGGACCCAGCCCAAGGCGGGGAAGCTAATGATCCAACCAGCAGACCAAATCTGATGACGAATCTTGGTGATGTGCCACCTGAGGCACATTGTGCATATGCTAAAAAGATTAAATCATCTGATCTGTGTCCATGCATGTGTGGCATATACCCCCAATGTTCTCTGCTCCTCAAGAAAGGACATATCCTATATTAAATGGATACACTAGCTCACAGTTAAAAATAGGCAACTTAACCAACTGAAACTATAAGAAAACCTTAAATAGGGAATAAAAGGACTGAAACGACCTCTTACGCAACCAGAAAAGCCCATCACGTCTGAAAATTCACTTCCCATAAAAAATGATAAATTAAGTACCAGCAACCAGTTTCCTGGCAAGCAGAGTCTAAACCTCCCAACTTCCAATGTACAATTACTTTTCTTTCCTTCCCCAACAAGGCAAAGTTAAAGGGACATTGTAAACTGGAAAACTAGTCAGTTTCAAAAAATTGAGCCACAAGTAGTTTCAGATACTACACCCACTCTTGAGTCTCCTTTGCCAATTTTGATGGTTTGACACGTTTTCTTATTTTAAAGATGTTTTTCTTCCCCCCGTTGCTGAGTGAAAGACCCACACACAAACATGGGAACCAACTGGAGTGACATGGTGCTGCCAAACGCACAAATGAAATGAAGTGGGGAAACACTTTTTGTCAAATCTATTCCTGTTATGTAGTCGGTAAAACATTTTCACACAGAAAGGGCCTGATTCTCAGAGGTGTTATAGGTACTCAGCACTACTCATGATCAAGCCTAGGATTTGTATCAAAGGTGTTGCACAAAATAAAGTTGTGTCTATGATTGCAGGCAGTTGAAATCACAGAGTTAAGCCAGAGTGAAGACTCTGGAAGATCAAAAGCAAGAGACAAGCTTTGTGTAAACTACCCACTCCTTCCCACTGGTTGACAGCCAGATGGTAGAATAAAAGATTTGCAGAGCTGATTCTTGCATTGGGCACCCAAAACTCCCATTGATTTAGGAGCTTTGAAAAGCAATACGGTCTAGAGAAACGAGCACAGGGCTGAGAGTTAGGCGTCTTAATTCGGGCTCTATCACTTACTCACTGGATGGCCTTAGGGTGATTTACTTCAATTATATGCCTCAGTTTCCTCTTCTAGCAGTCTATCCCCTTCTTACATATGATAACTACGTAGTTACTGCTTGTACAATGCTTTAAAGACATAGAGCCATATACGTGCCGAGTATTTGTTTGTGGATGCAGAAGGTGTACAGGATCAGGTGTTGTGACATTTGGGTACAGTAGACTCATCAGGAAACATCAAAGACATATACTGTCAAAATTAGTGCGACTCATCCATTTTCTTCATTCCCCCTTACTTCCCAAGACTGAATGTGAAAGTCAGCAGATAGCGTGAATTGTTTTCACTCCTCTCTTTTCAAGTAACTGTTGGGTTCAATAGTTTGTCGGTCACTAACTCATTATTTTTTACATCACTGTGGATCCCCTGGGCCCAATCATGGGCCCCATTGAGCTAGATGTTGCACAGACAGGTAGTAAAAGACAGCTGTGACTCCCTGTTTTTAACGGTGGATAATCCAGCTCAAAACAAGATTCACTGAGTGAGTGTCATAGATAAGAGAATAGGAGAGAATGACTGGAGAGATGAAGGTACCCGTCCTAAGATAATGTAGTGACGTAAACTAGCAGTGTGCACAAGCTGATGGTTCCCAATAATTTAAATGCTATTAATTGTTAGTATTTTAAAGTTTCCCTCTCAACCTATAACCCCGCTGTCTTCCTTGACACTTCTTTAATAACCCCCTGCTCCCCACCTGCCTGTGGAAAAAGTGACCTTAATTTCTCTGCCTATTCCATTTATATCATTACATTTTAAATGTATGCATTCATTGTTTTCTCTCTTCTGGACAATCTTATTATATATATACAAATTCTCTCAAAGAATGGGCCCCCCTCCCCGTACAAAAAGCACCCCTTCCCCCCTGGAGCGCTTTCCCCTTAATCATGTTTGCATTAATTTAACTATTTAGAAATGGCTCGCCCTTTCTTCCAACCCAGCAGCTTCCATAAACATCCTGAAAAGCAACCTGATCAGATGTTCCTCCTTTAGGCAGGGACATGGATTTTCTTTCCTAAGCCCTTCGGAGGGAGGGAGGGAGGGAGAGCGCTGAATGTACTGCCTGCTCCTCCCACCAAGATACAACCTCCTGCTGCCTGCCTGTGCTGTCCGCAGAGCAGCATTTCCAACAGGACTTACACTTAGCCTGTGGGAAGCGGTGAGGAGAAGGAGATCAGACCCTGAAGGAAGTGGCTGGACAGCAATACTCCGGATTTCTCTTTCCCATTGCTCTCTTTCCTATCCTATGGATTCTACAAACCAAACCCCCTCCCCCGGAGCCAGGCTTTCACCATGAGTGCACTGAAGCCAGCTCCGCAGAGCAGCTCTTTACCCAAGTGATCAGAACTTTTGTGGGGCAGGCACTTTCCCCTCTCCAGCTGTCTTTCATGCTCAAGCCTTTCTCCCTGCCCTCCAGCATCTCCCCTCCCCAGGGAGCTGCGTGAAGGAGGCGAGGAGAGAGATGCATGTGGTGTGGCTTAGGCAGCTCGCCTCTTGGCTGCTGGTCCTGTGGGCTGCTGCTCCCTTCTTGTGGCTGCGCTGCATCCTGGCCGATTTCACCTTGGACAAGGAGATGCACTCCAGCTTCATCCACAGGCGGCTGCGGAGCCAGGAGCGCCGGGAGATCCAGCGGGAGATCCTCTCCATCCTCGGCTTGCCCCACCGGCCCCGGCCCCATCTGTCCGGCAAGCAGAACTCGGCCCCCATGTTCATGCTGGATCTCTACAATGCCATGGCGGGGGAGGAGGGCACGGCTGGAGCCGCCGGGGAGGAGGGAGAGGGATTCTCCTACCCTTACAAGCCCATCTTCAGCACCCAGGGGCCACCCCTGGCCAGCCTGCAGGACAGCAACTTCCTCACCGAGGCAGACATGGTCATGAGCTTCGTGAACCTGGGTGAGCCTCTTGCCCCAGCCCTGGGGAGGTCTGGTTGGGGATGGGGTGGGGGCAAGACGCCTGGGGTTGGGAGTGGGATGGAGCAGATCTGACTCAGGGGCAAAGGGGAGAGCAGGATGGGTTTCCACCAGGGTGGTGGAGACAGGTGGCCCTGCTGGCAGGTGGCTCCCATGGCAGGAGCCCAAGGAAAGGCTGCCCTTTTTTCCCTGTTGTGGGGTATGGAAAGGGCAGTGGTATTGGAAGTCGCCGGGTCAGGCTCTGGGTCACCTCTTCAGGGTTTTTACAAGCTCATGTGTTGTGCTCCCCCCCGCCGAGTCCTTCCTGCCCCTGAACTAGTGATTTTCACGGTCCCAGGGGTGGGATGCTCAGGCGTGGGACTACACAGGAATCCTTAGCAGGTTTCTCCTGCTGCAGCTTGAACCTCCAAGGAAGAGGGGAAACCAGCACCAGACCATGAGCTGCTGGGCAGTTCAAAGCACTGGGCTGAGAGTTGTGTAAATGGTCACAATGGCACTAGAGCTGCTGGAAATGGATAGAGTGGGGAAGGCAGCATTAACAGCACCGAAAGGGCCAAGCCGCTGAGAATCTGTTTAACAGCATTAACAGCACCGAAAGGGCCAAGCCGCTGAGAATCTGTTTCCTTAATTGCCTGAGGGGGATTCAGTGGTAAATCCTTATTTACTCCTGCAGCTAATTTGCCTCCTTTCACAAGCGCATGTGGATGGGTTTATGCAAATGACGTGAAAGTTGTCAGGCTTTGAATGCAGTTTACTAGGCCTCTAATTGGATGGCCGGATCCAATCTGAGTTCTATTTGCCTGTAGTAGTAAATTGTATGTCCTTGTGGACTAACTAGGCTGGATTTGAGTAAAATGCTGTCAGGGTCAGCATTCTATTTTAAATATATAATTATAGGTCCCAGTTCACTGTATCCAATTTTAGCACTCATCACGTGTGGCTTGGAAACCACCAAATGTACAGATTGGGTGCCTGCAATTTCAAGACCAAATTTAAACAGTAGTTTCAAAACAGGATTAACTCAAATTCAAACTTTACCTGAATGAGGTACAAGGAGCAAAAGGAATGCAGCCAATGCACATAAAATAGTACAGGTTGCAAGCACCCTTATCTTTAATAATGTAAAAAATCCGTTTTCATTCAGGATTGTCACTATGCTTTACCATGGCCAGCTAGAACTTCATGGCAGCAACAGAAACTGAACCATAACCCTTCTCCTATGTAAAGAAGAATCACTGATAGCAGTATAAGGTCTATGACACACAGTTGAATAGTTATGATTATATACAGTTAGCATTCCATTGCAATATTGGTGATACCTGGAGATGGAGTATTATATACCAGGACTATGAGTAACACATCCATATTAAATACCATGAGCCTTACAGGAGGGCTCTATGAGCTACATTCCGCCAGGGTCTATACCTTTTTGAAAGCGATAATAGGTTCCATTTAGAATTAAGATGCTTGTCTAATCACTTTGAGATATTTAAGCCAATCACCAATGACACATTTTAAAATAAAATACTTGAACATCCACAATTACAGCTGGTGGTCAAATATTTGACTTTAGAGATAAGATCATGCTAACACTGCGCTTGCTGGTACCTTCGTTTTAGGTATAATGTACAGCATAGGGCCGAGAGTGTAGGGACGCTCAGTAAGCACTAACAGAAAACAAAATATGTTGAAATAAAGAAACTAAAATTCACACTTTTCTTTTTATAGTATAAAAGTAGGATTTTGTGAAAGGAATAAATAACTAATAGAGTCAACTCCAGATAGAGAGAGAATTATTTCCAGGGGAATAATTATATCCTTTGCTTTTGATAAAGTTAGTTCCAATATAGCTTTCATAAGCACAGCTCTAGGACCCAGTCTTATACCCATTACGTACGGAATGATCATCTTTGAAGTCCATGGTGGGAGTTTTGTATAAAACGTATTAAAGGTTCAGGCCCTAAAGTAAATTATTTTGCATACAAACATTTTAGCCCAAAGTGTGATTATAGTGAAATTAGTCAACACATTATACAATGTACTGTGTAATCAATTTTTGGATAGGTCCTATTCAATAAGAGTATCGTGGAACACATCAGCAGATTGCATATATGTAACCACAGGTTAGAATGTAACATTAAGATTATTATGTACTTCCATCAAAACTGTTGGCTTTTGTAGTCAGTTCAGAAAGCATAAAAGTGTTCTTCAAGCAAAATGATCCATTATAGTTTTATTTAATTGCTGTCAGGATGTTCAGTCATTAGTCAGAGGGTAGGCAATAGTCAATGGTTTTATATAGACAGGTGGAATTATTACCAACAAGGCACTTTTGAGAGGTTTATCTGTACTGTTTTGTTCCCCTGTCAACAGTGCATGCCAGGACAAGTTTAAAAAGGACATAGATCTGGAATAGCTTTCTTCATCACTGTGCACACCTTTCATCCCATTAAAGTCATCGTTCTTTCATCTGTATAGGACAAAGCCTGGCTTGTTTATGGACTTCTTAATGAATTAGACTAGCTACTAGCTCACATATATAGTCAAACACAACACCTGCTTTAGTATGTACAGTTTTCTATGACATAAAGTGAAAATTAGATCTATTGTAGGACTGACTTTTTTAAAGCTTTCTACAATGATTCCATTTAAACAAGAGCTGAATTGCTAAATGCAGGCTGTATTAAACTGTGTCCTAGTTTTGTAAGAGATACTCTGTGGGCATTGTATTTCACAGGTAGGTTTTTATTACATACTAAAGCCAGCACAATGAGGAAGTGTCACACCATAATAAAATGTGCATCTTAGTAATGGGGGAGTAAGAGTAAGTAGAGCAGTCATTAATAAATCTAAGCTTCAATAAACAAGCTATGTTGTTGGATATCTGTTTGACTTCCAAATGTTAGTCTACTGATATGCTTTCTCTCTTTGAACATGTTTCTCCTTCCATCTAAAAAGTTTTTGTTGGGATTAAAACTCTTTACATATCATAATAAATTACAAGCTATGAAAGAGATGACAAATTCATTGACTTCTGTGGTGTTAAATCAGGGCGGAATTTGTTCAAAGAGTTTACATTTGACCTGGCTAGTTAGGAATCAGAATACAGGTGCTTTATTTCAAGGATAGCTTGAAAAAAAGTAGGTTTATATTGAGCAAGTAGCATTATTGTAATATCATGACAATTAACTAGTTACAGCACTAGATCCAGTTAACTCATGGGCCCTATTCTGTTCTCAGTTACACCTGTGCTGAAGTGGATGGAAATGTCAGGAATGGGCTTAGATGTAAACGAAAGCAGAATTAGGCCACATAGGTCTGCATACCTAATTCAAATAAATAATGACCAGGCTTATAATGGTATTACTATACATTTCATTCATCTGGATTTCATTTAAAAGAAAAAGCGTTTGCTTGCACAACCTTAATTTTAAAATTCAGAAACAGCAACTAATGAGAAAACATCTTGTAGGCTGTGTTGTTTTTTTCCCCTAAAAATAATTGGATTGTCTTTAAGTTGATAGTCTTGGTTTGGTAAATAGTCCTTCCTAGAATATTTTTAAAAAGACTAGTGCAATCAGTTAATTTGTCTCATAGCTGATTATAAAATGGACAAAATTGTTTAATCCTTGAAAAAATGAGAGATTTAAAAAAAACAGAAAATTAGTCATTCTTGGAAAGAGCACATGAAAGTGGCTTTTGTTAATGTAAATCATGAAGCTGAAGAGCCCCTAAATTTCTTTTTATTTCATACCATCTGGCTATCCTTTTTGTTGACAAGTGTTTGGCATGGAGAACCATCTCTTTGCCCTTTAATAACAGGCTTTAACACTGTAGGGTATTAGAAAAAGATTCTATAACAGTTAAAAAATTTCCTTTGGGGAATACTTTATAAAGTGAGCACGGGCTGCAGGCATTTGCAGCTGTAACCTGGCTTGTGTTAAAATTTGGAAGGGGCTGCCTTGCATTCCAGCTCACTACAGGCCTTCGCTGGTGTACAGCCAAAGGTTAATATAGATGTCACACGGTTTTTCTTTGGAGAGCCTTAGATATAAGAGTACGTGTACAGCTGTGTTTTTAGTAACCCTTTCATAATCACTTCTTTTAAACCTCATTTTCCTGCTTATATAAATCAAAGATTTGCAAGGCTATTTGACCTGGATTTGAACTTATTTGATCTTCACGTATTTCCCACTTGAAACAAAGCAGATTAAATCTTGGTCCTGAAATGTCTGCTCATGGTCACATGATTTGGTCCATATATTAGGCCATAACATCGGATTCCCTCTCCCTCCACCTCTGCCCTCTAGGACTGTTACAGTTCTCAAGCCTGAACAGGTATGTCCTGTGATTTTTTCAGACAGTATGGATCTGCCAGTGGTATGGAATTAGTATATGAGGAAAAAGGTTGTAGCAAATGACCTCAAACAAAAATAACGAAATAATGTGTCTGTGTAGAAAATGGCTATCAAGTCGTCTTAGAATGTACAGACCAATCCTGCAGGAAAACACTGAATTTTATTCTAGCCTCCTCATCTTTAAAATAGGCAATGAGACTAGCAGTTAGTTACCTGCCTCACACAGGAGTTGTGCGGACGGACCCATTAGCTAGGGTACTGACTGTAGCTGGCCCTGTGCAGGGTAGGAAAGGGAACTGGGAGGCATCCCATTCCCTTGTACTCCTGCATGCAGTCAAAATCCCAGTCCTTCTGCTTTCAGTGGCTATGTTGGCAAGCAGACATGGAACCCGAGGGCTGGTCCCTTCTCTCCCTGCACCCTTTCCATGGATGTGGCCACAGCAGCATGCCCTCTTCAGTGTGCCCATGCAAAAGATCCCTGGGAGCTGAAGCCCTAACAGCCACAATGAGGTGCTTGTAAGATAATTTGAAAAAGACAAGCCCTGAGGGCCAGATTTTGCAGTCCCGCTGTGGGAGTTTTGCTCAGTCAGGACCACGGTACCTGGCTTCATATAAATCTAAAGACTATATTATTGACCACTGTTTTAGGATATGCAGCTCCCCCTTCCCCTGCTTTGCTTGTGTGAGTATTCTCTGTACCTTCTCTCTTCAAACTAGTCTTAACAGCCTGTTGGCACACATCACAAAAGTCAACCTTTTACATTTTATTTTGTAAATAAGCTTGTGTACAGTTTGGAACACTTCTGTGGGTGGGGAAGGTTGCACAAGTAGTTGGAAACATTAATTAAGAAAAAAGATTATAACTATTAAAGCCTAGTCAGGGCTGTTGACAGGCTTCTTTTAAATAGGACATTGCTATGCTTTAGTTTAATACATTCTGGCAGTGTCACCGGGGTTAAGGCTAATACAGGGATGTGTGGATCCTGTCATGTTATTGTCAGGAGGAATGTGGGGATTAGGTTTAAAAGTGGCGGTGGGTGAGTGGTGCAGCTGTGTACACTTATTATAAAAGATTTAAGTCCCACTGGTAAAATCAATATATTAAATTGCAAGAGCCTCTGTTTTTAGTTAGTTTAAATCAAATATGTTGGTAGTGCTAATAGGGTTTCTATCCTTGGACCAAGTGAAGAAATGCTAATATTTATACAGAAACTGTTAATTTGTGGTTAAAATGTAACACGTTTAGTTTTACACATCTAAATTATTTTAACTTGATGAATACCAGCGAGACACTGAGATGATGGATGACGTCATCTGAGTGAGTGAATAAATTAAGGAAATATTAATAGCGGCCAGATAGAGAGGTCACCTGGTTCTGTACAGTATTAAGAGGACACAGTATTTTTAAGTCCCTTCCAAAGACAGTCAACTTCTTCCAAGCCAGAATTAAAATATTCAGTTAGATTAATAACTTAACTACATGGTTTTTTTGAAAGTATCACCTTTTAAAATAAGTAGACTGTTTATGTTAAAAAAGTTAGTTTTAGGACTAAAGTTCTGATCCTGAAAACATCTGAAGTGAGTGGGAATACTCCATAAGAAAACTCACGTGAATAAAGTTAAGGATAATCATAAATTTTTGTATGATTGGTGCCTACGAGCGGATTTTTGGTCAGATTCTCAGCCGCGTAAATTGGCATAGCTCCACTGGATCTTCCCCCTGCAACTCATTTACACCAGTGTAAATCTAAAGTAACTACACTAAACTTACTCCAGATTTACACCAGTGTAACTGAATTCTGAATCTGATAAAGTGCCCTATGTGGAAATAATCAGCATGCAGTATTTTATTTTGGGGCTTCAATCAGTTTTCTTTCCTAATCTTGGAAACTAATTGTGGAGGGAAAAGGTTTCCCTTACTGCAAATAATCAAACACGAAACAACTCTTATTAGTCATTACTTATCTTTGTAAGTTGAATCCAGGTTGTTGAACTACCACTGAATTCCTGTCTATGTAAGCAAAATTTAACAAATATTGTTTTACAAAAATATGACCTAATATTTTTTAATACAAGACATGTTTCATATGGAGAACCCTCAGTGATGAAAGATTACTGCTATCAAAATATCTGAACCACAGCACAAATAAACAGTATGCTGTAACGATTGTAGGGCCAAATTCTCTGATGGCATAACTCAACTGAAATCAAGAGGTATGCCATCAGATTATCTGCCACCAAGATTTTTTTTTAATAAATGTAAAAGCAAAAGACTTTATGATTTTGTCAATATATCTTTCCTAATAAAAAAAACGTAGCTTGAAATATTTATGAAAATTCCGGTGCTCATTTCTGAAGCCCATACTCTCATGAATAGAACTTCAGGACTGTATTCCAGATGTGATGCTGATCTGATTTACACTGGTGTAAAAATGAGTGTAACTCCATTCATTTAAGTAGAGTTACTCCAGATTTACACTGAGATTAGAATATCAGGCCCGTTGACTTCTACAAGAGTGCATGTGAGTAAGAATGCAGAATTGGCCCAGAATAACATTCTCATTCTTTTAAACATTTGTGTCAGATACATGTTGAGTGCAGTGAAAATCCGTTAGAGATCTTGATTGAGTGGACTGAATTAATGGCAACTCTGAGACTACACGTTTTAGTGTAATTGCTTTATTGTTTTGGAACCAAGATGCTTGCAATCTAGTTCCTGTGCAAACATATTTAACGTGTGTTAATGTGTTTCAAAACCAGACCCTCTCCGCAAAATTCTGCTTTTCATTAATTGACATCAGTAGCATGGTACAGTATTTCAAAGTGCTGGCCAAATATAAACTGTGTTTCTAATTTCCTTACTTTCCTGTGCTTGGAATGCCAATGTTAATTTGTTCCCATGGAAGAGCGAGAGCTGCCAACCACAGTTTTATATAAATGGCTTTACAGTGCAGAGCTGCCAACATTAAATGATACTTAAGAATTTTCATGACAATTTGTATCTAGAGTGTGTGTGTGTGTGTGAGAGAGAGAGAGAGAGAGAGAGATGCAGAGAGAGATAGAGAGAGAAATGTATGGGATGTTTCACAATAGTGCAGCAACAAATCAGCAGAAGAAATGTTTGAAATGATTTATACTTTGTTTAGCTATCAGTTAATGTTTCTTCTAATTTAGGATCCAGTTTGTCTTTCTGTCAAATGTTATACAGCATATTACTTGTGCTCCAGAGATCATCCTTACATAGTGAATTTTGGTGATATCTATCAAGTGTGATTTTCTGGATGCCCTTATTCCTAGTATGCTTTTATTTATTTATTGGTAGCTTAAAACTGCAGTGTTTGTTATGTGATCATTATGATCCGGATTCTGTCACCTGTAAATGCAAGAATAGTACCTCACTCCTTGAGTAGCCCCGTTAATTTCTCTGAGACTAGTCCGTGAGTGAGGTACTGCTCAGCGTGAATACGGGTAACAGAATTTGGCTATATATTTAGATTGTCAGTTTGATTAAAAATACCAACAAAGGGACTACCTAAACCAAATCCTTTGCTTTAAAAAAAAGAATTAAGACAGAGGTACTCATATTTACTTTAACAACATGTACTGTCTCTTACACAAAACAGAGCTAAAGTTTTTATTAAATGCATCTATTTTATTTTAAAGTTAACACGATAAAAACAAGAGTTGGGTTTTTTTCTTCCCAGGAAGGTATTAAAGAAGTACAAACTGTCCATGTTTTAGTGCATTTTTGCTAATGAGTGCAATGATTTTGTATCTCACAGTTTTCCCATTTTATTGGAACAGGTGCAGTGTTCTACCATCTGTGCCAGGGCTGTACTATACCAACAAACAAAGTGTTGTTTTGGTTCAGTAGATTTAAAAGTCTCCTGAGAGTAAAGAAATGAAAGAGAAAGAATTTAGAAAGTGCCTAGTGAAGGAAAGGCACTTCAAGTAATGTGCTTTGTCACTCAAGTCTTCTCGTAAATTACCTTAAACTATTTCCAAACTGTCTGAAAAATTCTATCCATAGAGTATTAAGTTTCTGTTGCATCTCTGAGATCACATGTTATTCTTTACCATCTTTATCTTCCTGGAACTGCTTCCAAGTTAGATTCTTTTGTTGTCAGGTTGAATTAAATTTTATGCGGAGTAAAAACTCTGCCTTGTTTTCAAAGTAGAAGAGCTGTGAATTTTTAATGTTCAGATTTTGCGTTTTGCTAATTCTGCCCTTTTAAAGATGTTACAAATATTCCTCAAAGTTTGTGAAAGCTCATTTTGCAATTAGATCAACAAGCTCATACTTAGCTTATGGCTAAAATAACAACCACCACCACCCTTCTAGGTTCATCTTGAAAGTGTTTAGTCAGTGTGTCTGGAAAGGCTTACAGTTAAAGTGCCTGAAGGGTGGGGATGAGATTTTTCAGCATGCAGCCGGTACTATCAGGTCCACCTGGCCTGGGAAACTATGCAGGATTTGTAGTAGAGAAAATCCTTCTACTTATATCTTCATGGGGAGCTCTTAAGAAACCATACACTGCCTCCTCTTTTTAAAATTAGTATGACCCTCATTTGACTATGTTCCTAATGAGGGAACAACTTCACATAGGACAAGCCCATTATCATACCAGAGGTTGTTTAAAAAAAAAGGGGAAAAAAAAAGAGTCGTCTGTCCATGCATGACTGCTTTCAAATAAGCAAAAGTTTCCTTTCTTTAGCCTTGGTCTTAACGAATCAGATTCTGCTCTGAATTACACCTCTATGCAACCCTATCAATATAAGCAGGCTACGATCTTCATCTCAACTGGCATAAGTTCTGTTGAAGTCAGTGGAGTCAAAAAATTGACAACAGCTGAGGATCTGGCACAGCGTCTGAATTAACTTTGATGGGTTGTAAATCAGGGCACGATTTGACTCCATGAATGCAACCACTGGGCTAAATGCTGCCTTCATTTATCGTATCTTCTTGGAGTCGTGTGATTGAGCACATTCTAACATTTTACCAGTTTGTTGTCCTTACTGCTCAGTAGCAGTGAAATAAAGAAAGACAGGATCTGGAAGGAGTACCAAAAATACTTGTAAAATTACACAGCCTCAAAATTTGTGAGTAGTAATTTAAGGGAAGAGGTACATTTATTTTAGTTGGGGCCTAATCCAGCATTTCTCACATGCCCGAAACTCCAGTTGACTGTAAAGAGAGCTTTGCTCCCGAGTAGAAATGCAAGATCCGGTCTATCATTTTAATAGTACTATAGAAGAGCTAAAATTATAAATAATGAATTCTGTTTCTTACAACTTGGGGGTTTGAATGATTTGTATTATATCTATAAAATCACAAATATTCACAACTAACAAATCGATCACCAGTGGTATTCATTATGCTGGCATGCAGGAAGCTAAGAAAAGAAATCCCAGTTTCCGAGACATTTAAAACTAATTGCTGCTATCACTCAAAAGATGCTGAGCATTTTAATCTTGCTACTTTTATATATTTTATTACTGTGCAGTAATTATAATCCTATAGGGACTCTTTAGAGATTAATAAAGAATACTCCATCTCTTTTCTTGAACCTTGTGTGGTGCTATAAACATTCTGTTGGGTTTAACTTCCTCTTTCTGACCATAGATTTAAAAATTCGCCAATTGTTAAGAGAAGAGAGGGTTTTTTCTTGTTGTTTTAAGAAAAAAATGTAACTTTAGCCTCACAGTCTGTTAGCTACATGGAGCAATAAATGTTTATTTGAAACCAGGAAAATCCAGGGCTGCTAATGCTTGCTTGTTTCCTTCTAGAGGAAACAATAAATGTGCCCACTTGTATTTTAACTGCTTTACCAGTGGGCCCCCTAATGACACAAATATACTTGTAGTAAACTGCAGTAGGGAATAGCTGAAAATAATCAGTATTGATCTCACCATCCATGATAGTGGAAAAAGAAGCTTTTGACTAAAAAGCCATTTAATTCTGGGACCAGGTCACTATAATATCACGATCTTGCCATACTTGGGCCCAAGTGGACTTTATTAACCTACCTGGTGAACCAGTTTCTCTACCTAGACAGGTGAGAAAGTGATGCTAATCGCACAGGTTAGATTCTGTTCCCTTGAAGTGAATGGGATTTTGGCAATTGACTACAACAGCTCTTTCAACTCAGTAGCATGAATTATAATAAAAAAAATTAGGAATGTTGGACTATGTGACCCACAGAAGCCTGTCAATGATTGTGCCACATTAAGGCCAACCCAAGAAATGAGGAATCAGACATGTATTTAAGAATCCAGAATGAAAAATGCTCCAGCAGATCCAAATCTCTTTTAGGTATCAAGAGCCTTTGCTTTACTGATAAATCCAGGAGCATGAGGTGAAAATCCATTTCCCTATAAAGATGTACTATACATGACTGCATTATTTAAGTCAGTGTGCCCAAAGTTTTTGTGATCTTTCCTTTGGAGTAGTGATAATTGGCAATTAAAGTCCGAAAACAAAGTGGTACAGCCCTTGAATATGACATGTTAGCAACAGATCAAACTGGAGGAGAATGCTCTGTGTTCTTGTCTTGTGAGGGACACTTGACTCACTTCCTGCCTAAATGCCGTGGTCTCATTGGTATGCTGTTTTGAATAATGCAGACCATAGGGTGTGAATTATCTTGCATTCATTCATTCATTCATTCATATCAAACTAATTTGGGAAAACTAGAGTACTATGGCAGCTAATCTAATACCAAAGTACTGCAATCAAAACATTGTATCTGAAAAAAAAAATTCTATGATAGGGATTGTCTCCAGGAGCCCACTTTGGCCCAACGTCAGTGAGAGCCTCTTATATTATGTATGGTCGGTAGAGTTAAACTGCTAGCAAATATGTCTATCCCCTTGCATAGATGACTTTAGGAATGGAGGGTAGGCCAACAAAATATGAACTATAAAGAAAACATGGCCTGAAAATATTTTTGAAGTAAAACCCACAAAATGGCCATGATCGTGGGAAACCACCAACCACCACCATTCCACACACAAAGTGGAATTATGTATAGATTTATTTTTGTATTCTTAATTCATCCGTCACAAAATTCCTGAGCACATGTACTAAATTATTAAAATAGCTCATCATTCATTGATCTTTGTCAATGAAAATAATTAATCTTTCTCTTAGTCTCCCTTCCCACAAAGGACTAAGCTTTATGAATAGGTACCATCTCAGGCCAAAGCCTGAGAGAATACATGAGTCTTAGACTGAATATTGAAAGCCAGCTGACTCTGAGCGAAGGGCTGTCTTCAGCTTCCAAACTTTCAAATCCAGAAAGCTGTGAGCAGGCACACCCCAGTTGATCTGATTATCTTGGTGTCGCACAAGAAGAGTGGGGTTTCAAATTAAAATGGGTCATTGGGTTCTACTTGCAGTAGTAAAGGAGACTGACCTTTCTGACTGGCATAACTAAGATGAAATTCTGCTTTCAAAACAGCAGTTGTGAATAATGCATCACTGTATCCCGTGTTCTACATTTCATCCCAACTGAGAAATCACATTAACATCAGTGGACTTTCCCCATATAAAACATGTGGGAAATATGCAATTGAATTCCACAGTGTGGGTCCAAAAGAAGATCTTTATTCTTACTGAGTTTTCACCTCCAGGGCAGATATACCTTTCCTCTGCATAGTTTGCCATCCCCCTGGCACAGCAAAGATCTGTAACCTTCCAGAGACTGCTTGACCTATAAAGGTGCAGATATGTGTTGCTGCACAGAGAGGCTCAAAAGGTCTAATCTATTACTATATTACAGCACAGCTCAGAATGTATACATTCCAAGCTGTAAATTCTATTGATTACAATGAAGGATTGAGATTCTCATCAGACAGTCACATATCTGATATCTCCTGCTTGTTGTGTGATGTCACATGAACTACATTCTTAACAGCACAGGAATTTGGAATCCAAGCTAGGAAACCCAGCAAGCTGGATCATTTAAACTCTGGCAAAATCATTTTTGGATTTTTTTTTAATAACCACAAACCATAAACAGGTCCCAATCCTCAGTGCTTAGATGCCCTCTGTGCTCCTCCCAGAGGGTCTGTGGGGTTGGATCAAGATTTGCTATAATGTTGGGAATACTGTAATTGTAATGACAATAGAACATTTAAGGAGGGATTAGATCTATGTTATTTATCTGGGCAGGTGTTCAGAAGATGAAAGGAAAACATATGAAAATGAAATTAACACACATTTCAATATAAAGATAAAGATATTTGCTTCAATATAAATATTTCCACACAATTCTCCGATACAGTACTTAGTCAACATCAGTGCAGAAATGGGCATATTCCATTGACAGAAATAAGGCATATGAAGGTTCCATTAACTCTCTTTTAAGCCTTGCCAGTGGATATACAATATATATGTGTGCTTTTAGAAGACTTTTATTTTGAACTCATGATGTGAATCTATGGTATTAAAGAAAGCCGAACAATCCTTTATTTAGCTGCACCTGCACCTCAACGCCTAATGAGTTTAGTCTGATGGAATCCAGACTTCAGGAAGGATTATAAATTCTCATTTGATTTCATTTACTTCTAAAATACCTTAAACCAGCTGTACCAGTCCAGAATCCAGTCCCTCTTTCTATACCAGTTTTGCAAATGTTGTTGAGTCCCTTGCTGTAGTAAGTAACTACTATAATATGCACATAGCAATAAGGAACAGAAGGATGTTTGAATAAAATAATCTAGTGAAAAGATAGTTGGTGGTATATAAGCTTGAAAACCACTACCTTGTGAGTAAAGTTTTTTTAAAGTTCTTCATGCTCAGCAAGAAGAATGGAAAATAAATTAAAAAAATCAGAGAACTGAAATCAATATTCTCTTCAATTGGTCCAATAGTAAATACACTAGAAGGGAGAGATGGCTCCAAGCCATAGCATTCTTTCAAGTATAATGATCCTGAGTTGCCATGAGTATATGACAAGATGACTTATTTTAGTATTTGTCAGTAGCAAAATAGCTATAATAGTTGCAAACTTTAGTGGCTATCAGCTTCATAAGAAGATATATGCTCTAATGGAGAATGACTACTTTCATTAAGTAGTAAATGGTTCATTCAAACATGTCATTCACTTTTGTATAAATTTAAACACAGCAGCAAGCTTGGGTACGATCCCCATAAAGATTGGCAGCTCAGGCTGTTTAGTTTGAACAACATCTAACCATCAAATAAATTTGAAACTTTTGAAGTTTGTCCTAACTTAGCTATTAAAACACTGCAACACAACTTTATGACATCCCAGCAGACAGGCAACTGACACATTGTAGAAAACAGTGATCACATTGCAATGCTTGGGTTTCTGAGGGTATAAAAAAGGGATTATCCCTCAGTTCGCTGCTGAAAGCGAGTGGTTGAAAAGAACACTGCCCTCTTGAAAATTTTGGAAGCTTGTGGCACAGGCGTCTTGACCCCCACAAGTGTGACTGTGCAGAGGATTATCTGGAAGAATTCCAGTTACTAATAAGTAACCTTCATTTTCCTGGGTCTTGACTTCAGAATTTCATGAACCTTCAGTGCCATATCAACGCCACATTTTCATGATTCTGACTGTCTCCCTGGTTCGTTAAGGGGGGAGCAGCTCATGAATTGCTTCATGAATTAGCACGTGCTCAGTAGCAGAGCTGCTTAATTTATAGTTGAAGATCCTGAGTTCAAGTCTCAGCAGAGGGCATTCTTCAACTGTACAAACTCCCACACCATTTTCTTTCCTCTACCTATCCTAATGTTGCTAAAGATAAAAAACCTTCTGGGTAACATGTGGGATAACAGGATATGGTGGTTTCCAGCATCATCTGATCTCATCACTTCCTATTGCTGCAGCAGTTCTAGGGAAGCCAAGCGGTTCAGCACCATTCTTCTGAAATCAGACAAGTAAGAACTAGGTTTGCCACTTCAAGCCTAATGGGTGAATATGAGAAAGGGCACAGACACTTTGTTTTAAACTCAGTCTCCAGTCTGTGCATCCTTGGTTGCTAGAGTTCGATTCCATTTGGGAGGAACGTGCTGCTGCTCTAGACATAATTAAACCCATCTTCCCTCAGCCCTTCCTTTTGGTACATGTACAATGACACCATTGTTCAGAGTCCTGCAGCACATATGCTGACTTTAAAGTGTTTAATCTTGTAGTACAGTATTCCATTATTTTTTGGACATCTGCACATAATAGAAATAGTCTGTTTTAAAGGATTTGTTGACAAAGAAATGGCTAATGCTAATGCATGTGCAGACTGAAAACATCTTTCCCAATTCCATCCGGCAGTAGGGCGGCTGCTTCTTTCCAGTCCTGAAGCCTGGCACAGATGTGATACGGACCATTGCCATTAGCACGCTTGAATTTATAACAAGGAGTCAGTGTTTGGAAGAATTTTGGAAGCTCCCTGCTTGGTTTTCAGCTAGGTGATGTTATTGGCAACACAATTTTTATGATGAAAGCTGAAAAAATGAAGTTATGGTTAAGGGGAAAATATTAATTCCAAAGGTTTGTTTCCTTGCAGCACAAATACTGAACCTCATCTGTTTACAGCAATAAGTACTAAGAACTTCTCAACCTCCTGTTTCTAAATGGTGACTCTTGGGCTGGGAATCAGGACTTGGAAGGGTCTGTTCTGAGCTGATTTTATGCCATTAAGTTACACCAGTACGTGAGAGCAGAATCAGGCCCCTGGTTGCTACCCTCATCTGTGCCACTGATTAACTGTATGATTTCAGATGAGTCACTTACCATCTTTGTACCTCACTTGACCCGTATGCATAACTGATGTAACAATAATTACTTTCCTTAGAGGGGTATTATGGTGCGTAATTGTTGCAATACACTTTGAGATTCTAAGATCAGAGCCCAAATTATTATTCTTAAAATTGTTCCATTCTGTACGGTAATTAAGTACTTGGAAACTATGAGCTCGGCACAAAGCCTTCTGCAAAGGGCAGTGTAGATGCAATGTCCCTGTGGGAGCATCAGGAGAGAGCATGCCTCCGGCGTCACAATTACTTTCTGTGACTGTTCTGTGTGCACAGGGGTTGCCTTCTCCATCCTGTGCGGATTGCTCTGCTGGAGCACTGGCCCTAACCCAGGGGCTAATGCAGAAGGGGGACATGACATCAATCCCCCCACTTCTTTCTAAGAGATTTGCTCTCCCAGAAGGCGCAGACGCTACTGAAGTGATCTGCCCTGTGCAGGCCGCTCAAGGAGGAAAGGAGGCCCTCCCTCTCTCCCTGCAACCTCATGCAGGGGCAAATCAGAGCCAGGCCATGGAAGAAAGGAGCTGAGGACTATTTGCAAGTTACTGACACAGAACTTAGCACGTTGCAAGTTTATTCTAATAATGCTAGAGGGAACTTGTGATTTTAAAAGTGGTAGGATGGGAGCCGTGGACAATGACGTGGTGCATTACTGAATTATTTGACGGAGCATTTGTCTAGTAAACTCATCTCACGGATAAAAATCAAGATTGGTTTCTCCAAATAATTCAGTTGTTTTTAGAATGCCCTGGGGAGCTTGGAGCAGTCGGATTCGACAGCGTCCTCCAAATACTATATTAGCACTGTTATAAAAAGGGACACTTCAAGTCAATTATTCGCAATTTAGTACATGCTGTCTACCCTGTTTCCAGAATTCCCAGCGCATGATATTTATTTATTTGCTGTTTCAGCTTCCTAATCTCAGCATGTAAATCTTGTAGCCAAGAGGACTGAACGGATTAAAACCAATCACAGATCCAAATTCTTGCCACTATAAATTTACCACAAAAGCCCAGTAACTCTTGCTGTAAAGCACAGTGTGGAGGGAAGCATGTGCCTTTAGTAGACTGTGGCTTGGAATGTCATTACTGCAATCCCTTTTTACTCTCTTTTGCTTAGATAAATATAGGGACTGATTCAGCACTCCTTGCTCAGCCAAGATTCTCACTGATTTTGGGCATGCAAAGAATGATGAATCTGGCCCATAGTTTGCTTTCTGCAGCCTTGGATCTCTAACTTAAAAAGAAGAGGCCAACATTTTAAAAAGTGACTAGTGATTTGGGTGCCCAGTTTGAGATGCTTTAAAAGGTTCCTGATTTCCAGAAAGAATACCCAATCTCTGAAAATCAGGCCTCATTAAGGTGTCTCAAGTTGAGCATTCCGACACTGAGGCCCCCAAACCAACCAGTCACTTTTGAAAATGCAGGCCTCTGACTTTTTTTTAAATAAACTTAATGCAAGAAATATTCTTGCATAGTATTTTGATTAGATTTTTTTGTATTAAAATTATGCAAGTGTACATCTAATTTTTCATGCAAAAAATCAAACAGTAGATGTACTGGTATCTGTAAAGTAGCTGATTGCATGTGCAGTTAGCCAGTTAGCCACTCAGTCACCCTCAATGTTTGCACAGATAAGGTAGGCAAATATGTACCAAAATGTTCTGAAAAATCTTAGCCGTAGTGATCACCTAAGAAACAATTTCTATTTTTTATAGATCTGAAATTGCTAAAAGATTTCTCCTTCCCATTTCATTCTTCTATGCCTACTTCTGACAGTGGGCCAACAGCCATAGGCATACATGGTAAACATGCCAAAACATGGCAGATTTTTTCACTGGTCTGTGTCTGAATCCCTGATGGGTTTCACAGTCAACTGGGTTGATGACTCTGGAATTGAGCACGTTGTATAAGATGCTGCTGGGGTAGTCGTGTCTTTTGGAATCTATTTTCCTTTGACTTATCTTTCGGCCTCAGGAATTCAGGACCTTTAATCTATTTGAGATTAAAGTCCTTCACAAATCCCTCATGGCCCTTTTTGGGATAAAAGAAGTTACAGACATCCTACTGCACATTCCTCTTCACACTTTTTTTTTTTTTAAACACTTTGTGAATTGGAAACAAGCAACGTTCTAAATTTCACCATACGATAGAAAGTAATCATTCTATTTAGAGATCAGTGAGAGATCAGAGAATTTGATAAAATGCCTTATGCAAAAATACATTTTTAGTGATAATTTTGTCCTGTATATGTTTAAATATTCAAAATACATTCCAAATGCACCATCAAAACATTCCAGGAAGATTAAAATATGGATTTACCAATCCCATGCAGAAAATCTACTCACCCTTTTTTTTTGTTACTAATACTACTGTATTACTACTACTAATTATTATTAAAATACCTAGCTCTTATATAATGCTTTGCATTAATGATAAGTAAAACGATTATGAGTTTTTTCATAATGCATAAAAATGACTTTTCTTAGGTGAGCAGAATTTTGCAATGCCGAATTAGGAAAGCTATTGAAGTTAATGCAAAGACTCCAGTTAGCTCCAATGGGCTTTGAATGAGACCCTTAATGCCTTTGTGCACTTGTTCTTTCTTACAAGCTCACATGAATTGTTGCAAAATTATGCCCCTGGTTCACCGTAACTTTGACTCATGTACTGAACTTGTCAGGACTACAGTTGAAATAGTGCTATCCTGTTTGTCCTAGCATGGTTTTAGCAGAGTTTCCTTGTGAAAAATAACTTTTAAGTGTGGACACAGCCATAGCTCATAACTCTGGCCTACTTGATGTCAGGTATCAAGCGAGGATCCCCATTGTCCGTGTAATCAAACCAGGTGCCCTTTTGATGTCGACAGACTCAACAGAGTTTAGTTTCCATTGTAAAAAGCGTGGTTGAGTATAACTCAGGTTGGCTATGCTTTGTTACAACCCGTGTTGAGCATGGCTGGCTCTGTCTGTATGAGTGGGACAGCCATTTTCCACATGGGTGAATGTGGTCAAGGGGAGCGGTGTTTTGGAACATGAAGTCAAACATGGCAGATTTTTAAGTGTTCATACCATAGAGGATAATATAATCTATAGCACATTGTAAAAAAAAAAAAAATCTCTCTCTACACTCGTCAAGAAAACTGTGCTAGATCTCTGCTAACGTTTGTTAACTTTGAGGTGAAGAAAATAGTGCAGTCTGATATTTTCTCCTGTTAACCTAGGCTATGATCCTGCAAACATGTAGCAGATTGACTCTTTTCTTCTCCTCAGGTAATTGGGCCATTGTATGTCCTTTTGAACACGGAAAAAAGAAATAGCTTCTAATGAGAACAGCAGTGCATGAGCCAAACCGCTTCTCTGACCTTGTTGAAAGACAGAGCGACAGAGGAAATGCACCTTTGAAAGTTTTATATCATTAATTAATAAAGCAAATCTTGATATCTTGCTTATCCCTTCCCTAACTCCAATGCTGACATTATTATAGGTGCTGATGTTCATGTGAACCCCTTGAGTTATAGCATAGACTATAGTTCTAACGTTTTTCAAGACATTAAACACTAAAATCGGATCAGAATGAAAATAGAGGAAAAGAGATAGAATGGTAATCAGAATGATGTGATTTCAAAGGAGCCTAAAAGAGGCTGGCGCCCAGTCCCCTGGTAATTCAATGAGAGTTGATATGCTTAATCCCAGCCTTAACGTCCTATAGCTTGAAAACTTCCAGGCCTGGTGACAAGTTAATATTCCTAGCTTTCTAATGAGTTATATTTTGCCCTAGACATTTTGAGAGAGATCAGACGTTAAAATGTGGTCATTGGTTTCTCAGTCCAGAACTGTTCATTTGGTAGTGAGGTTTAATATCTAGAGTTCTGAACGTGCGACCAGTGTTATTTTCCACCTCTGCTAAAATGAATGTATTTTAATTTTACGAGTGTTATGTCTGAAAGCGATAAAGTTAGGGCTGTGTCAAAACACTTAGAACAATCTGAATCTGTCAAACAGATTTTGCAGCTTTCAAATACCACGGATTCTTTAGTATTCATATCTTCAGTATTCCCAGACATTTGGATCAGGTGCTCAGTCACCATTACAACTGAGCACAGCTATCGAGAGCATTTTCTTTTAACTGTTCCACTGTCATTTCACGATATGCCACGTTGCCTCACCTTGCATCACTGCAATGCAGCAACATAGCAGGTCTGAAGAAACGTAAATCACCAAGATTTCAGAGAGAACACAGGCCCTTTCTGTACTGGATAGCCACACAGGCTATTGTTCAAATTTCTAGAAAATCGAGGGCCAGATTTTCAAACAAATTAGATTTATTTCTGTGTTTGCAACCAAGGCCAACAAGGGGCAGCATTTGCTGTAGCACAAGGGGGGCAGCTTCATAAACTCCACATTTTATCCCCAGACATTGCAAGATACAATATAATCACATTATAATATAAACACATATAATGTTTGATATGCTGCCACAACTTGACCATTCCCTTCGCCCTTGAATTTTTCTGAAATTATGCCCCTGGGCCCCACAAATTTATCTGCTACCATGACAACTAAACCTGCTGCTCTGCTTGCCCCCCCACCCCAATCACTCCGCTGGTGTCGTGTGCCTTCTTTAATGACCCACTGCTCCTCAGATGGGTGCTGCTAGGATCTCATCTGCTCCTCAGCATCTCCTTTTTACTCAGACAAAGGCGCAAGTCAAAGGAGTAAAGCAATGCTTGAAGATCACCTAAAGTTGCTGCAATGAACTGCAATACAAGTACTCTTGACGCCATAACTATGAAGGCACGTGGGGTTCCTCTTAGCCCACCAATTCAACTCACTCTGGGTGAGTGGCTGTTGAGCCCTGAATTAAACCAAATGCCTAAATTTTCCCACATAATTTACATAAACTGAGTATATGCTCATGCAAATGGAGAAAAAGGTGCATTTGCACATGCAGTTACCCAAACTTAATGCATAATTTTGCCAAGTGTATTGTGCACTTATCTTTTTTTTATAATCTGGTCCTAGATGTATTTAACTGGCAGTTCACACTGGATGCTTTTCTTTTTTAAAGGCAGATATTTCTATTGTTTTCACATAAATTATTAAAGTACATTCTCCCATTTACTTTTATATGTGTTCTGTCCTCTTTTTATTTTCTGTCCTCTATTTGACCCAGAGCAGGTGCAGCAGAGAGAGTGGCAATGCCAGCTTGTTCTCACATTTCCCTGCCAATATGTTGTAGCCATTCCGTCATTTGTATCTCAGCTGAGATTTCGAACAAGGGGGTCAATGATTGTGATTGGGCACTTGTCTGCTAGAAAGTGTACTGAGAGCATTAGCTAAACAGCCTTTGGCTAGTAATGATTTTCTCTCACTATTCACCTTGGATGAATGTGAACTCTAAATCTGTAATTGAAAGACTGTATTTCATTAACAGTATTTCCATAGACAAGATAAGCCACCATGATTTCCAAGAGAGCCACTGAAATATAATGACTTATGAATCCCTTACATTAAGTCCCATCAGAATGACTCAAAGATTCTCATTATGGTCTGTTGTGTCAACAGGGATCACAGATATTTTAGGGGGCCTAAAGAAGAAACTACAGTCACATTCAAAGAACTATAACAATACTTTTGTCTCACTGTTTCAGTGAGCACCTTTCAAATACAACCAGACCCTTTTTTTTTTTTCCTTTTTCTTTTTCCTCCAGCTAACACTTCTCAGGCAATTAATCAGAAACGACCACATTGCAGTATTGTCAAAGGTCTAACACACCCCCACCAAAAATAGGAAATTCAGAACTCCCCTGCTTTCCTCATGCTATTGTGTTTATGGTATTGCTGAGATCTAACGTACAGGGCAAGTTTGTCTGTACTGTACCATATGCGCACAAATATCAAAGCACAGCAGCATAAATTAAGGATAGGATTTCAGCTTTCATTATGAAGTATCTTGCTCTTATGAGTTCAAGACAGACCCTTAGTGTTATTTTAGCATAGATTTTCGTGTTTAATTATGTAATAAGATTTGCTGAAGTCATCTAACAGATACTGATTCAGGGTCAATGTTTCTTATAAATTAGTTCTGAAAGGATTTGTTACTTGTGGGTCAGCAAATACATCCAGAGTGCAAAGAAAAAGGGAAAAAACAACAAACACTGAGTTTAAGGGTTTCTTGGGCTTCTTTCTTCAGTTAACTATCCATATATTTTCATGATCTTCAAGACTATATAGCCATAGGAGTGTTTCTCTTAACACTAAAGATAGCCCAAATCAAAACCCCATACCAAACATCCCCAAAGTCTGGGAAAGTTCAAAGTTTGGGAATCTTATCTTCATGGCTCTGGCCCATTATTTTTTCATAGTAGTGGGACAAAATTTTCATAAGACTCAACAATGGAGGTTCCTTAAATGTGTACTTTAGTTATAGCCATAATAGCTTTCCTTTTCATGTGTACCCAATGAGTCAGGCATTAAACAGCCATTTTTGCATGCAAATGGAGGGTTTGAGAAGTCCCAGGCTTTGAACAGCTGTGTGTCTCAAACATTCAGGACAAGCGTGTTCTGAATAGAGTAAGTAAGTAGCCCACTGGCCACTGTGTGATTGCCCTGACCACCCGCCACTCCCCCATGCCCAATTCACAGAGGAGAGTGGTTTGTTATAACCCTTAGCAACAGGACTTGGCTCTTTAGCTCAGGCTGTACAGTAGAGATGGATGCTTTCAGATCCAGACATTTCCAGTTCTCTTTCTGAAGTGTTGGCTAAGATGGTGGTCATCACACATGCATATTCAAAAGGTGCCTGTGTGAGATATATAGCATTCATGCTTACACACCCATTGCATCTTCCTTTGAAAATTCACCCATAAGTGTTTTTGGAAGCAGATATATCTGTATATCCTAATGTTGGAACTCTCTGAAAGGCACCCTACCGGTGATGTTATCCATAAATATAATTAAAAACGCCCAACATAATATCATTGACTCAATAGTTGTGGTTACAGGATCCATTCTGTTCTAACATCTCTCTCTTTACTCCCTTATTTATGCACAAACAAATTCCTCTGGGGCTGAAATTATACTCTTGAGTTGAACAGTGAATTTTATTTTGCTGGGAATAGTTTTGAGGAAACTGGTCAAGGCATTTTTAATAATCTTGTGCTTAACACTCGTGGCACTTTCATCTTCAAAGCGTTTTATGTCATTAATGAATTCTCACACCACACCCCATGTTCAGATATAGGGAGATCAAGTGACCTATATAAAGCTACATCGGGCGTCAGCTGCAGAGTTCGGATTAGAACAAGTGCTTTTGGAGCAATAAGTGTGTTCATTCAATATATGTTCAGAATGACCCACATGCTAAAGCATTTACTGAAATTGATTGCCTCTGTCTTGGAGAGGTTAGAGGGAGTTGAGAGGGAAATACAAAAAAAGTCTGAATTAAGATGAATCCCAATTATTACTGTCAACTGTAATGGTGTGTCCCTTAAAGGTGACCATCCAGCAGTAAATTGAGAGCCACAAAACTGCTACTAGATAATGTATGAGTTGAAGAGGAATGTAAAGCCAGCTGTAAAATAGTATTGAACCCACTTGTGTGTGTGTGGTTGGATTTCCTCCTTGATTCCACAAGACTATCCACAGTCTATCCCACTGCAAGGGAGGGCCTCACTGGTGCTTCATCAGTAATATTATAAACCATTTGTACAATATAGCACTACAAATGTAAAAAGCACTTTATATATTGAGCCCTGAATCTCTTACTTTGGTGTAAATAAGGAATAACTCAGCTGAAGTCACTAGATTTACATCAGTATAAAACCTGCTGTGAGAAAAGAATCAGGTCCATAGAAAGAGAATCCTTCCTTGCCAAGAGAATATTCAAGTTAATTCAGCAAAAACAAGAATCCTGTAGCACCTTAAAGACTAACAAATTTCAACCTGCAAGTCACTTAGTTGCAGCCCACGAAAGCTTATGCCCACAGAAATTTTAGTCTTTAAGGTGCTACAGGACTCTCGTTTGTGCTGTATACAGACTAACACGGCTACCCCTTTTAAAATTAGATTGAATGAGTTGTGTGTTAGAGGCAGTGAGATCTAGTGGATGGAGCGCTGGACTAAAGAGACCCTGGTTCTGATCTCAGCTCTCCCACATGCTTTGTGACCTTTGGCAAGCCATTTCATCTCCTTGTGCCTCTGTTTCCCCAACCTTCCTTTGTCTGTCTTCTCTATTTAGGTGGTAAATTCTTCAGAATAGAGGCTGCCACTTAAGCTCTGTTTGTATAGTACCTTGCATTCGTAGGGATCCTTGATCTCAGTCACAGCCTCTAGACATTACCATACTACAAACATTTGCCATTTCAATTACAGTGTACATTGTAAGTCCTTTGTACTCTGACCAAGTTATACCTAAGTTCTGCAGCAAGGCTCCTGTTTTTATTCTCTAGTGGCATGTTCTTCAGCAACCCAGAGTGCAGTTAAAAAAAAACCAAAAAGAATTTTAGTGCATTAAATGTGAACTTGAATGATAAAATAGTGACACTGCACATATTTATTTTTAAATTAAAATTCACTTTGTGCTGCCATCCCATGTCCCGTCTGCAATGTGCCATACATTGAAAACACACAATTGCAATGTTAAGAACTGTTGTGAGGAAGCTAGAATTTTGATAGTAAAGTAGTGTGAAATGGGGCATTTGACATCCAGGAAGATTTGGAGGTGATTTGCACTACTGGCACTCCAGAGGCAGAGGTTTTAACACAGAGGAGCGACTATGTCTCCTCTTTTTCCTCCCCTTTGCTGGCAGAGGATGGAGGTGACTTAAAAGACTTTCTGGGGGAGAAGCTTGGAATCTTTACACTTCAGAGTTAACACCCTGATGATGAGTTTGATACTTCACACATCTCAAAGCTATTATCACAGGGTGTCAATATGCAGATTAAGAAGGTACTCACTTTGAAGGTTTTTGTCGCAGCCTTAAGGGCTAGAATTGGTTACAAATGAAAGTTTAGACACTGTGGTAGAGAATTCTGTAACTTTGTTGATTCTGTAACAAATTCTATTTCTTGAGAAAGGTTCCAAGAACTGGAGCATCTTCTGGTGGGATTTCCAGAAGTACTCAGTGTTGGCTCCCTCTGCTGCCATTGTTTCAAGAGTCAGTGCTTCTGAAAAATCCTACTCTTCATTTTTAGATCCTTCACACTGCAGCTTGCACATTACTAATGGCAAATGTCCAGAAAGAGTGGTCCAACAGAGCTCTGCCAAAAAGCATAACTCGACAATAGTCCGCATCACTGAATGCACGGCCTGGTGGCAAAATTGTTTCAGAGACAATACAATCACTATTCCAAATGTGCTAAAACTAGTAAGAAATGAACAGCAGGATGTAGTGAGGTAGTCAAATTTTAGATTTCGATTTCCTTCTTCTATCGTTGCTACTTGCAAGTTACTTGATAGACAGGAAACTAAACAAAAGCTGGTGGCTAATAGGCTGTTTTTCTGTTTCAGTGGAGCAGGACAAAGCGTTCCATCATCAGCGCCATCACCAGCGGGAGTTCAGGTTTGATCTCTCCAGAATCCCAGAGGGGGAAGCAGTGACTGCTGCTGAATTCAGGATATATAAGGATTACATCCGAGAACGGTTCGATAATGAAACGTTCCAGATAAGCGTCTACCAGGTACTGCAGGAGCACCCAGGAAGGTGAGTGACTGACAAGAGCATACGGAGAATACTGCATAACTGTCCGTGAAAGTACAGGGCTAAATTAGGCTCCTAGTTAAATCAGTGTAAATCCAGACTTAACGTGAAGTAACTCTGGATTAATATCGTCGGGTAGCCATAAGTAGAATTTGGTTTCTTTAGGAAGAATGTATACTTTGTTCCATTTTAAAGATTGTTAGTACCAGAACTTTAGGAAAAGTGTATTTATATAATTTTACATTTTGGGTTAAAGATCATTTATTATGCTTGAATGCCAAAAAATTGTAATAGTCTACAGCCTGGCACCACTCAGTACTCTGTTAACCCTCTGATTGCCGAGTGTGGTAATTACTCAGGGATTACATAGCTTCCTGGGATGACATTAAGCACAGTGCGAAAATTCAGTAGAATGTGACTACAGCATATGTCTTAAGGAAGTGCATAAGTGCCGCTGTTCTTGGCATGTCTGGAGTATCCACTAACCCTTAAGTAGTAAAGCAGAGATGGGAGAGAGGCACTGCATACATGTTTCTCTATTGGGGGAGGGCTGGGAGAGACAGATTGAATCATAGAGCAAGTATTTTAGGATTTTAGAAAGAACTGCCCTCTTCCTCCTGATGCTAATGGATTCTGAAGTGGCAAAACCACATCTGAATACTTCTTCTCTAACCCTATAGGATATCATATTTACTGTTCTTTATTACAGGAGGCATTTCAGATCCCTAATTAACACAGACAGATGACACCATGCTCTTTATATCAACTGATTGTTTGTGTGTGCGCGAAACTACAAGATGAGCTATTTAATCCATTCCAAGCAATTATTAATGTACACCATGCTCCCTGACAAATTCTCCAGGGAACTTGAACAAGAACATATGTTTAATTTTCTCATCTGTTTTTAGTCCCAATTAATCAGCAACCTCAAAACCATTTATCAGTAACATTAAGTCGGTTGCATTTGCACACATCTCTTTTATACATGAATCCCACTGACAGTAGCAAAATCCTTCCTGAAGTTATGCACATACAAAGTGCTTCACAAATATTGGTCAGAAAGTTATTCTCCAGAACTACTTAATGTGTACCAATAACGTTACACATGCCTGAAATAGGGCTATTATACAGCCAAACAACCAATCTGAAAACAGGATGAACAAAAAAGTAGTCCAGTGAGGATGTTTTTAACTATTTATTATAGCTAGTCAAAAATGCAGAGAAAAGTAAAACAAGGAAACTTGCTTTCTGAGTAAATGTTCATTTCAGATTTATTCTAAACACAAAAGTTCTCTTTTCAATCCTGGTTTGCAATGTGCGAACCAAAAAGCGTGCTGGCAGAAGTTGGAGGATATGTTTATTGCCCCAATTCTGGTTACCCTACTCAGTCACACAGGAATTTGAAGAATGGCATCTCCAAAGGTTCTTTGCCACAGACTTTGCAGAGGGGTGTAACCAGACATGGCCACGTGAACTGGGGATGGTTCACGTGCACATGTATTTCCCCATAGGCAGCTACATGAACTGAGCAGTGGTTCTTGCGAACGGTCCCTTGCGCAAGGTATTCTTACTCCTGAAAGCAAAGAACGTGAGAGAATGGATGCACTGCCTATATATGAGTCCATTAGGTAGGGGAGATGTGTTTGGGGAAAAAGGATGATCTTGTAATTAACACGTGCCAACCTCTGTAACATGTAAACCACAATACATAAGATGAGCAGGCACACGGGGCACCTGCTCTCTCCACGGATTTTGTGAGGATTAAGGACCAAGACTGATGGCTAAACTCAGTTCGGGTATAAGTGTGTGCATCTCCATTGAATTCAATAGAATTCACCCACTTAATGCAGGATGAAAATTGGTTACAAATGCTTTGAGCTGCTGGTAATCAGTAGAATGGCAATATTTTGAAAAACACTGGTCTGTAAGCCTTTTTGGAAGTAGATTTTTAAATACAGAACGTGTATGCATCTGAGCTGGAAACGCTACATTCTATGTCCCATTTTCTCATGCTGCTCACAAGACTGATGATCTGCCGCTTGGGCTCTCTTTTTTATCTCCTGTTGCAACAAGATCAGCTTTTTTTAGCCACAGTAGATATGCATGGAGGACATGTGACTGATACGCATAGCAGTGTGATCTGTTTTTCTAGCTGAACATCTGGCTCTTTAGCTAGCATTTATAGGGGCTCCATAAAAGTCTTTGGGATACTTGAGACATAGGCAGTCATGGCTCTTGAACTGTCTGTTTCATCTGGAGAGCCATTTCCTGTTGACCTTTCTTGAGTAGAGATGGTCAGAAGACATAATATTTTCACAAAAATTGTGAAAATGTTTTCTCTGCTTTGCATTGAAAATATATTTCAGCTAAAATTTTCCAACCAGCTCTGCTCTTGACCATCTAGTCAGATTAAAGCTGGATAAACGGTCCAGGCTATCAGGTTATTATGTCTCTGGGCAGGTGGAAAGAGAAAGCAAACATGCTTACACCTTGGTTTCCTTCTTGTTTCTCTTTCTAACCAGGTTACAGAACTTTGAGTCTCATGCAATTAACATTAAAAAAAACCATAATAAAAATCTGCATATATAAGCAAAGGTTCTTTTACTTAGAGCATGACAGGAACAGTGTCCTCTTAAAGTTAAACACACAGATGAACTGGCCTTTTTCTCTTCCACTACTGTTGGAGTCTTCATAATACCAACTCGACCATTACATAAAATTGTAGTAATGAATGAGAAGGGCCAACTAACAGCAGATTCTTGCCTCTCCTGTGACTTGCCTCACATGTACTAGCACACAGGAGCCCACCTCTATATTATACAGACACAATCTTCAGCCTATAGCATCCTGTCACCTTTCTAATACAGTGGAACAACACCAGTTCAACTTCAAAGGAGCCTCTGCAGCTCCAGAAGCAGGATTTGCAACCCCGTAAATATTTCTCCTTTGAAAAGTATTCTATGTACGCCAAAGGCTTGGTTTTCAGCTATCAACCAAACCTCTCTTTTTATGGATGCAATTTTTCTCCCTGTATTTGTTCACCCGCAATGCAGATAAACCATAAGAATGGCCATTCTGGGTCAGAGCAGTGGTCCATCTTCCAACGGTGGCCAATGCCAGATGCTTAAGAGGGAGTGAACAGAACAGTGCAATTATTGAGTGATCCATCCCCTGTCATCCAGTCCCAGCATCTGGCAATCAGAGGCGTAAGGACACCCAGAGCATGGGTAAATACTAGTAGTTGAGCAGTTAATTCCCCGCTTTGCAAATTCAGACAGGTTGATAGATATCTAACTGGTCATATTTGTACCTGCAGTTCATTGTGGGTGCAAAATGAAAGCCCAGTTCTTTCTGGACAGACATAGTTGCATCCACAAAATAGGACCCATATCTGAAATTCTGGGCCTCGCTAATATTATTAACATTTGAATGTATATTGGAAACTGTCAGTTCCCCGTCCCCTGCATAACGTGCATAAAGCAACCATATTGGTGAAAATGAGATCACTGCTATATTCTTTGAGTCAAGACTGATGCCTTTCTGGAAGTTATGCTTTAGCCAAACATAAGTTCTGATTTAGTAAAACACAAGTTATTGGGCTCAAGACAGGGGTAACTGGGTGAAATTTAATGGCCTGTGATATACAGGAGGTCAGATTGGATGATCTAATGGTCCCTTCTGGCCTTAAACTCTATTAATCTAGTAATTCGTTGCAAGTTGCAGTTTCAGTGTTGGCACAGTTCCCTCTACAAAAGTATATAAAATGTTCTTCAGGCTCAGAATATCAGGCACTGCCCTGAAGCAACGTCTTGAATTTCATAAACACTGTGAAGGCAGTTGACCCTTTGACTGATATAACAATGTCTTAAAGTTTCCTTGGGCCTAATTTAGTGTCCAGTGATTCATGTCCAACTCCCATTTAGTCTTCATGGTTCATTCACCTAAGAACTTGGGAAGGAGTTTTGCAAATGCAAGAAATTGGATCAAGTAACATGCCGTGCAGCATGACCTAAAGTCCCTATTTCTGGTTGCACAAACAATGCTAGTGGAAACTAAAGTTTACAACCAGGGTATCCCTGATTATACAAGCATAGTTTTAGCTCCTTGTCAGCGTCAAAGGAAAACTCAGTAACTCCTTTAATCTCTGAGGGTTGGAGAGAATGCACGGTAAAGTGGATGAGTGGGTAAAAGGTGTTGAAGGTAGCTTATTATAGATACTAAAATATTTTCACATAAAGCCACTTTCCAAAATAAATTGGGGTCAAGACGGTATCCGAAAATAAGATGCAAGAGGAGAATATTAGTCCATTTGGGGAGTCTTGGGAGTGTCCTGCACCCCAGTTTGAAAAGATCTGATACTGTTTGCAGATCACAGTCTAGTAGGATATGGATCTGAGAGTCTGCGCATCATTGCATTTATTCTGGTACCATACATAGATTTTTTTTTCTAAAGTCAATATCTGTTCCCCAAAAGCTCTCTTTCCCAGGTGGGATGTAAGGGCCAAGAAACAGATTTTCAAAGGTTCTTAGGTGCATAAAAATGTAAATAAGGCAACCAGTGGGACTTTCAAAAGCACCTAAGCAAGTTAGGCACCGAACTCCCATTAACATGAATAGGGGTTAGTCACCTAACCATCTTAGTTGCTTTTGAAAATCCCAGTAGGTGCCCATCCATATCTTCAACACCTAAATTCCTTTGAAAATCCTGTTCCCAGTTTCACCACTGGTTTCAATGGGACCAAGGTTTAGCCTTATGGGAAGAAATCCTGGCCTTACTGAAGTCAGTAGCAGTTTTGCTATTGATATGAATGAAGCTAAGATTTCACCCTAATTAAAATGTAGTTGCTACATGTTCACCTTGCAGCTGTTACCCGTCAGTCATTTCCAATAGCTGCATATTTAGTGTGCTAGCCCCACACACTTGCAAGAAAAATAAGAGGTTGCCTCATGCCTTCCATTGTTTGACATGCATCTGAAACATTTTATCTTTTGTTTTAAAATGTGCCAACCTTGAGCCCACCCACTCCAACTTGGCACCTATTCAATGAAGTGTCTCCATCAGGGCGTAAGGGATTTAAATGTGTATCTCCAATAACCATTAAAGCTCTTGACTCTCACAAGAACTGTGTGGGTAGATTTTAAAGTAACCAGTGTGATTTCTCAACAGATCTGAAGTCGGGTGGGAGGATGGTACTACACTGTGAAATTGGAGGGTTTGTTTTATTGTAGTGTTCCCGGCCTCTAGCAGTGTTCTCCAATTTCTGGACCAAATGTTAAAAAGGCATCTAGAAATGCACCTACAATATTTGGAGCATTTCCTTTGTGCACACAGATCGAGTGACTGGGCCCATATCTGTACATGCTGGTAAGCACACTAGCAAAGGCCCACTGACCATGCTACTGAGACTGGTTCACTATTTAGGAGCACTCTTGTGAGCAGCTGCAGCCTGTAAACCCATGACAAATCTCAATGTCACTTAGCAAGACAAGGCTCATCGCAGGCACTTGACTAGCTGCAGGAGGCATTTTGCACATCATGGCAGGTTCCCACTCAGCCAAATGATTCACTAATGAAAAGTGAGGCACAAACCCCACTCCTGAACAGCAGTTTCTGCATTTAAAATATTAGCTTTGTATAGTCTTCGCTGCACTATTCCTACTACGTGTGGAAAATACGTTGTGCCTCTCCACAACAAGATGACGGCTGCCAAATTTTAAGCTGAGATTTGGAACCCAGACTTTACGTGGTATCCACATCACTTCCATAAACAATGAATGCAAAAGGAGCTAGGAGTGAGATCATTTAGCAGTAGACTTGGTAAAATTGGAACCTGCTGAAATCTTGATTGGAATTTTTTCCTGGGGCTTTAAGAAATTTGGCCAGCTGGGTTAAAATACAATCTTCCCACCACCACCACACATTTTTTCATTTTTGTGCATTTCTGCACTTGTTGACTCAGTCGGAGTCCACCTGGCTAAAACCCACCAGGAAAGGCTAGCAAGAAGTGCTAGCAATATTACAATGGAAGCTTTTTTTTTTTTTTTTGGGTGATTTGTAACCTCTCTCTCTAGCCTCAGGAGGTACAACTGAGCATGCGTATTTTGGTGGCAGAGCATGAGTTAGCCAGGAGAGCAGATAGAGGTTTCAGTCCTGGCTCTGTTGCTGACTCACCAGCTGAACTGCAGCTAGTCATTTAACAAACTTAAATTTTAACTTTACCTATACCTCCTATACCTCATTTCCCCCTTTGCAAAATGGGCTTAACAACCCATTTTTCAGGTAAATTGGGAGGCTTGATCCATATTTAGGAAATGATCTGAAGATGCTATAGAATTGCCAGGCTTTGTTATTGTATTATTTTGAATTCCCACTTATCTCTAAGGCACTGGTAAATGCCACTGTACCTGTGATGAGACATTTTCTGGACTATCAGTTAAGGACTGGAAAGGGTAATATTAGAACTGTCACACAGCATTATCATAGGTGCTCTCCAGAATAGCCAGTTTTTGCTCAAAACATATTGCTGCTGTATGCAGCAGTATTTGTTTGCCCTTGTCTGGGGTCTGTTACTGACAGGATATGTTCAAGTGAGTTGTCCGGAGGACCCCTAATTTACTAAGAGGACAGAATTTCAGCCAGTTAAACAAGTCACCTCTGGTCTTACAACATACTGAAAGCGATCAACACTCCTTGCTTCTTTCCTTCCTCCTCTTCCATTTGCCCATTCATCCTCTTATCCATTCTTTTGTTTGATTTGGAAATGCTCATTAACGCATTTTTAAAGTAATACTGAGGAAAAAAGAGGGATAGGGGAGGTTGAAAGAAGAAAATGGAGGCAAAGAAGAGAGGCAGTTTTCAGTATAAATTTAGGGGTATCCCTCTATTTTATAGCATTTGACTCTATAATTGTAAGATTTTTGGTTACTATTCACCCTTGCTACTGCAGTCCTGCCAACTCACAATTTCACTGTGCCTCTCTCAACAATTAGCGTTCTAGAAAATCTGGAAAACGTCCTGAGCATATCCTAAAAGTTCAATAAAAAAGAAAAAGAAAAAAATCCAAACTTACTATTTTCAACAAAAACCCTCATGATTTTTGAGCCAGTCTCATGATCTTTGAATTCATGGTGTTGGATACAAGTCATCAGAATTGCCAAGAGGTAACATATCTTCAGATAGTTGCCACTCAGCTAAGAGACGAATTCCTTTGCTGCGTTTGTTTAGATATTGGAGGCAGGGGAGACGACAACCAATATCAAGGGCAACTGAAAGCTTGGCAATAAGAGAGAATGCATTGTTTGGTGTTTAGAGAATGGGAATGACTCTCACGTGAGGTGCGTTCACAGCCCCACTGCAGACTGTCTTGCTGTATGACCTGCTGCAAGCAGCCTTGGCAATGTCTTTGAGCTGTCAAAATAGAATAAGAGTGGGAGTTCGGGCCTCTGAAAATCCCCTTCTAAGTTACATGTCAGAGTGGAGGAACCTGGGTTATAGTATAGGTGAAATACTTTGAAGAGACATGCAAGTAGAATCCAACGTTGTTCACACATAGTATATTAATAGTAACATATTGACGATTGAATTTCTAATTCATAATAATTTTAACATGTAACTTGCTTGTTTCCTTTGGGTGGTTTTTTTTTTAAACACACTTCTCACTCCACTTTCTGCTGCTTTTCTCTTGACTCATAGACCAAGTGGCATATTTTTCCTGCCTGTTGTTCCCTCTTTCCGTGTAGCCATGTGTGTTCTATCCCCAGATTGTGCTCTCTCTCTCTCCCCCTTCCCTATCATTTTGTCTCCCAATTTTCCCTCAAGTCTCACTGCTGCCCATTCTCTTCCTTTCTCTCCTAATGCACCCATCAATTTTTCAGCCACTCACCTGTATCCTAGTTCACCCAGAGCCCTCCCACACCCACCCCTCCCCCCTTGTACCTTTTCTTTCTGCTCCTTACTCTTGCAGCAACATGCAACAAGAGGAAAGCAATTGTGCTGGTCAGCACAAGCCAGCTCTGACGTCCAGAAAAATGACAGACCTACTAAGGGAATGTTCTGGACTACCAGGCAGCCATCCAGGTCTGGGGGCAAGTCACCTGCAGCCAGATTTTCAAGAATGTGCTGTAATTTTGGATGCCTCGGTTTTCTGGTGTTCAGCCTCAGAAAACCCCAGTTTTCTGAAAGTGTTAAACTCCCATTCTCAGAACTAGACCTCTTTAAAGGAGTCTCAGATTAGGCCCCTCAGCACCTAAAGTCAGTAGTCACTTGCCAGCTGCAGGTCCTGAGATTTAGAATGGATATATGTTTGCCACACCCATTGACTTCATTTGGAGTTGCACTGCTGAAAATATCTAGCCCATAACTCTATGTCCAAATTAATCTTTTTTGAAAACTGGGGACAATCCTTACTTCCACACCTTCTGGGAGTGGTGTCAAGTAGTGTTCACAAAGGTTCACAAAGTGTAAGGCCCTTGAAGCCCTCAGATAAGCATAATTAAAGCAGTACAGCGAACATAAGCAACTTCTGAGAGTCCTGACTGTACAAGCTTAGTTCACAAAATTGTGAGTGTGTTCTACATCTGTTTATATGTCCATAGTTAGTAGACAAGGTCTCAGGAAACGGCACTCAAGAATACGTAGCATAGTTCCTGGGTTTTGCAGGACTGATAAAACTTGTAATGTACAGCCAATGGTTGCCTCTGTGCAGCTTTTAACACATGAACAGTGGAGCGAGCGGAGGTTAGATTGAACTGGCGCTAAATCATGTTATAACTCTTCGGGTTGGAGCATGTAAACAGAGCCCCTTCTGTCCCCCTCAAAAGGAAAGAATTATAAAGAGGGCAAGTTTGGGAAGCATACAGAATTGGTGTCTCAGAATGCAAAACTGTTAATTTTGCTGTGAAGCAGAGTGAAACTGCTTCTGTATTTTAATGTAACTTGTCTAGCACTTCTGTTTAAAGAGCTTGCCTTGCCATCAGATAGTTGCGGCTTTGATTATATTTTGCCATGTGTCTTTAGTAAGCAGGCCATTTTATTTAAAGGGCAGTTCTTTAACAAGATGTTTCTTTTAATTGGAAAAAGCACTGGGCTCTGATGAGCCTGAATATTATGCTTGCAACACCATTCAGGTTTGCATCCCATTTTTTGCCATTGGTTGCAGGCCAGAATGAAAAGCGCTAATCCATTAATACTGTGAACCTCTCCAGAGAATATTTGACACAAGCCCTTTTTGGGTCTCAACGTTCCAAGTGCGTGTGGGAAGGATGATTCTCTTTAATATGTCCCTTTGATCTCTCTTACTGAGGATTTCCCCTCCAGGCCTATTGTTTGCATATTGTTGTAACTACAGGCAAGCAAATACTTTATACAATTTCCCATACTGACTCACCCCCCTGCACTTGATGCATCATGTTGTTTGGTTACCCTGATTGCATCACATCAGCCTGGGAAGCTTAAAGGCTGGTTTTTCTGAGTAATAATATTGCAGGATAGCAGTAACTTATTATTGCTATTATCTTCAACCTACAACCCACAAAAAAGAAAAATATCAAGCAAGCTTCATCTCTATTAAGTAAACTGTTTGTGAATCATGGGCTGCAGGCAATGGGCAAATCCTGCAGTGTGTGAACATAAAAGCCTTTTTCTTCTTGAACCTTAGAATCAGATACTGGCCTGGGTCACAAGTGAACACAAGTGTAGTGTTCTCTCATCTTTGTCTTCTGTGGGATGTATTTTGTTGTAACTTTGTTATAACTTTCAGCCCTAGTGCCATCTCACATTTGTGAAATTGATTCACACATTCCGTGATCCCCTGTACACAGGCAAGAAACAGCATTGTAGCACAGTCCCCAACAAGAAGTGAGATTGGGATGTATGGACAGAGCCTAAAGCCTGGCTTTTTCCATAAGCAAACACGTTGTTTGAAAGAACAAAGTTGATTTAAGAGACATCTTATCAGCCCTCAACTGCAAGGAAATACCAAGTTATGGGACTCATCTGGACTGCACCCCAATACCTACAAGCAGCGCACTTGTAGTGAGAGCAACAGATGCTGCATCTTCACAAGGAACTTCCTTCTGCCTCCAGCTCATAAGATCTCCCTCACTGTAGAACATGTAATATTAGTTAGAGCCCCAGAAACACTGCAAATGTTCCACATTAACACATGCACAGGTGAGGAGTGTTGTGCGTTTGTGGGGGAAATATGAAATTGTACTTCCATAGGCATATGGTGATGTGGTCAATTGTCCTTCAGGGACTGGAACTGGATATTTAATTACATAAACCCCTAAACAGCTGTCCCATGGCAACTACTGAGGCTCTATTTTCTGCTCTGTTAGACTCTTATCTGGGGCAAGTCACTGATTTTGGTGCCTCAGTTTCCCATTTGTAAAACAGGAAGCATAATACTACTTGCGTATGAGACGGGTAAAGTTCATGTAAGTTTTTGAGGCTCTCAGATTGCTACGGCAATAGGGGCCATATAAATCCTCTTATTTTAGATTTGTGTATCACACGATGTTCCAGACAAATAAGGGACTAAAGACATTTGTACTGAAAGTCTATAAAACAGATTAATCTGGCCCTCCTCAGGCTTATGGGACACAATAAAAGAACTTTCCTTTGCAAGGTTTTTTCTTTACTCAAAAAGCTACAGTTACTCTCCAACAAGTTGTCACATCTGCACACTACAAAATATGAAAGAATCTCCTACAGGGCTTGTCCAGACACCACCGTGGTGTCTCCATCTTTCTTGTAAAGACTTTTTTCTTTTGGAGGCAGCTAAACCATTACCCAGTTTTCTTATTATCATCATCATCCAAGTTACTTAGCATTGGCTCTCAATGAAAGAGATCCATTCCTTCTCAGAACCTTTGAAATCCTTGTATTTTACCAGATTTTCAATTGCAGCTCAGAGGTAAATTGTTGAAAACCCAAAATGATTTCTACAGCTCTGTCTGAGTCCTTCAAATACTCTCCAGTTCTGATTAGTTTTGATTTCTTGTTCTGTTTCTGGTTGCCAATAATTGGAGTGTGTCTATAGATTTAGGTTTAAACAATAGATTGAAAGGACATCGGCAGACAAGGTAATGTTGCCTTGTTGTCCTGCAGAGATCATTGCCTTATTCAATTGTGTGGCGCCTCAATAGATTAGATTTGTAGACATTACGTATATATTAGTGTTTGCAAAAGGCACACATAACCATGCTCCAATTTGCTTGCACCATTGCCATGATTATGCAAACAGTCAAGTTATTAGGCATGGCAAAGGATAATTAGGTGCATTTGAATGCCAATTATCCAGTTTCAGGTGCAAACACAATAACTGTTCACATATTTGCCTGGAAAACATTTTTTAAAATTACATTAGTAGAATTAGCTGTAATAGTAAAGCAACATGCATGCTCCAAGCCACCTCAATTCTACTTCAATCCATCCTCCCATTGTTCAGGAAAAAAGGCACTTGGGGTAGGTCTTCACTCACTGTGGCAAATTCGGCACCACTGGATTGATTGAGCGGAAGCAGAGACCCACTCAGTCGATCCGCAAGTCGACTGAATAAATCCACCCCTGGAAAAAGACGGACTCTGAGTTGACGGGAGAGCATTTCCCAGCAGCGTAGGACAGTGGAGTGCTGCGCTAATTAGAATTTAGGAAGTTGATGGGAGATACGCAAGCTATGTAGAGTAGCTTGCCTATCTCCTGTTGACTGCCTCCGAATTGCACAGCAAGTGTCGAGCAGGCCTTAGGTTGGTATAGTTTTCTTTCTGTGGCATAACTTGTATATTGTGATAAGGGCTACCAAGCGTGTTGCTTAAAGCACCAACTTGAACAGTTATTTACAGTAAATGATTTCCCTTTGACTGTCCAGGTAAATGAGATCTGTTTCTTTATTCTTCAGGGATTCAGATTTGTTCCTGCTTGACACGCGAACAATTTGGGCTGCAGAAGAAGGTTGGCTGGTGTTTGATCTTACAGCAACCAGTAATCACTGGGTGGTAAATCCACAACATAATCTCGGGCTGCAGCTATCAGTTGAGAGTATAGATGGTAAGTTTCAGACAGTAATGCCATCAAAAAGACTCATTTTGGCTATAGGAATCCAGTCAGGCCTAGTCTGAATGCAACCGTAGTCATTTGAGTATGATTTCTTAAGATTGTCTTGAATTTTCTTAAGATGCAGATAGTGGAAAAGTGTTACATTTACACTATTCACCCACTGCTACCACCATGCTGTATTTGAGCATATCGAAGTAATAACCACCTGAATTCAAGACAATCATTTGTGCCCCAATCCAATAAAACCGTGAACACATGCTTAATTTTAAGCATCTCAAAAGAAACTATTAAGAGGCTTAAAATTAAGCTTTTGCATTAGTGGATCTGAGACCTAATTTGCACACACCTGTACAATGATTGTATGTGCAATCTAGCAACTATGCACATGACTAATTTGCACATGCATTTATTTTATTTGTACTTGAAATCCTGGAAACTGCACAAATAAATTGGCCACTTATTTGGCACAACCAAACCTATAAATCCTCTGGCCCTAGTGCTTCACTGTTCAAAATTGATTGGAAAAATTATTTACTAAATGGGAAAAAAAAAAGTGGTGTCTGTGTGGGTGGGGAAGGAATTGTCAGGAAACTCTTAATTGCCGAGTTTCTCCAGTTATGTTACATTGGAAAGTGAGAAACTGTACAGGCTAAATCCTCAACTGATGTCAGTCAGCATTGAAATCAGTGCGACTAAAGATCTAATCCCTGTTTTCTCTTTAACACTAGGTAGGAATCATTCAGGCATGACCTCCTTCCCCATCCACGGAGACACCATTGTCTTCTTCCATTTGGCAATGAATTTTTAACCTCTCTCCCCAGCTGCAATAATCCCAAAGTGAAGCACCTGAAATGCTGCTCACAGTGACTGGAGCAAGCACTCAAATGAATCAAGGGAAGAGTTCTGCACACAGCTTCCTTCATGGTCCTCTCTGCTTTTTTCCTTTGCTCTGTGCTGTGTCTCTTTTCTGCTGCTTTTCCCTCAAACGCATCACTAGATTTGCATGCTGAGGCTGCTGAGAAGAAAATGCTTTCACATAAACAGTCCAATCCATTTTTAACAGTGAAACCTGGGGCATGGCCTGACACTGTGTATTCCAAGTTCTTCAGCCAGCTTGTGATGCAGGCCAGGAGAGTTAGGAATGGGTGAGAGTATCAGAGATACGGTACTGGTCTGACCTTGGATCTGATCCAGTGTGGCAATGTCTTTGTTCCTACATTCATTTGGTAAAATTGACTGAGGCCTCCTCAGTCACCTTTCATAGTTTGCTTGAGGCTCAAAGACTTTGCTCGTTATGAACAGGGAGAATTAATCCCAATCAAAAATTTAAAAAAGATTTTAGTTGCTTTAATTACCATTAATGCCAGTGGTACTAGAAAATACAAACCATGTATTTTGGGGCAGAATGGATAACTTTGTCTGTCTTCTGATTATGTTGCTAAGTTTTAGTGCTTAACCATTGCACTATAGAAATATTTTCCCGGCTGTGTGTGTATTCCATGTGGAGTAAATCAGGGATATAGGAAGTAGTAAAACCTTGGCAAAGTGAGCATACAAGGGAGCAATAAGTTGCAAGCATGTAAGGAATAAGTCTGAATATAGCATAACTATGACAATAAATCATTAATGTAACTAATTTAAAAATTTGCATAGCATTTTATAGACAGATGTTATGCTTTTAAACCTATGAAATAAACAGCAGATAGGACCATAGTAGTTGTAGTAAGGGAACAGATGATTAGGCCATCTTGCCCAGATTTTCAGAATCCTGGATGCACAAAAATTGCCACAAATGTGTGTGCAGTTATGATGATTGGTCCGATAAAGCAGGTAGGTAGATAGTTAGAAATGGGCCCTTCTACAAACCTGTCTCAGAAAAAGCTTGGGGAGAGATTTTTCAAAGGCATAGAATGACAATTTAGGTGCCTCACTCCCATCAACTTTCAGTGGGAGTTAACACATAAATGACAGTTGTGCCTTTGACAATCTCCCCCTTATTTTACAAATAGGCTTGGGGTTTTTTGTTTTGTTTTTCTCTCTCACACACACACACACAAAATTAATTCTATGCTTTATCAAAATAGTGTGTCTTGAAAGTTAAAGACCAAATTCATCCCTGAAAAAGTAACTCCAGGACTGAATTTGGCTCCTTGCATTTTAAAATTAAACTTGTAAGTGGCACAAATCTTTGCAGTCTCACTTCTCTCCAGAATTCAAGCAAACATTTCCTTTGAGCTGTAAGGGTAAGCCCTTCTACTATCACCAAGTTTCATTTGGGGTTCAAACAAACTGCACATTCCTAGGAAAGCTGCAGAGTTTCACCTGGTTGTCATGTCACAACTCTGTAGTCTTGCAAACATAGCATGACTTTGATACAAACTATAGATTTTTGAATGCAGTAAACCTTTCAGTGGAAATGGCCTGAATTTAAAGTGTGTAATGAAATGAAAACCTGGCAAGTTTTGCCTGGTTTTGCAATTCATACTAATTATTTTGTGGGAGTCTCTTTCTCTAAGTGAATGAAATGCAACCGAACAGAAAGAAAGAGTCAAAAGTGCTGTATGGATGGAATGATACAAAAGAGATCAGTCCATTTTATCAGCCTTCATAGTCATGCCATTAACAATAGCAACTCTTGGGGAATTAAAGGATGTTTGTTTACACTTATGAAGTTGGGATATGCTCAAACAATAAGCGAGAGAAGCACTGATGTGATTCATTAGCCTTAGGCATCTTGTCACCCTAAGCCCTGAAATGCTTCACGCCCTCATAATGCATAGGAACAACAGCTGACTATTTAAGTTTACTCAGCCTATTCCTTATTGCTTCATATCCTGTTTTTCTCAGTTCAAAAACAAAAAACCCACAGTTTCTTAAAGACAAATTGTTTGCATTCTCTGATTTGAGAGTACAGCTCTGTTTTGTATTAGATAAGAACATAATTGTATTAATTTGGAATAGACAGATGTCTTAAAACAACCACATTTTTTCTTGAAATGTGGTCCCTACCTGTATGTGGGGGTTGAAATAAGTGACTAAAACTAAGTGATTTCCCCCCACAATTTAATTAATGAGGAACACGAAATCTTTCAGGTCTCGGTCCTACTCAGGACATTTTTAAGTTTGCTCTTTGTTTAGGCCATAAAGCAAAAATGCTTTTGTTTGATTGGTTGGTTTTTTAAGAATACAAGAGAGATTTGCTTACAGCAAAAATAATTTTTTCTTTCTGTCACCAAAAAAACTCAAGCCTTTCCCTAAATGGATGCATTGGCCAAATTCTCTATTACACTCATGCAAACCCATCGAATCAGCTAACGTGGAGTTGGGGCCGCTAACTGCAAGCTGCTGAAGCTCTTGTTAGTAAGATGCAACTAAAAGTAATTTACCCCCTCAAAACCATGGCCTTTTTTAGATATCAGAAAAAGTGTCATGCTAAAAAAAAATCAAATCAATCAATGCAGTAGTAGATGAATTTTGAATTATTTTTGACTAAACTTGTTCTTGAAAATGGAATAAGGCCCTGAACCAGAAAAGAATATGGGTAGCTTTTAACAACACAGGCAGTTCCATGGATTTCAGCAGGACTCCTCAGTTACTCAGAGTTAAACACACGTGTAAGTGTTTTGTGGGATCAGCCTAGCTGTTTGAAATGACGATGATTTGGCCAGATTTATGAAGACAGGTCCTACGTGGAAGATGAAAAGGATATAGTCAGGTAGGGGTGCTCATGCCTACAAACACACCTTTGCATATGTAAACAGGTATTTATATGAATCAGGACATTTCACTGGCACAAACATACAACCTAGCTCTCATTCATCGAAAGCCTGATCCAGTGTCCTATCCTTCGGATATAAATTTTGCTTGTTCCCATCTTGCATATCTACAGGTCTAACCCTATTTCCTCCCCACATAGGGAACCATAAGGGGTTGTAGCTCTCAGATGTAGGTGCTCATTTGCTAAGCTGTCATGCTCATAAAAACAAAAACAAAAACACACACACTATGATCCTCTGTGCAAATCTCATGTACACCAGCTTTGAACAGAGAAAGAATTTGTCCTTTGAATTTGTCTTAATTCACAACACGAGTAGGAGAAGCAGATATAAATTGATGGCCATTGCTTGTCTTGAGCTGTGATCGTGGCCAATTCTTTTCATACCTTCATGTTTACCAGCTTTTTGAGTACATAAAGTTAAGATGGAAACGATCTAATAGAGACAGGGGTTCTTGAGACACTGACATGGGCTGTTCGTTTGGAACAGAGCAAATGCCTTGAAAACAGCCATTATGGAAGTTTGTCTTAGAAAACCAGGTTCTTTTGTCGTCATTTTTTCCATATTACACTTAGAAACCAGTAAGAACTGGAGCACCAAAGGGCTCACTAGATTGCTAGTGGAAAAACAGATCCTTTCACTTTCACAATGCCAGCACCAATGTGGCTCAGCTTGTGGCTGAGGGTGTCTACACCACACTGGTGCAGCTACACCGCTGCAGGACTTAGTGAAGACATTACCTACACCTATGGGAGAGCGTCTCCAATAAGTGTAGCTCCACCACCTCCCCGAGAGTCAGTGGTTATATCACTGGGAATAGTGTAGACTGGGCTAAGACTACATAAGTCAATGAACAACTGATGCTAAAGTGTGGTTGGCAAGTCCCAGTTCAGTTCCTAGCAAACATCACAAAATCCACTATCAAAACTGGTGTGAATTAACATCATCATCAGTATCAGAGTCCTAGGCTTGGTTAGTTACGGAGACTGCGGTGATCTCCAGAAATGGTGTCTTCACAACACCATTTAGAAATATTGGTGTGTTGGGGGCAAATTTGTACTGCCGCTATCCATGCCTTGTCTTCTGTAAATAGTCGACTTCAGTCTCCAAGGCTGTCAGTCAGGCACCTTTAACTAAAACTAAACTAAAAATCCTGCATAAGAAAAAGAATGAGCAATCATAATAATGTATCTATAACCATGTTATCTGATGCTATTTGATTCAATATTGCTCTATGTATGACAGATGCAGCAATAAAGAAAGTGTTTCTAAATATCTGAACTATTTGTTACTTTCAAATGCAATATATCTGGAACTGTGTCAGCATTTAATACAAGGCATTTTTATTTCAAGTTAATAACCTTCCAGTGGGAATTTAGTGTTCCTATGGCCGGAGTTTTATGGTTCCTTTTATGGGATCACTTCAAATTATAGTTTGGTGAACTTAAAGAAACCCCTCTAAAGAATGCAGGAAAATCTAATGCAAAGCTGATTTAGAGTAAAATAATTATTAGTAGGAGCATTTTATTTAACTTTTACATTCAAATATAAAATGAAGTTAGCTGTACTGTGATTTGTGTTTCAGAAGTGGCTTTGCTTATTAATTTCAGGCCCACTCCATCAGTTGATCCATGCACATGGGACTCAATGGGAATTTTATATATGGGGTTTAGGCCAGTTCTCTCTCAATCATGTTGTCTTCAATATTGCTGGTGGAAATGGAAAGCTGTTGCAATTCCTCTTAATTGTGTTGTTGATGATGATATTTCTGTTAAGGACAAAGCATCAATCCCAAACTGGCTGGCCTAATTGGAAGACATGGCCCACAAAATAAGCAGCCTTTCACGGTAGCATTCTTCAAAGCCACAGAGGTGCATCTCCGCAGTATTCGTTCCACAGGAGGCAAACAAAGGAGCCAGAATCGATCGAAAACACCAAAAAACCAGGAAGACTTTCGGGTGTCCAACATTGCAGGTACAGTGAAGGCTGGCAAGTCTGTTTTTCTGGGTACTTCTGTACTGTATTGTAGAGATCAGAATGAAAAACTCTCTGTTGTGCTCAAGCAATATATTCTCTCTCTCTTGTATATTCAGCATCATCCAAATGTTTGTCTGTCACTGTCTTGAAGACTAGAATTTTCTTTTACTAAATGTTTTTTGGAACATGAGATTTTTCATAACCAAAACACATTTTTTGTGGGAAAAAGTCAGTTTGAGTCAAGGAATGTGAAAATAATTTTTGAAAGAAGCTAGTTATAGTAAAAAAACAATTTAAAATGGTCAAAATATAAACATTTCAATTGACCCAAACTGAATTTATTTTAGATTGTCAAAATTTTGACTTTTCATCCCTGTTTGAGACAGGACACTTTGTCAGGAACTGAAAAGTGTTCAGAGTCTGGAAAAACAGTTTCCCATCTAGCTATATTGAATGCCTTTCCTGGGGCAATTGAAGCTATTATTTGGGGAGTTTTGGCTTCTAGGATGGAGAGAAGTTTAAGAGGCAAGGGGAAGGGGGGAGTGCAGGCATTGAGGAGAAAGTCTTGATTCTTTAAACCTTAAAATAAGAGGTCTAACCTCACCCACATGAGTTTAAGTGAAGCACCAACTCCACTGAAGGTCATGGAGTTACACTGACATAAATCAGAATCAAGAAGGGTCAATATCTTTACTATAGGCCTTTTAGTAGCCTGACCATGCTCCAGTGCGCGAACATCCTGCTTAAGCATTTTTAAGCCTTTATGTGATGCATCACCAAGCTACTATAAACACTGCAGTAATCAGTTTGGTTAAAACAAGCTGCAGCCAAATGCTTTCCTATTGGCAACCCTTCTGGCATTCAGTCAGCAGGTTGAAACAAAGTTGCTAGAGCAGAAGGGGAGCAGAGAGATGACCCAAACATAGGCTTTCCTTCAGTCCTTTCCTGGACATTCCCGAATTTTGTGACCTCTTACCAAGACCCTAAGTTGTACAGGGAATTTGCACCTGCGAGACAGTACAAGACTCTCATATCTCCTAAATAGCTTCTTGGTTGATAGCAGGATGACTATGAGCCGCCAATGTGATCTGGCTGTTAAAAAAGCAAACGCGGTTTTAGGATGCATCAGGCGAGGT
>ML675625.1:17570229-17697731 GCA_007922155.1 Mesoclemmys tuberculata | reverse complement strand
AGTCAGACTAGATGATCATATTGGTCCCTTCTGACCTATGAGTCTAAATGCCTACACATCCCTTCTTCCTGGATACTTTAAACTTCTCTGGTCTTCTCCTATAAAAATACAAGACACCCATCTAGCTTCCTGTGCAAGGCCAAGGGAATCCTGGGAAACGGCTGTGGGTTTTTCAGGTTTTTTGTATCCCATGGCTTCCTCTGTCCTGAGCAGGCTTTGAACTGGCAAAAGTCAGATCTATTTTTGACACACTTTTTTTTGACTTGGGAGGCGAACTAGCCAGAGCTCCAGGGAAAGGGGCCATGTGATTCTTGGAGTAACTATCTGCTGGTTTGTCTTGACTCTATTAGCTCTGTAAAGGCAACAGAACTGTAGGAGAGAGAACTTTCCTACCTTGGCCACCTGCCCCCATCACAGCAAAGTTTCCCCATGATTTCACCTGCTCTAAAACTCACTGGTTTATCTTCCTGCTGGTAAAGTTTGTGGCTCTCTGACCTGCCCACATACATGGACAGCTCCGTAGAGCTTGTTCAAAAATCACAAGCTTGTCAAACTGATTCTAAAGGGAGCCTAGATTTCTGAGAATGTGTTCTCCCAAATTCTCCAACCACACTAGGGTGTACTGCTGTTTAAGTATATATTTGTCTCGTAAACCAACATAGTCCTCAGTTCAGGACTAGATTGTTTGTGGGGGAAGGATGATGGACAGGTAATGGATAACAGAACTGCTCACCACTATAAATAGCCAGGAAAGTGATTGTAAAGAGGACATTGTTGGAGGCTCAGTGTCTTCAGATGGCTCATTTTACAAGATCACTTTTCTCATTGCTAAGCCCAGGTGCTCATTCCATGACCCAAAGCCAAGGCAAAGTTCCAGAGGCTGAATCCAGCTTTAAAAGTTCCCTGAAGTTCAAGGTTGTTCAAATCTAGGGGCTTTGATCGAATCGACTTATTGTTCTTTACTTTCTGCCTTTTCCATGAGGTCCATCTCCAGTAGAAAGGCCCAGAGTCACATCAGGACTAAGGCATTGTGACCTGAGCATTTGGGTGTTCAGAAAGTCATATGAAAAACACTGATTCACAAAGCCTGAATTAGGCACCTAGGCTCCCTATACAACAAATGGGGAGAGAAAGGTGTCTTAGAATTCAATTCACAAAGCCAATACACTAGGTGGGGAGCTGCCTAAACCAGCCAACGAGAGATGCCAATGACAGGGGTATAAGCTAAGACCCACCTTTCTTTCAGATATAGGCACCTAATTCTGAGCTGCAAGGAGGCATCTGTTTCTACTAGCAATTTCCAAATTGATGGAAGATTGGTGTTCTGACATCTAACTCGTGTGGAGCCCGCTCTGATAGGCATGCTCAGAGGCCAACTAGATCTACACAGAGCAGGAGATGCTCCCTTATAACCATTAGCCGGGTGGCTAGAACCCATGCCCATCTTATGGAAGACCCCTCCCTGCCGATGAGGAGTAGGTATTTGAACAGGGATTGCCACCTCTTGCCATGGGTTCTGGAATATTCTGGTGTGGGTCTCACTCAGTCTCACCTATTGAAGTTGTTCCACTGTAATTAAATTTTAATGGGGCCAGAGAAAGTCATTCTCATTCTATAGCCCAGGGGTTGGGATACTCACTTGAGAGATGGCAGATCCCGGTTCAAATCCTTTCCCATCAAGCAGAAAGAAAAGAAATCAACTGGGGGGGTCTCCCACCTCCAGGTGAGTGCTGTAACCACTGGGCTATAGGGAGAACCTTTCCTTCCCTGGCCGTTTTGTGGAGATCTTGGCAACCCCTGAGCACGCCTACCACACTGGGCCCAAATGCTACTTAGCTGAAAGATGCCCCTCTTCACCTGGTTTGTAAATCCCACGGGGACTTAGGGAGGGAGACAGGCAGGGCTGAATTTCCAGTTAGGCATCGCTAGGCATGTGCCTAGGGGCACTGACATTCTAGGGATGCCTAAACAGTGGCGGATTACTGAGCAGGCAAATGGGGCCTGTGCCCAGGGGCCTCGGCAATTTGGGGGCCCTGCACGAGCACCAGAACTCTGGCCCCACCTCCTGCTCCTCTTCCCCCTGAACCCCACCCTCCTGGCCAGGCCAGAAGCCTCTTCTGCTCAGAGCTGGCCAACCCAGTTGCCCCAGTTTCTCTCCCCTGCCACCCGCAACCTGCACTTAGCTGGCCCAACCAACCTGTCTCTCCCTCATTGCCTGCCCAGCCCCAAGCATGGAAAACACAGAGGTCAGCTTTAGGCAGCAAGGGAGGAGGGGGCGCTGAAGATGCTGTGCTTAGAGGTGCGTAAGGTGTAAATCCAGTCCTGGAGACAGGTGTCTGGACCCCTAGGAGGCAGCTGTAGCATGCATGCAAAGAAGCAGAAACATAGGCACCTAGGGAACTTTTAATGCAAAAAAAAAAAAAACACCTTAGGAGCCGAGTGAGTTTATGCCCCAATCGCATTAGACAACAGCTGAGTTGGAGTTTTGAGAATTGCAGCAGCACTTAAAAATGAGACTTATTTACTTAAGAACTTGTGTGGGTCAATAGTGAAAACTTAGCTGTCATGCATCAGAAAATAGATTCCAGCTCGCTCTCCCATGATTCTGTTGCTGGTGCAAGACTAACAGGACAGCATTAGACAAGACACAGGCTATAGAGATGTCTTTAGAGTTAATTTACCGCTCTAACCTTTGTAGGTTCTCATGCCATGTTCATCACTGTATATGTGAGTGCGCCTTCTTAAGTCTCTCACAGGGTCTCTTGCCATACAGTAGATGCAGGATGAAAAGAGATCTGTTGTTTTTGTTTTGTTTTTTGTAAACTAGAATCCCACACAGGAGAGAGAAAGCCATGAAAAATAATTCCCAGAGCTTTCTTGCCTTTGCATAGAAGCCAGATGGGTATTTTATAGTTATTGACTCCAGCCATTATTTTACCATTAAAATACAAGAGACTGAAACAGCTAAAAGAAAGCGACAAGTGGTGCAAAGCAGTGCAGTGCTGCAAAAGGGGAACCGTGCCTCATTCCCCATTGCTGCCAAGAGATGTCAGCACTGGGGAGCTTCAGCCTTTAAGGGATCTAGTCTTAATGGTCCTGTTTTCCTTTGAAAATAGTACTTGAATCATTCCGTTGGACAACACAAGCTCACTTGATGGTTTCCATTTTTTTCACCCTCCTAACTCAGAAAACAGCAGCACTGATCAGCGGCAAGCCTGCAAGAAACACGAGCTGTATGTCAGTTTCAGGGATCTTGGCTGGCAGGTAAGGTTTCTATGCTCAAGCTGGAGATGGATAAGGCTGAAAAGAGACACTATGCCTTTTTCAGTCATGTTATTTTGCTAGTGGTGTTTACTCATGGGCCACACTTTTAGCCTCTGAATTCGTGTCCACTTTTGTGGACATGTCTGAGCCTACAAGAATGAATGTGCATTCACACATGTTAATACACTACCATTTGTGTACACAAAAGGGGTGTTTTTCTATGTGTGGGCACAGCTGATTGCATGCATAAAAGGGGACATGCAAATTGCAGGCCAGTTTAAGAGTGGCTGAAAATGTGATAATCCCTGCAGTTTTAGGGTTAATTTTAAATTCAGGGTATCACTTTCTGGCCCTATAAACTCCTTCTGTAGTTTCAACTAGACAGTATTCTTCACTTTCAACTGGATAATTCTTTTAGACGTTGGTAAACAGTTCCTACTTTTTGCACTGGAGGTAGCTGCATTCCAGTAGCGGATGAAGTGATCTCTCTGCTGTATACAAACTATTCACTTTGTAAAGTACTGTGGGATCCTTTCGGATCAATAGGTGCTGCAGACATGTTAAGAGTTGATCATATTGTTTAACTAGTTAAACAGCTAGTTTAAAGAGACATTTTTCATGATTTTTTGACTGTCTGTATATTATTCAATCAATTTAAATACATGCAATGAAATTAAACCCACTTTTTCCTCCATGATCTAACATCAATTTAATCCAGGACTGGATAATTGCTCCAGAAGGCTATGCTGCATATTACTGTGAAGGAGAATGTGCCTTCCCATTGAACTCCTACATGAATGCTACAAACCATGCTATTGTACAGACACTGGTAGGTGAAACTTAAGTTGAATAATGAAAGTTATTAACTCTGATCAATACAGTACTGGAATAATTTCATGCAAGCAAAACCCTCAGAACTAGCCAGAGAAGGAAGGTCTGTGTTAGCTCATAATGCCTTCAGCATCTGGCTAAACAGGTCTAGCGGAATGGCCTGAATTAATAGTTGGCCTGGAAGTAATCTCTTTGTTGCAAGCATTAATGTGCTTCATGAGCGTAGAGAGGCCCTAGATGTGAACAGTCCAATTGCACCGTACAATTGCACCAGAGGGGAAGGTCAGAAATGGATGTCCCCAAGTAAGGGGTCAGCATCCATTGCACAAAATTCCCTGGAGATTTACTGTATGCAACTGCAGAGAGTCGACTGGGAAGGGACCTCGAGAGCCGTAACTGTACAGATCAGGCATATGTCTGCTTCCTTTGCCATATGGATGGGGTTGGAGGATTCCTTGGTCCCCCCCAAGTATAACCTGGTTAGTGGGTTTGTGTGCTGAGAATAGGCTAAGTGTGCTTAGGGCCTGCTCTAAAGCTGTTGAAGCCAATGGAAGTCTTTTCGTTGGCTTCGGTGGGTTTTGGATCAGGTCCCAAGAACAGAGGAAGAAGAATAGCTGCATGATCTTAACTCTTCCAGATTTAAACTGGCAAGTGTACAGAGCCATCAAGCTTCTGCAAGCCAAGATAATTTCTACCTGTTTGGAACAAGTGAGAGACCATCACTCTTCCTTAGGTTCCTGCAGTCTTAAAGCTACCCAGCTAACTGGATGTAAATGCAATTGAAACTGGAGCTTTTTTTAATTTTTATAATTTTGAAGTTGCCTAAAGTTGGGGGGGGTGGGGGAGGGAAGGGGGAAGAGAACATTCTGAAAAAGTTAAAAGCCAGCAGATTCAAGTTTTGTGCCAGGGCTATTTTAAACTAAATAATTTCCCCAGGCCCTTGTGCCCCCACTCCATTACCACTGGCGTTACCCTCTCCAGCACAGGCTTGAGGCAATGGGGAAGAAGTATGCATTAAGGTCCTTTCTGTATTCAGTGCCTGACTATTCACTGGACATAGAAAAGGCTTCGGTATCTCGGCCTACCAGCTGAGCAGATTTCATCAGCACAATCCCTACAAGAAAAAGAAAACCAAGAAGAGATGGATCTTCCTGATTTAGGCATGCCCAAATTGGCTTGTGAATCTCACCTTTTGTGCGCGTACATCGAGGTATTTGTGCACACAAGACAGTTGTGCCAAAGGCATACATGTGAATTGGAAGGTTCACCCAAAAGAGGGAGAGAAAAAAATAAAGGAAAACAATTCTTAACATTGTTTACTTTCCCCTCCCCCAGGTTCACTTTATAAACCCAGAGACTGTGCCGAAGCCATGCTGCGCTCCTACACAACTCAATGCCATTTCAGTGCTCTATTTTGATGACAGCTCCAATGTTATCTTAAAAAAATACAGGAACATGGTGGTACGGGCATGTGGCTGCCATTAGTTTGCAGGAAGTTAAAAAAAAAAAGAAGTGGTTTGTAAAGAACATTCTTTGATATGGATTTGCAAAGAGGTTTAAGTCTCCTGCATTCCTTTAAAAACAAAAAACAAACCAGTTTGTAGGGACCATGTTTCTGAAGGTGCAGAACTGACAGGAGATAGTGGAACAAATTCTGGATTCCAAGTGGCATTTGAGTAAAGTTTGTTTTAGCGTATTATAGCCATGTTTCTGCACACTGGTGCTAAGTGAAACAAGCCAGGGGAACCATTTAAAAATCAAGCCCGTCCAAAATAATTGTTGCTACTTCTACAAATGAGCCTTTCAGAAGATGGCTAACTCACCAGTGTTGATTGTGAACATCTTTTTTAAACAAATCCATCCATGGTGAGAATCTGGTGTGTTTATGCACAAAGTAATAAGCATTTGTAGTTCCTGTAATAAATTGTTCACAATAAAATGAGTGAATGAAATGTGCCTGGAAAAAACAGATATTTTGTTAAAGAAAGAATTACCTCCAACCATTGGTTTATTCAGCTTCATAATCAGGAGAAATGACTAAATACTTGAACTTCCAGTATTAAATTTTTCACTAGCAAAAGTTATATCTGGATTAACTCAAATTAAAAAGGACAAAAATCTAGAAATCTTTCTTTTGGAATTGAATTGGATTGAAGAAAATGACTCCAAAGAACAAGATTATCTTAATATATATATTTTCTATATCAGGGATAACATCTATTTCAGCTACCAACGAGAATTTGCATTTACCATGGACTGAAACAGTTAAGAGCAAAGTGTAAATAACAGTGAATGAAGCCCAAACAGTTTTGTAACCCAATTCTAAACTTGGATCTCTCACACTTATAAGGGTATGAAAGGAAAGCTCAAAATGGGTGACAGATCATGTCCCTGGAATTTTGCAGTCTGTAGGCTTGATTCCGCGAGGTGCTGAAAGCCCACAGATGGTGCTGAACACACACCCAGCAAGATCAGGTCCTTAATGTGGAAAAGAAACCATGACATTTGTAACCCTGTTTCCCAGGGTCTGCATTTTCTGGGTGACTCCTGTTTTATTATAAGATTCATCTGTAGTAAGAAAACTGCTTGGCTCCATGAAAAAGTAACTGCTCTGTTACCTGTAAGCTGCAGTTGAAATTCAGACCAGATGCCTTGCTTTAACACACACAAACAAGACAGCTCTATATGAAATGAGCTAGAGTTTGTTTCCTGTGGCCTAAGTCTAATTCCATTGTAGCAGAGGAGTTTTACCACTGATTTCTAAGCTGTTGAGGAATGGGAAGAGTCTCATAGCCACTACTGGGCTTTGGATCAGGCCCTTGAACACCAGAGCGTTACCAAATGCACCACACTTACCTAAAATGGGAATCAAGAGCCTGTGGGCTTTACTTGGCTCTTACACCAATTTTACACAAGTGTAACACCACCAAAGTCAATATGGTTACAACAGATGTAACTGAAATTGGAATCTGGCCCAATATTTACTAGGTCAAGTTCTAAGAAGAGGGATGAAATATTCTTTCAGCTTTTCTGAGAAGTCCTTAGATGAACTATTGAAGAGAAGTGGTTGGGCTGCAACTGTGTCAGTGGGTCCATTGCTTTAAAGGAGCGATGCACACAGGCATACAAATAATTGAATGCCACTCAATGTTGTATGTATACAAGCCACCAATGCAACATATTCTAGGCGTCTGTGAACTTTGTACAGGGCGTTAAGATGCTGCCTCTGAAGATAACATAGGATGGTCAGAGCTGATTATTTTATAGTGTAGTCAAGGTTGAGATTTTCCACTAGTGCCCAGAAGTATTGGTGTATTGCAGCTCAGTCCTGACCCTCCCCCTCCCCCTCTCTCTCTCTCTCCTTGATCCATCTATTATATATCCTGGGGTTGGTTTGTTTTGGTTTTTTTTTTTTTTTTTTTTTTTTAAAAACATGACTACAGGATCTTTGTTGCTAGGCTATACATCAGCCCTATTGTTTTGTACATTTTTATGTAAATAATGGTCACAAAAGCGGGAAAATTTATTTATTTCTATCCCTGAATTCCTTTGCAATCACACATTCAGGAAAATGGTTCTCATCTCTTCTAAACATGTTTCCTTATTTAAGAAAATATTTATTAACAGTTGGCAAAATATATGTACACATTTCCAGTTCTTTTTCAAAGAGCCGTGGTTAGAAGCATTTTGTACAAACTAGTAAAATAAATCATTGTGACTTTACAAAAGATATTCCTACAACTTTGTGTATGTCTCGTTATTCCCACTAAATCTAAAGGGTATTTTGTTATGAGTAATATTTCATGGTGAGTGTCAGCTATTCTGCCACAGTGCTTTCACGTCCACCAACCTCTGCATATTGTCAACATGGGCCCATGATCAATAGGCAGCTACAGCAGATAAGTATAAATATAGTAGAGAGGGAACAACAAAATATATGAATATGTTTTGCAGACTGCACTGCAAAGATCCATGATTGAATTATTGTGCAGCTGTCAGCAGCTGTTTCAAAGAAGCAGGGGGTAAATTAGTTCTGTTTACTGCTAACATAGTTCAGAGTTTAGTCATCCCAATAAAGTTATTGAGGCACAAGAGGGGGGGGGGAGAAGAAACATCAGCCAAGAAGCTGACATTTTCTAATTGAGCTTGTTTTAGAGTATTTCAGAGATGCTGCTTGCATGAACTTTCCTACTATGGATATCACACTGGATTGCAATGGAGATAACTGGAAAAAAAGGGGAAAAAAAAAAAAAAACCAAGATCCAAAACCTGAATTAAGCAAACATTATATCTTAATGGCACAAAAAGAACATTTCTGGATTCTTGTTCACTTTGAACTATGTGCAGCATTATGCCAGTTTATGTAAATATATTTGCTGGCCTGTTGGATAAAAAAAATCACTACGATCTTAAAATAAGCTACCATAATGTAAAGAGTCTCACATGGATACAGACACAAAAAGTGAAACCCCTCACTGCTTAATGGCCTGCTCCAAAGCCCAGCGAGTTGTCAGTGGAAAGACTCCTATTGACTTCAGTGGGCTTTGGATCGGGGCTTAAACACCCGGAGTGTATTTAGAAAGAAATTCTTCATGGTTTTCAATAGTTCACAATATTGGCCTGATTCTCCTTATTTACTACCAGTGTGAATCAAGAGTAACGCCAATGAGAGGAGAATCTGACCCTGCTACAGGTTTTGCCATGGACTTCATTGAGGGTAAGATCCAGCCCATATGTTTAAATGCCATTTTTCTTCTGCATTACTAGATACGCCCATTACTTATTAGAAACACTCAGCAGCTGCAGCAGCCACCCCAGTCTGGGAACCAAAAATCCACTTCTGAGTTTGTTAGGTTCCCATCAGGCCCCAGTGCTACTATGGCTTTGTCTCAGAACCTACTGTTTTGGAAAGGGAATTCTCGACATGAATATGAATGTTACCATAACCTGGCATTGGCCATAAAACCCCACTGAGCAGACTTCAGAATTGCTAGATTTGTCTGATTAACGTGACTTATAAGGAACATTAGTTACTCTAAGTTAGTTTCTGACTGAGCTTGCGGGGGGTTATTTTTTGCTTAATGAAGATTCATTAGTTCTGCTCCGTTAGTGTCAGTCATTGTGATTAGGCTGGTAAGATGCTACAGTTCTTACTCAGGCAACATCCCCATTGCTGACAAGGATTGCAGAATGTCATCCAGCTTTGCCTGCAATTGCAAGAGACACTTTTGGATGAAAGAAACCCAGAGAGACTGCTTGAGTCAGGGATTTGCACCCACAGTGCATCTACTTGTACTAACAACTTGAACCACTGTTGCCATGGTCACATCAGTCTCTGTATATTAGCTATTCCTCTTGGAGAGAAAGTCTGCCCAATTAAGCAAAAAGAAGCCCATTTGAAGTTTTTATTTTCCAGGTAATGATTGACAAGAGCTTGAGGCAAAATCTATGGGAACTTAACACTACAGCCATTCATTACCCAGATACAAAGAGAGCCACAAGTGAGTCATTAGGATTGCTTCAAGAGTTAAGTTATTTTTCTTTTAAAATAAAACTTATCTGCTACTAAAAAATGTGCGCTATTCCCCCGCCCCCACAACATCAGACATTTAAAAAAAATAAAGAACATGAAGGTTTATTTCGGTAAATGCATCATCTTATGTTTTGTCACTTGCAGTCCTGTGTTTGTTGCTAGGTCTGTTGTATCTGCTGACAGCAAATGTGAGGTGGTTTCAAATTTTAAAATCTGAGTATTGCTACTTTGCTATCTGAACTAGGACATCAGGATCTCATTAGTGTTATCGATTCTGTCTAATGAATGCGCTTTCTTTCACTGAGGGCTCTAATGTGGTCACATGTTTAAGGAAGTAAAAAAACAGACTAGACAGAGGATTATTAATGAGTCAAGTTCATTCATTTATTTTTTTAAACATTAAATTCTGCCCTAAGCCCTCTTTCCTGGTAGCTCTTATATAAGTGCTTAACTTTGCTCATGAGTCCCACTGAAGCCAATGGCAATACCCTAATGAGCACACTTACATGCTTAGCGGCCTGCAGGATTAGGGTCTGTGTTAATTGGCAGTTGGTTTGCTCAAGTCAGGTTGGCCCCAGAAGAGTCAGTTGAGGTGTGTACGTGGAATACACACGCTGCTGGATTGGGATGAGGGAGACTTTGCGGGCTTCACTGTATACCACATTGTAGTGGTTCTCAACCAGTAGCTCAATCAGCACACAGCTGTGGCCCATGTAACATCCACAGGTCCATACAGGCAGTATATATGTTGTGTGGATGTGGCCCACATAACACAGAGAGCTGCATATGCAGCCCACAATGGTAAGTAGGTTGAGAACCACTGCCATATTGTGTGTGGATTGCCATCTAATCAGAAACATGCACTTCCCCATTTCCAGTCTCAGAAGTAAAGTGATTGAAGAGAGAGTTGCAACAGTGTTAATTGGCTCTCTGGGTCTTAGATAAGACCATTAGCCCAGCATTCAGGTTTTATCTCAGGCAACTCTTAAAGGAAGTGGGGATTGTGGGAGCATTAACTCGATCACCTTTTGCTTTGTCAGCACTTAGTTAAACCAAGCCCTGACTGTTGGGTTTGTGTTGCAAGTGATGGACTAAAAATGTAACTTCTATAGTCAGCCTAATTGTGAAACTGAATACGATGGTGCAGGGCCTGAACGCACTTGTTTTTTTGGCATGCACATTTCCTCCCCCTGCCGCCTTTTAGGGGGAGAAAGCACAGTGCCGGTGGCAGCTTCAGAGAAAGAAATCTCAACATACAGAAGATGACAGTGATATGAACTCTGACCTGATTAATGAAGGAAAACTGTTCAATGCTGGTGGATTTATTCTTGTTGTTTGCCACCAGCGTGTCAGATGCTGAGCTCTTCTGAAAAAATCCAGCTGCTTATTTTGATGTCTGACTGGTAGTTTAGTTCTCTTGCAGATGCTGGTCCCACTGACTAGATGGACTTTAACAGATCATCTTCCTAACAGCAAGGCTGATTTTTTTTTTTTTTTTTTTGAATTTTAGAAATAAAAACAAGGGCACCACTGATTTCAGGGACAGCCTATCGGCTGTTTTGGTTTCACATTACTACTGATGAGTCAACTGTAGAAGCTAGTGCGGCAATTTATACACATACCAGGCACAGAACATGCAATATTGGTAGGGAGTCTGGTCTACATAGCCTTGGGCAGGAGCTGATTTGGAGCCGTAGATGAAAACGTATCAGCACAAACTCTGGGCTGCTCATGGGAATGGAGGGATGCATTTTCCACTGTCTGAGAATGCTACAGATCTACCTCAGGTACTTCTTACAGCCTCCATTTTAGTAGTACCTAAGCGCCTCACCATCTAACAGATTTATCCTCGCAAATCCCCTGAGATTGTGGAAGTGGGAATGATAGCACTGTCCTGAGGCCCAGAGAGGATAAACGACTGGCTCAAAGTCACACAGGCCTCTCCCCTGGTGCACAGCTCCTGCTCTGCAAGTCACTGCAAAGGAGGGGGCAGCAGGATATCCAGCAGCACTTCCGGGTGTTGAGGTCGTTTGCCAGCCCTGGGGATACCCTGAGGGTACGTCTACACTGCAAACAAAAAACAACAAGACGCCCTGGCCTGGGTCAACTGACTTCAGCTCCTGGGGCTTGTGCTATGAGGCTTTAAAAAAAATGCCGTGTCAACATTGGAGTTCAGACTGGAGCCTGGCTCTGAGACCCGTCCTGCCCTGCCCCCCCAGCTCCAGCCTGAACCCGAATGTCTACACTGCAGTTTTAGCCCTGAGGTGTGATCCTGAGTCAGCTGAACCGAGCTCTGAGACTTGATGCTGCGGGTCTTTTTTTGTTTGTTTTTTCTGTGTACATGTATCTCAGGTCTTCCTTCAAACATCCAGCCCGCCCTCCCTTTCCATGGCATGTTCGGAGAACAAACTGTGTACTAGCTTGAAGGCCTAAGGGACCAGTTATGCCTGCCCTGTCTGTCAGGACACACTGTGCGCTCCGGTGGGACTGTGAATTTGGTACTTCTGAAAGGTACTGTAGATGGCTATTTTGTTCTCATCTCTGCAGCACACGCTGCAAAATTATCCAAACCCATTCCCTGGTAAGAGTGAGGAGTGAACACATTTAGGAAGAAGAAAGTATTGACTAAAGCTTTTTGTCCATCCACTGAGATTAATCCAAACCCCAGCCTTTTCTCAACTTTAGGTAAGATCGGTCTCCGTTTTAATGTGGTCATGGCTCCTTTCGCAATAGGCCCCTAGCCACAACCCACCACCCTCTCTCAGTCCCATTGCTGGGACTATTAGCCTAGACAGTTTCCTTTCTGATCCTAGGTGGCTGCTGAATACAAATGTTAAAATGCTCTGGGGAGCACAAACAACTCTGGGTCATATGGCACCAGAGCTCTGAACGCTTAAATACAACAGCAGTTATGGCCAAGCACAGTTGTCAATAGAGCTACGGGGCCTCGTGACAGTGCAAAGACCCACTAGCAGGTTGTAAGTAGTGAAGAAGACTCGTGGAGGTAGCATAGGGTCACCAAGAGGAGGAGGAGGAGAAAAAAAAAAAAAAAAAAAGGTGGCATGGAGCTACTGGAGGATCAAAGAGAAGGACAGGGAGGAAGTTTCAAAGAGCCAGGCATGCCCCCAGCCCTCAGCGCTTATCTAAAACAAAGTCAACTTCCAAACTTTTTGATGTTTGTTTGCCCAGCACTAATTTCATCTCCCCATGCCACTGCCCAGGAATTTTCCAGCTCTTAAGTGCTGTGGCAAGTCCTAACCACTGCTGTAGTTTGAGTATACTTCTAGCCATGCTGCTTTTTAAAAATGTGGCAACTTGACCACTTACCCAGAGAGCAGGCGAGCCAGACCGTTAGCTTTCTTTGGAAAACCACGTAACCACGTAGAGTAGCCCCTTATGAGCATTGGATTGCTAAAGCAGAAAGGATGGAATATTTACTTCGTGTTTGTGTATGGAGCAGAACTGCTTGATTTTTCTGTTAACACCATTAACCCGTGTGAGGTTCTGCCCTGGGTATACATGTACAAAACCCATGACAGTAAGTAGTAGTTTTCCCCCCATAGAAATGCACACATCCATAGACTCACCTACACAGAAAGGTGCATGCAACCCACCTGTACTGCCAACTCTTACAATTGTATTTTGAGTTTCGCAATATTTGAGATTTTCCTTGAAGCCCCAGTTCCTGCAGTCAGCTGATGGTGAGGATCTGAGGTTTCATTTCAGTTTGAGTTTACCCTTCAGGACACGCAGGAACAATGCTGTTTATAAGATCACCCTGAATTAAGACTATTGGCGCATAAAATTGCCCTTTCCCAAATATGGATTCAGAATTAAAACCACCTTCAATAAAGTCTTACTGCAATAACTAATGAAAGGGTAATTAGAGCAGGGAGACTGCTCCAATTACAGGGTCTCCCACCTCACAGGTGTGTTCCTCAACCATAAGATTCCCATCTCCCTCTGTCCCAGTGACTGTTTTAGTATCTATCCACAATGGAAGAGTCACTGGGCCAGTGACAAAGCAAGGTTGAGAATATGACTGTAGCTTCAAGGTTAGAGCATCCACCTGGGAGGTGGGATACCTTTAGTCCAACCCCCTGCTCCAATCACTCATTATTTATTCACAATACAGCTTCAAATGAAGAGATGGGGAGGGGGGTACCTGTGATGGGGGCCGCTCACCATTCTAGAGCCTCCTGCGGACCATTCCAGGAATTAGCTCTGCTAACCGGTGAACCCGCTTCTGGTGGTGCTTTGCCCGTCCTCTCTTTCGCTCCTAGACCCACGTCCCTCTCAGGGCCGCAATGTCCTCTAGCTGGGTCATGATCTGTGCTCCTGGGGGCTGTCTTTGCAATCCTTGCCTAGCCCGCTTCCTGTGTGTCAGTGGGGAGACCCAGGCCCTTCCACTGATCTGGGTCCTGTCTTCTATAGGGTCCCTGAGCCAGTCACTTGCTGCGTCCCCTCCAAATCCTCAGTCCATTTCCCCAGGCAACCTCCCCAAGCCCCCAGCCCTCTCTCCTCCCTTGCCTCAAGGCCTCAGCGTGCAAACCCCTGCAGCCAGCCAGGAGCTGTCTTTAGCTCCTCTGGCCCCTGCCTGCAGCCCTACCCCGTCCCGGGCAGCGCTAGCTGTTTCCCAGGCCCTCCTGGAGCTCCACCCTGCTCTGCCCTGCTGCTCTTCTTATATGGGCCTGTTGGGCTGAGGGGAGCAGCCCATCTCCCGCACAGCATCTCTAGAGCTCTGTTAACCCCTTAGCGGCCAGTGTGGGGCAGACGCCACATCTCAGAGCCCAGTATCAGAATGTCACAACTCGATGGTTACAGCTCTCAGCTCATATGTGGGAACCCCCGATCAAATCCTTTCCCTCCCCATCAGGTAGAGATGAGGGGGAAGTGAACCTGGGTGTCCCCACAGTTATAAAGTGGGTGCTGTCACCAACACCACCTCTTGCTTCACCCTCTCCTCCCCGTTTTGTGGGAAGCCTGGCTAGAAACTCCTTAGGTACCTAAGCCATCTGATTCCAGGCAGTGGGTTCCGTTTGTGGATCATTAGTGGAGCTAAGCACCTCTGTGCCACCTCTGGGCTCGGGGCAGCCCAGGCTTAGGCACCTATCTCAGAGAGGGGCAGGGATTAGCGCACACCCCTCTTGTCAGCATCTCCCACTGGCTGGCTTAGGTAGCTCCCCATCTAGTATACTGGCTGTTGTGAATCACATTCTAAAATGCATCTCCCCCCATTCATTGTATAGAGATTTAACTCAGGCTTAGTGGATCGCAGGATCATTCCAGTGGAAATGGAAAATACCATGCTAGTCATACACAGTATTGCAACACTTACATCCCTTTGGGGACCCTCCCCCCCAAGTTATTTCCTCAAGGTCATAAAGGAAGCCTGTGGCAGAGGCAGGTATAGACCCCACATCTGCTAAATCCCAGGCCACACCCTTACCCACAATGCCGTTCTTCCCATCAGACACACTGACTGAATTCTTTCACTTACTATAACATCACAAGCCTTCCCCTGGAGGAAGAAACCTGCGAGATTTCACATTCCCAAATCAATAATTCAATTAAATTAGTTTTTCCCAGTTCAAGAGGAAATGATTCCTTCATTTTTTGCAGGAGTCATTAACAGTGTCCCATATTTAAATCCATATCTACAGCACCTGCCATAAGTGCTTCTTTCTGCCTGCTTTGGTTGTAATCAAAAGCAAACAGAGGACTAATTCTGATCAGTCCATCACCAATTTTACACTGGGGCAACTCCGGTGTTGTCAGCGGATTAACTCCTAATTTTACCCTGGTGTAAGCGACAACAGCTTCACTCCCCAGGTCTCTTTTGAAAATTGAATAAGGGATTTGTCATTTTCAGCATGCAGTTGGCTTGTGAATCTAGGAGGTTGGCCCATTTTTGCCTACAATGCAGCACAATTATGGAACTAATGTTGTAGACTTGCACTTATGGAGTAAGTCCTCTGTATTACTTGTTCCCTATCTTTCAGAGTTGAGTGCTAACCCCTCCCCAGCATTGCCCCCACATCTTCCCTAACACAGGAGTGGTGGAATAAACCATCCCGTACCCTTTTTACAGGGATTGACACTGGTCCAGTGTCTTCATAGGTTTGCTTTTAAGTTCACATTCCACAGGAGCCAGATCTCATCCAGAAAGAAATCCCTTCCTTCAAGACACCCACCACTGCCCCCGCTGGGACTTAAACATCATAGTCTCCTGTGAGGACCATCCCCTGACATCCCTCACCTCTGTCTGAGCGTCTCAGCTTTTTTGGGGTGGGGAGTGGGGGGGGGGAAGCGAAGCCGGCCTGAAACATTCAGAGAAGTAATGGACCATTTCGGAGGGAAATTTTCTCCTTCAGGTAACAGCCCAGGCTAGTTTCCTCAGACTTTACCCATCCGCTCCCCTCATTTATTTGATTGCATTTACATAAAGAGAGGCACATCAGAAAACACTTGTGGTGACGGGAGTGGAATTTCTGTCGAGATTATTTTAAGTGACGCATTTAGAATACCTAGATAGCCACAGAGCTATATATAGATATGGCTAAATTACAGAAAGAGCCCCTATACTTCTGAAAACCACAACACCACAAGGACAGATTATATGAATTACTGTCATTACTGAAATTGCTAGCTAAAGAAGAAACATCCAAACACCATAGAGTGCCCTAGCAGTTTGACTGTAGGAACCACTATAATTATACAAAGTATTTTAAACCGTGCCAGTACAAACAAGACCTGGAAATGGAAAATACCATGCTAGTCATTACGTCTGAAGATTAATGGTGGGCATGGAAGTGCATGGAACTGTTTACTCATGCCCAAGCAGTGGATATGATGAAGTCATGTTCATCATCTCTGACTACCTTTGACTACAGGGAAAAGAGCTATTTCCATAGTATCACCCACAATACATTGTGCTTTTAGCTGTCTTTCCAACTGAACTCAGACACTAGCAGAAATAGACTGTATCTTGACTAAGGGAACAGCAAGAAAGTACGACATGTCAAGACAATAACAGTAACCATGTTACATAGGTTCTTAGCTAGGAATTTCCACCTTTCTGACCACCTGCATGGAATGACCCATCAGGCATTAGAGATTCAGTAGTAAGAAGGCTCCCATAGCATTTGGGGCTTAGGCCCAGAATGGCTGTTCACTGTCCTTGTGTTGCACTATCAGCCTTCTGTTTAGAACTTTTCATGCAGAAGTTTTCCAGACCCAAAAGCAATTTCATAGTAGACAGAATTTTTCATAGGAATAGGGTAAATTTTCCCAAAATTTGTTTTCCCTGCAGGAAATTGGAAATTTTAGTTTCAAATTATTATTTTAAAAAGCTTGTTTTAACAGCATCAAATGTCTATTTTTGTTCCAAAGAGTCAATTTGAAATGAAATTGTTTGTTCTGAAGTTTCCTTTAAAAACAAAAAACAAGCACAAGCACACACACAAACTTTTTTCCTTAAGATTTTTATTCAGCATTTTTCCATGGGAAAAAAATTCAGTTTCCTGACCAGCTCCACCTCTGTGTGCCTTTCTACCGGTACATGGAGCTTCATCTCACATCTCAGCCCCAGAGGCCAGCATTAGTTCCCTCTGTAAGAGGGATTCAACTGTAGGTTTTTAATTGCAGTGTAGACATGGCCTTGGAGGTGCTATATAGTCTACACAATTGGACTAATAGTCACAAGAGAAAGCCTGTTTCTTGTGATATTTCAACCCAAGGCCCTGATTCTGCAAGCTGATCCAGAGAGGTCAGCACACAGAGAGCCGATTGCAGGGTCAGGGCCCCAGTTAGCACAGACAGAAATTAATCCAGGATTTCCTGCCGCTAGTTGGCTGACTGTGATCCTCACAACGTTTCTTCACATCTCCTTCTGGTTACAGCTTTGTAACACTATTCCTGCCATAATCTACAGTAATGGCCTAAAACATTACACACTTCATTAGCTTCATTGTGATGTTTTGGGCAGTTATTCTTAAAATACCATATTTCTTATGGAAATGTATAAGATAAAGCTTACCTCCCCAACGTCAGGTTCCTTCTTCTGAGTCTCAGCTTCACACAGTCCTCCTCAATGTGGTAGGATGATTTGGTTGGCCAATTTTAGTAGTTTAGCTCTGCAGGTGGAGAGAAAGTCCTTCCACTTCCAGCAGGGCAAATAAAGTCCAACACGGTAAATCTTTGTCCCTCCACAAAGCACAGCCAGCATCCCTCAGCCCAGGGCTCCACAGATCAACCTCCTCCCTCCAAAGGCTAAGCAGTTCAGTAGTAATGTGTCCCTCAGTGCATTACTCCATGTTCTTCAGGACAGTTTGCAGTTCAGGGCCCCAACCTTCATGCCCATCTGGCAGGGATTTACAACAGTCCTTTGCCCCTTAGTCACTCATGTATCAGCTCACTGCCTCCAGGTGGGCCAGATGAAGCAAAGGGAGACCAGGCCCTTGAGCTACCAGAGGCTTGAGCCCCAGGAGACTACTGATGAAACAGCCATCCAGACCCACCTCCAGATTCCCGCTCTCTTCACTTCTTGCCAGGGCTAATTCCTGCATGCATCCCAGGCCTTATATCTGGCCTTCCGAGCTCCCCCACTGCAGGGAATCACCAGCAGTCCTCGTCCAGACACTGGAAAACCACCATCACTGTTTCTTCCTTCTGCTGCTAAGCCTGCCAGGATCTGCCTTTTACCAATTACCATGCTTCCTTCCTCCCACCAGGCTTGGTGCCTAGCCCTTAGTCATGTAATCTGGAGCAGGGGTGGGAGGGCAGAAAGCAGGCCCAGGTCCAAGCTGGGTGTTGAATCACTTAAAGGTCCAGCTCACCCTCTGAATGGGTGGTGAGTACTAATAAGGGCACAGATGTGCAATAATGTATATGTAAAAAAAATGTATATAATGGTACAGCCTGCTAGCTGAGAATTGTTGAACCTCAAAAACCATAGAAATGTAGGACTGGAAGGGATGTTCATAAATCATGTAGTCCAGTTCCCTGCACCAAGACAGGACTAAGTATATTTCTAGACCATCCCTGAGAGGCGTTTGACTAACCTGTTCTTAAAAACTCCCAATGAAGGAGATTCCACAACCTCCTTAGGTAATTTGTTCCAGTACTTAACTACCCTGACAGTTAGGAAGTTTTTCCTAATGTCTAACCTAAATCTCCATCATTGTAATTTAAGCTAATTAGTTCTTGTCCTGCCTTCAGTGGTTAAGGAGAGCAATTTATCACCCTCCTCTTTTTTAACAACCTTTTACATACTTGACGGCAGTTACCATGTTTTCCCTCAGTCTTCTCTTTTTCAGACTAAACAAACCCATTTTTTTCCCCAAACTTTCCTTGTGGGTCATGTTGTCTAGACCTTTAACAATTTTTGTTGCTCTTCTCTGGACTTTCTCCAATTTGTCTACATCTTTCCCAGAGTGTAGTTCCCGGAACTGGACATAATAGTCCATTTGAGGCCTTATCAGTTCTGAATAGCGTGGAAGAATTACTTCTTGTGTCTTGCTTGCAACACTCCTGCTAATGTTTCGCTTCAGATTTGATTCAATTCATATTTGGAAAAAGCAGTAAAACTGAGGTCCTGACCAACTTAGTAAAGAGATCATCAGATTTCTGCAAGAATAGGGAAGTCAGCCCCAGTATTTTTGCTAAATTCTGCTTGGGGTAATTACATTCTCCCAATTTAAAATCTCTCTGTAGTTTTGGTTGGATACAATTTTCTTTTTTACTCCCTGTCCTACATTGCTGCGCACTGTTGAACAGTTGATGCCAGAGTTTCAGAGTTTAAGCATGCAGTTGCAACTGCATACCTAATTGTGTATGCTTAATTTGCGACTATTGAGTGAATGGAGATTTCAGCCATTTTCAATCATCTTTGTGGGAATTTTAGGTGGGAATTAAATGTGGAATTCCATGTGCTTTTCAACATGCAATTGCATACCTAAGCTTTTGAAAATCTCACCCTTGCGGTAGTGCACCTTCATTGTAGGTGCATTCAGTGATGGCTGGAATAATTCCTCTTTGTATGGTTAATAATGCCTTTGAAATACTTTCTAGCAAAAGATACTAGGTAAATGAAAGCCACAGTTGTTATTCCATGAGAATTGGTTTTCCTGCCACTAGTAAAGGCAAATCTTACAATCCCATTGCTGACCTACGATCAGGATTGTTCTGGAGATATTCACCTGTCAAGCTTTTCTTATAAGTGCTAAGGCCCAAACCTGCAAAGGCAGCAGTGGGACTACTCACATGGTTAAACGTATATGTAAGGTTTATATATGTATACGTAGGGGCCTGGCCTTGGAATGCTGGAGCCAACATTAGTTGCACTGTCCTTCTTTTCTTTCACATTCTCTGAAAAGATGCTTTTGGGCTGCATTATCTTTCACCCACTGCTATTATCAGCGTACCGTATGGTGACCAGATGGCCTGATTTTATATGAGCAGTCCCAATATTTGGGGCTTTTTCTTATATGGGTGCCTATTCCTCCTCGCCCCAGGTCCAATTTTTCACACTTTCTATCTGGTCACCATAGTGCACCACGTACTTTCTCTTTTTTTTCTAGAGTCTAGATCCAGAGGTTGTACAATTATGGTTACTTTGATGATGGCTTTGTCATTTTTCATCTGGATCTGCATACGGGAATTCAGTACTTCGAGGTCTAGGGGATAGAATGTCAGTTGTATTCTGATTATGAGCTGCTTAACTGTTTGTTTCTCACATTTCCCATTGTCTATCCGATGGTGCACTATGGATTTTCCACTGGTTTGCTACTAGGTAGACTACATTTTCCAGAGTCTGAAGCTGCTTTTTATTTTTTAAATTGTAGTTTTGTGAGTATAAAGACTGAATGAAAACCACAGATACCCTTTCAGTAACAATGAAAGCAACAGAAAAAGTTTTTCTGATGCTCTTATACAAACTGCTGTTGCCATAAGCACTGATCATTATAACACCTTCCTGTTCACAATAATATTCTTTACATGGATGCTTATCAATCCAGTAGGCTAAGCAACAAGACATAACAAATCTTAAGGTGGAGGGAAGAGGGGCCAGTGTTTAGGGAATCAGAAGACCTGGGTTCTGTTCTTGACTCTGTCATTGAAACGCTGTGTAACATTGGGCAAGACGCATTGTCTGCCTGTGTTTCAATTTCCACTCTGTAAAAAGAAGATAACAATACTTTCCCATCTCCCAGAGATGTTGGGAGGCTATGCTATTTAATTAATGGTTTTAAAGTCCTTTGGGTTGATCTGATGAAAGAGACTATTGCAAGTGTACAAGTATAAGTATTGTGTGTTGTAAGTCAGAACATGTAGTTACTGGACACTATTGCCAGGGGTATGAAAGTGCTGACAACCAATCACATAGCACCAAAAAGCATTGTAAGCCATTTAAGAAGGAAAGACTGACACCCAACAAGACAGGAGCTTGGTGAGAAATAACCACATCCCTCTGGTGAGTCATTAGAGAGGAGGCCAACCATCAAGTGTCTCTCGGTCCTGATTAGTACAGTTATCTCACACTAATAACCTCACTCCCTGGAATATGTCACATAAACACGGACATTTGGAAGAAAACATTCAGACAAGCTCGGAAGTTCCCAGCTATTTGGCTGCAGTCCCATAATCCCACTGGTCCTCAGCAGCCAGTAAGGATGCTTTCTTGCCGGTTGAAATTGTTATATCAAGCAATTGCTCTCTCCAGATATGTGAAATATGTCACATACTGTAGCCTGGCAAGTTCACTAGGGAATGATTCCATAACAGAGAGATGGCCATTAGGTGATGGCTTTGCTCATTCATATTAGCTTGATTGAAAAGGAAGCTGGTACAGTGGTCATGGTCAGTCAACATTTGTCAACAGTTACCGTTCTATGATGTCAGAACCACTGCAAAGATTTGTATTCTAAGAATGGGTGAATATATGTTATTTTAGAAACCACTAGGTAAGCAAGCATTAAGGAATGATGACTTTTTAAAGGATGACCACAATAGACCTGATCTTCCTTTACGTTAGGGTCTCTTTATACTGCCAAAATGGTGAAAAGGGGCCACAGTATAAATGAGCATAAGGCCCTTTATGGTGCAACTCCTTAGAATGGAGAATGGTCATTTTGACCGGAGCAAGTGAAATTTCCTTGTCAAATGTATATTTTCAAGGCCATCATTATAGGGTTTGTGTCCATATCATGGCATGCATAAATATTAAACAAATGTGGAAATTTCTCCTATGCTCCCTTTGTGCTTGAGCTGGGGCTGGTCTTTATTAGTTTAGCAGCCCACATGTCTGATGGGATTCAAATGCTGTTTTATCCGTGAGACACAATGAACCAGATTCAGCCCTGGACTAAACAGATGTGCAAATGCATGGTGTCCTCACCCCATTTATAACACAGCACACCAATGGATATTGTCCACACTCCTCCTTTCTCCACTTTTTCAGGGATCTGCCTTTATTCTTAATTTAAGTAAGAAACCCTAAGCATGAAACAATCATTAACCTTAGCTTCCAAACTCCATTTGGGCCTGCTTCTCCTGAGGTAGTCTTTTCCTTTCTTCTGTCTCTCTTTCCTCAGAGAGACCCTCAGCCTTTTACATTCTTGAGTGGAGTTGATTAAACTAACCCAGGGTGGAACAGCAGCATAGCTGTGTCTCCATCTAAATTCCTTCAGCCTGTAGCAAGATCAATTCCCATTCAAAACCATGGGAGTAGCTCTCACTTATGCCAGGGTAGAATTCAGCTCACACGTTTTCTACCAATATATGTTTTATGTGGAGCTTAATGAAATGCTGCTTTTTTTGCTGAGAGGGAATGGCAAATCAAAGCTGTCTGAAATTTTCTCTTTAAAACATTTGTTTCCATGAAAAATGTTTTCCATTTTGTCAACATTTTCTGAGTTTTTCAATGGAAATTGAAAATGTTTCAGTAGAAATGTTCTGTTTTCTCTAAAAATGTATCATTTTTCAGTTTTTCAACAGTTTTTTAAACCAAAAATAGTTGTTAAAATGGAAAAAAAAAAAGTTTTATGTTTGATTTTTCATCAAGCACAAAACCTTTTAAGGGAAATTTTGGAAAAGATACCCAGTTTTTGTTTTTCCAAAATTCCCTGCAGAAATGTAATGGATTTTTTCTACTAGCTTGCCATAAAATACACCATTAAGATCCACCAGTGCTGCAGGCTTCAGATGCTTGGTTTGAACATGAGACAGCTGTAGTGAAAGTAGCAAGGTGGAAAAGCCGGGTAGGGGCCAGGGCCTGTGGGGACATTAGTAAGGTGGCTGTTTTTACACATTTGATCAAAAATGTCATCTTATGTTTGGTTCAATTTGGGGATGGGAGAAAGTTCTGCCTGGTTCTTAAACTGATTTGAACTGATTTATATAAACTGTGCCTGTGTCAAAGAGATTGAAAATTGAGGGTATGGAAGCTGAGAAGCCAGTTGTGGCCAGTAAGATGCCATTCTGATTGTGATTTACTTAAAGCGCCTGAAGCGCTGCACAAGATGTACTGAATATCCGGAAAATTTACGAACAAGATCTAACAAACTGTTGAATGGGCTCCCAGGGACTAGATGACCTAAGAGGACTTTTCCATCTCTCCTCTCCACAATTCTGTAATACTGATCTGAAATGGACCTACATGATCTGCACAGTTTCCTACTATCCCAGAATGTTACTAAATTCCCATTTGTATAAGAATCTTGACAATGCTTTGAAGCTTGCATTGTTTTCTCTAATGCCATCCAGGAAACATTCATATTAGTACTAGCAGATACTGCTCACACAGATTCTAAAAATTAGAGGGCACTGCAAAACTGAGTGTTGCCAGTGGTCAGATTAGTTGTGGATGGAAGCAATTCAAGATACATTAAAATCTAACAGACTGTAATTGTCCAGGGGCATTATCTTGCAGTATAACACTTCACTTTAGCTCTTCAGAGATATTTCTTGGAATCTTTTCAATCACTCGTCTGCTTAAAATACATGCCAAGTTTCAGACATTTCCATCCCATGTCAAAAGAAAATGAAGTAAAAGTTTGTCAACAGCCTATGGCAATGTCTTGACGGAGAAAGCTGAAGTCATTTCTTAGTGCCATTACTTATTAACTATCATCATTGTGTAAATGTTGAGAGAATGCAAGAGAGCAAAAGGTCTGCTCTTAATTATTATGAACCTGGGTTTCCCACTGGCCAGTAGTTAAATCTGCCGAGTTGCCCTTTCCTTTAACCATGCAGAACCCTGGATTCCCCCAGTCTCATCAAAGTTCTAGTAAGTATTACTGAGCACTCGTAACTCACAACCAGCTTTCCTAGTTAGATAGTCAGATTTTCTATTTAAAAAATAAGTTCTTTCTCCCCCTCCTGCAATCTGGTTATGATTACTGGTTACTGCCACCCGCAGACTGATAAACTTATAACAGCTGCACTGCAGGAAATCACCTCCAATTCAACCCTGATGTTGTATGGATGTCTTTAGTTAACGTAAATAAGCTTTTAACATTCATTTTTGTTTTTGTGCAAAACACCTATCATTAATTTTGACTCGAGAGATCAAACAGTTAACAATGTGTTGATCCTCGCTTACTTTCAAGTGATGTATTGTATCATTTCTGAGAGTTATGAGGGGTTGATACTTTCTTTTACTAATGCATCAAAGTTGATAAGTGAGTGGGGTAAACCGCGTCCTGGGAAAGGAAGCTATTAACAGCTATACTCTGAAGGTTCTGAGGGCCACATTGCATCATAGCTCTCGGGTTTATTGAATGTGAACTTTTTTTTAACTAAAGGAAATGAGTTTCTATAATCCTCTGCTTTGAGCTACATCCTCAGTGGGGTAATGAAAAATGACCTACGCCATTAGATAGCACACTGCTTTACACAACATCGATCTTCACAAGACTGAATGCAATTTAACTTATGCTTTTTCTTTTCCTTAAGGTTGAATTGCAGCCATCCACAATGAATTTATTTATCACAAATCTACAAGGCACTACCACAAACTGGGTAAAAGCTCAAGTTTAACTTGGCATAGTAAGAAAGCAATCCCAGAGAAGGTGACCGACATTCAAATGAGGGAAATTTTATAAGGAGGATCTTGAAATGGTGGTTTCGTACATACATAGCAAGCAAGGCAAATGGGTTCCACAAACAAGGCATCTGCTTCCTTGAAAACTTCTTTTGGGGCGGGAGGGGGGGGCGGGGGAAGAATTTGTATGTGAGTTGGACATGTTGAGTGATTTATGGGACCATTAAACATACACTAGATCAATCTCTATTAGGGGTGGGAAAAAAAAGGAAAAAAAAAAAAAAGCAATGTACTTAAAAAAAAGCCCTCAAGCTAAAGTTCTGAGCCCAAGGTCTGACACTGCAAGGCAAATGGACATTGGTACTTTGGCGGCTGTCATGTGAACTCAGTTAGTCAATTTGGATATGATAGTTTTTAACGTTCCATGAATCTAGCAAAATGTGTATCCAATTAACTACTACGAAAGGGCCTTATTTATAAAAAGAATTCTTAGGCAGTCGGGTTGCACTTTTTCCAATCATTTTTGCACACAGTTCAGGTTGCAGATTGTGTGATTAAATACAGATAAACATCAGTTTTTACGCTAGCCTCTTTTGGCACATTGCAGAGGATTTAGGTGATAGGACTGTGAAAATTAAATATCCATTATTACAGCATTTTCCTGGGAGCAAAGTTAAAAGATTTGCTTGGTGGAACTGACTATCATAGTTTGACATAGAAACTTATCCTTTAACTAAGTTGGCTCTCTACAGTGCAAACACAAGTGAAGCACATGCAGAGAATGCACTGGTAAGTCATATTTTCTTAATGCTGCTTTGGATCTGAAGAACATTGTAGCTGGCATGGAACTATCCTTAGCCTACAGCCCCATATGTATTCTCCTTTGAAAAACTGTCAGATGTATTTAAAAGAAATACACATAATTTATACAGGGTAACAACCCTCCCTTCCCAACTGGTTTCTCTTTCCTTTGCCAGGTCACTTTTAAGCCATGTACTGGGAGGTCCTTCTCGAGTGCAGCCAGAAAGAAGTTTTATGAGCTGCACGCCTGCATGCTTGCTGCCTCGCCTATGCAAACGAGCATGAAATTCACAAGAAAAGAGGCCAACTGCATTTTATTAACAGAGCTATTTTCTTCTTGCCATGGTTAGAGATCGGAAACTCCACGGCAAACAAATTGTAAAACTGTAGTTTGTTACAGCACATTGTCCCAGCTGTGTGTGTCTGACTCACACAGATAACTTCCATTAAAACCAATGGACAACTGGGTAGGGCAGCCTGAGAGGTGGTGGAGAAATGAGAACAACATTTCCGCAGAATGTTTTGCAAATTTGAGAGCATTTTACATCCCATCACATTTGGTAACTGGGTTTTTTGTTTTTTTTTTTGGCAGGTGGGGGTTCATCTTCCAAATATTCTGCAGAATAATTTTTTTAAAATGAAGTTTTCAATTTAAAAATAAAATAAAAATCAGAATCATTGTTCTGATTTCAAAACAGAAATATTCCAGTTCTGAAATCTTCCCGTTTTTTAACTGGAAAAAAAATATCCATTTTCAAAACAGAAGTGGAAATGCTGCTGCAACCATTTTAAAAACTCAGGCTGAAATCCTGGCCCCACTGAAGTCACCCTCTAGTGGCAGTGAGGGGTAAGGAAGGAGAGAGGGTAAATAGATTATTAGATACCACAGCTAGGTAAATTGGCTATCTGAAATGGACACTGGGGGTCAGCTGGGTTTAACCCAGTGAATACCTAACACATAGGAGAAGTTTTGCCTTCATGAATATAAATTAAACCCCACCAATCATAGGAGGGGACACCCCAGAGTTCGAAGCCCCCTGGCTCATTCAGTAGAATGTTCATATTCAAAGAGATGCAGAGAGAAACAGACATTAACTGAAGGAAACGTGTGTGGCTCTTCTCTGACTTCCAGAGTGAAGCCTCTTCCTCACCAAAAGGAAACCATGGGAGCACCTTGCACAGAAAATGGCCAGTTCCCTCCCATCAAGTCATCTGTAGTTTGGGATGGAGAGGCTTTGTATGGAATAGTGGCAAGTGCATGACACTTTGGGATGGAAGGCATGCAATTTGGATTCCCTCCTCACCTCCAGAAGAGGGCTCCCTCCAAGGCATGTTTGGAGTCCAAGCAGAGGCACAGGATTTTGAGGACAAATAAGGGTAAAGGAGAAGGAAGACGTCTTGAGTTGAATGACCTTGAAATTTGCCTTCTCCTTTCCCCTTCAGGAAAATCTGGCCTCTCAAAGGCAGGGCTGAGATTCTTTGTCGGGGCAGGACATGCAGGAGTGAGTGGCCTGATGTCCAGGAGAATGGGCACAGCGGGAATGGTATACCATTGAGGGAGTGGTACATGTGGAGGGTGGGGAGGGTTAACCCCTTGGAGGAGCCACAGGGGTATATTTTGGTGGAGGTGAGGAAGGAAAGGGAGCCCCATTAGAGCTACAGTGTATGAAAAGGAAGGAGTTGAAACCTGAGGCCCTGCATTGTTCATTTTCACCACCTCTCTTTCTTTCCGCAGCAGAATTCCTCCCAAAGGCCAAGAACCGGTTCACCTCTGGCCTCCACTGCTCTAGCCAAATGGGAATACAGCTACCCAGCATGCTCCTAAAAGCCCCACCCCACACAGGTGCTTTTCATGAAAAGAGATGGTTCTGGGGAGCGCAAAAAGCCCCCAGAGCAGCTGATTGGAGGGAAGAGACTCCAGCGCCATGTTCACCAGGGCAACAGCGTGATGATACATAACCATTTCCTGCTGGGGGGCGTTGCATCGCAGGAGACAGCGGCCCACTCCTCCATACTCCTTACCTCTTTCACTGGCAAACCATGTGAAAACAAACCCCAGTGTGGAAGACCGTGAGTGAAGCAGCGCAGTGGCACCTTGAGACACTCTACAGCAATCTCAGTGAAGAGAATGGTACTCAGCTATTCCAGGCCCAGCTTCTCTCAGCAGGAGGTGCTGCAGGGAAAGCTACAGACATGCTGGCTCTGAGGGAGTTCGTATGTGCTTAATTCTCAGCTGCTCCCAGTAACAAGCGGTACAAGGGCACGCACTACCTGTGAAGGAGCTTGCACCTGCTACAGTGCCAGCTTCTTTTGGTAGGTCTCTTCTTTCTGGAGACCTATGAATGAATAATTCCTCCATAGGGCTATGGCATTTGGAACATTATGGCTGAAGAACCTGGAGCTGAGTTCCTATGGCCCTTTTATGAAAGTATGATGGCCGTGCAATACCTGTCATGCACAGCAGAACCTCCACTTCCCCACCAGATGTGATGTGCACTGGCAGGCAAGAGGACCCGGGAAGAAATGTGAGGAGGTCTGACAGTGTGAAGCCGAGGGGAATCCTAAAACTGTGTTTTTGTTTGGTTTTGTGGGGGTGGCTTTTTCAGAGGGGCGGGAGCGTGGTTATATCCACAGAAGGGTTGAATGCATGTAACTCCCAGTTTGGGAGACTTGACAAGAACTTAGGGAGGTCACAGAGAAGGGAGTTTCAGTAAGAGGAGAGAGAGTCTACAGGAGGATTTGAGCAGAGATGCACTCGAGGCAGTGAAGGTGGGGACTGTGGATTTCCTGAGAAGGGAGACACAAGAGCAGGAAAGGTCAGAATTAAGGTTGATGGCAAGATTACAGGCTGCAGCTACACAACTCCATCCCTTCTGCTCCTGCTCGGAGCTCCCAGTTGTATCTCCCATTAAACAATGCCTGTGAATAGACTGAAGGGTCTCACAAGGGAGCAGTGTGTCTTGGGAAAGGGGGAAAAGGCCTGGACTCAGAACTGAATTAATACAAAAAATGAATTCCCCCTGACCCTGAGGAAAAAAAAGGGGGTTTTCCTTTTGGGCCAGGTTGTTGTCCCACTGGACAGCAGAACATGCACGTCTGTGTGTGCCGGCATGCAGCTGGCTTTCCTCTATAGAAAATCCTGACAGGGTGTCTCTCTCTGCTCCCAGCCAGTCTCCTGCCAAATCTGAACTGCCTTTGGGACAGGTGAGAGCTGCCTGTATGAACAGCAGGGGAAACACTTCACTATATATCCCAGATGTTTGAAGCAATGGGACGAAGAGACAGGGGAGAAGTGCCCCAGTGTTGGTCCGCCTTCCGCTGTTTTTATGGCCCTGCATCTTTGATAAATGACTCCATGGTGAAGCTTGACCAATAGAATGGAACCAGCAGCTGGTTGTGCTCCCTCATTTTCTCCTTAGGGTGTTGCTAAGGGACACCCACAGAAACCTCTGCCCTCACGCGGACAACATCCCTGGCAAGGATCCTGTTGAGGGGTACTCTGGCCCATACCCTGCTGGCTGGATCCAGGTGGTGAGACCCAGCTATTGAGGGTATCAGAAGCTGCATACCAGAATATCCACATCCTCTTTCACCTCAGGATGCCAAGGATGAAGTGCTGCAGATGACAAGTTACAGGATCCACAATGTGTATCTGTGGGAAAAATACAGCAGGTCAAAGCAACTCTAGCTGTGGGGCAGGAGGCCAGTCTGGGAGCGTGAAGAGAGCTGGCTGAAAGTTTTCAGCTGAAATTTTTGCAAATTTATGTCAGCTTTGCCAAATTGTTCATGTCAAATCGCTTCGCTCTCCCCCCCCAAATAAAAAATTCGGAAAGAATTGAAATGTTTCCATGTTTTCAGTTTGAAATGCCTTTTCATGGCAATGTTTCCTTTCATGTTCTTTTCAAAAATTTAGTTTTAAAAAAAAACCTAACTAAATGTTTAATCCCACATGAATTTTTTTTCTTTTTCGATGTGCCAAAATTTTCATTTTCAGTCTGATCCAAAACAAGTTTTTTCAGACATTTTGAAATTGCCAATGGCCTGAAAAGTCTGTGATGGTGAACCCTGCTATCAATACATGGAAATGGGAATCCTGGAAAACGAGTCTCCAGCACTGCTTAGAGGCAGGGGCCTGATCTTGCAGCTAAATTCTCATTGATTTCAGGAGTAAGATTTGTGGGTCTGGGTCCAGTGAATCTGAATCCGAGCACCAGTAGCTTGGAGGAGAGGGAGCATAATTTTGGACATCAGAACGCTGGGGTGTGAAACATGCCGTGCTCAGTTATTGGGAACTTGACTTCTGGCTTTGTGATCCTCAGATGTCGCACCCAAGAGCTATGAGCGTGAGTCCCGTTACGAGTGCCCTGGCCTGTAGATCGCATTTCACTCAGCAACTTGGTACATAAATCCTAGAGCTAGTGTCCTAGGGGCAGACCCATTTTAATGGATTAGTGCCAAGCTTGGGTGAGTCAGGGAAAGCTTTGCTGAGACACACGATGGGGAACAAGTGTTGTCAGAGGCCATAGCCTGGGCATCCCCTCCTTGTACAGCCAGGGTTCTGGCTGGGGTACTATGGGGAAGCCATGTTTTTTAGGAAATGTGCTGAGACAAGAGTTCTGCGCTGCAACGAAGAGGGCTAGAAAATTTGCCCTGTTAAAACAGAAACTGAGATTAACAAAGTTCATGGTCTGGAAATCTACAGCCAGGGGGTCACAAAAACCCCAAAGTTGCATTGACTCACTCTGTGTTGTGAATAACTCCTTGTGCATAATAGTGGCTGGATCCTTATGTGCTAGAACAGTACTATTCATGCATATTGGCGGGTGGAGCCTTGTTTCCTCTCAAAGAGTTGGAGTTCTCAATCCAAACTCCTGGGGAATTAAAGCTGGATCCTGCACCCACTAAAATCAATAGCAGGATTTTAATCCAATTTGGTGGGAGTAGATTGGGACCCTAGGATGTTGTTTTCCGTGCACTAAATAAAGGGAAGATGGAAACGGGCAGTTAGGGGACTAAGCCTCAGCTTCCCCATACCCCCCCAGCAAGACCCTCCTAAGAAGTAGAGCTGGGCTGAAAAGGGATTTTTTGTGCTACAAAAAGTTTTGAGATTTTGGGGGGCAAAAATCTTGAATTGGGACAGAAGCCAAAACTTCAAAATTGTTTGCAAAATGAAATTAAAAAACTAGATCGCGTTTTGGATCAAAATATTTTGTTGTGATTTTGATCATTTAAAGTTTTTTTTTTTTAAACACAGTAAACTTCAAAACAAAAAGTCATTTTGAAACAAAAAATGGAAACTTGTCATTCTGAAACTGGCAAAGTGAGACCTCTCTGCATCTTCTAAACATTTTTTGGTTTTCAATTTCTTTTTCTATACAAAATTTCATCCAATGCTGAGTGGCTTTGTGAAAAATTTCAGCGCTGTCAATTTAGCACTTTCCAGCAGCAAACTGTTTGGATGAAAATTTCCCAACTAGGCTCTACAAAGGAGTTAGAGCTATGGCTGTTTCTCCTTTACCCCCACTTTAGACAGAAAGAATTCATGTCCTGAGGACTCCCGGAGAAGAAAAGGCAGCTGAAACATCATCTCTTCCACGCCTCTTCAGCCAAGACTCTGATGCAGTCTGCCAGATGAACTTTGGCCCAAGCCTCTTGGATCAGCATGGCTCTGAGTTTTGCCAGGGGAGCAATTTCTCAGTGGATGGCACAGATGCTCACACCTTCACAGCTGCAAGCAAGGGTGGAGTGCGCTACATGTTCCTGGCTGAAGTCTTGGTGGGTGAGTCAGTGTGTGGGAAGGAACACTGCCCTCGGGCCCCAGAACAGGCTTCTGGCAGACAGTGCTACAACTCGTGCCACAACGGGAAACCCTGCACCCAAGCCAAAAGCCATCTGAGCATCTAAGTGATCTTCCACAGCTGCCAGTGCTACCCATATTTCCTGATCTGCTACAAAATGCTCACAGATTCTGTGAGGCTGGATGGCTGATGGCACTGGAAGGAGTGGTGAGGTCCCATATCAGAGGAACCCCGTCCAGCTCATAACAGCTTTGCTGATCGGAGCTTCTGCCCTCAGGGAGGCTCTGCTTTCTGTCTTCCCACTCTTCACATCACTGTAAAATAGTCCTGACAGCCTACATCTATGCACTGAGGGTCCTGGTGTATGCAAAAACAAGCAAAGCTCATTCTCAGAGAGTCCCCCCACCTCACCCCAGTCCTGTTGAATCTTCCACCCTCCTTCACCTCCCTTCTTATTATTGTTGCTTCCACAGGCATCATGGATGGACACTGTACACCCAGGGATGGGCCTCTAATCCCAGGTAGATGCTGTTCCCTTAGATAGTCAGAAGGAAGCACTGTTCACTAATAAGTGTCATCCATCCCTCTTCACTGATGTCTCACGGGTTTTAAGGAAAGTGGTGACATTTCCTTTTGTGGCCCCAAATGCTACTCCTATAAAATATTATTCTCCTCCCTCACCTCTACATCCTTTCTCCCCCTGCATAATATATGCTTATGCACAGGTATTTGACAGAGGATGTTAGAGCTCTTGTTGTTTGAGATGTTGTTTACTGAGTCAATTAATTTTACAAATCCATTTACTGATATTATAAATGTTCTTTGTTACATCCTTTGCTGTGCTTACTTGTGTTCAAATTCATTTACAATCATTGTTATTCGATCCTTGCTCATCTGGATGATGTTCTGGCCTTTAATATAATTACAAAGTGGTCTGAAAGAATGAGTGTCAATTATCCAGGGCCAATTAATTTGATCCTCCATTAAATCTGATCAAACCCTCAGACCCAAATAATTTAAAATAAAAACAACAGCTTACGTGCTTCACTAGCCTTGGTGCAAGGGACCTATTTCCATTCTCCAGTCTGTGCTAGCCCCGTGATTCATCTTCCAGTCTAAACCACCACCATCTTGCTTTACCTTACCACTGGAAACCACGCCCAATCCCAGACCAGCACTGCATATGGGCCCACCTTACCTCTGATCCCCACACTGCCTCAGCCTCCTCTATGTCAGAAACCTTTCTTGAGTCCCAACCTCTGCTCTTCATGGAACCTGCCCCCTCTCTGTCATAACCCACCCTAAACCACAGCATGAGATTTCAGTTAATTAAAGTTCTATGCCTGAGGGCATTATACAATTTACCCTTTTAAAAACAAATGCTCCTTCTCTAAAGTTCTCACCTGGGCAGGATTCGCGTTCTCTAGTGTGAGCGAGGCAGAACTACACAAGCTCAAAGATTTTTGATCCCTAAGGACACTGGTAGCTGGTTGGGAGGAAAGAAAGACACTTAGTGCACTTGCTTTATTTCGGTGTGTTCCACTGGCCTATAAACCTAAAAGGCAAAGTTGGGGAGAAATAAACACCTTTCAGGTCACAGTAAGTGGAGCTCTTGTATTTGGCTATGTCCTTAAAAGCTTTAGGAAGTGCTGCTAAAACAGCTCAGTAAATACTGATACAATATTTACTCGGACCTGAACATTTGCAAACACAGTCCAAAGGCCATTTTATAAAGGAAAAAAATTATTTCAGCTGAGAGAGAGAGAAAAAACTATTACACCTTCCAGGGACACAGGAACTAGAAGAAAGTGTAAACTCTGAACTTGTCCAATTTGGCAGTGGCTAACTGCTATTATGTATATTGAAGGAGATCATGTAGCTAGCAGCTACCTATGGTTTTTCAGACAGCTGCTTCCCGCAATCCAGCCAACTTGAGAAATGAAAATGGAGCTGGCCAACACTCCTTCAGTGGGGGCACAGCTCTAGTATCCACACAAAAAGTACAAAGAGCATGTTCCAAACTCTGGCAGCCAAGAAAACCATTCTGAGAGAGAGATTTGACAGTACTATAATCCCAAACTGATGTACAGAACAGGTCTGATATATTCCACCCAGTAAAGTGCCCAGCAGGCTTTCTAATCAATTAGCAGACCACAGGAGCATGGACAAATGAAGACATAGTAATAATTTAGCATACTACGGCAGTAAGAATTACATAAATATCATAGATATATAGATAGATAGATAGATTAGATAGATAGATAGATCTCTGCACATCTCTGTGCACTGTTTTGCCAATGAAGTTGAAGTTTAATTTTGACTGAGTTAGGCTAATACTAGACCTCCCCTGAACACAGGCAAGCAACAACATTGAATTTCATGCAGAATTCATGTAACAAAAAGATGCATCTTCACCAGAACCATGTTTAAGAAGGGTTCTTGCTAGAAAAGAGCCAACAATGTTTCAAATCCCAGTTTCTAAAGTGGGTCACAGGCTGTGTCAGAGCCTATATCCAGTGATGACGACACTGGATAGGATGTAATGGACATGAGAACTGCTGCCAGCCCTGCCATTGGCAATCTATGTGACTGTAGAAAAATCACACAGCCCGTCTATGCCTTGGTTTTCCCCTTGATAAAATACAAATGATAACATTGCCCTGCCTTTACAAAGCACTTTGAGATCATAGAAAAGATGGAAGCAGAAATGTTGAAAACCCCATGAGGAAACCTGTGCCAGTGAGAAGTCCATCTTAGAGGGGAAGGCTCAAGAAGATCAGAGAGTTGGAGAAACATCTGAATTTCTAGGCACTTCTGAACCGAACTGGAACACTGAAACATTGGAATGTCTCCCATCTGACTATCCATCATTTCCTAACGTTGCAGTCCAGGATCTAACTGAACCCTTTCTATGGACCTGATTCTGCCACCTTCACTCATATTCATTCGCATTTTACACGAGGGGTAGTCTCATTGAAATCAGGGGGCCTCTTTGTATATTAAGAGACTACTTTAGTGTAAGGATGGTAATTCTGGTCCTGTATTTCTGCGCAACAACACAGGATGAAGGGATGCATGTAATGGAATCCTTAGGGTTACATTGTGCAACCCTTACTAATAATCAGTGGAAAAGCTTGTGTGAGATAACGCCAACTACCAGCATGAGTGAAGGCTGCACACTTTACTCCATAACAAGTCTTCTCAGTTGAATGGACATTAAAGATAACAGAAAAGGACATGCTAATTTGACGACTGGTTTTTCTAAAACTCTGGGCTCATTCTCTGTCAGATCTGATCTACTTTTGCTGCTTTAGCTCATCTCCATTTTTGATCGCTTCTTCCCATTGCTCCAACTCAAAGTAGCTCAGACTAAAGGATCCAAAATTTGCCATTGACAAACCCATGTTTTCACTCCAGCATATGTTTTTTCTGGGTTTATTTTTCTTTTGTAGTTGGGAAATAACACCTTTCCACTCCCCACCCTTCTCCCTCACCAACACAATAAAAAATCTCACCAGGCACCTGGGAGGTAGAATGCTCTTTCTAATTTCATTGACAGCACTGGTGATATATAGGGTAATTTTATCTTAACAACCTGTAACAAAGGATAAGACAGAAGTACTCTCTTACAATCCAGACAGTAGGAGATGTTTACTCATTCACCCAGCAGACTCTCTCATCATTCATCTCGACTTTATTAGGATGCCAGGAAACAGTAAACCTATAATTTAAGAAATGTATTACAAAGGGAAACTTTTTTTTTCTGTCTGATAAATAAAAGTTAGTTGGAGATCTGAGAAATTCTCTCACACTCTTTCCCCTCACCCCCATCCCGATAACGTCTTTTTTCTCCCTCTGTGGTGAATTAAAAACTCCCCAAGGTGTGAAATAACAGTCAGATGCAGATAGACGCCTCCCTTTAGGCCAGAATGTGCTCTGCTAATATTTGAATTTGGTCAACCACATTACTTTTCTTTTTTAGTGTGTTTCAGTTCATATTGATCTGGCACTTGCTTAACCTCTCTGTAAATCCATTACAGTTAATTCCTGGCTACCATAGAGCTGCTCTGTAGATTACATTGTACATAATGAGGTGGCATGTCAGACATGTTTGCTTTCCTTGCCGTGTCAAAAGAGAATGTCCATTGTGACTGCAGAGACCTCTGGTTTAACTCTTTTTAACAGTTGCTAATGAATTACACCTGATCCAGTTTTTTCCTACTTCTCTTTTTCCCAGTGAAGTGAGTGAAAAAAAAAAAGAAAAAAGATGATTGATTAATTTTTTGTTGATGGTTTGGTCTAAATTCAGGTCTTTGCCCAACAGATGGTCAAGTTAGGAAACTGGCAGAAGCCAGAGCCAAACTTAACCAGCATACAATGGAGCAGATGCAGCCACCCTCATCTTAAACATAGAGCTGCCACTCATTAAAATATGGTTCCTAGCCTCCAGTGCTTCCTCCAAAGTGGAGCAAAGCAAAGACCACTGAGGAACTGGATGCTGGCAAACGTAGTTTGTGTTGGCTGCACTTCCATATTAAAGAGGAGGGTGACCATGGGCCATGTTTTAAAACTCACCAGGCACCATTAGACTCACAGGCACCAGGTGGGCTACCTCTCATTTAAGGCGAAGGGTCAGCCTTTTGTATAGAGTTTTATTTCCAGTATGGTCCAACCACTATTCCTGCAAATCAGTGAGATGTGCATGGTCTGTCTTTTGATTGCTAATTTATTACCTCTGCACAAAGGATCATTTTGTGGCTGGCCTCGTGCAATGAGGGTGGAAAGCTCCTTGCATTCTTCCAAAACTGTTGAGCACCTAGTGAGGAAAAGCTCCTAAAGCAACAATGATATAAAGGCATTTTTCTGCATTGTATGAATAGTGCCCTCACTTTTAACTTACAACCTAAATAGAAATGTTCCCAGCCACACAGCACTTTTGTTTAGCACTGAGATGAGCAAACTGCCCATGGGCATGTGGGTCAAATTGAAAAGTGAATTTTGATCTGATCTCGTTCATTTCCAAGAGACTGTGAACGTTCCAGTGCTTGAACTTTGCCACTACAAGTACTGGAGAATAGTGAATTTTGAGCATGACTTTTCTAATATTCCCAGGCAGCAAATTTCAAATGGTTCATTTCAGTGTTTCTCAACCTGGTTAGGTAGGTGAGCTCTTATTCAAAGTAAAAAGTCTTTCCCTTACAGTTATGATAAAAGTAAAAAAAGGTATTGATGATAACCACGGTAACTGTACACAATTTGTATGTGTGTTTCGAGACCTTGACAGAGACTACCCTTCATGGGGAGTGAGATTTTCTTTGCTTTATATTATAACATTTTCAATGCCTCACAATCCCCCTGTGGGCCACAGTCTGACAGCTGAGAAACACTCAACTATTTGGTTTGTAAAACTAAGAATTATTTGCTGATTAAATTCATGATTCCATTTCAAATAATGGGCGCATCTGAAAATGTCACCATCTGTTTGCAACCATTTCTCCCTCTCCTCTTGCCCTCTCCAGTTCCCATCCGAGGAGGCTCATACACATTTTCCCTTGGTTGGAAGTGGTTGGTCTTGGAGTAGCAGCAAGCTCTACCTCCTCCAGATGCTTCCTGCCAGAGCCTGTTCCCAGGGCAGCATGTCATTTCAAAACAATGTAGCATTGTCTGATCTCCTCTCTCCTCTCCCTGAAGCATTTTGATCAACAAGGAGCTCTTTCTTCTGCCCCTCCCACAGGGCAGTATAAATAATATCATGACAGTAATCTTGGAGCAGAATTTTGGTGGCTGAAAATGGGAAAGCCCATTTACCAATATTGTTTCTCTGGTTTACACACAAACAGGCCTTGGTAACTGGATTTTGAAACACAATGGTGTGCTCAGTTACAGTGATTGTGGATGCTAACTAGGGAGTTCGGCACACGTGTGTCTAATTAGCTAGTTGCGCAAGGAACTACTGGATTTGTGCAAACAGTTGTGTTGCCTTTGGTTTTGAGTAGTTTGCATCTAGATTCAACTTCTTATCTAAGGATCTCAGAGTGCTATGTAAATGCTCATTAACTGAGGCTTACAAGAATCCTGAGAGGTAGGTGCTATTGCACAATATTACAGAAGGGGATGCCAAGGGACAAGCTGTTAGCTTAAGTAGGCCACCACTCCACTGAAATCAATAGAACTGTGACCACTTAGATCAATGACCGATTAGATTCACAGAATTTGAGGATTACCTTTTCAAAAGGCTGGCCTCCCTAATTTGCACTCTCAGATCTGAGTACTTACATCTCCTCCTGCCTGCGTGTGTGTACAAGTCTGGTGGGCAAAAGTACAAATACACAGATACATATCTAGATCATTTATTTATTTATTTATTGTAGATGCAAAAATTGTGCCACGCTAAAAAGTCAGGTCTCAGTCCTTTCAAAGACTATGTAATAGATTACAGTGGAGATTTTAAGTGCCTAACACCCATTGAGTTTTATACTATTTTTCTCTATCAAAATCTCCTTCCACATCTATAGCACCTATAGAACAAATGCAGTACCATGTATGAATCCCATTAAATAGGTAATGTAACTATGGTTTAGTTTTTTAACAGAATGTCTGGATTGTGCAGAAGAAATTCTTATTCAACTTCCGGTCACTATTTTGTGCCTGCAAGTTCTACATTTTTATGAATTTCAGGTACCGTCAGACTAATAATAATATGACTATGTAGGCTAGTATGTGACAGCCCAGTGTCAGCGGAACTGGGTTCCATTGCTGCCTCTGTCACAGAACAGTAGTGGGACTGTGGACAATTCACTTAGTTCCTCTGTCCCTAAGTCTGTATGCCTATAAAAGGAATTTAAAAATAAATACCTTCCTTACAGGGATGCAAAAATGCTTTGCTGATGTTTGTAAAGCAGTTTGAGGTCCTCGGATGAAAGTAGCTACAATAAAGAAAACTTGCATTAATAAAGGTCACTTATATAGCACTTGAATCACACTAGAGAGGTAAGTAATCATAGCATTCTTATCCCCATTTTAGCAATGGGACAGTGAGGCACAGAGCAGTGGTGATTTGCCCAAGAAAAAGGTCTACACTGATAATGTAGGTCAACGGCATGTGGCTTCCGTTGACCACACAAAGTATAAACAATGAGCTACAACCAGACGAAGTGGGTTGCATCCCACGAAAGCTTATGCCTGCAGAAATTAAATTTGTTAGTCTTTAAAGTGCTACAGGACTCTCGTTGTTTTTGCTGTATACAGACTAACACGGTTACCCCTCTGGAACTTTTCACATAAAGTATGCGTCTCCACTGGCATGTCAGTTCTGACAACCTAAATCATGGTAAAATTCAACTTAATAAAACCACCTCTGCAAGTGGCGTAGCACTGAATTTGCATTCTGTGGGTCAGTGTAGGCAGAGCACAATGTAAATCGACATCGTTGGCATCCGGAAGGTATCCCATAATGCTGAGTTGTGACCACTCTGCACATTTGCAGTCTGTTGCACTGTGGCCATATAAAGAGGAAATAGCTCCTCTCCTCAAGGTCCGGGAAATTTTGAATTCCCAATTTCCTGTTTGGTCAGTGTGGAGAGAGCTTGCCAGCACAACTGATCATGGTGACTGCACACCCCAAACGTGCTCCAGGCTGGAGTCGACCTGAGGTCTTGGATCTCATCGGTCTGTGGGGCAAAGAGTCTGTTCTGGCTCAGCTCCGAGCAAGCCAAAGAAATTTGGATATCTACGAGAAGTCATCACATGGCATGCTGGAGAAGGGGCACAACAGGGACAGGCAGCAGTGCCGCATTAAGATCAAACAGCTGAGGCAGACTTATCAGAAAACTAGGGAAGCTAACAGTCATTCTGGCTCCTCATCAAAAACATGCTGCATGTATGAGGAGCTGCATGCAATTCTCGACGGAGACCCCACCACTATGCCACCCTGCATAGTGTGTGCCAGCTATGCCCCAGCCCCTCCTACTTTGGGAACCCCTTTGCAGAACAGCGTTCCACTATGTCCTCCATGTTTCCCAAAGTCACTACCCTTCTTAGCAGAAGTCTATTAATGGCCCTGCATATTTGTAACACAGCTGCTTCCATGGTGGATTTATCACCTTCGAATTGATTCCCAACTGATTGGTAGCAGTCTGGGGTTACCAGCTTCCACAGAGCGATAGCCACTCTCTTCTCCACTCTCAGAGCTGGTCTCAAGCGAGTATTAATGCGTTTCAGGGCTGGGGAGAGCACTTTGCAAAGTTCAAAGAAAGAGACCTTTAGCATTTGAAAGTTCTGCAGCCACTGCTCATCATCCTACACCTTCATAACGATGTGATCCCACCAGTCACTGCTTGTTTCCCGGGACCAGAAGCGGCGCTTCACTGAGTGCAGATGGTGTGTGACAGCCTGCAGCAAATGGGAATTGTTTCATTCTGTGGCTTGTAGCAAGGTGGCCTCTGTAACATTGCAATTTTCAGCATTGCGGCTCCTGTCTCGCCCCTGAAAATCTTGCTTTGATCGTCGACCCAAGCATGGCTAGTAGGGACGCAATCACCCAATGCAATAAGCGTGGTGTGAGCATGCTCCTGTGACTTCTAAAATTCGGCAGGTGAAATAAAATAATCGACTTCACTCTGCAGAGTGGACATACCCTGAGAAAATAGTGAGTTTAAGAACTGGGATTTAAATTCAGTTAAGCCCATGCTCAGACCATAGTCTCTTTCTGCAAGATTCCCAGCTGAGTTTTCAAACTCCTGAAGTTCAGAATAATTTGGATAGAAACTTCAGAGATGGATGGACCTATTTCAACTGAAGCTCCAAACCTTGGGAGGTTTAGCCACCCCTAAGCTCCTCAGTGCCCAAAGAGAAAGAATTGATTTCAACTGATAGAAGGGAATTCCAGGGTTTGTGTTTATTTTTCCTTCAGCGGGATTCACACCCTTCTTTCCCTTGTCTTTGCATGTGCCTTGTAGTCCAGGATAATGACAAACTATGCACAACCTAACTGCAAGGAGTTAAGAGAACAAAAGCAAATTAAAAGTGGCAAGCATATTTAGAGCTTCCCTAGCACACTTAACTTAAGCCTTTTTACTCCTGTTTACATAGCTCAACATGAATGCCTGGCTTTGATTTGAGGGCAAACTGCCCCATAAACCCACAAATTTAACCTTCACCTTTCCTCTTTAACCTTCAATCCTGCCTTTCTCTTCATGCTTGGTGACATTCTCACAGCCGTATAATAAAATATGTGCTACTGAGAGTGAACTGGAGTTTGAGTGTGGACCCCAGAGGAGTGATTTGTGGTGGTGCCATAACATTGGATCCTCCTGTATATAATACATGGGGTAAAGAAATCAGGTCCCCATATCATATTGAACCCCCAGATCTGTGCACACCTAGTTACTGGATCCAAGTTGAACCTGAAAGTCAGAGCTGCTCTGTAAGGAACTGAACCACGTGGCTAAATCAAACCACCAAGTCTGGATCCAGAATTGAACTTTCCATCTTGGACTGTTTATATGACTAGGACTCCCTCATGCTTTCAGTTTCTAACCTCAGGCATCTCTGTTCCTGACAGCTATCCTTTGTCCTTTAACAAACACTGTCCATAATGTGGTTCTGGCAGGATTTCCCTGACCAAAGCTGACAAGGGATTTATTTCCTCTAAGAATCATGTAATAAAATCATGCTACAGACTCTGTGGGCTTTTCTAGAGCCTCATCTGGCAGTCATGGTTCTCAGAAAAAGTCCCATACACATTATTATTTTGGGGGGGACATGGGACAGGGAATGATAACCAGACTCTAAGAAACACACTTTTCAATATAAAAGGGCCAGATTCTCAATCCCAGCTCCTCCACCACAGTGGCGTCAATGGAGCGATCTGATTTATACCAGCTGAGGAAGTGGCCCGTCATTTCCAATTCTCTGCTACAATACTACAAAGCCCCAAGCCCTGTCCTGTCCCTGCCTTTCCATGACTGGCCTTTTTCTCTAGGAGGGATACAATTCCATTCGTTCTGTTTGAACTGACCTTCTGCCAGAGTATGCCAGTGGGTCAACCAATAAATGACTTCAAGTGCCATCACTGTGGGGATTCCTCTCCCCCAACAAATATCCATGTTGTCCCCTCAAGCTGATGTTCAGCAGGCGCAGCCTGAAAGGAACCAGCCACTGGCTTTGGATTTTCATCAAAGGAACATTTTTGCTTGAAGTTGTGATTCAATCTCCCCGCCCTGCAATCTTCAGCCAGGAGCACGGCTTTTTCTGGCATACATCTGACAGCTGCCACTGCAGCTGCATGGGTTGCCCGGGCTTACCATGCTCTAACATTTGGCCAAGTGGTTTGTAAAACCAGGAATCGTACTGTGAGGCAGCTCTCCCAAAGAGCGTGGTCTTTGTAATCCACCAAGCAGTCATTAAAACTAAGGTTGAACTTGAGGTCATATTGTGCCACAAACCTTTGAAGACCTCCTTTGCATGTTATAGACAAGCAAATCAAAGGGCCAATGATATGAAATGTGTAGTAGGCCAAACTCATACTTGCAGTAAAACCACCTATTCCAGAGGAGCTAAAGCAGGGGTGAATTTGGTCTGCTGTCTGATTGTTAAAAATGGACAAAGTCCTCTCACCTAATTTTGAATCTAGCTGAACATAGAAGCTCAAAAATTTCGCTCAAGCTGAGGGGGAAAATGGAGAGAGGGAAAAAATTCTAATGACAAACTAGATACAGACTCCACCTTGCACAGTATGCAGGGGCATTATGATCTTAGTATTGGCCCTTTGGCAAAAAAGCATTTTTTTAAAAACTGTATCATCCTTAGAAAAAAGGAAGGCCTGCCTTTAAATGACAGGAGAAAAAGAAGTTGTGAACTCTGACTAATGAGACCTGCAAACCCAAGAGAGATTTCACAAGGTTCCACAAAGCTTCCAACTTCACCAGGGTTACCCAACCCCTACTTATGACAGGCTTCTATTTTCTATGGTATCGTGTAGGATAATTTTAGAGTCCTTCACATGACATATTTAAGCTGTTAGATCTTGTTAAGAGCCTCTGGTAACCACTAATTAGAGAGGGGACAAATCCAGAACAGAGGCCCTGCTCCTGACCCTCAACTTCAGAGACAGTTGCATTGTAATTAAGATTTTAATAGTTCTGTCTCAGTGACAAATTTTTGGGCTTTATAGTGTTTGCTTACCTAGTAGAGAAGACTAATTCCCAGGAACTGCTGGGTGAAATTCACTGGCATGTGTTCTGCAGGTCAGATTAGATGATCTAGGAATTCCTCCAAGCCTCAAAATCTTTGAATCCAAACTCTGTGGCTTAGACCTGCCTCCATAATATGTGGCTGGAATGCTGCACTTTGGGGCCATTTCTAGGCTTTGTGCATATCTGTGCAGTTAATTTGTTTTAGATACGCTTAACTCCCTCTACATTTCTTTTACCAAAGCCAGATTTACCAACCACTTCTTCTATTGAGATTCCTTCACCAACATGGCAGTTTAAATGACCACTAACAAGGTGCTGCTCTCAACCATAACCACTAACTCTGCTAGCTCATTTCTGAAACTCCCCTTCTTTCCATACAAAGCATATGTTAACATCACATACATGACCCTACTTTCTATGGCCAGCCCTACTGCTATCAGTCAGTCTCGTCTTACCCTCAGGAAACCTTCAGCAGTCTCTGGCCTCATGATGATAGCTGCCCCTCTCGTTTTCTTTTTAATCATCTTTCAAGATTTTACTTTTGCTTCCACACCACCTCTGCTCAGTGCCATCAGAGAGAGATCTGGATAATGAAAAAGAACTACTCAATGTGCATGGGCAGCAGTGAAAAAGGTGGATAGAATACTGTGGGATCCGCAATTAAGTAACTCACGGAAAGGAAAAGGGTATGCTGTGTGTGTTTGTCCTGCGTGCTCCATGGTTTGGAAACAGTGGGTCATGTGGAGATGGAGGAAAAGAAGATACAGGTCAGTAGAAAATAATAGACTGGGGTGAATGGCAGGCAAGCAGAAGGTAGACAGCGTGCCCATGGAAGACAAGGGGGAAGATGAACTTGGGACTTTCAGTGATAGATGGGCTGGGGGGTGGGCTGGACATGTGATAAGAACAGGTGAAGAACGAACAGCAAAGAAAGCATGGGAGGAAGAAGACAACAAGAAAGGACATGGAAGACCCAGGATATAATGGAAAGACTCTGTTAAGAGAAGTCTAAAGAGAAAAGCACTGGAACAGCACCAAGACCTATGAACCTGGGCCATTGGCCAGAAGGCATGGCAAAGAATGAGGGGCATCCCCAGCTGAGTGTAAACAGGAAAAGAAACTGAAAAGTGAAGTGAATGGTTAACTCCTATCTATACCAAATGAAGCCCATTCCAGTAACCCAAAAATCATGACCAGCTGATATCTATTTGGAGGCCAATGTAAAATTAGGTGGTCAATTTAAGTTTGGTTCTGTGTGTCCCCATCACAAAAGCTAACCTATAAATTGCCCCCCCTTGTTGGGAAACTCAGCAGAAAGGCCATGAAGTCTGAATTCTTGTCTCACCACTACAGGTAAGTGCACAGGCGCATGGTCAGGACTCTCCATGGGGCAGTGTGCTCCACTGCAGTCCAATTTTGTGGACAGAAGACTTCCTTCTCCAGGGCAGTCAGTCTAGTCCTTTCACTAGCACTAAGCTTACTGAAGCATGTCTTTGAAAATCTTCAGCTTGCACACATCTGCAGACAGTTTACCCTGGTAAATAGTGCTGTCCAGCCCCTGAGAATCTCAACACTTCCACCACAAACACTTACTATAAGGGGATTATGATGACATTAAATTATCTAATTGCTGTAATGGATGTGTGTGCAGAGAACTGAATGTGGGCCTTTTATCACATGGAAGCCACACGGACCTTTTCTGTTATCTACCCACACAGCTAATATTTCACTAGGACAATGGACTAGGACCAGATCATCGTGCTGAACCAGTCATTGTTACCCTACTTTATGATTACAAAGTGAAGTGTATATTATCCACTGAGCGCACTGTAACCAGAATTGCATTGGGTATGTCGTGGAGCCTTGAAACAACTGAGGAAAATGGAGTTTCACTATAAACCCAATTCAGGATGGGTGTTAAGCACATGGTTAAGTCCCACTGAGGTCAATGCTTAACATCAAGCACGTGCTCAAGTGCTTTTCTGAACCAGAGTTGTTATCATGGACCTGGTTTTCTAATTGGCCTGTGATTTTTGTGCCTGGATATAAATTGCAGGTGCATTTCATAGCACTTGCATCACTAAGTACTCAACTTTGCCCATAAAGTAGGTATTAAGCCATTTGAGGGATAGAAAAGTCACTCAAAATAATTTACAAGTGGAAAAAGTGCAGGAGTAAAATCACAGGCCATTTCTGAAAGTCTGGATACCCCAGCATGTGCAGTTTTCTATATTCATAGAATTGGATCCAGTTTTACAAACCTTCTGTAGCACTTATGTAACTCCATTTAGGGCCAGTAAGACTATTTGCATCATACTAACTAATGTGATAAAGGACGAATAATCGAAGCCATCATTATTATGCATGTAGGGTAGTTTTATACATGCAGGGAAGCATGAGATTCCAATCCAAGTATCAAGGGGAAGGAAAAGATAATAAACTACCCACCCCTAAAGATAACATGTAAAAGAGACTGCCAACAACTATACTTCTTGACACTGTAGGAAGACACACTGCACCAGTACAGTCTCAACCCTCCCAGTCCTGCCAAAACAGGAGATCTCAGGAAAAGTCACAAAACTGCATTCAGAGAATTTAAGAAGCCCGGAAACGTGTGATAAACAGATGTCGATGCATATTGTTTGTCATCATGGGCTTTTATCACAGCGATGTACGCTTCTGGATTTCCTCCACTGGCCGGCAGCTCTCCAGCCTGGGAAATTTAACAAGGGGAGCATTTTTATTCCCCCACTGGAAAGGAAAATAGCCTCTCTTTTATCTGACAGGAAATATCTCCTTAAAAGTATATGATGCCACCTAAACCTGAGACACGCTGCAGGTTCCTCTGAGTAATGTAACCAGTGTCGGGCTTTCTGGTTGGCAAGATATGCCTCACTTAGCATTTGCCAGCAACAAAAATGTCCCTTCCTGAATAATCCAGGATTTAGTGCTGCAGAGACTTCTGGTATCACCTTTCTCCCCTTTTATAGCTCAGCAATAATCTTAAATTTGGCTGAAAACAAAGAGCTGCCTGTTGACAGCTAATCCTGAAAGACTAAGCTTTGTGTGAAACGAAAAAAAAAAATCAACCCCCAAACCCGTCATTGAACAGTATTGGCAGGAGAAACAAATATTTTGGGCTAATTTTTGCTAGTATGTTTCAGCCACAGTTAAAAGCCGCATTGAATGTTTCCTTCTTCGCGCTGCCCCATACTCACACGATGGGGATAGTCCACAAGACAATAGATAATTTCAGCAAAGTAGTGCAACAGAAGGTATTTATCTGAGCTCTTTTCAAAGCCAGGTGCAGGGAGTTGAAACATGAAGCTCTGGGATCTTGACAACATAGTAGGATTCACTCAGTAAGCACATTGGTCAGGGTGAGGGGAGGGAACACAGCTATGAGACAAAGAGTCGGATGGTGGACGAAAGGCTTTCATTTCCTCCATGCAGGGATTATCCGACAAGTCAGCAGTGAAATGAAGGTCTGACAGTAAAAAAATAATGCTAATAACTATACAGTTACATTGAAAAAGCCTGCGTTGTACCTTGCTAGATGCTAGGTTTGGATTTGCTTTGGTAAAAATGAGCAGCCTGGATTATTTCAAACCCAGACCTATAGTTTGAAGGCCCGGTACTGCAACGTGTTGATTTTGGGGCTGCTATCGATGGGAGCACTAAACTGAGGGGGTTTAGTGCTCCGGCAGATCAGGGCCTTGGATTGCAATTTGTACAAATCCTACTCTCTTACACCCACCAGCGTAATCTACAGTACTTCCATCGAAATCAGTGGCGTAACTCTGCATTAACAGTCCGGCCAATTAGAATGCTTAAAAGATGCCTGCCACTTTCTGCCTGTGCCCTGCTGCATTTAGAAGCAGATAGTGGAGCAATGACAGGCAGGCATCTGGAGACAGGGGTGGTGGGGAGACAGGCTTTTACAGTCCCAGCTGGGTTTCAGATTTTCCACAGAGCATTTAATCAGTCACTAGCACTAGCTGAAACATGTTTCCTGAGCTCCAGAAACCTCCAAACAAATGGGTGTGCAGAGAGAGCCAGCTGTGTGGGTCAGGTGCTCTGTCATGTTAATTCTGTTTCATTACCTCTGGGTATATCTATGCCGCATTCCCAGGTTGTGATTGCAGCTTAAACTCACAGACCTGAGCTAGCTTTAATCTAGTTTGCTCAGGTCCCAGCACAGTGAGGTTGCAGCAGCACGGGCTGCAGTGCAAGTCAGCCCAGGATGGTTTGTGCCGTGTGCACTAAAGGTTATGCAGATATGGCTTCATTGCTCCACCAAAGCTAGCTCACGTATGTCTGCTCAAGCCCCAGTCACACCCAGTGATTGCAGCATAGACATACGTACAGTTTCTTAAAGCCCTGACTTCCATCAACTGAGATTTGGAAAGAGTCATGCAGATCTATGGGACTTGACACACACTGGTATGCCCCACACTGACCAAGATTTCAGAAGACTGGGCTCCAAGTGCACTATTGTTAGCATTTGCACCCACTGAATCCATTTGTGCCACAGAAGGCAACAGTAGTATTTGTAGGCTAAGCTTGTAAGTCTTGTGCACGCAGGCACATAGGCAGGAATGCCATTTTGTGTTCATAGATATGAAAACGTACCCATAAAAGCAAACCTTTTGGACTGTACTGTTTAAAACTATACTTGAACCACTTTTCCTTTAGACAGCAAGCTCTTTGAGATCCAGACTGGGAATTTATTTTGTGGTGCTCTTTATATTTACAGTACTATGCACAAAATAAATAATAGATACACAAAGAGCAACTACATACTTTCAATCGGAGCGACCTTTATTTTTGATTAAGAGACCAATCAAATAATAAAAAATCACCATGAGATAGCACAGTGTGTGTATTTCCTGTGGAACAGGCTGCATTGAAAAGACTATCAAGTTAGCTGCCTACAGAATCTTTTAATGGAAAGGTGTAGCACACAGAAAACAAATCAAAACAGATGCAAGCTACATACACTACCAAGGTCCTTCTACCTTTTCCTTCAGGGTTCCATCCGTTACTGATTGTCTTATTTCTTACTATAAAGATAAAATATGAGGAAAATGGAATTGGGAACTGAGCTGAATTACAGATGCTGAGAATCTGGCAGAATTGCTCCGGTGATATCAATTTTCACTCTTCGAATGAAAAGGGTTCCCACTCAGTTAGTGTTAAGAATGTACGTGTAGCAAGGACAGGCATATTCTTTCAGACAGACTGGGAACCTCCCACCTAGAAAAATGCCCTATATAAATCAGCCTCCTGGATACCGAGGAAACTTACAAACATGTTCTAGGATGACCTCAAAACTTCTTTTGATGCTTAGAGCTGAATTCTGCAATCACTACCCCGGATGGCTTGTGAAACAAAATAAGAGGGATGATCAGACTTTTATTGTCAGCCTTTCTACTTACCACAAACTCCAGGACATAGGTTTACAATCTGTGCCTCTTTGATATATGACACATGGTGCAGTGTGTGTGCTTACTCACTAACATTGTTCTGGTTTGTCCTTGTTTCTTTCTTGACGGTGTTTGTTTTCTGTCCACACACACACAAACTGTTCCTCCTCCCAATCTCGCTACCCCCACCATATTTTCATTATAGGATTTTTATTAGTATCTCAGAATGAACAGCTTTAATATTTACAGTCAACATAATGCTCATTGCATCATAACTCACCAGGCTATAGGGTCATTCATTCAGACTCTCTCTCTGTGGCCCAATGGCTATTCAAGTATTTTATACAAAATGGAACAGTTTCCACAGGAGAGATTGAGAGACCCGCCCCCCACAATACCCAATAGTCAGCTGGTTAGGACACTCACCTGGAAGAGGAGAAACGTGGGTTCAAACTGCTCCTCCAGAGTGATGATTGACTCGTGGTCTCTTACATCCCAGGTGCGTGCCCTCCCCACTGGGCTGTTAACACCTACATTTCCTTGTGAATCTAGCCACCCAAATTTTTTTTCCCCACCAAAACTATTTGGTGAATTTGTGTGGAATTCATGAATAGTTCTGATTGACCCCAAACTGCATTTTTTGGCTAATAAGCTATTTCATCCATCTCTACTCAGTACACTGATACTCGGATTTTAGCTAGACTTTGAGGAACTGCTGAAATAAATAATAATAAGAATGGTGCTTTGCCACATGCCCTATATTCAGAGTTCACAGCTGCTGCGAATTAAATTGGGGACGCAAAGGTGGAGGGTTGGGAGGGAAGAAAGGACAGAGAATGGTGGAGAGTGGGAAGGATTCTGGATCACAAACTTCTCCCTCAGACACAGAAATGCTTTGATGGGGATGTGGGGACCCTTTCCACTAGCTGGTGCCCCAGATGTTTTCAGAAGCTTTAAAATAAAAAAAGAAAAAAGAGAGAGACTGCTGTGGAGACGTCTTTGAAGAAGGAGCCACAGTAATGGGGGAATGCAGTCCCTCTGTGTCATTTTGGGATTTAATAATAGCTGCCAGAAGCTGAGGGTATTTTATCTCCTCAAATGGATAATAGCTGTCAGAAATTTTAGAGGGACATTTCTCTAGCTCATCTAATAGAAGTAACATGTCAGTGCACTTTTTTGTGGTGTTTTCGAAGGGGAGCAGGAAGGAAAAGCCTACGAAGATTGGGATGGTTGTTGGGTTGAGTGTTAATTATGTACTCTCTCTCCCTCTCTGTGTACACCTAGATGAAACAGAGGACAGCCTTCCTTCCCCGGCCCCCACAAAGAGTACCAAATCCATGGACTATAAACAGAAGACAAAATGACTACATAAATCCCTTACCACACCCACACACCTGGGGAGCCATGTCTCCATTCGCTACTGCTCACCCCTTGTGCTTTTTGTGGGCCCTTCACGATCTCAGCCTCAGTCTCCTTTTGAAAGAAATATGCATTAAAAGAACAGGCCAGTTTGCAAGGAGATTACCAGTTTAAAGCATATTAGTTGCCCCACAACAGGTCATACAATTCCTTAATGTGTAAATAAACCTGGTGCTAGTGGCTCAGCTGCAGAATGAGCAGCCTGACTGTGGAAGAAGCGATGGCTGTAATGCTAATGACCTGCTGATAGCCCTGATCTTACCAACAAAAGACAGAATGGAATGCAGCCCGAGGCAATGGGAAGCCTATTAGAGGCAATGGACATTGTTCACTGCTGTTATTCTTTCATTCTGTCTTTAAAACATTTGAAGGTACTTATTTAAAATTGTTACATTAGATAGAGGGATTAAGTTTTCAGTCAATTTTGGCCCTCAACCATGTGAGTAATTCACATGTGCATTTACTACAATAATGTGCACAAACACCTGAATGCATAAAAGTGTCCAGTAGCTACTTACGCGTACAATTAACTGGTCTGATTAACTGTCATGACAAATGCACATGCAAATTAGCCATGCAGTTGCATGCACGTATGTGACCAACTTGCTTTACAGCCTGGTCCAGAAAATGAGTTCCTATACTCTACTACCCTTACTCAAGCAAAACTTCCATGACTTAAGTGACAACAACTTCAGGATTTGGGTCAACTGAAGTAAAAACAAAATAGTGGTTTTCATTTTGTATTATCCAGAGTTTCCTTTCCTTTTGCTTCCAGTTTCAAATTAAAATTTTGCCATCATAATTTTACCAATAAAAAGAAGTTACATTTTCCCCTTTCAAGCAGAAGCGCAGTTTCATAGCATGTCAATGACAGACCTGTATTAGAACTCAAGAGCTCTTGGCTTCTATTGATAAAGTACTATTTGTTCCTAGGAGTTTGTCTACAAGGGGACAATGACAAAAATGTAATATGAATTAACTAAAGGTGTGACTTTAATGTGGATTAGTTGAACCACATTAAATCCCTGTGTGGACACCATCATTCAGACTTAAAGTGGTCTTAATTTAGCTTCATTCACTTCCCATGTGAAATAAATTAAACCAAATTAAGGCACTTCAATTCTGAATCAGAGCATCCACGCATACATTTAATGAGGTTTAAACTAATGCTCTTTAAAGTCACACCTTTAATTAATTAACATTAAGTTTTCATTAAGTTAACATTAAGTTCATTAAGTTTTCATTAAGTTCATTAGTTTTTAATTAAGTTTTAATTTTAAAATTTTAAATTAAAGTTTTAATTTTTTAATTAAGTTTTTAATTAAATTTTAAGTTTACATTTTTTTTAAAATTATGTTTTCATTAAGTTTTCATTAAGGTAACATTAAGTTTTGCGGCTGTGTAGACAAGCCTTTAGACCATGCTGATAACAGGAAAGACAAGGGAGGACTAAGGGAGCAAGATAAAGTCTATCAAACATAAAAAGAGACAAAATTTGGCCCATCAAGACACCTGAACTTGTTTTGATTGTTATTTAAAAATGAAATTTGTTTTGTGGTAGAGCAGGCATCATCTGTATCCTCAGCTCTTCTCCGTCTGCTGCAGTGAATATCTGATGGAAAGCAATGCCCGTAGCCTGCAGCTGGTGGAAATCTAGATGACCAGAAGCAAGGTTTCTTTATGGCCATGTCTTTAAATAGGGATAGCAATATTTACTCCCCTTTGAAAGCACTTTCCTTAGTCCTTATAACTCCCATTTTATTTTTCAATAGGGAAGCAGGCACAAACTGCTTAGCACACAAATCTCCTAGACTTCGTTGTGGTCTACATCTCTTCTCTATATCTTTAGAACTTTTCAGAACTGGACTTTGTTTGCCTAATTAAAGGGGCCAGAACAATACATTGAAGATCAGCCTAAAATCTTATACTTTGTAATTAGTAAAAATGGTTGGGAACTGGAATTTCCCTCATGTGGAAAATTCTGACATTTTTTGCATAGGAAAACCCAAAAGTTGGAATAAAAAACCAAAATGTCAAAGTTTCACATGAAATGAAAATTAAACAAAAAACAAAAAACAAAAACAAAAAAACACTTGATTTGGGACCCTCAAAATGTTTCATTTCAATAACAGCAAATTGTTTTGTTTCAAGAAATAGGTTTATATGCTAAAGTCAGAAGTGACCACTGTGATTATATACATTTGATGTGCAAAATAACTTCCCTGAATTTGAATCCATTTGAACTAGAATATATTTTTTAGAAAAACATCCGATCTTGTTATTAAAATTGCGAGCAACGGAGAACCCACCATAACTCTTGATAAAACTGGTCTAGTGGTTAATTTTCCCTTACAGTTAAAAAATTTAGTCTTATTTCCAGCCTGAATTTTGTCTACTTTCAACTTCCAGCCATTGGATCTACCCACAAAACGATTTGATTCTGACAAAAGTGCATTTTTGGATGGAAAACTGTTCCACTGAAAATTTTTCCGGCAGCTCTAATGTTTAATTACACTTGTAAAGCACAACTCCTAAAAACTCTTCGGTACTGCTCTCACTGCACACACCTACTTTCAGCCAGCTCTAGATTAGATCTGATATATATGTGCTACACTGTCTTTATATTTTCACCATGCTCATCACTGTAATTTCTGAGTGCTTGCAATGGGAAAGCAGGTGCTTGGTTCTAGTACCTGACTATTGGGCGATCTGAACTACTGAAGGAAGAGCCTATCACCTTGATCCTATATTCTCATAAACGTTAAGTGAAAACTGTGGACCATCCTTAACAGTCCAGTCCTCAGCTGTAAAATATGCTCTAGTCAATGGAGATACATTGATTTACATCAGTTGACGATCTGCCCTTATATATTTTCCTCTTCACCATTACTTTAAACATCCCTGTGAAGATCTCTGCCTTCTCATAAAACAGACTTTCCTTTGAAATAATTACCTGGACTCGCTCATGTGTTTTAGTGGGTTTCTTTCTAGTCCCATGAAATACCAGAACCTGGATTCTTTTATTCTCAGATCATTCTCATTCACTTGCTTATTCACTTTACCCCATCAATGCCCTAACGCTGTTTTCCAACGTTAGAATGGAGCTTGCTGACCTCTGCTGGCAGAGAGAAGATTGGCTCTTTACTGATTATCAGCAAGTTCTCCAATGACAGACACCTCACTTCTCTTCATTTAGTTTTGGCTGACATTTTTTTAAACTACAAAATGATGCCAAAAAAAACCTCACAAGATAAATAAACAAACACTAGACAAAAAACCAATCATTTTTTACACAGTTTCAGCATCTCTACCCTGAGTTCCACTACTGCATCTCTGTTGCTCCCTCAGGAAGAAGAACATTGACTCCTTAGGCTTGGTCTACACTTATCTCCGCGATTCGGTGGCAGGCGATGGAAGTTACACAAACTACACAAAGAACTTGCATAACTCCTGTCGACTGCTTTGTTTCTCTTCTGCACGCCGTCTTCACAGTACTGCGCCAATGGAAACCGCGTTCCCATTGACGCAGCAGTACACCACTTGCGGAGTGGATTAATAGCGTTAACTTCTGGATCAACTGAGCGGTTCTTCACTGACCATTCAGTCGATCTGATGGCGGTGACTTTGCCAGTGTCAGCGTAGACATAGCCTTATAAGAATTTTTTCCAGCTGTTTTTGTCTGGCAGCACAAGGCTGGTTCTGTAACATTTCTATACCAACGAACACCACTGGAGTGGAGACTATCAGTCAGTTTCTTAACTGGAAAGGAATTATGGGTGCCAGTCATACCATGTGCTGATGTCAGGTTGAATTTGGTGGACACAGGGTATCATTCAAAAGAGAAGCAGTAGCCAGAACCAATGACTAAACCAGTGCGGTAACTTGGCTAGCTACTTTTAAAATGTGACAGTTTCATCAAAAAATACACATCAGTATCCATAGAATTCCCTTGTATTTCCCTATATTTACCATAGGAAATACCTTGAATACTTTAAATACTGAGCTGCTGGTCTCGTTACAGTTTTTTAGTGGACAGGTGTTGACATGTTTATCACATGGAGACCATGCTCTGACTGAGCAGGGGAAATGTACTCCTTTCCCATCTAGGGGGCAACGTTAAAGCACATTCATTGGAGGGCTAGTTACAAAAGCAATTGATGCTGCCCACATATGCCGTGAAGAGAGGATTTGGTCTCCGGGACTGTCGATCTGGCACTGTTCATTAAAATGCATATTTAAAAAAAAATTTAAAAAATTAAGCTGGTGACCTAAATTTCAAGGGTTTTTTTGGGTGCCCAACTCTTGGGACATCTTAAAGGAGCCTGATTTTCTACAGGTGAATGACCCAGCATTTTCTGGAAATTGGGCCTTTTTAAGGTATTGCGAGTTGGGCATGCAGAAATCATTACTCACTTATGACCATTTAGGCTGTTTATATATAACTGTTGTAACAAAATATTGTTTCTCAAGCAGAAGAGTCATTAGCTAGGCCCCGATCTGGCAAAGACTTATGCACCTGCTTAGCTTTACACACTGAGAATAGTCCCCATGATTTCAGTGGAACTAGTTGTATCATGTAAAGCACGTGCAAAAATCTTTGTTGATTAAGGGTTCTCTCTTCCTCCCATTGATTTAGGTGATTGTTTTGCCACTGAATTCAATGGCACCAAGATCAGAACAAAACTGGTATAAGCTTGGGATCTGATGTTGCAGGTAGGTCCATGGAGGTGACCCCTGGGCTGAGACCCAACGAAGTCAATGCAGCTTGCAGGGTCAGGACTCAGTCTAGTGAAAGGTTCCAAGAGACCCATTTTATTTTGGTTATTGAAATCAAACCAGGGTGCAGGAGCAGCATAAGTAACGCGTCGTCTTCTTCACTGGGCAATACTGTGTGAGTAAACTGTGCAGGAAAAAGGAGAAACAAACCAGGACAATCCAAGGAGGTTTTTTCCCCCTGACAACCGCATGCAGGGGGAGCTCATGCTTCATTGTCAAAGTTTGTTCCTTCATTCTCTTTAAATCAGCAGCACTCAGCATATGAAGAGCCATAAGGTTTTTAGTTAATTCCTAACAGTAAAGCATGCCCTGTTTTTTCCAACAGAAATAAAGCAGTCTATTGCTACGCCTCACACAGCATTGGTCAGCTACAAAGAGAAACTGCAAATGACTGGATGCCTGTGAGGCACAGACATGGGCCCATGTTAAGGCAGATCTGAGTCATATGATCAATCCTCCATATTATTATGATGTGAATTACAGCTGCACCTGGAGTCTCAGTTCAGATTGTGACTCCAGTGTAGTAGGTACTGAAGAGACAGAGTAAGAGGAAGTACGCTGGTGCGGTTTAAGAATCCAAATAGAATTCAATAATCTGCTTGTCAAGCGTTCTTTCTATGACAGATTTTACACAATACTAGCTGGCTCTCAATATTATAGCCATCCTCTAACAAAGGGTAAGTCTAAATTGCAGTGGATCATCCACCTTTTTTTTGCTTTCTTGTTTCATATTTCAGAGTAAAATGAAAAGCAATTTAAATTCAAAAGGAAAAGCAATTTGAACAATAATTCCTCAAACAGGAAGGAACATTCCCTATGTTAACTCTGGCTCCTGGCCATCTCAGCTGGGACTATAACAGGATGCTCTCTGAGTTCTCTCCCAAACAATGATTCTTTTCACCTCCTTTACATGTGTAGGCTGGTTAGCCTGGTCTCTGCAAGTGAACATGCCATTGTTCACTCAAGACTTATTCAGTATGGTTGATAGAGTGCATCAAATAAAATTATACCTGCTCTTAAAAGATACTCTACTAGAGAGAATAAAATAATGGCAACAGAAATAGAAAAAATATCACATACAACTCATTTCCTTTGGAAGAACAAAAAGCTACAAACCTGACCTGGCATCTCCCAAATATTAATTTTTATATTTTAGCAGCACAGATGCTCAACTGACAAATGAATATAAAGAAGGAGTTTCAGTTACAAAATTCTTGCTCACGTAGGATTTTTTTCATATGTATGTATTTTATTGCCTTCATCTTGCCAAGAGTGCATTGACTGCCATTACATAGTCACCCTTCGCAACACTTAACATGCAGTGCCTTCGGACATATCATACAGAGTATTGGTCTGAAACTGAATTGGACATAACTGCAGTATCTCGTTGTATGACAATACTTGATAAATGTTCACTCTTTATTTGGTGATCACTATTGCATCAGAAAATTATGAGCCAAATGCTGCAGTTCATCGGTGTAATAGTATTGCCTTCAATAGAATAGCATGGGTAGGAGGATGGGATCTGGTTCTACAATGGCAAGTCAGGAAATTAAATTTTCCCACATCCATACCACATGGAATTCCCTTGGTCTGCTCATTTCTTACTCTGACTACAGAAACCTCATCACCACCTTACACCACTCCCTTCTGCACCCTTCAGCCTCACCAGAACACAGCCACCAAAGTACTCTTCCTTCCCTACCACTCTGACTGGGTCGTCTCTTTTCATGGATCTCTGCACTGGCTTTACATATTAAGATCAGGCTACTCCTCATTTTAGTCCTCCTGACTACTCCCCTGTTGTCTTCTGCCCCCATTCCATACTCCACCCCTTTTCCACATTACTCCAATTGCTTGGAATAATGGTTTTATGCATCCGACAAAGTGGGTTTCTGCCCATGAAAGCTTATGCCCAAATACATTTGTTAGTCTTTAAGGTGCCACAGGACTCTCACTGTTTTGCTAAAAACAGACTAACATGGTTACCTCTCTGGAACTCTGTGTCATCAATGTACAACATTGTCTCCTTCAAAAAACATCTGAACGGCACAACAGTAAAGAACAGACCACACAAAAACAAACAAACAAACATTCTGGCCCCAATGAACCACATTTTCTCCTCATTTGTATCCATGGAAGTCAACAACCTGGCATGGGTGTAACTGAGAGCAGAATTTGGCCCTCTAATTCCAAGAGCCAACAATAGAATGGAATGAGGAGAAAAAGCCAAGAAACCAAATCCAAGGCTAACACGAAGTTCCAGGCCAGGCCTAATCCTGTCAAGCATCACAGATGAGCAGGAAGCAAAGTGAAGCTGTGCAAAGCCTGTCACATTCTTGTCACCTGCTGTTAATATTAGTGGGAGGTTTAATAAGGTGTGTGGTTGGGTCTATCAGCTCTAGCCAAATTATAGTTTATGTTTTTGGCTGTGAAAGATGTCCTATGAAAAGGATTATTGTATTAACATGAACTTGTGTGAGTAATGTGAGCAGGTTTTTTTTTTTTTTTTTGGCATTCAGCTTTACTGAAGATACACAGATAGGTCAAGATTTTAAAAAGCAACTACTAATTTTGGGCAGCACAGGTTTCGGTTGCCCAACCTGAGATAACTTCCAGATGCTTGACTTTCAGTGGGTGTTATTCTTAGACGTCATGTTACAATTTTCATTCAGTGATCTCCTATGCCTAAAACAGCATCACTTGCCATGGGATTGGTATCTGTTGGGTTAAACTCATTGTAACTGGTGGGTGTCATAGCCCCCCTTTGTTCAGGATAAATGCAAGATCAGTTAAGCTCCTTTATGGAGCCGGATAGCTGAAATGATAGGCGCCTCCACCCCAAACACGGACACCCTCACTGCCCAAAACAAAGGCACATATGAGGCCACTCAGGGACCTGAAGGATGTGGGTGGAGGAGTTTATGATGGGTATCGATTGGTGGCATTGAGTGTGTCTGTGTGGAAACACCACAGAAAGAGAGAGAGAAATGGCAGAAAGCCAAGGACACAGCCATCGCTGATTAACCTTTTGTGGACCTGGTGCCAAATGTATTTGTGGGCCAGGCCCCCTTGGGACTCTACAGCAGAAGCACTGGAGCCTCTCTACGCCTCGCCTCTTCCCCACTGCTTGCTGCTCTCCCTTCTCCCTGTTGCTCGACCTGCTCCAGATCCCTCCCTCCTGCCCCCCCCAACCCCAGGGATTCAAGCAAAGTGTATGAATTCACTGTATGCTTTGCCTTTCTATATCCATATACTTCCTTTCTGACAAACAAGAAAACTTAATCACGTGGACCAACTATCCACTTGCAAGAAATGTAGGCATAAACATACACAAAACTTTTCCCCATAAATGAGCCTAGTTTGGTCCTTCATAACCTCATACAGTTTTTGACCACTCAGTGATGGCATTTTCTAAAGCCAGACCTTAATTACATTTATTTCTAAATAATGTCTTAATCTGATAATTAAAAATAGTATTTAATTTCTTTGGCATTCAAAAATCAAAGACTTAAGAACATAAGAATATAAGAACGGCCATATTGTGTCAGACCAGTGGTCCATCTAGTCCAGTATTCTGTTGGGATGATGTTTTCCAATGTGCATTACTTTGCATTTATCAATATTGAATTTCATCTGCCATTTTGTTGCCCAGCCACCCAGTTTTGTGAGATCCCTTTTTAACTCTTCGCACTCTGCTTTGGACTTTCTTGAGTAGTTTTGTATCATTTGCAAATTTTCCTATCTCACTGTTTACCCCTTTTTCTAGAGCATTTATGAATATGTTGAACAGTACTTGTCCTAATACAGACCCCTGGGGGACACTATTATTTACCTCTCTCCATTCTGAAAACTAACCTTGTCTTCCTACCCTTTGTTTCCTATCTTTAAACCAGTTATTGATCCATTAGAGTACCTTCAATTTCATCCCATGACAGCTTACTTTGCTTAAGAGCCTTTAATGAGGGACCTTGTCAAAGATTTCTGAAAATCTAAGTATACTATATCCACTGGATCACTCTTATCCACATGCTTGTTGACCCCTTCAAAGAATTCTAGTATATTGGTGAGGCATGATTTCCCTTTACAAAACCATGTTGACTTGTCCCCAACAAATCATGTTCATCTAGGTGTCTGATAATTCTGTTTTTACTATAGGGTATGTCTACTCTGTTGGGGCTGTGTCAGGCTCCACAGATTGATGTAGCAGGGTCATTTGTGTGGTCGCACAATCGACCGTGGAAGTGCTCTCCAGCTGACGCAGTAAATCCACCCCTCCAAAAAGAATAATGCTGTATCGACTGAAGGGCATTTCCTGTCAATGCAGTACAGTGGAAACGCCATGGGAAGGAACGTTAGTAAGTTGACGGGAGATACACAAGTTATGTACTAAAACTGCGTATCTTCTGTTGAGGCCGCCGGCAGTGTAGACTAGGCTATAGTTACAACAATTTGTCTGGCACTTAAGTTAGGCTTACTGTCCTGTAATTGCCAGGACTGCCTCTGGAACCTTTTTAAAAAAAATTGGTGTCACATTAGCTATCCTCTAGTGATCCGGTAAAGAAGCTGATTTAAATGGTAGGTTACAAACCACAGTTAGTAGTTCTGTAGTTTCACATTTTTTAGTTCCTTCAGAACTCTTGGTGAATACCATCTGGTCCTGGTGACTTATTACTGTTTAATTTATCAATTTGTTCCAAAATCTCCTGTAATGACACCTCAATCTGGGACAGTTTCTCAGATTTGTCACCTAAAAAGAATGGCTCGGGTTTGGGAATTTCCCTCACATCCTCAGCCACGAAGACCAATGCAAAGCATTCATTTGGTTTCTCCACAATAGCCTTATCTTCCTTGAGTTCTCTCTTAGCATCTTGATCATCCAGTGGCCCCACTGGTTGTTTAGCAGGCTTCCATAACAAGGCAAGAGGGCAGAACCAGGAGCAGAGCAGGAACCAAGAGTCAGGTAAGAAGACAGGGTCCAACACAGCAGACCGCCAGCCAGAGATTCACCTGGTTACTCAGACAACTTCCTGTGCCTCGTTCTGGTTTAAATAGTGAGTGGGATGGTGGCTCTCAGTGGGAGCTGTGCAAGTGGTGCCTGTGGTAAGCTAGGACCAGCCCACGCTCCCTGCTGGTACCAATGAGCTGCCAGGTAGCAACTGCGATCTGATGGCTGTCTGTAGAACTGTATACTTGAGATCCCTCACACTTCCCCCAGTTCATGAATTCCTTTGTGGCTGAGGCATGGGATAGTGGTCCAGGTGCCTAGAGAGAGGCAACAGTGCGTATGCCCAGGAGCAGTAACGCTGAGGGAATTATTTACTACAAAAACTGATGCACTGAGTAAGTAAGGTACCTACAGGGTTCAGCAGGACTTTTGTGAATCACAGTGGAGCCTAAAACTGGGACTTCGGCACCTAAATCTGGGGTTTGGGCACCTAAGTTTCTTCTGAATCTAGGCTTTTGCCTCTTTAAATCTTTCTATAAAATGCCACATCTGCTGACAGCACTTAGTACATAACTCAGCTGACAGCAGAGCTCATGCCCACTGGCTGATGAAAGTAAGTGGGAGGACAATGCCGGCTTGGCCTTAGATGATGCTTGTGATACCCCTTTGGGTTCCAGAAAAGTAATGGCAAGGCTGATGTTCCTTGGAGTTCCACTGTGGGTAATTTCATAGAGATGGGAGGGGGAGATCATTAACAGAAAAGCAAAATTTGCCACGACTGAATTTGACAAGATGACTCCTCAGCTGCCTTTCTTGAGATATAGGTAAAACTTCCATGGAATGGGGAAGGCCCTATGGGGTAATCATTGAAAAAGGCCAGTGAGACGCTATAGGGAAGCCGTATCGCCAACCCAAAATATTCAAAAACCATGAGTCGGGTACTGCAAAATAATGAGATTTTCTGACAAATCATGAGGTTTTTTTAAAAGAAAAACTAATAATTTGCCTTCAGGATATCTTCAGGTCATACTTTCCAGCTTTTCTCTACAACCTTGAAGGCTGGAAACTTTTTTTTGTGAAAAACAAACAAAAATTGAAAGGCAAACTGAGACATCTCATGAAATTACTGGATTACAAAACCTCAGGTTTTTAGTAAAACATCAACTACTGGAAAAAAAATCACAAGAATTGGCAACACAGAGGATACTAGCTATAATTGTTTTGTATTCAAATTAAAATAGCTTCATTCATTCACTAGAGCTAGGACCTACCTCTAATTGTCCCAGGTATCTGCACTGCTCTGTTTGGGAAGCGCTGAAGTGCCATGAGACAGCCCAGTCAGACAAATGCTGCACGTGAATTTGGTTGCATGCCCCGAAAGCTGAAATTTTGTGCACAAATAGCAGTTTATACATGCAAATTGAATAGTTAGCTGCTAAACTACCTGATTTGCACATTTGTGAGTACCTTGGACATAATTAATTGAACATGAAAAATTGTCCAGGCAAATTTATAGGCCTGGCTAAGATCCCAGGATCTGTTTCGTGACCTCATCTTCAGAACACGTGCAATGGACATGCAATTAGTGCAACTGTGTTTGCCATCACTATTTAAAATGTACATGAAAATAACCAGATGTCTACCTATGGTTTACGTTTGTGTCACAGGACAGATGTTGATTAGCACTTGAAAACAATGGTAACAATAACGGGCAACGAGGGAATGAATAACAACTGACCAATAAATATATGCGACATCTTGCAGCAGAAGTAGCAATTGTCTGCTTAGAAACTTATTGCTATGGGACACTGCCACGCTGGAAATTAGCCAGACTAATATTAATACTTTCACCAATAACCACCACCACCACTTAAGCAACTACTTAAGTGGAATTTAAAACAAGTGCCATTTCAGTTGGAATTCAGTGCACAAATCTGAAAACCGAGATGCAGTACCTTAAATCTGGTTCTTGTTACTTCTTGGAGTCTAACAGTTTCCATGCAGCTGCTAAATCTTCAACTCTAATTACAAAATACTGTACTGTATGAGATGTTTCACCTCCTTCTTTCTTGGTGCAATTTCCAAATTACTAGTATAGATCCCCCCCTTTTTTTTGTTTTCTTGTTAAGTAAAGCTGCAATTTATGGCCCTAGTTACAGGAAATCTTCCTTGAACCTTCCTATTTAGATGTAAAATAATAACGAACCTCACAAAGTTTTCTTGGTAGTCATTTCAATCCTAGTTGTGCGAAGAGCATAGGACTGGCAGGCAGGAATTCCTGAATTCTAACCACGATTCTGCCAATAATTTGCCATATTGCCTTAAGCAAGAAAATTAGGCCACATCTATCAAAAGTGGTCCCTGCTTCTGGTTGCCCCACCTGGAGATACTGAAGGTGAAATCCTGGCCCTACTGAAATAAATAAGACAATTGCTATTGACTTCAATGGAATCCGGATTTACCCACCGGGGTCTAATTTTCAGATGTTCTGAGCATCCGCAGTTCTACATGGATGCTTCCCAGCCCTGAAAAACATATTCAAAGTATCTCAAGGTAGGCAGCTGGAATCAGAGAACATATGTGAACATTGGTTTTTAGTCTTGCTGAGCATCAGTTTCCCCATCTAAAAATGAGGCTGGAATTCACCTGCCCCTAGGGGCACTGTGAATATAAGGGTTAACATTTGTAATATTTGAATATATAAAAGTGCTATACAATGTTAATATTGTTGTTAGATGTAAAATAACCACAACTGGCGGCAATAAAATGTTATTTTGATTTTAAAAATGGATTTTTTACCAAAATAAAATTTTTCACAGAATAATTTTCCTTTTGGTCAAAGTTTTTCATTTTTTCAAAGAAAACTTTTGACATTTTTCATTTAGTCTTGGTGGGAAAAATCCCACTTTGTCTCACTTTTAACATTCCCTCCACTCTCTTCCCTTTTTCCCTACTCTCCAAATATTCAAAAACAGTTGAAAGGATTTTCCTAAAACTCTTAACAAATGCTCATTACTGGGCTAGGACCAAGCCTAGAAAGCTTCAAATCCTAAGAAGTTTAAAAAATGTTATGAAAAGGGGGGTTCATGATGGAAGTTATGTTGTACCTTCGTATCATTCATTGCCAAGTGCTATCACCTAATCGACCATCAGAGAATGCTACTTTAGCAAACAGCTAACTCCTTTCCCCCCGATTTCAGAAAACAAGTATATCTCCTACACAGTGTGCTGTGTAATAGTTACTATCATTGCATACTGTGAACTGGGTGCAGAGAATCACCTGGCACAGTCAGTGTGACATTGAGTTAACTTGTAAACAGATGTAGAGAAAAGCCCTCCCAAAGGACCTGTAATGTGACATCAGAATAGCAAATGAGCAGCTGAAATAGATTATGCCTAAGCACCCTGACAGCTCCACAGAAACACTTTACAATGTATAACCCCTTTCCAGCACCCAAGACCATGCAACAAATAGGATACGTTTAAGGAGATGAAGAAAAAAAAAGAAAAAAAAAAGACATAAAACATCAAACATCTCTTTGCCTCTGACAATTAATGGAAAAGAAAAGCTCATAATCAGTTGCAGATTTGTCTGTTTAGCTAGCGTGACTCCACTCAATTATCACACTGTAGTCTAGAGTTTAGTTCTCTTCCTTCTCTTCTATGAGTGAAATTGGGGGTAGGGGGAGGAGGGAAACAGCTGAGAGGTCAAAGGTGACACTGGGAGGTCACCAAGGGCATTACTCTTCGCATATTAGCCAATGAATAACAGAAACAATCATAGACTTTCCCTAATAGTTATACTTTAAACTCACACAAAGTAAAGACACGCCGAGACTCTAATAATGCATCTGAATAATTCATTTGGGATGCTCATGCAGTAAATGCTCTTGCGCTAAACATATCTTGCAGCAGATGTGAGTGTAAATAGATGGGGCCAGATCCCACTTGGAAGGAGGAACAGGTACAGGGAGCCATTTCAACTCCCTTGTGAATATCTACAGAAGAAGCTGGTGCTTGTGCTCCCCGAGTGCAAGATACAGAGTGTAGTCCCAGCAGAAGAGTTAGCCCCTCCACGGAGGGTGCACATCACCATAACACTGCCCCCTCTTCTTGGACGAGCTTAGGGGTGGAGGCCGTGGGAAAGCACTTGCCTCCCCCTTTTTGAAGGTGCAGCAGTTGCCATACCTAAGTGAACCAGAGGCGTGCTGCCTTCCTCTGTCCTCAGGGAAAATTCTTCCTGCAACTACCACACAGCAACCCTTAATGCTGCAGCACTGCCTTTGGAAGTACAACGTAACCCTGCAGGAAAATCTCTAAAAAAAATTATGGCCAGAAAAAGCAAAATCACACCAACTTCCACTCCTGCGAGTTAGCAAAATAACCCCTCCCCCCAGCATTTCCCAGCTAACATTGCATAGCAGAAAAGTAAAGTAAAACCTAGCATCAGTCAGCCCACATTGCTCTTACCCTGGAATGTACTTTGTTGTACTTGTGACCACTTTGGACCTGAGCCTGAATTGTGATGACGTCAGTGGGAATTGAGGGTGCTATGCACATTACAGGGCAGATTCTAAAAAAAAATTGCTGGATCCTGTCGGCAACAAAATAGCCCAGGTGTATTCTGCACACTCTGAAATCCTTGCCATCCACCCAGTGTATGTTAGATTTTCTATCCCCAGAAACCCAGCCTTTAAATATAAGCATGCAGATGTGCTAATCCTTTAGGACAGCACATGCAGAAAAGTGAGTGTTTATATAAATGATCCCTCTCACTTCAGACTCAATTTAATCATCAAAGAGGAAAAAACACATTTTGTTTGGTCTTTTACTGGTAAAAAATGGCTGGTATTTAATAAGCCCTGGAGCCAGCTCTCAGTAGGACAGGCTTTTTATGGGCCAGAGGCACCTACCATACGCTTCCCTTCTGCATGCAGCCACTGACCTGTGTCCAGCTGATTTGAATTTATTTCCTAAAGCTGATGCTTCACCCATTTAAATCAAAACAAAGAGAAAAATGTGACATTTCTAGACCGCAGTTCTTGGTGTCACTACACATTACTGATAATTCAGGAATGCTACAGAACATCTCAAGTTTAAAGTACTTTCATGGTTCCAAAGGAGAACTAAAACAGATGGGATTTCAGTGTGACCTTTTGACCTATGAAACATTGTTGACCCACATTATAGTTCAACAAAGTTACTCTTGGATTCATATTACGTTTTGGGAGAAACATAGGGGTTATAATTAAAACTGGGACATACTCTTCAGAGGCAGTTAGAATGGCTTCTTGGCAGTTGTAGAAACTGGACGGAAAATAACATGGATGTATCAATTCCTACAGAGACTCTGTGTGTGTCTAAGTTTTCCTTTTGGGTGCTCAATGTTTGAACACAGCTCACATTCTCTATTATATTGGATAAAATCAAAAGTGTTTTTGGGAAAAGCATAGAATTCAGCATCAGATTTTACAGGGGTCTAAGTCTTGCACAAAAAACAAAAGAAAACAAAACAAAAAAAACAGGCAACAGTGTAAAACTCTTCTTTTCATAGTGCAGCCCTTGCACTAGAAGGGAGGAGGTGTAGAAATTTCAGAAATAATAGCTGTATCAAAAATTTGATGTATTTCACCCCAGAAGTAGCTGCATTTCAGTAGTGAATGATGTGATTCCTATATTAAAACTCTTATCTCTCACTGGAATCTAGACAGACAGAATCTTATATACAGAGTCCCATTAAAGTTAACTGAGCTCCAGCCAAGATGTATGATCTGATTTTGTGGATCCAATCAGATTGGGGCCATAAACTCCAAGCACTTTGGCATCCTATTGAAAGAAAAAAAAGGTTCTGTCGATGTGCTATTATTTTTTAAATTCCAGCTATAAAGACACTGCTTTGTACCTTCCCAGTGTATTTTAGTTTGGGTTAATGTTTGCGGGAGCAATGAAGATGTGCAGTGCTCCAGAAATGTTAAGACGAGGCCTGTGCAATAGTTAATCTTGAAAAGCAGATGCACTTGAAAATAGGGTTTGTTACATTTCATTATGACTTCCCACATTAATTTATATAGAATATTTTGCTAAAATATTGGATTTTTTTTACTTGAAAATGGGTTTTCTATCAAACTATAAAAAAAAAAAACCTCATGCATACCAAGACCTAGGCATTTCATTTACCTCATACGCATAAGTGCAATTTAGGAAAGATTTATGATACCCCAGGAAACTAAAATTTTTAATTTCATGGCATATTTACAAAATACTGCCCTAATTCCAAAGTGCTTGTTAAATTCTCTTGAATCCCTTCACCTTCAACAGCATAATGTTAAATGATCCAAACCTTAATTATCTCCCCTCACTCACACAAAACCGAAATCCCAACATTGTCACGCCTTCCATTGTCACTACCTAGATTAGATACGTTAAAAGTGACCATGATTATCTCAAACCTCAAATTATCCAATGATGTCCCCATTGATTTTCTAACTGAAGTTTGTACTGCATTTTTGAAACGTGTATCCTTAAGCCTAGTCAATCTGTTCCCATCTTCCTTTCACTAAGGGCTAGATCTTTCAATATAGAAGTCAAGGAGAGCTTTGCCCTGGTGTGAACTGAACGCAGAATAAGACCACAACGGTAAAAGCCTCACTCTTATCCAGTTCTACTCTGTCTGAGGTGTAGCAGTCAGTGTAGTGGTTGGGCATTTTGTACATGGTGGGGAATTTCCCAATGTGTCATGTTAGGATTGTTTGATGCTGAACAAGTATGAGCTTATTACCATGTCACACTCTCCTGTAACTGACATGTTGGGGCTTTGCCAACATTTTGTTTTGCAAAATATTAGTTTTATATCTTACAGATTATACAGTATGATAGAAATGCTGCAGCATTTTAATACATTTTATCAGCTCAATTACCCTTCTCCCATTGTAGAACACAAGTTCTGGGCTAGTCTTTGCTTTTTTCAACACCTTTCATCCAAGGATTTCAAAGGACTTTACAAACATTAATTAAGTTTCAGTGCTGCTTTGTGAGACATGTATTATATGGTCTCTTCCTTACTATGTGACGAAACTGAGGCAAACAGACAGTAAGTAACTTGTCCAGAGAGAGACAGGCAGTGAAAAACTGGCAAGGATGAGACTGGACTCAGGTGCTCCACCTCCCAGGCTCTCATCCTAACTAATAGGCATCTGTGAACATGACTTTAGGTGGTAGAACAACACATCATTCAAGCTGCATGACAAAAACTCATAGGATTCACTCTGCTCTCTAACAGGGAGTAATAAATTTGTACATTTTTGCAGTATTACAGCCTAGATCATCATACAAACAGCTTTGCTCCAAAACCACCTCTGCCAGCAAATGGTCTATAGCTGTAGATGTTACAAAGAGAAGACCCACAGACACTGGTCATCCTAAATATGTGACCTACTAGATAGAGCATTGGAGTGGGACTCAGGAAACATAGGTTCTATTCCTAACCAGCCACTGGCCAGTTGGGTGACCTTAGGCAACACATGCTCTATGCCTCAGTTTCCCCATCTGTAAAATAGGAATATTGATCTCCCTTGTAAAGTGCTTTGAAATCTACTGATGGAAAGTGCTATATAAGAGCTAGGTATTATTTTTATTACCCTACTTACAAATCTCTTGTTTTAATAGATTAAAAAATCTCATTTTTCTTACAGTCAGATTTTAGGTTTTTGAGCTGAATTTAGGCCCAAGAATGGCTGAAGAGCTCTTGACCTATGAAGAAAAGGTGATACACTTATTCAGCACAAAACCATGACAGGAGCACCACATATATCTTCCTGATAGAAACAGCTGGACCTCTAATTCTACACTCAAGGGATGAGATGTTCAATTATTCTTCCAACTCATCTCACAATCACAATAAGCCTGGTGTAGTCTTGGCAGATAACTTTAGCTGGGGTCTAGGTCATCCACCTGTTGTAAATTTCTGGTAACAATCAGTGAGGCTTTTAGCACTCACCTCTGCAAATGAATAATGGGACACAACCTCAGCTTGTGTAATTGATGTCATTCCACTGAGGTCGATGAAGCCATGCCAACATATAGCAGGTGAGGATCTGGCCCAATGCCTTTAAACTAAATGTGTTTATTTATTACCATGAATATTTTATGCTCTTACTGGGTCTGTATAAAGACTATCCCTGATCTGACTGCCCCTTTACATCAAATGAAGACAGTACCAACTCCCAGCTCTTTTCATTGTTAGCTGTAATTGGCACCTGGATGAAAAGTAGCTGGCTAAATCCTGGGCAAGGCTAATGTGATGCTGCTGGGGAGGGAGAAGCACTTTGGAGAACTCTAACACCACCTCAAGCCATCCACTTGAGGAAATCCTGCCTTCCCTCATGTAGAGACGATGAATATCTGCCCTCAACCCTGAATGTTGGAGACATCCGCATAAACTTCATCCCAGCTAAATGGGGAGACTGATTCTTGCTTCTAAATAGAGACTGAAATCCTTTTAATGCCTGAGATTTCCTTTGATGGAAATCAAATTGGCCCTGCTTTGGTGGTAAAATGTGTGGGAGTTATATTTGACTCCACTTTATCCTCTAAAAAGCATATAAAACTCTTAAGATGTCCTTTTATCATCTGAAGGACATTGGTAGGCTGCCTTCCTTCCTGCTCCCTCTGCCCCTGAATGGGTTATTCACAGTTTTTACTACTTCACGGCTGGATTACTGTAATTTGTGATTTGTGCCTGTCATCTGAGCATTTAAAAAAAAACCCAACCAAACAAACTTCAGACTGATCAGCATGTGTCCCCCCCACAAGCTCCTTGTTTATTAAAAACCAGTTCTGATCATCTTTACAGCAGCTGCTGTCAAACAAATTCAGTTTGAGAATAGATGGTGGACCGATCGCATGAGTTACCAGGCTCAGATTCCAAATTCCTGTCATGTTCCTTCTCGCTTGGAGCGCCTCAAATTTTCAAGGCACTAAGGTTGCATATTGAGGTCCATGCATCTCATAGATTCAAAAAGGGACTTATGCATTGTGATGCTCAGCAAATGGGGAGAGAGAGGCATTTTAGAATGCAATCCATAAAGCCAGCAGAGTAGACAGGCAGTCCATTTAGCCAGCCAGTGGGAGATGCAAAGAATGCCAAGCCTCGCTCCCGTCACAGAGATAGGCTCCTAAATCCGGGCTACAAGGACTTGTCTAGTTCTGCTGGCACTCCACAAACCAGGGAAAGATAGGTGTTCCTCCACCTAGATTTAGTGTGGGGCCCAATCAGAGGCTGCCTAACTCCACACAAAACAGATGGAAGAGGAGGACCTCTCTTATAACCTAGTGGTTAATGAACTAAGCCAGGACATAGGACATCCCCAGTTCAAGTCCCATCTTTTCTTTATGAGAAAAAGGGATCTGAACAGGGAACTTGCACCTCTCAGATGACTAGTACTACTAATGGGGTATGGAATAAGCTGATGCGGGAGCTCCCTCACTCTCTTCTACTGAAATTGTTCCACTTTAATTGAATAATTAAGTATTAGTGGGGGTGAAGAAAGAGTTGCGATGTCTAAAGCCTAGTGGTTAGGGCACTCCCTGAGATGTGTTCAAATCCCTTCCCCCATCAGGCAGAAGGGGACTTGAACTGGGCGTTGTCCATTTCCCAGATCAATACCACCACCAAGCTAACTGTTAAAAGGGAGAAGGAGGAGAAGGGCCTATCTTTCCCCAGTTCATGAATCGCACTGGGGCTTGGGCAGGAGCATCCATACATGCGGAGCGAGGCAGTAATCTGCTTCTTAGAGGCAGAAATAAAGGCACTGAGTGAGTGCCTACAGGGTTAGGTGGCTGCCGAGTAGCGTTTTATGGAGCACAGTAGTGCCTAAAACAGGCCTTAGGTGTCTAAGTCCCATCCTAAATCACTCGGACACCCATAAAAAATTGCAACAGTGCCTAACTTTGCTAGGCGCTATAGAAAATTCCACCCTCCATGAAGACGGCTGACTAAACCGAAGTCTATGTACTCGTGTCATCAATGTTTCAAAACATGCCAGATGAGTCAGCAAAGTGTGTGGTTGCCTTTTATTGTACACACGTTCACAGAAAACTTCACAGCATGTTACCACTTGGAATTACTTGTGAGCAAGACAAATGACAAAAATTTGGGGGGTTTTAATTTTTAAACATTTTGATACAATGCAAAGTGTTTTTTCTTTTAATTTTATACCACATTGTTTGAGGTGACATCAAACAATGTAATTTGTCATGACAAGATATTTAAAATTTTCTTTAAAGGGATTAAAAGAAAACCCAGTTTTGAAAGTTTGCTAGTTGGAAAAGGCTGTAATTTAAAGCAGAAGGGTCTGGGTTGGATTATTTTGACATACAGAAAGGAGGCAAAAATTTGCCACATGTTTGTGAGGAAGATTTGAAATCGAAGGGATGAATCGTTTTCAGATGGACAGAGTACTGGAAGCCAAGAGATTACGGGTTCTGAACCCAGCTCTGCTAATAGGTTTAATTAACGAGGAAGGCCCAGCTACATTAAAAACCATAATTTGAACTATGAACCACCTGAATAGTTACACTCCTTTTGGACTGTTCAGATCACAAAGCTAACGAGAGCTGGTGACAAAGCGTTCTTGATTGAGGGGATCTGGTTATCTAACAAACTCCTAGAAGAGATTGGGCAAATTCAGAGTCCGGTCATTTTGAGGAAACGTACAAAATGTTCCTCTTGGAAAAAGTGTTTCTACTACATCCAAAATGACACTTGCTCTGTGTTAAAACACAAGCTGCCCTCTACCTAAACAATGCCTCCTCCCTCCCAAATACGCCAACAAATGAACCAACCAACAAAAACCAATTACCCCAGGAGAGTTTTTAACCCCAAAAGGAAGACGTGCCAGAGATTTCCATAAAGTTCACTAGACACTTTGCTACTGATTTTATGCGGAAGGCACTCAGATAGGAGACAGAATAAATCCTGAGACAGATAGACTCTGTGGACAAGGCTTATTTACCTTCCGCCCAGGAGGACCCTGAGGATTAGAAGAAATGTTAGTAAGACCGTTAAAAAGAGTGCTATTTTTAATAATACCAGCCCACCTCTAATTCAAATAATTAAGATAATGAAACTAAAATAATAATATTTTAGGTTATTACAGATCCTTTCATCCCACAGGATCCTACATTTCTTCATTAACTATAAAAAGAAAATATCGCTAAAGTACAGCCATTTCCTGGGCATAGTTCAGCAAACAATTGGCACCCAGCATTATGTAGAATGAGAAGAGGGAATTTGGGACCAAGACACCAGAACAAGCCCTTAATCTTACATGGGAACTTTTAAGGGCCAAAACTTCAAAAATAGCACCTTTCTTATACAAGCACAATCTATGACTGCAATCAAATTGCAGGCAGAAATCTGGGCTCTTGAACCTTAAACTACTGATTCTGAGTGTAAATCAGGTACAGTAGTCAGAGATGCAATTATTCTGCTGCACACACTCATATTTAGTGGGAGCAAATTTTGCCTGACAAAAAGGGAGGACTTTTAAAAAGGTTCCCCCACATGTCTACATGGGGCAAACAGAACTTCCATTTCTAAGGACTCACTTGAAAGCCTACCTTGCAGTGCTCATGGCTTTTTCAGGTGAATAGAGGAATGAGTCCATCTTGCCAAGATTTTAACCTTAATTCCAGGGAGTCTGTGTATGCCAAACTTAAAACTTAGACCCACCTACTCTTCACGTGAAGGAGTGTAGCACTTTTAGACTGGCGCATGGGAAAATTCCACTTGGAGATAATCAGGATTTCCAAATGAATATTCTGTACATTTGGCATGTGTATGTTGCAGGACAATTTCATTTCCACCAGTCTGTGCCATCTCAACTTGCATTACACCATGTCATGTTTTGCCTGAATTTGAGCCAGGTTTTTAAAAGCACACATCAGTGCATAAACCAGTCTGTCTTGCACAGAAATGAAGCACACACATTTAACAGACTAGCTTTTGGCCTCATGAAATGATACATCAGAGCAAAGCACATGAGAAGATGGAACTCCAATTAATACATCAGCTGCAAACTAATGCTCTTGGTTCATGGTAACTGCTTTTAATCTGGTTGTTGCATATAGGATTGTATTCCTCATGATCCGAAAGGCAGAACAAACTGTGAAGAGGCTGTGAAGCCTACAGAAAGACACATAATTCTTCTCGGCACCAGCCACTCACAGAAACTTTATATCAAGTGCTGGTAATTATCATCAAGAACAACTGGAACCAAGTGTAATTGGAAGTCTGGTTATGATTAGAGATGAGTCAAACTGGTTTGGAAAACGAACATAGAACTGTTTGGGAGTCCATTGCTATTTTGTTAATGGTGCCATTAACGACATAAAATGGATATAGATGTAAGAAGGGATTTTCAAAAGCACTCAGCATTGAACTAAATCTGCTTCTAGCCAAAGAGTTTTATCATTAGGTTTAATAGGAGCAGTCACTTTTGAAAATCCTGCCCATATTGTTCATTTGGGAGTAAAAACTGCTGCCATTTCTTTGCTATCACTCTCCAGTGACCCTCTGTTACCAAGGGGTTCTGCTGCATAAGGGGGTAGGATCTTGGGGGTTGTCAAGGGAATGTTCACCCCCTGCGTGGCAGTAAGCATATGTATGTGGGGCAGGGACATAGGATCCACTGCTGTGAAGATCTTCCAGTCTCCTTCCTCATGGCAAGGCAGAGCAGATGAAGGCTGAAATAACCTCCATGTTATGCCACGATAGCCTGGAGGGAGGATTCAGCTCAAGCATTCATCTTGTGCGTGATGCTTAGAGAAGGAGCTGAAGTGAGGAGCTGGCCATTAACGTTCGTGCTAATACAGCTGTGGTGTACTTCCTGGAATAACAGCAATCCAGGCTGGATGGGTGGCACAGAGATTGCATTTCAAAAGTTTTGCTGCAGTTTAACATCACAGGGGATTTGTATAGGAGCTACATCTGAGGGGGAGCTAGGAAGCCTCAGCACGTGGTCGTTACTTTGTGTCTCTCACTGATAATATGGAACCTGCAAATCAAACCATCCCTGGCTTTGTTTTTCCAAACCAAAACCTGACCGATAAGATTTTATAAAAAACCAAAGCGTGACCTCCTTAGCCCACCTCTAGAGATGGTTGTATCAAGCAACAGTACTTTCAAGAAATTTGTTACAAATAAGGTGGAAGGTACCATGAAATACAAAACTCAGGAGACAAAAACACATTGTTTGCAGACATTTATCATATGAATTACTTTTATCATGGCAGAGCCTGAGATGGACTTTTACTTAGGAAAAAAAAATTTTTTGAAAGTCAGTGAAGTGAATTCATTGTAAGTGAAGGGTTTAATAATGGGTGTAATAACAAAAGCCTTATTTCCACAGAAGAGGTAAAGGACAGGCAGGAGAGATACAAGCTTATCTACCTTGCCCTATTCACCCTGTGTTAAGGCACTACTGTAATTATCTTTATAAAAAATATGCTTTGTGACGTATCATTCGAAAACTAATAACTCACTGATAATTATTTTTCTTGCCTGAGGTATGTACATGGTGTATGTTAAGAGCTATGAGTATATGCTGGAAGTATGACAAAAGTGTGTGTAAACTAGGTATGTCAGAGAAGTTCTTAAACCAGCCTATCCTAAACAAAGGAATGTGGGTTTACTTCAATTTGCACATGAGCGGTAGACAGGACCATCAAGACAGCAGGGGGAGGAGAGGGCAGGAAACAGTACAATTTGCATTTCAGCCTATAGAAGTCAGGGAAGAAAGAGCAAGGAACTTTCTTCACCACAAGACTCCATGTCATCTTCCTCACAGCTTGAAGAAACTACTTTACTGGAGTAAACCTCAGCAGAATGCATTTCAAAGGTGTGTTGGTCTATACACACAGAAGGTCTAACCTGCGGAATCAACTGGTTCTATACATGTTGCTGTATTATGAAAGTGTATGCAGGGAGATCTCTTCTGAAAGCTAATGACACACTACTGATTAATGTCATTGTGAACTGTCTCAGAGAGGTAGCTGTGTTAGTTTGTATATAGCAAAAACAAACGGGAGTCCTGGAGCACCTTAAAGATGAACACATTTCTGCAGGCCTAAGCTTTCGTGGGCATTTGATGAAGTGGGTTGCAGCCCATGAAAGCTTATGCCTGCAGAAATTTGTTAAAGTGCTACAGGACTCTCGTTGTTTTTGTTAATAAGCTTGTTTTACTATTAATCTAAACCAGCAGTGCTGTGTGTGAATTAAAGCAAATGTTAACCACAGTTAATGTGGCAAGCTGGTGGGTTTTCTGTCTTTAGAGGAGGGAACAAATAGACCCTGTTATTTCTCTGAACTGTCCAGGAGAGGGCTGGACATCACAGAGCTCACAATTTTGGGAAAACCTGAGATTGGGAGCGTGTTTAGGTCAGCTTGCTGGTTGGAAGCAAAGCTGGTGGAAGCCAGAGTGGGGCTGTAACCAGACTGCTAGGGTAAAGCTGCTGAAACACCCAGACATTTCAGGGCATGACCTGCATGCTGGTAGGCTAGTCGTGAGCAACCTAGGCTAAGAGCTACAGCAGCAAAGCATGGCGAGGCACTCTGGATTACAGGGCGAGTGGTGATACAACCTCTCACTGGTATGGATTGCATCCCCAAATACCAGTGCTCCCCCGCCACTGGCCTACAAAACCCTATTCCAAAGGAACCATCTCTAAGGCTGACAAATCTCCCCTCAGAGACTATGAGAAAGCTGCCCATTCGTGTTAATTATGAGGTTAATTTTTGTGACCAATACCTTTTCACTAGGAACTGGAGGACACAGACAAATAGGTAGTCATTAGACAGTAACAGCTTTGGTACACTGCTGACCTGGACTGTACCAGGGAACCCAAAGTGCCAGGCAAGCTATATTATTAGCAAAGTCCATCATCAGCGTCACCACCCTTCAGAAAAAATCCGTCTAAAACTAATTGGATCATTTCTCTTTATGCTACTCTACTCTAAAGATCTGCCAACTGATTTTGAAAGATTTACACCAGGGATAAAATTTGGCCCATTGTATGAAAAAGGCCAACCTAGCTGAAAACATGCTCTGAAAGGCTGAACTGAAATTAGAACTTCTCTTCCACTAATAAAGGCTTAAGATCTTCATTTTTGTTTCATGATGACCAAAAAAAAAAAAAAATCATTCTGCTTTATAATCCTCTTGAAAAGTGATACCCTCTGAATCAATTGTCTTAATGTTTTTCGTCTGAAGAAAGAAAGGTAAGACAGCGCTACATGGCATTTTCTTCTATTGGGGGGAGCTGGAAATAATCTGGAGAAAAGTTTATTTCCAACTTTCCAGCCCTTTTTCTGTAATTAACAGGATGTAAGAGTCTTAGACATAACAAATAGAGGTTGGAGAAAACCACAAACTCTCCATATGGGGTTTAGTTCCTGTTTACTAGTATCCTGTTTACAACATGGGCTTTGATGGTCAGATCATCAGGCCTCTCATGTTCCCAGCAGGGCCACGCTTATTCTGTACTTATTTATGGCTGGGAAGAATTTTTAATAAAAAAAATGTAGAGGAAACAAAGCAGAGAGAGATTATAACAATGTGTATCACTACAGAAATGTCGGGCTCATTGTTACAGGCTCACGCGTTGTTGTGTGTGAAAATAGCAGGGGGACAGAAATTAGCAGTTGGAATAGCAACATGGAACAAAGGCTACCCACCTCCCAGCTCACAGTCTGGGTTGCATAACCCAGCAGGCAAAGCAGAAGGGAATCACCGCCACTTGACGTGTCTTTCTACCAACCGTGCCTGTGATTTTTGCAGTTGCTTGAGTGCTCATTCTGTTCATACCCGGGCTCAGGTGCTTCCTTTTAAGTCCAGTGGTCCAGTGGCTGGAGAATGAGACCCTGGGTCAGGAGAGCTGGGTTTTAATTGTGCCTGTCACTGACTGCGTGTACTTTTGCACAGGAGCGGAGCAAGTGGGACTTGATGGACCTCAGCGGCTTGTGGGATCAAGCCCTTTATTGCAATGGGCCCGAGTGCGATATTACTTAAACTGGTTTTACATTGGCGTAACTCCCTTGGTTTCTTTGGAGTTACTCTGATTATACCAATATAACTGAGATCAGGCGCTGGCCCGATACATCTGATTTAAACAATTCCAGTGTGTTGCCAAGTCCAATGTTTGTTATCAGACATGCAAAAAAGCCATGGGCCAGATCCTTAGGTAAGACTGAACTGAACAGAGCATAAAGCTTACATTTGCACTTCACTGCTCCTGCTGCTGTGTGCGGGGATGGCTACCTTGCACTGAGTTAAAGCAGCGGAATGGCTAGTCTAACTTACGCCAGCTACTAATATCCATAAAGGGCTGAACCTGCAGTCAAAGACAGGCATGGTAATGGGGCATCTTTCAGTGCCCCTTTTCCTCACCATCAATAGCTGGGAAGTGGAGTAGCATCAGAACCCCACACATCTGCTCTGCGACACTGAGGTAATCTTTCTAGGCCTGGTTAATTTAGTTTTAGGGACAGAAAGTCAATGAGGGTTTGTGTATTTTTGGGCAGAATTTGGCTCAGTAGGCCAAAAGCACCACTGATGTAACTTCACTGAGCCTCACTTGAATCTGAGTTTGAGGCCAGAAAGGACCACCAGATAATCTAGTCTAACCTCCTCGATAGCCCAGGCCACAAAACACCTCCAGACCCCCGCCCCCCACCAAGCCAAATGCCCAGAATTATATCAAACTATCACAGCCCTTAGGAGACTAAACTATTGCGTGTTGCAGACAGAGAACATGAAGGAGCACCAGTGACTGAGGACCCCGCAGTGGAGACGAAGGGCACATCACCGCATTGCAGGAGAAACTCAGCACGTCACCAGGCCAAGCTCACTAATCCATCATCCCTCACAACACTCTTGTGAGGTCATTAAATATTATACACTGATAAGTTTAAGGGACTCATGCAACAATGAGACAGCAAGAGATGTATAACAGTAGCCAGGAGTCCTGAATCCCGAGTCCCCTGCTAGAGACCGACAGACGGACACACCAACTGTGAAACCTATTGTGCCATTACCAGTCATTGCACCAATGTTCCTAGTTGTTATGAAAATATAATTCACTTCAGAGAGATCATACTTAGGAAGACTTAAAATAGCCTAGAAGTAGCTCAAAGGTATCACTTATATGGTTACTAAGGAGAAGTATTTCAATTTTATATTGAGCTGAAGCGTGTAGATTTCATCTTACAAGTTCAGTCATCTATTTGCCGCTGGCCTTCAATTGCTGCTTTTCAGCAGGAAGTTTGAATTAATCTTTTTATTATTTTTTAACATCCTTTATGTTGATAATAAATTAGCTTAACTTCTGTCACTGTTAAGCTCCAATAATCAAGCTATTGCACAACCACATATGCTGCCCTCTGTGCAGCTTGCTGTTTGTTCTTTGTGAATTTGTCTTTGAGTCAGTTGCCTCAATTTTTGCTCCAGAGAACTCTAGTTTCCCCATCTAACTATATACAAGAGACCCTGTATGATAAGACTGTCAAAAAATGCAAAAAAGACATAATTTTCATTTATTTACTGAATGGCACTAAGGCTTCAGCTAGAAAGTCATTTCTGGGGCCATAATTTTATCACTGAACTGCCAACCAAGGGAAATCGTCTCATGAGGACCTTCCACCAATGAACAGTACATACAAAGTAGAACTGGTTGGAAATTTTTCAACAATGTTTTGGTCATAAAATACTGATTTTTTTAGAACTGAAATTGTTCACAGGAAAGAGTCAGTTTTGACAAATCTCCCGTTTTGAAGTTTTCAGAATGAAAAAGTTCTGGGTTTTAGTTCAAAATTACTTTTTGTTTAGAAATTTAAATTATTTTATATTAGAAAAATAAAGCTCACAATCAAAATGAAATGTTTTAAAAAATTTTAAATGAAATATTTTGATTGACCTGATCAAACACGGAAATACCCCAGATATTTTATTCACCATTTTTATAGATTTTGACTATGTCCTGATTCAGGATGGGAAAATTTTTCTAAATCTTAAAAATTCTAATGGAATGGGAAAACCATTTCCTACCCATCTCTAATAATGCTGAAGGTCTGCAATTCTATCATATGTAACATGTCAATGAGAAACAAAATCTACTTTAATAACTATGGGATATAGTTTAAAAAAATCAACAACAAGAAAACTCAAATCAGAGTCTGGCCTATGTGGATTTAAATATATAAATTTTCAGCTTCAATTATGTTATTCCATATTTATGTCAATGTAACTAAAATTGTAATCTGCCCCATAAAATTAAATGATTGCACGTTACCAGCAAGAAAGATCAATAAAGCGCACTCATATTAGAGCATAACCTCAGTGCAATTAATGTAGCAATAATTATTTGCACCATCTGAGGATCCAACCTCGTGAGTCTATCTTTGGCAGTTACCTTTCCAGATGGCAGGATGCCGGCTTCTGGATTTATGACACATGCCTGTAATCCACACATTTTGTTGCCTTTATGCACTCACACGACATGCCAAACCAGAACGTGGATGATATGTTTATTACTAAATTGCTCTCAGCACGTAACTATATCAAACTAATTTTCCCTATCTTGAAATTAATGCCAAAACTCCCACTAATTCTGGTGGGGTGGAACTGGGATCTTTATACCTGCCTTGGCTTATTAACAAAAACCAAGATGCTTCCTGATAAATCGAAGCCATGGAGCCTGATTCTTGTTTCCAACAGGTTTACTCTCTTTTGACTGTAGTGCTCTGTCATTTGCGTCTCTCTCATTTGCACTGGTATACAGTAAATTAGAATCAGCAGCTTGATTCTTAACTTTAAATACTGTAAGGAAAATAAAGGGAATGCAAGCATGAGTGAAAGATAAAACATCCACCAACTTTGGCTCCGTGGTCTGTGCCAATCTGTGTTCCAATTTTTGGTCCTGTAACCTCCTGGGAATTGCTGTTCTAACAAGATTTCCACTGCACTCCAAATGGAACTGGAAAATAAGCCATTCTTGGTAAAGGATCTGACCCAGAACCAAACCCACAGAAGCAAAGATTCAAATCCAAATCCCTTTCCTCTCCCAAATTCAATAGGGTTCAGATTCGAGGCTGCAGTTTTGATTAATCTCTAATCTATAAATTATAAATCACTCTTTAGATTAGGATAATTTTTTAATTTACTTTTTCATTCTGTAGTGAATTATCAGACATAGGCAGGGAGGGGTTCACAAAGGAAAAGCTGTTACAATCTTAAAATTCTAGAGGCCTTAACTATGACACTACAACACATGCAACTACGCTGCATGTTTATAATCTTAAACAAAATTCAGGATTATCTCCTCGGTAACTATGTTACTGCATTAAAGTTGCTTATTAGTATCCTAATTAAATTTCACAAACTTTACAGCTGTGACAGATTCTTGGTGATCTTTGCTGCAGTAATTTAGATGGGACGCCAGAGGGAAGGGGTGGGGCAGCTTGTCTGATTTCATGCCAAGATTCTGTGCTACCAGTTACACTCGTCAATTTCTTGCTTAAGCATTTAGCAGTTATAAAGAACTCATTAAAAAGGCTTAGGATTTACTAGAAGCACCTCAAGATCATTAAGAATTCAGAAAAAATGTGAAGCCCCTGCATCCACATGCTCTTTATGAAGCTGTCACATACAGCTGACTGTGAAAATGCTGATGTTTTGTTTTATTAATTTTTGCATTGAGGTTCTTTTCATTTTTAAAAAAAATGTACGAGTTTTTCAGTGAAAAAAAATGTTCATCTTTTGGGTTTGCTTTTTCCCCTTTTCTTCCTCTTCCTACCTTCTATTGTTTTCCAGTAGCAAAATGGGTAAAGGGAGAAAAAGAGGAAAAGTTGAGAAGGAAAGGGAGAGATGAAGGAATGGAGAAAAAGGGAAAAAAAAGAGAACAGAAGGGAGGGGGAAATCAAAAGCCAAAAACTGAAGGGGGAAGAAACATTTGGGGATATTTTGTGGGTGTTGAAAAACTTTAAACTTTGAGAAAAATGAATGTTCTGTGAATATTTTCCATTTTTGAAAATGGTTTCAAACAAAAAAAATATTCAGTCACCTCTGCGCTTAACCAAATTACTCTCTTTAATTACAATGAAATGGATTTTTGGGGATGGAAAAAGTCTGTTGGAGCTTCTAAAGCTTCCAAAGAGCATCTAAAGCGTTATTGGAATACAATAATGGGTAAAATTCAATTTTAAAAAAATAAACTGGCACAAGGATGGCCAAGCCTTGAACCATTGGTTCTGTTTAGAACTTGAGTAAACTTTGGTCTTGATCCAGAAGGATGTTGAGCACTCACAGTGCTGGTGAAGTCACGGTATTAATGACATATGAAGTCAATGAGAGCAGAGGGGTTTCAGTACTTTCGCAAGAGATTCTCAGCACCTTGCCGGATAGGTGAAGCTTTGCCAAGCTGAAGATGGAAACCAGCACTATAATACTAAGAGGAAAATTGCCAAAATTGGACTCAGCATACCACATAGGCTTCTGCCCTGGGACATATTAAGCCCAGGGGTGCAGGATCAAGCCCTAAATGAGCCAATAAGAAAATCAGTAGTTTGCTTCTAAAAGTCTGATTTGTCCACTTTAATTTGAGAATAAATGAATCTTACATAAACTATATTAGATAAGCTCAGACTTGGATTGTTGCAGCAAGTTTTCTAATAATTGTTCATTTAAACAAAACAATTTTGTTTTAGCCAGTTTTTCACATGTAAAACTCACTATTACAAAAGCGAAAGGAGTTTCTATAGTAATATGTCTGTCTCTCTATTTATGCCAGGCACATGTGACAAGCAGATGCTGCGGCCTACATTATCACAGAGAATTATGCACAAAAAATGAGGATGTAATTACATGCTTAACAGTCACTCAGAGTACACAACTAATTGTCGTGACTGCATGTGCAATGACCAATTGGATGTGTAACTGAACATGCAGTACACAAGTATTGCAACTGCATGGGCAATCACAGTAAACTTGAATGCAAATTTTGCCCACAATTTTCTGACTATTTAGGACTGTAAATAGAGTGGAGAAATGTGAATGTCAGATCTGTATTCTGATCTAAATCCAAAGACCCCATAGGTTTAGGCATGCCCTAATTCAGGCCATTACAGAGATCTGTACAGGCTGCAAAAGTGCCAAGCTTTGCTAAAACTGGAGGGAATTTGGAAGAGATTCTGCTACAGGCCAATGCTTAGTACCACAGCTGCCCTGACAGTGTATTCTCGCCAGCTATCTATCACAAAATCATAGAAATGTAGGACTGGAAGGGACCTTGATAGGTCATCTAGTCCAGTTCCCTGCACTGAAGCAGGACTAAGTATTATCTAGCCCATCCCTAAAAGGTGTTTGTTTAAGCTGTTCTTAAAAACCTCCCATGATGGAGATTCCACAATCTCTTTTCGTAATTTGCTCCTGTGCTTATCTATCCTTACAGTCAGGAAGTTTTTCCAATGTCTAACCTAAATTTCCCTGGCTACTATTGCCCGTTGCTTCTTGTCCTGTACTCAATGGTTAAGGAGAACAATTTATTTCCCTCCTCTTTATAACAACTTTCTATGTACTTGAAAACCATTACCATGTTCCCCCTTGGTCTGCTCTTCTGCAGACTAAATGAACCCAATTTTTTCAATCTTTCCTTGTAGGTCATGTTTTCTAGAACTTTAATAATTTTTGTTGCTCTGTTGTCTCATCATCAGAAATTCCCTTTTTTATGCTTTATCAATTATGCTTTTCTTTCCATGAGGACTTTATAGCAAATATTACCAAAAACAGTTATCCATATCTGCAAAGTTTGACCTATGGTCAACAATCTAGCCTGTCAAGATCTAGGGTATGTCTATACTGATGGCGGCAAAGTCTGGATCGATTGAGCAGTCAGTGAAGACCCAGCTCAATTGATCCAGAAGTCGCACTAAAACCACTCCCTCAAGTGGGGCGGTGCAGCAAAGACGCCGTGCAGTAGGGAAGCACAGCAGTTGACGGGAGTTATGCAAGCTACTCCGTGTAGCTTGTGTAACTCCCGTCGACTGCCGCTGAATCGCCAGGTAAGTGTAGACCAGGGCTTAGTCTGATGTATTTCTCTGGACCATTGACATAGAACTCAATGAAACCAATTCGACAAAAAGCCTTTACACATTTCTCCTTAATCCAAGAGAAAGCTTTGTATACATATGACCTACTTGCCAAGGACTAGGTTGACTAAAGGAAGGTCGGAAAAGGTATGAGTAAAGGGAAATTCATCACCCCAAGCAGACAGAATGCATGTGCAAGAGTGTCTTACTCAGAAAGGCAGAACCGTGCTTCCTGCTCATGCAATCACATGTTCCTATGAGATGGAACAAGTGCAGCACATTACACACTATATGAAAACATCTGAAGGGATGCTGCCAAAATAAAATCCTCAAAGACTTTACCATTATTAATGAATTAAACTACCCCCTTATTAGAGGAGGTGGGTGTGATCCTTATTTTATTTATATTAAGATCCTCCTGAGAATAGATTGGATTTATACCTTGAATATTTTTGGCTATTCTCATGAGGAGATTCACGGTCACTTGTTTCCAGTTCTTCTTTATAGACGTTGCCATGAGAATGTAGGATCACAGTTTAAATGTTTCATACATTCTGCAAGATAAGGTTGTGCTTTGTATCTCTTTGATCTTTTGAACGTTGCGTCATTTTGTCGTCTCCTGTATCCAAAATCAGTGACCTATGAAGAGAAGATGGAACAGGAGCCAATCAACATGCAATAGACTGAGAAGTGTAGAGTTTTTCACAAGCTCTACAGGCAGGTCCTATCCTGACATCTTATCGGACAAAGAAAAGCAAATGGATTCTCACATCAGTGTGGCACATTCAAAGTGGTGCATAAACTTACAACTAGAATGCCAGAAGAGTTCAACACCCCAAAGACCCCGTTTTGGCAGCTTAGTAAATGGCAAGCCTTTCAAAATTACTCAGCTCCCATTTAGGCACCTACACAAAGTTCTCAGTAGGAACTTTTGGAAGTGCTGAGTTCTGAGAGCTCTTGGAAAATCCAACCATTGCATTTAAGTGTCTAAACAGGAACTCAGCACTTCCAAAAACTTTGCCTTTATATTCCATCTTTCATCTAAAGGATTCAAACTGCTTAAACAATGAGGTTCGCCATCAAAGCCTAGTCATAGGAGAAAGAATCCCAATGGCTTTGAGCTGCCTCAGATATACATGACATCAATCTCACCAGTCTATCCCTAAATCTGTATTACGCACATTTTACAGACGGTGAAAATAAGTCACAAAGGAGAAGGTACTTATCTTTTCCAAGGTCAGAGAAAGTCAGTGGCAGAGTTGGGAATACAATTTAGGAATCCCCATTTCCAAATTCTATGCTCTCACCACTGGATACTCTTCTGCCCTCAGATTGTGCTAGGTGGTGTTTCTGTATTAAACATCCTTTTATTGGCATCTGGTGGTGTAAAATCAGTGGGTAGTGAAAAGGGATGGGGAAGAAAGCCAGGCCATTGGTTCATTTCCCCCTGTACACTGCTGAAGGGGGGTCATGATGAGGCATCATTTCTTTTGGCCTGCCAGAGGGAAAAACTGGGCTGAGTTGCGCTTGGCCTTGAGCAGTTGTTTGATTCGCTTGTGCTCCTCTGCTCCTCAAGTCAGAAGAGCACCCAAACTTTTAAGCGCTTATCTCAAGTGAAGCAGAACTTTGAACCTTTCAATCCACACTAATCTGCAGATCTTCCCCTGAAGGAATCATGTCCGGCAGTTCAAGATGTACATCTTTAAGGGCCTTTTAAAAAAACATTTGCCTGCAAGTTACAGCTGTGCTTACTCATGGAAGTAGGTGAGTGCCTGTGTTTTTACATTTATATAGTAATATTAACGAGCCAGGTGAAATATATGTTATGCCACATGAAATTATACAACAGTCCATCACAAAGCATGGAGAAACTCAACACGGCTTTGCAAGAGAGACCAAAAAGATAAAGGGCAGCTTTTTAATGCACGAGCCTCCCATGGTATAATGAAGCACAATGTCTGTTAATTTCAGGGCCACCAAGCAAGCAGGTCAGAATACAGTCATGTGAACATTTATCAGAACACGTCTTTTTCCTTTTCCCCAAGGTATCTATGCTCACTCAAAATGTGCAGCAATAGATCAAATTAGATCAAATGCGACTATCTGAAAGGAAGCCACATGACAATCAGCTTTAGAATTTTCCCATCCAAAAGAAAAAGTAAAAAAATTAGTATAGCACTAAAGTTAATATGTGCATTTAACGCATTAGACTTGGCTTGAAACGATAGAAAATAATATCTGATAGTAGCATGTATAGACAGGCTCTTATTAAACATAATTACTCAGGATCTATCCTGAACAAGTTAATCCATCTTCTAACAGACAGACACATAATTTTACTGGTATTCCCTGACTTTCAAATTAATGCAAATATTAATAAAGGGTACCATTGTTCCTACTTATATTTTGATTAACTAAACTACATGCACACACCTGGGAAATGTTTGATTAAATTAATGAGTGGTCTCTGTCACTTTTCTTTTTAATTGCTGGATATCTTCCTCTGGTTATATCATGCATTGTTGTTGATGGGCCACATTTTCAGCCTAACATCCAATTTTGCATGCCTGGTCTTTTTCCTCCCCATGGGCAATTGGTGATATGTGCAAAAATGGTGCACAGTGATTTTGCATACACAGACATTGCCACGCTCTTACTGGGTAGTTTGTGCATTAAATCTCCACTGCCACATAATGCACAAATGGAAAATCAAGGACTCCCACCACAGAGCATCAAATATCTCAGCACCTATTGCCCAATTTATAAATAGGAAGAGGGCAATAAATTATGCCACTCCTAATATAGCCATCTGGCTCATTCGGCTTCAAGTGAATTGTAGTTGCTGCTCTACACCAGCCATATGAAAGATGACTGGGTAGTTGGGAGCCCAAATTTGCACGTGATGGTTAAGTGCATGCAAAATGGGTTCATGCTTATTGTAGCAGTGAGATGCAAATGCAAAACTGGAAGCTAGTCCAAGGATAGCTGAAAATACTCTCAACATTTCTGTGCTTTCATATGATTCTACTATACTTTTACAAGAGTAACATGTATATACTATATTATAGATATTGATACATTAACAGTTTTTAGCCATAATGTTGTCATATAACACTGCAGATATGTTTTAACAGTAAGTCCATTCTTAATATTCAACATTTAATTTAAAACAAATATGAAATCTTTCTCTGGGAGCGCCTCACATTGATTGAATCTATGGCTTAGCATTTTCAATGAACACTCAAAGATGTTCTTTCAAAATTTCAGGAGCCTCAATTTGTGTGTGGTAATGGAGCATTAGCTGCATGTGAAAATTGCATAGATGGGAACTCGTGCAGTCAGTGGATTCTGTGAATGCAACTGTTGTAAAATTTGGTCCCAATCAGCCCTAATTTAAGTGTAGTCTTCCACCTCTCTACCTCCAACTATTTCTTCCCAACCCCTACAAAGTATGAAATAAACAAATAAAAATAAAATTAAAATCAACACTATCGAAATGGAGCCTGCCCATAACTGAGGTTTCTTCTGATTTACTCACCCAATATAATTTCAGGTTCTTTGCGGATATTTTGAATGCCCATAAAGTGTTATGCCTTACTTGAACTTTAATAGGTTAATGAAACAGGTAGTCCCCCACAACACTACTGCATTCATTTGTTTTGGGTGAAGTTACACCTAGTTTTAAACTGCCACTGTAGGAGAGTCCCAACTTGTTTCACTATCAGTTGACTTTGATAACCTGCCAAGGAGCTAATCCTGCCTGACATGCAGCTCACATGATATAACTCACCTGCACTTCATCAAAGCAGGTAACCTGCCTTTGGTTTTAAAAGAAGTAAGTGTCACCTTGCCAACAGTTGTTGCAGGCAGCTGGAAAACATGTTTACAAGTGAGTCTGCACGGTCCTTCTTCAGGAGCTTCATCACTAGCATTTTGACCGTCTTTCATGGAAATGATCCATGAGGCAACGCAGGTGCACGCTGTCCATGGGATTCCAAAAGGAATGGCTCCCTTCTAACACAAGTGCATCATTTCTATCTGTTGACTTTGTTGTTATTCTCTTCCCCTGGATTTTGCCTTGTTCTCTTATTGAAGGATGCCTGCAATTGCAATAGCAATATGTTGTTTGCCTGAAGCACGGCTTTCTTCCCGCATCAAAGTGTTAATGAATTTCCTGTCTTTGTTCCTGCAATAATTGTAACAACATGTTGTAGAATATACTGTCCACACTTTATTAAACCTAACACTGTGATCCTGCGCTCCCTGCTCTGGGAAACTTACCTCTGATTTCATTTGTGGTTAATTTCAATAGGTAAGGATTATACACTTGGATTGAATTCCCCAAGAGCCTGATTCAAAGACTCCCACTGACTTCAGTGGGCTTTGGATCAAGCCCCAAGTTCCCTCCTAAGCTTCATACTCACAAGGAGATAAACAGAAATCAAACAGACTAGTAACAGAGGGATCTTTTACGCAAGCAGAGATTGGCCGCTGACCAAAGAAGCGAAGCCACCTTTAGTTAATTAAATGTTGTTTCTCAGGTTCATCACAGTGTAGTGTTTAATTTGAAACTACAGAAGAAAGCATCTACGCCACAGTACCATGGAAAACTGGTTAAAAATATTAACCCCATCTGTGTGATTAGAATGCCTGCTAATGATTCAGCCATTGATAATGGCTTTGCCATCTCCATGAATTGATTGGGTTAATATTTCTAGCTTGACGTGAGATAAGAGCAGATGTGAAAAAGGCACTTTTCCATTATTTCCAGGACAACGTGCACAGTGATAGCACATCATGCTGTTTCATGTTTTATGGCAGTCCACTTCCACTTGATTCGCTGGCTGAGGATCTGATCGTGTGAGGTTCTGGGCACCGCCTGGAATGCACTCAGTCCCTAATTAGATACTGTGGCGTTTCAACGCAATGCACACAAATGCTGCTATACGTTAATGAGATCTGTGCAGGAGCCTCATAGACCCAACTTTAAAAATGTACCCCAAGGAAGTCAAAGAAACAGCAGAATCTGCAGAGACTCACCAGTTTGATCCAGCATTTCAGAAGTGTAAAGGGGGGGGAAGGGGAAGGGGAATCATGGCCAATGCAAATTGTTATTTTGTTGATGAACGCTCTGAAGAGATGAGATAGGGAGCTGAGGAGTCTGCCATATTTTTCAACTACATGAAAACCTTTACCCCTTTCAACCACTTTAGAAAAGCTGCAGGGGCCATGCAGAGTAGAAGCGGGAATGCATGGTTTCTGCAGCTGAACTGAAGGGACCTGTTCCTGGGCAGGATGGTGTAAGACTAATCAGTGAGAACGGTGGCGGGAGTGCTCACGTTGATAGGCTCCCAGAGGTTTTAACAACTATGCCCTATTACTCTGCTCTGAACAGATCTAGATGGCCTGATGGTCAAAATACGGGAGGCCACTAGGGCCTGGTCAGTGTTCCCATTACTGCTACTTCTTGTGGAGCAGCACCAGTTCTAGTAATGGTGGGACGTTTTAGCAATAAAAGGCTAGTGAAGAAAAAGCGAGAATGAGAGAAAAAGGAAAGGAACGAGAGGAATTGGGGCCCGACTCTAAGAAAATATTATTAATAATATAATTACTGTTCCTAGCTCTCATACAGCACTTTTCATTTACAGGTCTCAAAATGCTTTACAGATGGAGAAACTCAGATACAGAGAGGTCCTTCAAAGGCTATAACATATATATTGCTACTTATATGCAGAAGTAGGGCAAGCCAAATCAGATAGATTATTTCTGAAGACTGATACTGAAAGGGGTAATGCAACCACCAACCTGTGAGGGATATGGGGCAAAATGAGTCTCCTGATTAAAGGCAGAATAAGGAGAGAGTTTTACTTCAGGTCAGAGATGCAAGGTGCAGAATAAAAATGAATGCCCTTGGTGGGGAAAGGAAAAGGATGTACAATGTGCACAAAGCAAGACTCATCAGCCTCTTATAATTAAGTGTTAGGTTTTCAAATAACACATGGCATTTTCTTAACTCTCCCTTGATGACAACAAACTGATTTTCTGACAGAAACATTATTTAAAGTGTGTGCATATTTCTGGGTGTGATTCAACCCTTTTTAAAAAATGGCCAAGGTGCAGAGGTGTCATTCAAAAGTGTCGGAGCAGAAGGTTGCCCAAATTCCTCCCCCCCACCCTAACCCCCCTCAGAAAGCAATTCACCTCAGCTGGGTTTCCTGGTTAAATGCAAGGTTAGATAAATACTTGACGCAACTACTTCTTTCAGCAAAGGTAGGATTAAGGAGGGTGGCCTGTTCTTATGCTGACAGCTTCTAAATGGTTCCAGATTGATTTTATCTCAAAGTAAAGATTAGCCTCTTCTATGTTGTGTGAATTAAAACAAGGGGCAGATTCAGTCATTATTTAGGCTAGAAAGGTCACAAGGAAGGAGGGTGAGGGCCAAATGGCTACAGCTTCCCTTTTGTCTGGGTTGTCAAAGGGATGTAGCTTTTGGCTCTGGTTGTCAACAGGATAGCCAGGGACCACAGACCTAACACATCCCCAGTGCAGCATCAACTGCCATGATTCCTAGGGAGACTTGGGCAGAGACAAAAACAGTTCTTCCATGATGCACCCTCCCCCCCAGGACAGCATGGTGGTGAGAGCAACGTGTGAAGCTAAAATGCTTTTCTCCGTCTTCGCCCCGGTCACCCTGACCATCTTTCTTCTAGCCACGTATAAAGCAACACAATCACTTGTTGAAGTTACTCATAGAGTAGCCAACAGAGGGCACTCATAGACTAAGATGGTTGTCACATTTTAGCTCCTATTCAGGGGAAGCTGGTCTCTTCCATGCAGCATCTGATTTCTTGTCTCCTTCACGCAGCAACAGAAACAGCAACAGATCCTAGAAATCAGCAGTTGCAATGTCATTCCTCCAACCCTGGCTGGCTATATGGCTGCACAATATCTTTTTACAAAACACTTGGCAATAGCCTTCAAAACTCCACTTGCAAACCTGCAAAGGCAGGATGTTACTGAGGAATAAGGAAAGGTTACTTTTACTAGCTTGCTATCTTTGCTCAGTGGAACCAGAAAGATTTATCCTATGCTTTTCTTCGCATCCATTGTAGCTGAGAATGCAAAAATACACAGGCTGTAAGAATTTGGCGTTGTTAATAATTCACTCTGCATAGATCTCCAGTGGGAAATATTTTTGAAAAGGGGGAACAAGTTATTGTTAAGTAGGGAGGACAGAGTCAGGAACTGTTGGTTCTCTCCCCAGCTCTGCCGCCACTCACTTACATAACTAGCTTGCGTCGCTTCATCTCTCCGTGCATTGGTTTACTCATCCGTAAAACATAGACAGTAGTGCCTACCACACAGAATGGTGTGGGGGAATGAATGAATTAATGTTTGTAAAACAGCTTGAGGGCCTCAGATGGAAAGTTCCATAGAAGAGCACAATATTTATTATTGCTATCAAATTCCAAGAATCTAAATCACTTAAGTTGTGTAACACTGATCACTGGAGACAGAGGGTATGTTTGCACTGCAGCTGCGAGTGAGACTTTCTTCACTGGTAGACAGACTCATGTTAGCTCCTCTTAAGCTAGCATGCTAAAAATAGCAATGTAGATGTTGTGGTTCAAATAGCAGCTCAACTCCCCCACCCCCCCCAATCCCAGGTCTGAGCTGGTCACTAGCTATTGCTGCTGACCAAGCCAGAACATCTACACTGCTATTTGTAGCACAGTAGCTCAAACACCCAGCTTGGGAGGCTCACTTCCACTACAGTGCAGACATGACTTAATGGTTTGGGAGTCAGGAGTCCAGGGTTCTATTCCTAGCTCTTCATTCCGGTTTCTACACTACAATGCCACATGATTCTACTGGAATACAGAGCATGGAATTGCACGTTGCGGGTCATTTTGGGCTTGTTTGAAGACCAGTCTGAGACTGGCCCATTCCCATTGTTTATATGACTGGAATTATAGGAAATGTCATTGTAGTTTCAACGTATTTGGGAATTGTTTTGACTTCAGTCCATGGTAATTCTGATAATGGAACTGTCTTAGAATTAGGCTGAGAGTTCAAGTGTATAAATGACCATTCATAAGGGAAAACAGTCCTATAAAAACAGGAGAGGCAACACTCTTCTTCCATCTACCTCAGATTCCTTTTGGAAAAGATTAATATCCTTGGCTGTTGTTTTGAAAGCTCAGACACATTATGTAACCCTAGTGCCAACTGCTGAACTCACTGGAGCCACAAAAAGGGCTGGGTGAGGAACAGCTTTGAAGAGTCAAACATCAAACCAGCCTCAACTTGATTTTAAGAAGCATCCTAAACCAAACCCAAAAACTGGCTGAGTGAATGATTCAGGGAATTGGTACAACCCTCTATATGTCATATATTATGGAAGGAAGTCAATCAATCAATCAATCAAGCCAACCATCCCCTCTATTTGGTTTCATGGTTCTCCACACCCTCCCAGATTTGATAGATTCATAGATTTTCAGGCCAGAAAGAATCTTTATGATCATCTAGTTTGGTGACTAACTACTAAGCTTTCAGACTAGGCAGACAGATAAAGGCCTTGTTTTCCATTCGATTTGTAACGCCTGTTTATCTTCTGCCTGCTTGTTGCTTCATCTACTTAGTTCAGCCTCAAGTCCATCAGCTGGAAATTCAGGATTTCACTCTGTGGTGCTTTGCCAGGTCCAGTTTTAAATGACTCACATGATGAAACTTCCACTACTTGCATCAGTGACATTTTCTGAAGTCAACACCTAGGTAACAGTCAGTGACTTGTCTAAGAAAAACAAAACCATCAGCTCCTAAATCTCAGAGGCTCCCAAATGGTGGTCTAGGGGATTAGCAAAGCACCTCTGCTAGTTCACGGGCGGCCATGTGGGGTTCGTTCTCCTTGTTCCTAGCTGACGTACTCAAAGTCAATGGGAAGGAGAAATGTAGCAACGAGAGGAGAAAGTATGATTAACTTTTCATAAAAGGGCAGGACACTCATCACCACACTCAATGAAGCTGAAAATACCCCAGTGCTTTGCTAAAGTTACGTTTCCATGTAAGCAATTGCTGTGTTTGCCATGGGGTTTTTATGCAATCACTGGTGAGAGGGGGGTTGGCTTGAGGAATTGCAGCTGGAGGGGGAGCATCCAGGAGACCATGCCTTTTTAAGATGTGGCTCCGCAATATGAATATATTTGAGAACTTCCAATGAACACATATATAAATGGCAGTCCCATACCTCTAACACAAATTGTTTCAGTGGAACCCAATGCAGTTTGTAAACTCAGAGCACAGGCCTGCTCACTCAGTTTAAAACCACATTCGCAGCAGAGATAGGACAATCGTGTTAACCGGGAGCTTGAATTTGACTTCAGCATTTTCATTTTTTAAAAAATAGACGTGAAATCTGTATGTTTGCACTCCATTGTCAGAAACTTTCTTACGCCGCAGACGGCCTCATTAAAAAATTAACATGTTGTGATTCCTCCGTGAAATGTCTTGAGATAATTGTTACAGCTACGGTCCTGGGGCTGAAGAATTGTGATTCCAAAATGTTTTTATAGACTACAAATTGGATGCTTTTCATACAGGTTATCTAATTTTAATTAAAAATTCCCCTCCGGCAGCCCTTTAACTCCTTTGAAGTTACTGGCGTTTTGTCATCCTTGGGTTGTGAGCAGTTTCACACTGTCATTGCATCAGATTTTATGTCCACAGAAATAGTTTTTCAACAGTTCTTCCACATTACACAAGCTTTCAGCTGCAGGAGTTTTATTTCAGGTTGGAATGAAAAGTAACAGATCAACTTTATGTAAAGGATGCTATGCTTGTAACACAAAATAAAACCATGCTACGTCTATACATTAACTAATACAATCAACAGCAACCTAGAGACACAGTTATAGAACACAAAAACAAGACATTCATTTACAAATAGCTGGTTGCCATTTTCCACCAGTGTTTTTCTGTTGTGTCAATCTTTCATGAAACACAATGGACTGTAGCAACAATGTGCATTGTAGGGTGTTAATGGAACACTAAAATAAAAATATATATATATATATATAAATTGTCCAAACCACGGCTTAGTATCTGCCCACCCATAGGTGAGCTCACAAAACGTTCAACCTTTCCATATCCTGACATTTAAAAATCAAAACCAAAAACACTTATGTCACGTCCCTTAGCATTGGTGTAAGAAAATGTGTTTCAACCACTGGACTTGACAATGAGTGCATTTCACGTGACTAAATAGCATAATGTTTTAAGACCAACTGCTTTTGTCAGGCACAAGCATAAAAGTGATCCTCTCTCAACTGCTTTATATATATGCAGCCCATAGAACATGTAAGCTCTTGTAACTGATTGCCAAGGCATTTGGTGAGGTTTCTGCAAAAATGAAAAAAAGGATTTAGAATGTAAGCATCTCATAAGGAAGGGCTGATCTGTTTGCATTTTAAGCCTTAGGCACTAGGTCTAGGGGACAGGATATTAAATCCAAAGTGTATCGGTTGTATTTTTTTCAATGATTTTCCTTGTTAGACATTTTCTTAAAGGAACCATTTGGGTTGGAACAGCAAATAGTAGCAATGTTTTTATACCGCACTGCGTAGCTTCTCACATGCTGTATAAACAGTCAGCTGTTCAGTTCTGCTGTTCTGTTACAAGCAATGCTTCAATAAAGTGCCAAAAAATTAGGAACACTTGAACTGATTTCGATAAAATTAGACCTTTACCCCAAATGTTTTTAAATCATTAGAAGACACAAGAACCAACAGCTAGTGAAGACAAAAACCAAGATGTCAAAGCATAAAAAGTTTGCTTGCCAGCCAGAAAAGAAAGCAGAGAGGGTGCGAGAGGGGGGAAGGAGGAACTATGGAGACTCTCATAGGTGATTTCTTCTTTTTTCTTTTATTATTTGTGGCATCTGCTGGGAAAGCAATAAAGGCAACTCAGAAAGTTTTTGGAGAACGTTGTGGACAACTTCCTAGTGCAAGTGCTGGAGGAAACAAATAGGGGCTGTGCTCCTTTTGACCTGCTGCTAGCAAACAGGGAAGAATGAACAGAGAAAGTAGAAGTGGGCGGCACCTGGGCAACAGTGGCCATGAGATGGCAGAGTTCCACTTCGGTGAGGAGAATCTTGCTTATAAAATGCTGCAAAAAGAAGCAAGTTTAGGAACCACTAGTTTAAAAGATTTTGTGGAATTTTTTTTTTTGAGGGGGGGAGGGGGCAGAGAAATTTGGCCTGGGCTATCAGCCCAAATGATCATAGCTCTCCCAGTTTGAAATGGATGAGGTTTCCAAACTCAGTCTGACGTACAATATGTATAAATAATGAGCAACTATATCGAATACTTAACTGATGCTGAGAAGTATAACTTCAAAGAGCTTAGATCAATCTATTTACTATTGTGGGCCACACGTGCAGCTCTCTAGGAGCTGTGTGGATGTGGCCCACATAATATATATACTATCTGTACGGCTCTGAGCATGTCACATGGGCCGCAGCTGTGTGCTGATTGGGCCCCAAGTGGCCAATAGGCCATGGGTTGAGAACCACTGGCTTAAAGCAAATTGACGCCTGCACCCACAATGAACCCCACTGATTTCAACAGGAGTCCCCCTGGAGCTCATTGCAGGATCAAAGTCTCTTTTTGCTGTTTCTGGGGTTGTTAAATGGTATTTGGCAACATGAATTTTGAATGCCAAGGTCCCAGGTCAGCAGATTCCACTTTTTTATTACCAATTTGCTAAGTTTCAAAAACATGCTCCGTACTCCAGTCTCAGCATTTTGCTATGACAACCTACCCCGATACATTGCGAACAACAAAGAAAGCAATGAAGGGAAAAGTAGACGTATGTGCCAGTTCCCCCTGCAGCCAGGGAATCACATGAATCTCATCCAAATTCGGAGCGTTTGCTATTTTTGTCCAATATGGCACCAGCCGCCAATATCCAAATAAGGCAGAAGTCAGCCACTTGAGATCAAAACAAGGAAGATACCAAAAACATCAAAAGACCAAAACACAGGATTTCCTCCAAGTTCTTAATAACGAGCAGAGGAGCATTTGATGATCTCAGCACAAAACTCCAAAGTGGAAGAAGCTTGCACATGTTAGGTCTCATTTTAACAGGCTCTCACACTAAACTAAAGAGAAGTGGACTTTTGGTCTTATTTGCACTGGTGTAATTCCAAGTAACTCCATTGAAATCAATGGACCTATACAAGTTTCAGACCAGTGTAGCTGAATCAGTAGGCAGAATTCGAATCTGAATGTAGAAGAATCAGCCTATGGGTTTTAACTGAAAAGCACGCTGAGTAAGAGTTAACGGCTGCGTGCAGATTCAAGTTTCTGGGGGATTCTTTGATTTACAAAACAATAGGCTATAACCGTATTAGGACTAGAGCTCGCCAAATAACTTCTTGTAAGACATGGGGCACATTTTGTCCTTTTTTCCCTTGGTCAATAATTATATATAGAAGAAGATAACAGATATGTCACTATGTATCACTCTGAAGCCTAAGATGTCTGTTGAGTTAATGTGAAGCAACAGAAACAGCTATCAGGGTAGCTCAGGGCTCTTTTTGTTTAGAACATAACCAGATTCAATCCTGACTGGGATTCGTGGTCTGTTTCTGTCCAGATTTTAAATTTTCTTTTTTTTTTTAAACACGTGACTACAAATGACACCCAAGCGACAGCACAATCTTTCACCTACTAGTTATGCATACATTTCTCCATCATTTGCTTCCTCCCTGTAAGCCTAGTACTGTCGGAGGCGGACGAGGAGGAGAGGACACGACAGCGGTAGCTTGATATAAACTTTCCAAAAGGAGCTTAGCACTTTTACACTTCAAAACAGAGATCGCTTTTAAAATGTTTCAAGACATCAAACAATATATAATTCCTAACGAGGATTTAAAAGGCAAAAATGACAGCCCTGGATTCTTTAAAGCATTACTCTGCATGTTTGACCATAGTCTCTTCCCCTCTACCTCTTAATATCAGGCAGACAGCCAAGTGATATACAGTTTAATGAAATACAGGTAGGCAGCTTAGAGAAGTTCCCATTCTCTACCTCTCTACATCTGAATCATGGGTAAGGGACAGGAACTTTCCCAATTGCCCGCTTAGTCTAATATATTTTCAGTGGAGAGGGTCCCCCACAAATGGATGTCCCCTCATCTTGTGTTCATGAGTGGTGGGGTGATTGCCCAAACACCCCTTTCACTCTCAGCCTGCTAAATTCTGGGTGGAGGTGGAAGATAGCCTCTGCTGCTTCTCCCATCCCTTGGCTTGACAGATATTTTTCAGAGGAGGATTCCTTACACCCCTCCATTGTTTCTTCATACTCTAGCGGGAGAAAGTTCCTTCCTCCCTCAACAATCTCCCTCTCCTGCCCCCATACACATACCAATGGTGCATCTTATTATTAGGGGTATGTCTACACTTAAAACGTTAGACTGGCACTACCACTGTGGCACTTCAGTGTAGATACTCTCTGCAGAGATGGGGCTGGTTCTCTTGTAGTTGTAGTTATTCCACGTCTCCGAAAGGCAGCAGCTCGGTTGACAGAATTCTTCCGTCAACCCAACAGTCAACACTCTGGGTTAGGTAGGCATAGCTACTTTTCTCAGGTGTGTGGTTTTTAACATGACTGGCAATGTAGCTATGCCATTGTATGTTTTCAATGTGGACCAGCCCTAAATTTCTTAGAGCTGTTGTCCTGTGAAGCAGCAGGAGTCTTTTACTTCTCCTCAGACAGCTCCTGCTACCTCAACCTACGTTTCCCATAAAGGGTGTCCTCACACCTTCAAAATTCACAAATAATAATGGACCATCATTAACCATTTTCTCACTATGAGGCTTAGCTATTTAAAGGGCACAAGACATTAAAAATAAAGTGTTATTGCCCTTTAATACCCATATTTGAATAAATGGTCATAATTATAAAAAAAAAAAAGTCAGGTTACCATTCAGGACTTTTGTGTGTTAAAGACTCATCAGTCACATCATGGATTTGCTCACAAAGAAGGAAAGGCCTACAAATTATTTATAGACCTGGGAAGCAGAACAGAGCACAATTTTATGGAATCAAGTAGGGGAAAAAAAAAAGCAGATGATTCCAGTTCACCTTCTTGACTTTACTTACACCATCACTTTCACATGTGTTGTCCTTCATATGGGACCATTTCTGAAAGGTTAACTGCAAAAGTAAAAAAAGAATGGACTTATCCCATTTTTGTTTCTGTCTGATGTATAAATGTTGTAGTCTAAAAATAGTGGGGGCGGGTTGTTTTGTTTGCATGCCTGTTTATTTTTCCTTGTTCCTTACATTAGAAATTTGAGCCCTGTCTAGACTAAAAGACCTAAGAACTAGTTAAATGATGCCATCACAATTTTTAAGAGTGGGAGAACTCAGCAACTGGAAGAGGGAAGAGAGTTTTAGTCAGACTGCTCAAAATATTGTTTTTGCATGTTTTTGGCAAAAAATATTTAACTGCAATGCCTAATGAACAATTTACATAAAGGAAGCCCTCATTAAAGATTCAAAATTAATTTGTTCTGAGACCTTCCCAAAGAAAACCAAACTCCCCATTCCTTATTTTCTAAGGTAAAAAAACAAACAAAGTCACATCTTTGTATTTAAAATGAGAAATCTTTTACACCTTCTTTGTAAATCACAGAGAGGTGAAAAAGGGCATAAGCCCAATTTTTGTTTCAAAAGCCTTTGCAGGTCCCCTTTAATGGAGAAATGATTTTGTGGACTCCTGGCTCATCCCCAGTTCTTCAGATCAGCTTCCCGCTGCTCCCATTTGCAATCACGCAATGACATCTCCTCGCACTGCTGCTCGAACTATATACATGTAGCAACTACAGTGATTGCTACCATGGAGAAACAAATATAGGAGAGCACGTGAATCTATTTTTCAGCTTCTTTTAATGTGACTTTGCAGCTGAAAACCAAGGCTACGTCTACACGGCCTGCTTCTTTCGGCAGCGTATAGCGTGTGTATCAGGTAGTCCCTCTATCATGGGTTTAAGTTGCAGCGTAAATGGTGAGGCATGGCTTAGGTGAGAAGAGTACAGACATGCCTGAAGGGTGTGGGTACGTACCCAAGTACATACTCTGCATGGCTCTCTGCTTGTTTAAGCCTTGCCTTCCCATTTGCTATTTTGAGCCATGGAGTGTTCAGCTGTCTCCCAACTTCTGGAGCCCTTCTCCACTGCAGGGAAAAGCTCTGGCAACTTCCTGCTGCTCAAGCTCTTCCCCACCACAGTGAAAGACTTCTGCAGCAGAGGGGAAAGGATCTGGTGGGAAGGAGGAAGTGAGGAAAGGTTCTGGCAGGGGTGAGGGGGACCCCCTGTGAGAGCGTTTTCTTGCCTTAGTGAAAGGTCCAGCAATGGGGAGCTGTTGAAAGCATTTCCCAGTGCCACGCCACTGCCAGAGATTTCACTCAGACATGTAGCTACTCACCACAGTGTGAAGAGAGCTTGCTTTTCACTGTAGCGTGTAGCTACACACACTCTACAAGCTGACGAAAGCAGTGTGTAGCATAGATGGAGCCAAAGTGAAAGAACTGCACCCTGTGACCAACCTACCAGGCAGTGATCCTCAGAGCATAGCTTGAGAACAACTGGTTTGGATATTTTGAATCTATTGGAAATCTGTCATCTGAATAGAACAGATTAAGTCAAATTAAAAGGGCAAAAGTATCAGTACTTGCTCGTGTACCACTGATAGGATGCTTCACCATGAGCTAACTAAGCACACAGAGCAACTTAAGTTTCCAATACTGTTACTCAGTTTAGATTTGATAGGCTACATTGTCACCTGATCTCTTTAATTGTTTGTGAAATATTGGCATTCACCATCATTTTTGCAAAGACTGAAGATAAATGACAATAAAACTCATGAGTCCTCATTTAATATTTAAGGGAAAGAAGAAGAACATTCTCTCTCTTTTCTTTTGGCCTTAGCTTTGTTCCAACTACAGCACGTGCGGTTTCTGTTTTTGCTACAGAAATAATTATGAGGAAACCCTGTCCCCAGTGGCACTAATTAGTATTCACTTTCTGCATTAGGTAGGAAGAATTAATGCATTGATTAAAACAACAGTAAACCACCCTGGATGTTATAATTTTCAAATTTCAAACTTCTACAACAAAATAGGTATTAAAATTTAAATTGAAAAAAAAAAGTTGAAAAGCATGAAACAGAATTTGGGCTTGATTTAAAGCCCACTGACTTCAGTGGGAGCCTTTCCACTGACTTCAATGAGCTCTGGATCAGGCCCAGTATTGCCACAAGCTATCTTGGGTTCCAGATAGTTTACTGAGCCAAACTCTGGTCTGCAACACCCACACACTTCAGTGGGGTTGTAACTAACGGCAGCTTTTGGTCTGCTTTGCTTCTCATATGTTTCTGAAAATGGGTTTGAAACCAATACAATTGTGGCTTCCAATATGAGCTATTTTGAACTTTTTTAATATGTTCATCCTTCCGAAAATATAATGGACTCTGGACCTTTTCATTATAACATTTCAGTCACTTCCAAAACCACTTTTTATTTAAATGGGGGTTGATTTGTTTTTACAATAATTATTGATACTATTTTGACTAATATTTTACATGCAGTTGCTTGCCCTTTACATACTGTACATGTTCAGTGACCTCTGACATGTACATGTCAAGTGAGGTCCCTCTGACATCAAAACAGTACCCAAGAAAATTCCTGCCAACAGCAGGTATGTACTGACCTAGATTAAGTTGCCTGAGATGTCAAAGCCCTGAAAAAAGAAGGTAGAATTGACCTAAATGACTTCAGGCATAAAATCTGACCAAAGGAATTATGTCAGATACTATAAACAGAGAGAAAAGCATGTAGGAAGTATGAAGGATCAAAGAGAACTCAAGCTATTGTGATTTTTGTTTTTGTCCTGCTAGAATGAATATTCCTAAACATATTGGTGTGGAAAGGAAAAGCATATGGTGGCTGCCACATTTTAAAATGAAATTTATAGACAGAAGTTTTTAAAAGAATAACTTTTAAAAGAAAGAAAAATGTAAGAATTACTAGATGTGATTCTGCACTCTATTTTACCTCCTTTCTTCATTCTGAAAGCCTCAAAATAAGGGGAATTATATATCTAATTAGAGAAAGGTACTTTGAGAGTGGGAAGAAGGATATTTTGATATTCATCTTAAATGTTTAAACATTTTCCTATTCTACATTGGAAGAAAAATGAGATGTTTCAATGTCTTTTGTGAAAAATGAGCAAGAAAGACACCCACCTCAGGACAGCCTGGTGGTCTGGACACTGGCCCTGTGATGTGAGAGATTATCTGTATAACCAGTGATTTTGGTTGCCATCTTCATGGGAATTGTGTGTCAGGGTATATTTGCTTAGATTTTACATTTAAATTAGAGATGATCAGGTCTAAAACTTCATTAGCCTGATTCAAACATGAAAATATTATTCATCAAGCTTCTTAAAAAAAATTAGTAAAATTTAGGGGAAATCATTTTTCCAAAGAAGATTTAATGAACATTGACAGTTATTTGTATAATCTGAGTTATGTGACAATGCTAAGAGTTTTCTACTGGTGAAGATTAAATGAAAGTGTTTTGACAGCTTTCTCTGAAGGGATGCTATTTAATATAGAACAGTTTGTAAAACAATAACCGGACCCTCAAATAAGTTTTTGCGTTAGTCATGATGGCTACCAGCTCTGGGGTGAGCTCTCCCCCATGCTTTCTATTTACATCAAGTCAACTCATGAAGGGATAAAAAACAAAACAAAAGAATCCTACTACTCAATGTACAGATGGAGGCAAAATGTTGTTTAGGCATTAATTTCCATGAGTTACAGACTAAAATCCTGAAAAAAATGGGTTTTGTGCAGGTAACCTATGTAGGAGAGAGAGTGAGTGGAAAGTGATATTAAATGTTGAAATCCAAACATCCTTGCGTATGTTTGGATTCCAAGTTTACATCTCAGGCCTGTTATGTTTCTCAGTACCCAATGAACCATCTAGTAGTTGTCAGTCCAAAAGACTTACATTAGAATTAGTAAAGCAACAAACAAGAAAGAACAAAACTAAAATTTCTGTTTGAGTATGACACTATTGGCTTTGTGGACTCCATATATATCCTTTTCCTCCTTTCAGGGTTGAAGATTTTTTGGGATGGAGAGTCACCTCCTCAAGATAAATATAGTTATCATTTGGATTTGTTTATTAAACAAAAAGTATCCTATGCTTAAGAAGCAATGAGAGGAAAAACATGAGACAGTAAAGCATTTACTTATTCTTGTCTAGTCAAAGATTCACTAGAACAGGCTAGGACATTTATAAAGAGTACAGATCATATGCCAACATTTGTTCTCTTCGCCACATCCCCAGCTGCTCCTTCTTACCCCAGTCTACTTCCTGGGTTATTTTAACAATTCATGTGTTTCTTTCTTCCACAAAAAGTCTCTCCTTCAAAACCAAGATCTGAGATTTTCAAAGCCACTTAAGGGATTTAGACACACAACTCCCATTAATTTAATTAGGAACTTGCATGTCTACATTAGTTTGTTGGAAAATGTCCCCGTCCCCGTCCCCTCCCCCGATGCAACATTTGGATGAAAATATTTTTTATTTTTGTCAAGGACTGAAAACACAAAAACAAAAATTTAGCATAAAACTGCAGAAAACTGAAAATATTTTGGAACTGATTTTCAGCTCGAAGAAGAAAAAAATCAAAGAATTTTCAAGGAAAACAAACTTTCTGTAATTTTCATTTAATCAAAACCCAATTCTCTGCCAATAAAAAGTTCCAGTGGTAAATTTTTGTCTTGCCCTAGTTGCATTCTTTCAGGAAGATTTGAAAGTCTCAGCCTACTTCTTTCTTCTTTCCTAATGCCATCTGTCTTTCTGGTTTATCAGGATGTTACCTCAATCCATGACCCAGACAGCATAAGCAGATTTCTTCCTTTTACCTATAAGGGAGGCTTCTTGTACTGAAAACTTTTTTGCCTGAATCAATATCACCGGAAACTTTATGGGGATAAGAGTACATAAAGAAGGAGAACTTCCCAGTTCGGCATAATTATTCGCCACAATGCTACATTGGCATCCAGTCAAGCTAAAGAATTATCATATGCTTTTCTTAAAACTTCCATCCAGAACATTAAAGTGACATTAAATGCAAATAGCTTCAGATAAAACACTGTAAAAATAACACTTGCAATAGCAAATTTCCGAGAGATCAGGTGATGACAACATAGTATTCGAAAACATTCATAACTCCAGGCTTGTTTCATTAGACTTCAGTGACATTTTACAGAGTTTGGGGGAGGAGAGCTGAGGAGAGGAATACCAGAAAGCAAAGCTCAGAAAAAGTATAAATTTGTCATTGGGAGGGACTTCAACTTCAAAGCATCTTAAATCTCTTAAAAGGGTTTACATCTGAGCTGAAGGGAATCTAGGTAATAGGCAACTCTGAGAGATGTAGCCTCTAGCAGAGTTTTCACATATCACACAGCTATAGAAACAAACCTTCTCAAGTTTCAATTGATGATTTAGTATCTCTGCAACATTTCATGCTTCCCGTGGTCTCTTTAGCACCCATTGCACACTTGGTGAAATCTGTAAAGTTATACAACTGAGAAGCAGTTTCCCACGGCAATCACATTTTGCACTGCTAATGCCTCTTCCGTTTCTTTACATATACTAAAGAATTCAACCTCAGTAACACTGACCTACCACAGTGGGGCATCACCTCACTTAACAGGCATGGAAACTGAGGCTCAGAGTAGTTAAGAGAATTGATCAAGTTCAGATAGGAGCCTCAGTGCAGAGACAGGAGTCGAATCAAGGACAAAGTGCACATGTTATCTTTAAATACACGCTTAGCAGCTTCCTTAAGAGGGATGCCTGAATCAGGGCCAAGATCTCCTTACTTCCAGTCAGGAGCTATTGGTTAATGTTACCTGTCTAACAACTGAGAACAAGCCAAGTGATCACTTAAAACATCTCTTTTTCTTAGTACCAGGAAAAGATATTTAAGAAAGTCCCGAAACCAAAGCCCTGGGTCATATATAGACAGATTTATTTCCAGTACAAAGTTAAATGGGCCAGGTTGATTTTTTTTTTTTTTTTTGGTCCAAAACAGAACATTTGTTTTTTGACCGAACAAAAAATTTCATGAAGAAGTTTGATTTCCCTGAAAACGTTTTGGTTTTTTGACAAAAACACAAACCTGAAAATTTCTGCCAAAATGTGCTTCTTCTCAATTATTGCATCTGTTGTATGGGTTTAAATCCCTATTCAAGTCCATAGGACTTGTGTGTGAAGACTGCCAGGGTTCAACCCACTAGAATGTCAAATATGTTCTCCAAAAGGGATGTTTGGACCAACAAAATTTGCAAACCTTTCCCCTCATTTCCCCACAACAGCTGCTACTAACTTCCTTTTACATGCCCTTCCTAACCCTGACCTAGATAATTTAGATCTTTTCAAGAGTTCTGATGGCAATATGGGGGCATGGGGAGGTGCCCCATAAAATTTAGAGTTCACTGAACTCAGTTATCTACGCTAAACTGCAGGAGCCAGTTCACTTCCAACCCATCAGGTTTAACCATTGCAGGAAGCACCACAATGCAGCCACTTCTGGGGTGAAACACAGACGCTGTTGAGGTCAAGAAAAGGAGAAAAGCACTGTATCCAAGTGAAGTAAGAGACTGAATCCCTTCATTTTATTTAATTATAAGCATTAGAAAGACACACAATCATAATCAAAACATGGGAAAGGGAGATCTGCACACACAGTCATCAGCTGTTTTGGTCAATTATTGTCAAACAGGAAAACAATTTACAAAATATTAGAGAGAGATACTGGATGGGATTTTCTAAAGCACCTAAGTGAATGAGGTGTCTAATTCCCATTGGCTCTCATTAGCTCCCAGTGGGGATTTGGCACCTAACCTGGTTCAATGCTTTTGAGAATCCCATCCATTGTTACTATTTCTATTATTGTACCATCTAGGAGCCACTGTCATGGATCGGGACACCATTGTTGATAAAGCAATTCAGACTCCATTTTACATTGGCATTAGAACTCATCCCCTTTCGCTATCTCAGAGTTTGTTTTGTCAGAAAGAAAGAAGTAGTGGCTGTGAATGTTAAGGGCTTGTCTATACTAGAAAGTTGTGCTGTTTTATCTATACCAGTGTAATTGAAAATGTACATTACAGTACAGATAATAAAGGTCTATTGGTAAAGAGGTGCTCTATACCATTATAGCTATTTCTGAATGAGAAGGGATAATTGTAAAGGTATAAGGTACCTTTATGTTGGCATAACTGCATCCACACTTGAGCTTTTACTAGTGTAATTATTCTGTTGGTTTTTTTTTTTAAACACAACTCTCACCAAAATAATTATACTGGTAAAACTGTCAACTGTAGACCAAACCTAAGATGAGGAAGAATTTTTAGTCAGGAGAGTATTAACATGATATAAATATGCAAAAAAGCACTGCTTAGACAGCAGCTAGAGAAGACTCCTGCAGATCCTGAAATTCCAAGAAGTCATCAAAATCGTTATCTGAATTCCAAATTTCTTTCCGGTCACTAGTTTAGGGGAGAACATTTACAACCCTGAGTTCACACACACTTTTGTGAATTAAATTGATTTTGCACAGTCAAGGAATGCCAACCAAACTACCATCACAGGTGCCAAATGCACCAAACCTGTGCCTCCAAATATATGCCTTCAGAAATATGCAGGCATTTGAAAGCCTAATTTTGATATGGAGTTGCTGCAACTGTGAATGGAGTAGCTTTGCAAGCAAATTAGATATTCATCTATGATTGCATGAACAATTGTCACACTAGAACATGCCTACAAACACAAAGATACCTGCATGTTTGTATGGGTGATTTTCAGAAAAAGGGAGTCTCAATATTACTTTAACACTTAAACATGGTTTCAATACTGTGGATTAATACTTGTGGTTTATATTAGATCAAAATAAATACTCTTTGTTGCTTGCATGTTTCTTGTTCCCTGCAGATACCACTTAAGACTAAGTGGCCCTTAGACTAAAATAGCTTTTTGAAACTGAGGATTCCCTCCTCCTTTTTACCTTTGAGGCAAATCTAAGTGATAATGTGAAATACCTGCACAGAAATTGGCATCTCTGTCTCACTAAACTGTGGATTAAGCCTAAGGGCAAAACAGAACTGTGTGTGTAATGCAAAGCTGTTTGGCACAGGGTTTGAAGTTTGCATTGTGTGATGATAGCTATTGATTTGTGCAAAAGGAAAATTAACTCTCTGAACTCCAAAGTGACATTTCCCAGTGAATTTTGACGTTAATCCTGGCTTTAGAAATGAGGGGTTTTTGTTTTAGTTTTTAAACACTTGATGACAGAAATCTGGCCATTTTAAATTGTCCGTCTGGCTACTGGTATTCTGGAAAATGGGCCATCTCTGCAAACACTTGCGGATGTTATTTCATTTTTGGAGAGAAGTAGAGAGAAGTTTTAAGGGAGTTGCATTTGTGTTCTAAATTTGTTATTCTGATGGTCTCTCTATGGGTATCAGAGCGTGCCTTGTGGCTGTAGCGGTGTTTCCTGAGGCTGTGATCCTATTAGATTTCATATATGAAGCAAAGGTGTTGAAATTCAAATGAAATTGTTCTTACCTGATTACTTATATTAGTGTATGTGCATATATAGTATATAACGCATATACATACTTTAATATGGCCAGATTTTGAGCTCTTTACTGGAGTTCTCACTCTGACAAACTTCCACTGATGCCAATGGGTGATGGCCTGGGTAAAATCAATAACTGTTCAACACTAAAAAATTTGTTTTTCATTGTTTTAATTGAAATGCAAAAATGTCCATTTCAATTTTTCACTGAAATTAAAAAAAATTAAACCTCCCTTGGACATTTATTCCAGAGCATAACTACGCTTATAGTCAGAAAGATTTTCCTAATATTTAACCTAAAAACCCCTTGCTGCAGTTTCAGCCCATTATTTCTTGCACTACCTCCAGTGGAGATAGAGAACAACTGAAAAGGCGTGGAGATGAGAAGATGACTATGGAAAACACAGGTCTCTTTTTAACAGTCCTTAACATTACTTAAAAATGTTACAGATCCTCCCTCAATCTTCGTTTCTCAAGACTAGACATGCCCAGTTTTTTTAAACCTTCCCACGTAGGTCATGTTCTCTAAACTTTGTCATTTTTTGTTCGTTTCCCCTGGACTCTCCAATTTGTCAAATCTTTCTTAAAGTGTGGACACAAATTCCTTCCAGCAGAGGCCTCACTAGCGCTGAGAAAAAGGGAAAATTACATCCTGTATCTTACATACAACACTTCTGTTAATACACCCCAGAATGATACCCTTTTTTGCAACTGCATCACATTGTTGACTCATTCATTTTGTGATCCACCATAACCTTCAGATCCTTTTCAACAGTATTAATGCCTTACCGGTTGTTCCGCATTTTGTAGTTGTGCATTTGATTTTTCCTTCCTAAGTACAGTATTTTGCCCTCATCTTTATTGAATTTAATCGCATTGATCTCAGACTAATTCTCCAGTTTAAGGTTGTTTTGAATTCTAATTCCATTCTCCAAACCACTTGCAACCTCTCCCAGCTTTGTATCATTTGCAAATTTTATAAGCATATTCACCACTCCACCATCCAAGTCATTAATGAAAATATCATATAGTACTAAACCCAGCACTGAGCCCTGTGGGACCCCACTATGTACACCCTCCCAGTTTAACAGTAAACCATTGATAACTACTCTTTGAATAGGGTCTTTCAACCAGCTGGGCAACCACCTTTTAGTAATTTAATCTAAACTACATTTCCCTAGTTTGCTTATGAGAAAGTCACTTGGGACTGTGTTAAAGGCCTCACTAAAGTCAAGATATACCATGTCCGCTGCTTTCCCCATCCACTAGACCAGTATCTCTGTCAAAAAAGGAAATCAAATTGGTTTGACATCATTTGCTCTTGACAAATCCATGCTGGCAATTACTTATTACCCTATTATCCTACAGGTGCTTACAAACTGATTGTTAAATAATTTGTTTCGGCATCTTTCTGGGTCTTTCTATAACTATAACTGGGTCTAGCCTATAACTCCTCAATTCCCTTTTGTTTCTTTTTTTAAAAAGATAGGTACTATGTTTGCTGTTCTCCAGTCCTATTGTGAGTTCTTGCTAATGGTTCTGAGATGGCTTCAACTAGTTCCTTAAGTACCGCAGGATGAATTTCATCAGGCACTGCTGACTTGAATACAGCTAACTTATCTAAATATTCTTTAACTTGTTCTTTTCCTATTTTACCTTGCATTCCTTCCTCCCTTGTTGTTAACACAAAATGCGTTGAGTGTCTAGTCACCATTAATCTTTTTAGTAAAGATTGAAGCAAAATACGCATTAAATACCTCAGCCTTCTTGATTTCATCAGTTATGAGTTCTCCTTTCCTGCTGAGATGACCTATACTTTCCTTCATCTTTCTCTTGCTCCTAATGTATTTAAAGAACCCCTTCTTACTGTCTTTTGTGTCCCTTGCTAGGTGTAACTCAATTGGTTCCTTGGTCTTTCTGATTTTGCTCTACATACTTGTGATATTCTTTTATACTCCTCCTTAGCAATTCATCCGTATTTCCACTTTTTGTAGGCTTCCTTTTTGATTTTCAGGTCATTAAAGATGGAGCCATATTACTATTCTTCCTATTTTTCCCTTTGGATCAGCATAGTTTGCAGTTGTGTCCTTAATACAGTCTCCTTACCTTACCTACCAGTTCTATGAGCGTGCTAAATTATGCTTTTTGAAAGTCCATTGTCCTTATTCTGCTGCTCTCACTTCTCCTTAAAATCATGAAATCTATTATTTCATGACCATTTTCCTCCATAGTCTTTTACCTTCAGATTCACAACCAATTCCTCCCTGTTCATTAGAATCAAGTATAAAATGGTTGTTCCCCGGTAACTTCCTCTACTTTCTGAAACAAAAAATTGTCCCAAGTACATTCCAAGAACAGAGAAATAATGGAGTTTTTCCATTGATTTCAATGAAGCAAGACTGTCACCCAGTGTATTTAAACAAACTGTCATTTGACATGCCTTAAACATATGCCAAATGGGTGCTTTTCACACACACACACACACACTCTCTCTCTCTCTCTCTCTCTCTCAATCAGCTGCCCTTAAAAGTGGGGGTATAAAGCTGGTTTGGGGATGCCTGACACTGCGGCTTTTATAAAAGACAGTTTTCCTTGCAAATTGAAAAGATTAAGGGTAAATTTTCAGAAGTGTTCAAGTGACTTAGCAACCTAAATCCCTTTTTTTTTAAATGACATTGGCACTTAGGAGATTAGGGCTCCTTGAAAGTCTGTAAGACGTAGGCTCCTAAAGGCTAGATTTAAAAAAGGTATTTAAGCACCTAAAGATGCGGAGAGGTGCCTAGTCAGGTTTCCGAAGTGCCCAAGTGACTGAGATGCCTCACTCCCATTGATTTCAATGAGAGTTAGGTTCCTAGCCTGTTTGGGTGCTTTTGCAAGTCCCAAGAGGCAACTAGTGTCTGCCTCCTTAGATGGTGACATACTTATGTAAACCTGGCCTGAATTGCTGCCATCATTTTAGAAAATGGGACTGAGGATCCTTTGAAAAGTTTACTCAACTTTTTTTATTTTAAATACTTGCACTTTACCCTTTGAAAGTCTACAAATAAAAATAAATGCATTCTGCTATCTCGTGGAAAGCAATTTTCAGTGGATCCATAATTATGACAGCTGTGCTTCCTTTTAATAGTAAGAATTTCACAGCCAGCTGCTAAGTTTCTAGTGCAGCTTCCTTATCCAGTCCATTTTTCCAAAAGGCAAAGGCGCAGACCATTTATTTTGAATGTTCATAAGGATATCACTTTAAGATGAACATTCATTTTAACAAGAATGGCACTGGTTAGATCTGTTCTGCTAATCACAACTTAAATATACCCACAGTATGTGTCATTATTTATGGGTTTGATTGGCAATTTAGGAAACTGCCATTGGTTATTTGAAGAGTGTGTTTATTTAGTGTTACAATCTTGGGTCATTTCCCCTCAAAGGAAACTTCAGACATATACAATGGCAAACTTGACAAATCATGTCAACACTTGGAATTGGACACTGCTTCCCATTAACTCTTAGGTAAACTAAATATATCTGGCAGAGACATTTTTGCTAAGTGAATGGCAACATTTGTACTCTACCAAGTCATTTTGATTGCCATCTTATATGCACTTGAGATTGCTTTGCAATCCAAAAGTCAACAAAAATAGTACCCCAGAAATGCTTTGGAATGCAGAGGAAATTCATTTTCATTTAATTAAACTCTATAGTGTCACCCATTATTCAATGGGATGGATTTGTTGGGAATATTTTCTTCCAGGATCAAAAAACCCTTTTCTTATTGGGTTTAGGAACCTATGGCCCCATCTTGCAAAGCATTTAAGAATGTTCTTAACTTAGAACATATGCCTACGTGCTTTGCTAGATCAGGGCCTATGTGGATAAATAGGTGACAGGAGAGTCTCCAACTGGTGAGATCTTTAGCGATCATCAACGGCACCTTTAATGGAACTGAACAGGAACTTCTAGCACAGGTTGTACGTGTTGACAGCAGTGATGCCGATTAGGGAGTAATGGGGGTGGGGTACACAAATGCCCCAGCCAAGGTTTTTGCACCATTGTGAGATAAAACAAGAGGGGTGTGGGTGAAGCCTCCCAGTCCATTTTGGGTGACAAAAACCACAGTGAGTTACTACTAGAAATCCAAATGGTATGGGCTAGTTGAAACTTCAGATGCAACCGCAGATCCAGTAAGGCACTGTGGCTGTGACCCATTTTGGTGAAGGGGAACATACACCAGCCTCAGAAAATGGTGCATGCAATGTCCCTGCCTTTTCATCTGACTGCCTCTCTTCTCTGGGTTAAGCTTCAGCCTCCAGATCCTTTCCTCACAGTAGGAGAGTAATGAGCATTTAGAATTTGGTTTTAATGAAGGGCAGAACAGAGCCCAATATATGAGATATTCCGAGATGGTTTGGTTTGTTATCTCTGATTGAAGGAACATGCTTCTATCTTGGAGAACATTCCAGTCGGATTGCCAGCCTTTAAGGTCCAGGTAACAGAATTGCCGGACACACTGGGGAACCATGGGTATCCCCAGCCTTCAATGTTTGTGGATGCCTGTAGACCCCTCGCTTTTACTGTAAAACCTTCAGTGAGGTGAGGAAAATGGAGTCACAACTTCTCTGATAATGCAAAAAGCAGTCTCCTGCCAAATGAGAGTATCCGCAAAGATGTAAATAATACCTTATAGGGCCCTCTTCACCTCTCTGAGACGTTCCCTTCAAAGCTTGGCATAGGACCATTTAAATGCTCACAATGTTAATCATACTCACAGATGAGAAATCCTCAACTGTAGTGGAGACACATTAAAAATAAACACACAAGCAAACTTTTGAAAATGCCCAGTTCCCACCAATGAGGTGGACTTTTGAAAATCCGGCTAGTTCATTTAGGGCTCATCCATACCCATACTTGCTACTCACTACTCCCATTTCAAAAGTGGGGTAGATTAAAGAGCACTAGCCGACATTTAGTGAGAAGCAGCAAGACCCACACAGACACTGAGTGCATGGCAGTCTAGTGTGGAGTAGACTTACATCCCAGCTTGCTGCAAGCTAAGCGTTCACAGATTCCAAGGCCAGAAGGAATCACTGTGATCAGCTAGTCTGACTTACTCTACCACACAGGCCATAGGATTTCCCCAAAATAATTCTTAGAACAGATCTTTTAGGAAAAACCTCCCATCTTGATTTTAAAATGATCAGTGATAGGGAATCCACCATGATCCTTGATAAATTGTTTTAATGGTTAATTACCATCACTGTCAAAAATGTATGCCTTATTTCCCACCTGAATTTGCCTAACTTCAGCTTCCAGCCATTGGATCATGTTCTATCTTTCTCTGCTAGACTGAAGAGTCCACTGTTGAATATTTATTCCCCATGGAGATAGTTACGGACTGTAATCAAATCATCCCTTAACCCCCTTTGTGAAGCCAAATAAAGTGAGCCTTGTGAGTCTATGGCCTCATATAGAAAAGCTCTCGTATACCTAAATGGGAGCGGTTTTTAAAATCTGGCCCTTGATGTGCAAGTGTAGAATCTCTCCCCAGACTTCAGTTAGGTGCCAACCACTTGTGAAAATCTGGTCCCACGTAACTGCCTTGATTTTAGTTGGATTGATCAGCTGGTTAATTGGAGCAGAATTTTGCCCATGGTCTTGATGTGATCGTCCCCCACCTTACTGTAACAAGATGAGATATTTACTCATGTGCCCCCCTAAGCAGGACTTTCCTGTTGCTCTACCTTTGCTGCAAGGTGAGGTTGGCTCTCCCAGAGCTTTAGGCCCAGATTGTGAAAGCAATTTAGGCACCTAACTCCCATTGATTTCAACAGGAGTTAGGCATCTAAGAAACTTTGAGGATCTGAGACTTAGTCCTTAGCACTTGTTAATTATCCCTTTTCTTCAGATGCTGCTCTTACATCCCGGCACCTTTTCACTAGCCAGTGAGATGAGCAGTTACATAAATCTCAGCAAAATTTAAAAAATATTTGTGCAGAGTATATTTAAAAGTATCACACACACACACACACACACACACCCCTACCTCTATAGCAATCAACCCTTGAAGAGTCTTAAAAATTAGTTAAATAGTATTTGTGATAAAATAATCCCCCCAAAGTTCTTTAAAATGGGAAAAATCCCTCCTGTTCCTAATTTGTAAAATTATGTTTAATTTGTATTATGAGAATACCTAGGAGCCACAGCTGAAACCAAGCCCCATTGTGTCAGGACTGTACAGACAGTATGAGAGGAAGAAACAGTCCATACCCCAGAAAGCTTGCAATCTAAATAGACAAGACAGGCAGATGATGGACAAAGGAAATATTATCCCCATTTTGAGGAATGAGGCAGGGAGATATTAAGGATCAGATTTTGAAAGGTATTTAGGTACCTAAAGCTGCAGATAGAGGCCTTGAGGGAAAAGCACTTAAGCAGGTTAGGTGCCTAAATTCCATTGACATCAATGGGAGTTCAGGGCCTAATCTGCTTAGGTGCTTTTGAAAATCCCACTAGGCCCCTATCTGCATCTTTAGGTACTTAATTACCTTTCAAAACTGCCCCTAAGTGACTTGCCCCAGGGTCACACTGGAAGTCCGTGGCAGAACTGGGAACTGAATTTAGAATACCCGAGTCACAGTCCAGTCAGTGCCTTAACAACAAATTGATCTTCCTCCCTGAAATGAACTTTCAAAGCATTGAACACATGCCTTACATTTGTTCTGAACCTTTTGCATCTTTACTAAATCACCACATGGCCACAAAAGACCAAGAGTCTGGATAATTCTCACCAAATGATGGGTCAAGATGAACCTGATAGTCAGCATGGGCTTAATTCACAGACCACTGATGCCAGCAGGATTTGTTCCATCGATAAGGATGGGCGTCAGACCAAGCTCTAAATAAAACAGCACTGCCCTTCAAGCCACCCATCCTTGTTCCATTCAAAGTTGCAAATAAACACTTAAAATATCCATTTCACTCACACAAAAAAACCACCAAAAACAAAACAAAAACCTACCCCTCTCCCACACAGCAAGTTATAATTAACTGGGAGAATTTCAGAGAAGTTTGGACGTTCAGTTAAATCCTTAGATAAGGATCCAATATTGCAATGCTGAGTCAAATCTAGTATCAATTTATCTAGAAATCCAGCCTGGCGATTTCACAAGAAGAGTCTCTTGTGAGATTTCCAGACTCCACCTGACGCCGACAGCATGAGAACAGTTTCTCACAGAATTTAGGTACTTTCCACTTCTGACCCAAATGAGGAAGTACACGATGTTCAAGCCAATTAAAGAGAAATGAACTGCTTTTTTTTTAACCCTAACAAAGGTCAAGTTCAGTTGGAAGGTTGGATTGGTTCTTATTTTATTCAGACTGATTAAACCAATATCCCTGACCATAACAGTAATGACCTTGGGCTCGGCCATTTTCTGGAAAATAAATTATTGGGAGAGGAGGAATGTTAGAGACTTAAGTTTATTCTGAGCCATCAGATCTCCTGGCTAGACACTAATACCCAGGAAATCATTATTACTTAATAATACCATATTCCAGTATTTTCTAGGATCTGTTTTTCTTTACATTTGGGAGGATTCCAGTAAGTGACTTGAATTAAATTGCAGTCAATGTCTATGATCAGGTTCAGTTATATGAAGGAAACAATGGTTTTCTAGTCTTCTCAAGATGTCCTCCAGGCAACTGCACAAAGAGGTGTATATTTATAGACTGCTTACCCTAGGCATCAGATTGGACCTAAGAAATAGGAAGCACAAATGGCTCACACTCCACACATACACTGCTGAGCATATTTGTGTAATGTTCCAACGTGCAGCACCCTCGTAGAGGTGGTACATCTCCCTCCAGCCATTCAGCTCTGCTCCAAAACAGCAATCCCCTACTACTGGGACGCCCCAAAACTCTGCCCATGCACCTCAGTCCTGACAGGCTGGGTGTATTTTGGTTCCGAGCCTTCCCTGATCAGAGGCTACTAGATGGGATAAACTGAACCAAAGTACCAATGTGCTAAAGATCCATGTCCAAGTTCCTGATTTCAGTAGGCCTGGAACAGGCCCATCTCGAGGGCATTTCCCACATTGGTAAACTCACCCTTAAGGTTTTACTTTCCAAGAGTACTTATTCTGCTGGTATAACATCACTAACACTCAACGAGGCCTAGAAGAAACAGCTTCATGTGTCCAGTGCTCTTCAATGCTCTTCCAGCTAAAAAAGCTCCGCTCCATTTCTGCTGTAAACAAACACCAGACCTGATGCAGGTGAAAAGGGTGTTTCCCACAAGCAAGCTCATTTTTGGCCTAATCTGGAAAATCACCTATGCCCGCCCCCACAGATTTTGCTACACAAAACCAGCAATTGGGCAATTTCAGATGTCAAATTAGGAGCTTGATCCCACAAGTCTCAAGCTGATGGTGTTACTTGCATGAATACATACTGCAAGGGTGCAAGCTAAGCAGCTGAAATAAGTTTCATGAGGAAACTCCCACATACATTTATAGAATATTTCATTCTCAGTTATAAAGGCATTTCACTGACAAGGGCTCTACAATGTATTTAAATTGGTCAGCTTGACTTGTAAATGGGTGCAGAACAAAACTGATCATGATAGCCTCAGAAGACTTTATTCCCCTAGGCCACTAACGTAAGTCCCAACCCAGCTGATGAGAGACTTCATAATCTAGTTAGGTTCATTTTTGTAAAATGTTTGATTGATGTTGTAAATAACATCACTACGTAGGGAGAAAGCAAATGCACACAAATATAGAGAAAAAGATTTACCTATATCAGGCTGCAAGAATGGCAGCGTTTAAAAGCTAGAAAATGGATTAACGGATTTTATTTAATTCTGACAAATAAATAGATTATGGGGAGGAGGGACGGGAAAGGTATCAGATGGGATTTTTCGAAAGCATTTAAAAATCACTGAGAAGCACAAGTCCCATTGAAAGTCAGTGGAACTTCTGTTCCTAAGTAACTTAAGGTGGTGTTTTCAAAAGAGCTTGTAAGTGATATAGAAGCAGAAGTTCTATTGACTTTCAATGGGACTTGTGCTTCTCAATGACTTAAATGCTTTTGAAAATCCCACCTCATATCTATAAGTAGAGCAGCCAAGCATTGAGAAATCATGCACATAACTGCCTGGTTTTCATGCACAACAATGTGCGAATGCTGGTTTTGCTCATGCAAAAGGGCTGTGCTAAAAACATGTGCAGGCTGAATCATAGGCCTGGGCTATGCAGTTTGTGTGTTTGAAATAGTTTTGCCAGTTAAACAATTGGGATGTGATTTTTTTTTAACTGATGTAGTTATACTGGTACAAATCCTAGTCTGGACACCGTTATGCTGATATAAAGGTGTCTTATACCAGTATAGTTTATTCTCCTTCCCTTACAGAGATAACATACCAGTATAAGCATCTTTGTAGCATAACTGTGTCCACATTAGAGGGGTTATGGCATTTTAACTAGACCAAGATAATTAACGTGATTCAATTTTTGTGCCTAGACAAGGCCTTACAAATCCATTTCAAATGTGCCTCAATATTTACAACAAATCAACAAACTAGCTCTGAAACCATATAATTATGAAGCATTTAGTATTACTTCAATACTATCAAAAGCATTTCACATAAACAGCCAGTTTGCATACAGCATGAACATGATGTGAGCAAACCACTCCTCTATAGAAGGGTTCAAAGGAAGTATATTTCGTTATTTTAAAAAAACGCAGAAACATTGCCCACTGTTAACACAGAATTCCATATGGATTCAAATTTATACTTTCTCTCTCTCTTTCTCTCTCTCTCTCTCAAAGAATGATTCCAACCCGATTTTAACAGATTGATGATGGTAAAATAAACAATGCCAGTAATAACAGGGGATTTATGGTCCCGGAGTCATTTAGAAACAGAAAGGAGGTCAGGAAGAAAGATCACATTGTAAAAGGAAAGCTATTCTGACCTAATGAATAGAGAGGAGACATTTTGGCCACCTCCTAGGGAGTTCTGATCATGACCACTCAGCAACCTCCCTAGGTGGTGGTGAAAACATCTTGTTTCTATTCATTAATTCAGGAGTGCTTTCCTTGCACAATAGGTGAGCTTATGAATCCGTCTTCTCCTGCCCCCTCACACACCTGCTTTTTAAATATATTGTCTACAAGCAAAAATTCTGGAATCACAGATTCAACTAGAAAGAAAAATTCCCTAGTTACATTTTTTCCTCCCTAGCAAATCTGCTATTGTGAAAAGTGCAACTGAACCCTGCGGAGGCCAGGAGAATGATTCCTGAACTAGGAGGAGGAAAGGTTTACAGGCTGTCTCTCCTATTTCAGAAGTGGCATGTTCAAAATGCCTGTTGTAATTCAGGGATATTACAGTACAACTCATTTGTAACTACCAGCTTTTCTAACACTGAAAATGCTCATTTTATAATCACTGTACATAATATATAGCCTTGATTCAGGAAGCACTTAAAGTTAACATGTGCTTATGCATTTTCCTGAAACAGGAGTTATATTTATCAACATTTATATCACCAGGACACACACATGCACGCTATGCATGCATTATTTTTAAAAATATGAACTGATACAGTATTTTCTAATGAATCTGAAAGTGCTTTACAATTGTTAATATTCATATTCTATTGATATGGAACTAGGCACAGAGTCTGAGAACCAGATTTTCAAAGGTGTTTAGGTGCCTAAAGATGCAGATAGGCACATGGGGAAGTGCCCCCACACTTAACTGCCGCTGATTTCATGGCAGCTTTGCACACAGACACTTGTGAAAATCCCACTATCACCTAAGTCAGTGGTTCTCAACCAGGGGTGCACAGAGGTCTTCCAGGGAGTGCATCAAGTCATCTAGATATTCACCTAGTTTTACAACAGGCTGAATAAAAAGCATGAGCGAAGTCAGTACAAACTAAAATTTCATACGGACAATGGTTTGTTTATACTGCTCTATATGCTATATGCTGAAATGTAAGTACAATATTTATATTCCAACTGATTTATTTTATAATTATATGATAAAAATGAGAAAGTCAGCCATTTTTTAGCAATAGTGTCCTGTGACACTTTTGTACTTTTATATCTGATTTTGTAAGCAAGTAGTTTTTAACTGAGATGAAACTTGGGGGGGTATGCAAGACAAATCAGACTCCTGAAAGGGGTACGGTAGTCAGGAAAGGTTGAGAATCATTGACCTAGATACATCTGTAGGTGCCTTAATATCTTTGCAAACTGGCTCCAAAACATGGTTTTAAGTCTCTCAGTGGAATAGTGGCAAAGCCAGAAACAGAATCTAAAGCTTTTTCACTGCCAATCCTGTTCTGTAATCTCTAGCCTATACGGCCTTGCTATACATTCTCATCCACATTATCTATTTAATGCCAATCTACCTAAGTGTACTTTTATGGTGAAAGTACACATGCGCTTCAGACATGCTGTATAGATTATGCAATCATGCCGTCAGTGCTCTAAAATGTAGCCAGTGGGTGCATTTAAAAAGGTCCACCGGTTAGACAGGTATTACCAGTTCTAGCATTATACCTGTCCCCCCTCCCTACACACACGTTTCAAGTAGTGATAATCTCTCTCTCAAATGAGGAGGAGAAAATAATTGGTTTACGGGTGACCACAAACTGTGTTTCTACAAGGTTATGAGCTACGTCTGCTTGTGGTACCACAAACCATTCCCTGTCTGCCATGGAAAAGGAATGATGTTTATGTTGCTTTGTGATGTTTGCTATTGGAGGAATGAGCCCATTTGCATGAAATTTTCAGTCATATATACAAGATCTGCAACATGCCGTATGATTTGTAATTAATGAGAAGAAAATCCTGATATTCACATATTTGTACTCATTATTCTGCTCTTTTGTATAGATGTCAGATTTTCAAGATTGCACAAGGTTACCAGCAGTGCTGTCATCTGCCTAGTATGCTCCTTACATAAAGTCAAGGCACTAAAAGGCGCCTGGTACGTATGCCTAGGATGTCACTGTTGAGCAAAAAAAGATTTTGCATTTGTCTTTCGGAAAAATACAATAACAAGGCGAGTGCTACTGCTTTTAAAGCTGTCATTCCTGTTCATGTTCTACTGTAAAAATCACTGTCAGTCAGATCCCTCAAATCAACATATTTTCATGAATAGACTACTTAAGACAGTGGAAAATTTTAATGAAAACAATATCTGTGTGTATAAAAATACTTAGGTCATTGTGCAAGCTGAAGGAGCAGCCATATATGCAAATATTTCACCAGATATACAATACAGATCTAATACACATACAGAACTTGGGAGTTTGAAAAGCATTCCTAACTTTGCTCCTATGGGGCATTTTACCACTCTCTGACTTCGGTGGAAGCTGAGTTAGGCCAACACTGAACTCTTGTGAAAATCTCACCCTTAACGTACAAGATATAGGTATGTGAAGTGGAAAAAAATAGCACTAATGTAGCACAATTTAAATATAAAGTCACAAATCATCAGGAAATGCAATAATTCAGATTGGAACAGCACCTCTCTCTCAGTCACGCAGCACCCTGTATATTTGGTGAAACACATTTGAGGACATAAATATACATAATCAAGAAGAGAAAGAATATGCTACATATGCACAATATTAACTCTGCAGCACTGCTCTCAAAAATTCAGCTTTTACGTTCCTGACCTGGTGACTGAGCAGAGCCCACTCAAGCCAACTGGGGCCCTGAGTGGGCATAGAGATCCAGCAGTATACATCTCATTGTCAGATCAGAGTAGTTGCTAGTGTGACTGTGCAGCCAGCCAGCATCAGAACCCGAAAAAACAGTACTGACATTTTCCTAACATCCAGCTAGTGAGGGGATGAAGCAGCACTAGAAATCACATGAGAAGGCCTGCACTTATGTACTTCCAGCCCAACTTTGTGGATACAAAAGGTTCTGAAATCCAGAGAAGGCTGTCAGCATTTGGGTGCGTTATAAAAACGTAACCCAAACGCCAAACATTTCCAGCTTTCTCCATTAATAAGCAGAGACCAGTAAAGAGAAACTATTTCCTGAGCAACACAGGCTTCTGGTTGTAAAGATGATCTGATAAGTAAGATTTGGAGAACTTAACCAGCAGTTATCTGTATTACGCCGTGCTCTGTAACTTGACCATCTTTCCCTATGCAAATCCTCTCTTATCAAGAGCTTTGCTGTTTTTCAAGTTTCTCTGCTGTTTAATTAGGGCCTTAGATAGACCACACCTGCATATGGGCTAAGCAGCTATGCGAAAGCTATGGAAGGTCATGAATCTGTATTCCACACCCTTCTCAGTTATTCAGCAATAAACTCAGACAAAGGAAACATTTTGTCCTGGGACACTAGAAGTAAGAAATCTCTGGGCCAGTGTGTCATTCTCTAGTCCCACAATTTGCCATAAATTGCTTATGTCATTTTAGTTTTGATAATAATGAGGTGTGGCTGCAACCCTGAGGCTGGGTTAGGGTGGTGTTTACTTGCATGCGACTTCCCGCTCCTCAAGAGAATATACCCCTTCCCCTTCTCAGAGTATTTCCATCCATTCTCACTGCACAGAGTAAGAAGCACCCAGAGGCTAGCACTGGGCCAGTTTGTGGAGCCTTTACTCTCCTGGTGAGCACTTGTGCAATTAGCCCCATTGGCTCCAGACAGGATTACTAGCCTACTCGGAGCCCTTTAGAGTCACCATCGGTTTGACAGCTCTGCTGCAACCTACTCTCTGGTGCCGAGCCACTCCTCCCACAAGCAATTCTTGCAGGGGAGTTTGGTGGGGTTCTGGGTTTGACCCAGATGAGTAATGATTCTGCTACAGCCATAGCACTAAGGCAGATGTTACTTACCCTACCCCACAGTGACAGTAGCTAGCACTGGAGTCATAATATTTAACGCATCTGTACTCCCCCCCGTCCCCCAATCACATCCTTAGTTCTAGAGTCTTAGGTCCTGATATTATAAACATTTGGCTTGGTGAGTGGTCTTTACTCATGTAAGCCGGCCTATTGTACTATGTCATCAAATGGATGCATGCATGAATAAGGGTTTCCAGGATCAAGTATTTGTTGAGCACACAAATAAATAGACTCAAATAAATGCACACACTGATTGTATGGAATTTTTGTACTCCTACCCATCCATTAGGGTTGTATGGAGCCACTCAGCCTGATTTGCCAGTTTCAAAGACAAAGCATGGTTAAGAAAGCAAAGTCAAATCAGGTTCACTATGAAGGACTGCATCTCTTGATGTTTGTAGGTATTAAGCCATCACCCAATGCTCAATATTTCTGGCATCTCTTCTTCCTGTTTGAAAGTGGGAATTGGATTTGTCCAAGGCAACAAGTAAAAGGTATTCCTAGAAACATCTGTAGCATGTCCTATAGGCCTGGCGAATGCAGAATTAGTAAACTGAGAAAATGGTCAATCCTCTTAGCCACATATTAGCTCTGATTAATATCTATTTTAACATATGAGTGCACCCACTAGGATTAGGCTTTGTGGACAGCCCATGGAAATGAAATTTCATATAGGCATGACTTCTCTTAAGTCCTTTCTAGATCAATAACAATAATCCCATCTAATGTAACAGTGTGCTTTAATACTGCCCTCCAGGCCTTGTGCAGGGCATGAAACAAACCAGAGTGCACCATTAAGAAATAGTTGCTTTCTCACCCTCTGTTCCCTTCCCTTCTCCTCCCCCACTGACGCTTTCTTTGACATGACTAGTGGATATATCCAATTCTTTAATTGAAAGAAATACAGCTCAACTTTCTTCTGCTGGGAATGTGCCAGAGGCCACATCATATGCAATGTCAAAAATATTGGATATAATATAGGACCTCTGACATTTGTGTTTAGTGATTCGGCATGCCCAGGGGGGTTTGTTAGAATCAGAATTTGTCACTGCTGTGAGGAGATAGTCTTCAGTGGTTGGGGCCTTAAGGGTTACTGCAAAGAGATATTAATAAACTATGTTTAAACATGTCACTGGAATGTTTTACTTTAATCTCCTCTGATTCTTTGCACAGCCATGTCCAGAAGGATTCAGTAAGAGATTTCTCAATTTGAGACATAGCAGAATGAGTAAGGCAATACTCCTGAGGTAGCAATAGGACTGAAGAAATACCTGCTTCTTAAAACATCTTGCAAGTGAAGAGATGAGCTAAAATGTAACACCGTGGTTCCATAGTATAGTTCAACTCTCCCCATTGCCGCCCAGACACACAGGATGAGTATTATTTATTTTAATTTCCTTGGCAAGAGCTAAATTTTTAGTTATGGAAATAAAAAGAGAAGAAGGAAGGATGAAGTGGAAATGAGATTAAAGATGATCTAGGTATGGCCCAAACACTATATGAATACTGTGCCTTGATTTTCAATAATGATGATAATATGGAACATGGAAATGAGTGTATAGAAATGGAAATCATCATATCTGAGGTGGAAAAAACTTGAAGAGTTTAATGTGTTCAAACTGGGCAGACTGGATAATCTCCACCCCAGAATATCGAAACTGGCACATGAGTTTGCTAGTCCAGTAGCAAGGATTTTTAATAAATCTAGCTATTTGAGGGAAGCACCACAGAACTGGAGAAGAACTAATGTTGTATCTATATTTAAGAAAGGAGAAAAAAGTGATATGGGCAATTACAAACCAGTTAGACTGACTTAGCAGTATCCAAGACTTTAAAACAAATTGTGAAGGAAATAATTTAATTCATGGAGGTAAACAGTAAAAGGGATATAATGCAATATGGGTTTGCCAACGGTAGATCATACAAGACCAACCTGATTTCCTTCTTTGAAAAAATAACTGATATTTTTAAGATAAGGAAAATGCAGTAGATCTAAGGTACTTGACTTCAGTAAAACGTCTGACATTGTACCACATGCAAAATTATTATTTTAAATTAGATAAAACAGAGATTAATACAAGAATTGTAAAGTGGATAAAGAATTGGCTAATTGGGAGAAGGCAATGTGCTGTGCTGACAGGTGAACTAAGCCGACTGGAGGGAGGTTGCTAGTGGGGTTTCTCAAAAATAGGTCTTGGTACAAATCTTATTCAATAGTTTTATTAATGCCCTTGTCGTAAAAAGTAGCAGTGTGCTAATGAAATCTGTTGATGATACCAAGTTGGGAGGTATCATCAGTGGATAGGAGGATCAGAATATTCTGCAGGAAGATCTGGATGACCTTGAAGACTGGTGTGACAGGAGTCAGCTGAAACTCAGTAGTACAAACTGCGATATCATGCACTTAGGATCTAATAAGAGTTCCTGCTACTATATAAGAGCTCATCAGTTGGAAGGGACAGAGGAAGAGAAAGACCGTAGCACGTGAGGTGGATCACGTGAGACTATGAACTTGTACTGTGATGCTAAGATGCACCAGGCAAGGCATTTTTGGGAGAAACAGAACTATTAATGATACTGTATAAGCACTGGTAAGATCTCATTTGGAATACTGTGTACAATTCTGGTAATCCATATTCCAAAGAAATGAATTCAAATTTAAACAGGTGCAGAGAAGAGTTTACTAGGACGATCGGGGAAATGTGGGGCTTTATCATGAGAAGAATGGAAGAGTTTAGCTTAGCAAAAAGAAGGTTGATGGGGGATGTGATTGCTCTCTAAATATTGCTGGGTGGGGGGGATAACAGGCAGGGTAAAGATCTATCTAAGCTAAAGGACAACGTTGGCACAAGAACAAGTGGATATAAACCAGTCGTTAAAAAATTCAGGTTGGAAATTAGAAGGTTTCTAACCATCAGAACGGTGAGGTTCTGAAACAGCATCCCAGTAGGTGTTTGGGGGGGCAAACAACTTGTTTAGTTTTGTGAGAGAGCTGGAAAAATTCATGAGTGCAACTGTATGGCAGGGTTACTTGTGAAGATGGGAGCAGGGCTCAACAGCACTTAGGCTCTCTTACAGTTTGCATCCTATTTTTCTAAAAGCTCAGGCTTTAGGGCTTCAGTTAGCCACCTCAACTGGTCAGGAAGGGATTCTCCTCATTCCCAATGTATTTTGGGGGGGGTTGAGGGAGGCTGGTCTTCTTCCTCTGAAGTATCAGATATAGCTATGGCTGGAGATGGGATACTGGGTGGGGTGGTCCAGTGCTATGAGATAGCATCAAGCAATTTCTATCTCTGGTGCTTGGCTGACTGGTTCTTATTCTCATGCTCATGGTCTAACTGATCGCTATATGCGGGGTTGGGAAGGAATTTCCCCACGGTCAGATTGGCACTGAGCTTGGGTTCTCCCCTTACCCCCCAACTTCCTCTGAAGCATGTAGTCATTTACTACTGCAGGGGCCTCAGGCATTTGTGGGCCTTGGTCCCTCCTATTCTCTCCTTGTGGGATGTAATAGTGTAGTCTTCTGCAGGCTGGAATACTTTCGTCTACTTTTAGTTGTTGGGTTTAGTGGGGGTGGGGAGGGGGCAGCCTGTGTTACAGGAGGAAGACTAGATAAACTGGTGGACACATCTGGCCTTAAACTCTATGACACTATAAATACGTGAACACAACTGGCCACGATTTGCTGAAGCTTTTCCTTTGGTCCTATAAAATCCTAAATTACGTCTACCACAGTTAGAGGTAGGCCACATTTAAAGCTTTTTCAATAAGATCAGATTCTTCTAGCACATTTCAGTTCTCTTTGTCATAGCAGTGTTTATGTAGAGAAGGGTTTCAAGCTTTCTGGTCCTTACTTGCTCAAGAAGGTAGCTGAGTTTTTTTTTAAAAAAAACAAAACAAAACATGGTTGAAAAATGAAAAACTACGTTTCTGCAATTGAAGTTTTTGAAAACATTTTTTCAAAAAAGTCAGCAATGTTTAAATGTTAATTGAAATATCACAAATAGTATCAAAAGCTTCCATCTATCAAAAAACTAGGCCTTAGGTCAACATAAAATATTTATAGCCAGTTTGATGTTTTCAACTTTTTTTTTTTTTTTTAAATTGGAAAAAAAATTGACAACATTGATAATTTTTCCTATGAGCATTTTTTTAAAAGGCCATTTTTGAGTAAGTCCTTTGAAAAATTTCTGGAGTGCTTTTGCTGTGCACTTCAAACGTAGGCGAAGAAGGAAATGACTAGACACTAAACACTGATATTATTGGTTCAGTTTGTCACTGTGATCTGCATTGACATCTCTCAAAAATGGATTCCGAAGCAACAACAATTTTCCTTACAATGAAGAAATGTAGCAGTTGCTAAGGCTTCATCCATGCACTTCAGTTGTACCATTTTAATTATACAGCTGTTGTTAACAGCACAACTCCCCTAGCATGGACAGAGTTGTAGCGGTGTAAAGTGCGAATACCAACACACCTTATTCCTTTATGAGGAGGGGAATAAGGTGCAAGGCACCTTTATACCAGTATAACTATATCCAGACTAAGGGATGTGTTGGTATAAGATTATCCGTAAAGAAAAGAAAAAGAATCTCCCCACTAACCTACTAGTATAAAACCCTGTTTGTAGAGCAGGCCTCAGAATATGTCTACACTACAAGTGCTACAGCAACACAGCTGCAGCTGTAACACTTACTACAGTGACAGAAGGGTTTATTTCCCGTTGCTGTATTAATCCACCCCAGGACAGGTGGTAGCTAGGCCAATGGAAGAATTCTTCCATTGACACACCTGCATCTACAGTGGGGGTTAAGTCAACCTAACTACGTTGCACGGGGCGTGAATTTTGTTTTTTTTAAACAGCCCTGAGAGATGTAGCTAAATCAACCTGAGTTTTAGGTGTAGACGCGGCTCTTTGGGATGACTTTCATGCTGGAGCAGAGGACCTGAAAAGCCTTTTATATTACATTTAAGATACCTATGAGGACTATTGAACATAGGTTTGCACAGATGCATTGGTGGGAAGCCCCTGTGAAGCAGAAGCATACAGGAGCAGTACCCCATATATTCCACCTTACATGCTGGAATAATCACAGTAAAGGGACAGCACTACAGCACTGTGGCTGGCGTGTAGGTTTTGAGGCTGAAGTCCATTCTCCCAGACCACACTCAGCTCCCCACTCAGTACCTGCTTCCTTGGGCTTTGTACAGAGAGTGGTAAATTGCACCCTTGATCACTAAAGAGACTTACCATTTTGATCAGAGGAGATTGGTGCTCTAGCTCTGCAAAGGCACATCTATGGCCAGAGCTAAATTACCCTTTATCCTTAATCAATTTTGAAACATGGGTTTAACTGAGATATGCCTGAGAAGGATATCTGAAGGGAAACACGCCACTGATGCTCTCACATGTACATTTACAAGGTCAGAAATCCATTTGTCTGAAAACTACAAAGTTTGCTAAAATCGTGCCTTGCTGTATTAGCATTTATAGCTCAGGAATGAAGGACCGCACACACACACACACACATATATTTTCTTTCAGTGTCTGCTATTTTTTTTTTTTTTTGTCTGCTGCTAATACCAGCTGGGTGTGGCAAGGAAGAGACCTGTCTGAGATAGGGATAGGATTACAAGAGTCAGACTCTTATTAACTCTTTAGTGTCTGAATACTCTATATAAAAATAAATTGCGGTATTTGTTTCACGCCAGAAAATATATTTTAAAAGCAAAACAGAACTCGGGGGTGGGGATGACTATTCTTTAGCTTTTAAAAATTAGAGCAATGCACTTTGTTGCTGAAGGGAGGGAACTCAAGAAACTACAAGAAGACCAATAAAGGAAGAACAGTTTAATATTCTTAAGCTTTTTCCAGGCTTTTACTAGTATCTTTAAAAGAGTCACTAACAGACAAGTTAACTAATTTATGAGTTGATCTGATTTATTTTTGTACATTTAATTGATTTATTGAGTTACTGTTCTTCTTTTGTATTTCAAGTGCATCTTACATGCAACATATTGCTGTGACTTCACACCCACTACACCCCGCTGATAGATGGAGGCACTTCACTTGATACCAAGGGGCATTTTGCAATATGAACTGACAGCAGTCCATAGTCAGTTAATAGAAATCCTTGCTGACTCACCCTTCCCACCCCAAACAGGTTAAGCATCTGTGACAAATCCATCTTTTCCAAAGAATGTTTGAAATGGAATTTTGGGTGGGGAAACCACAATGTTATGGGAAATATGGACTATAAATATTGGAGAGACTAGAGATGAAATTGCATTACTAACCTCAGTATCTGTATGTTGATTTGAAAGGGTTAAAAATCAACAGCAAAATGAGCAGGTGGAATCATGAGATTTCACCACCACTGGTTCAGAATCTGAATCTTAGCCCTGATTCAACCTCAAAGACGAATGCTACCTTAAACTTAACCCAGATCCTGATCTGAGCACCTGCTAGGTTCATCACTGCTTTAACAAAGCCTACATCTTCACTGTCAAAAAGAGTTCTTATAGAGCCAGCTCATTTGAGTTAGATCTCTTGCTGTAAAATCCTAACAGAGACAAAGCACAGGCAGTTTTTACTTTTGCGTAGCTAGTCGAGTTCAACAATATGGGTTTACCTCGCTAGCCACATTGAGCTAAAAATTACTGTGTCTTGTACCCACTAGGAATTTACTGCAAATCAGCTAACTCAAATCAATTGTAAGTCTACTGGCTTCAGTAGCGTTACACCAGAGATGAACTTGGCTTGAGGTCTGCAGAATTGGCCACAGCAAGTCCGTAAAGGGTGTTAAAACCCATTTTCATCCGGATCCTAATCTGACTGGGAATGTGTGAGTGTGTCACCGGATACTGCAGCACATTAAATTTCAGAAATGAATTTGCGAATAGGGCTGATGTGCTCCAACTTGCTTCATTATGTAAGAAGCCTAGCACTTACAGTCGGCACAAGCTAAAGCCCATGGGAGCGGGACCTTGGGGAAGCCAGTGAGAAGGGTAGTAGAGTCAAGTTCTAAAAGTCTCTCTTATTTCGCAGTGTATCTTCACTTCACTTATTTCCAGCATCAGTGAGAAATGGGAAGATGAATATCTGTCATCCTGTGGAACTCCCTCTCTCTCTCAGCTGTTTTGAGCCCTAGCTTATTCCAGGTTGGGTGTCTTGCCCTTCCCAAGAACAGCCACAGTCCCATTATCTTTAAACCAAGATGTCCCCAGGATCCTAAACCTTGATTTCTGGCCTTGTCCACTGTAATACTTCTCATGCAGCAAACACAGCCTTATGGTTCAAGCCTTGCGGCAGGGCAGCACCAAGTGCGGAGGACAGCGTGGTGACAAGGATAGCTGTGGACAGGGGCAGCGGCTGTGCCCAAGGGACAGCTCAATTTGAAAGATAAAAATCTACAGCTTATGCTTGAGATCACCGCAGTGGCATCTGGCAGCATGAAGAGCCACATTGCTGGTTTTCCAATAGATAGTTTAGGCTACTGATGAACGAGCATGGATGGAACGTAAATATCCAGGTTGGGATTGCTGAACGTGATGGGTGAGCCACTTCACAAAATAAAAACCTGTCTGACTCGTCACCCAAAATTCTAATTACACACCCAGCCACCCAGCGGCTTTCTTAATTCAACTCCTGCACCCCAGATAGTCCTGGATCCAAGCACCCCAAGCTTTGGGGAAGTTCCAATCCAAACTCTGTCACTCAGATCCCCATCTCAATCATTTTTAAATTGTAAATATATCTTGGGACTGGAAGCAAAGATGACAGAGCTTCACAATGAAAGTTGTTACCAGGTAAGCACTTAGCTGACCTAAAGCAAGTGTGAGAAATTCATCGGGCAGTCTGCTTTTAGAAGACCGGGAGACCAGTTCTGCAGGTCTCAATAGTTTGGATAAGGAGCCAAACTTCTGGGTGCCCAGCCAATCTTCAGAGCTTTCGTGTATCTCCCATCACTAATTAGGATACCATTTTACTGCTTCAATATGGAACCCATGGGAGAAATTGGGGAAGGGTATAATCGTGTTTCATTATGTTTGGAGAAATTTCACGGGGAGCATTCGCTATTATTCACTTCTACCTGATACAAAAATGGAGCTCAACAGGCACTGTGGGTTGAAGTCACTAAGAAGAATTCTAGAGCAGCAAATAGATCTCTCCTTTCCATACAGTGACTGCAAAGTGGGCCTTAGAAATCCAGTAAGTACAGGAAAGGCCAAAAGAGCAGCTTTTCATGACACAAAATCAAGAAAACTATCTCAGCACTAAAATGGCCATATAACGGCCTAATCCCAAATACCACTACCGCGACGCCACATGAATGCAGCACGTTTGAAGCAGAGGTATCAAAGTGCGTTACAAACATAGGCACTTTTACATTTACATTTGGAGCTAGGGGTGTGATTCCCAGCTCTCACACTAGATCTCAATGAGTTAGCATGCTAAAATACTGGATAGCATAGCCGTTGGAGTTTGGACAGTGGCAAGCTGTGACACGGAATAGCTGCCCTGAGTCTGTACCCAGGCTATCCAGATGGGTTTGCACCCAGGGCAGCTAGCCTGCCCTGCTGTCCACGCTACCGCAGCCACACTGCTATTTGTAGTGCTCAATGAGAGCTAATGGAAGTATGCTACGCAAGCTGGGAATCGCACCTTTACCTCCAATGGTAGATGTAGCTATAGAGAAGTCACATTGCCCCCGTTTCTACAGACGTGGGAACTGAGACACAGAGTAGCTAATCAACTCTTCAAGGTTACATAGGAAGTCAGCAACATAATCAGAAACTAACCCCTGGTTTCCTTAACCTAAATACTTGCTTTAACCACCAGAACGTTTTGTTTCCCTTCCTAGGAAGAGACCTTTCAAATGGGTTCTTTCACATCTAGATACTGTAAGTGTCATGTCTTTTGCTCTTTACACTACAAAAACAAAGTGGAGAAACCATGTGGACACAACTGGGTCCCAAATAATTGGGTTTAGTCAATATACACAGACATGCAGGACCCTGAGATATACACATAGTAGTGCTCGGGCTGGTTTCTGGCAGCTTCTAAGACATAGAACATGATGGGCACCACTAGACGGCCAAACTATTTCCATGGACACTGCTCTGTTCCTATGCAATGCATTAAGTTTGCTCACCTCCCTGCTAGCCCTGCCACCCCTAACTGAAATCCAGAGCAGTAACACGACTGCTTCTGTATTCTTCTTCCTCTTTTGTTAAATTTTGTTAACCAATTTTTGTAAAGCAATGAGGCTCAAATTTTCAAAAGCATGGAAATATCCTTTTGCAGGTGTCCAGCTAACCATGCAAATGCACACGCTGACAACCGTGCTTCCACATGCCCAGATGTGCATGAACAACATACACGCTCAGACATGGAGGACCGAGCTGGTTTGGGAAACAAAGTCTTTTTTTATTTTAGCTTCCTTTTTTGAAGTTTCAGAATTCAAAAGAATTAAACCAATTCTATAGTTGGTCAAAAAAGAGGGAAATTTCAACAATATTTTTCAAATTTCAAACAGCTTTATTGGAGCGGGGGCTGTAGCTAAATCAGGTGTGTTCAATAGATGTATGCATACTGAAAAATTTGCATTCAGGTGTCTAACTTCTGTTACTGAGAATAATATTGCAGATATATTTCTAGACGTACATCTACCCTAACCACACTATGGCAAGTTTGTTTTAAAGTTGGAGGGTTCTTTTGCATTTATTTAT
>ML675625.1:17542945-17569469 GCA_007922155.1 Mesoclemmys tuberculata | reverse complement strand
ATTTTGAATAAGAAAACATTTATATTAGTACTTCTCACCACAAAAAAGTAAATGAATCCCTACCATGGCTCTAAATAAATAGCTAAGAGATGCACCTACCATTTATCTTCATATCTGTCTTTTGAACTATAGTTTGTTTGTATGCAAGTTCCAAAACCACCAATCATATAGAATTGATACTGTATGCTACCTAAATGGGAAGGAACAGCTGGATCTGCAAAGAATTTGTTAAATCACTCTGCTCTCATGTGGTGGGGAGGAAAGCCAACTTAAAGGTGTGGCTGCACATCAAGGACTTGTTTTCTACAATCAGCATCAATAAGGTCTATTAAGGCATTGATTCCACTGAAATTAATGGGACTACTTATGCAAGTAAAGAGTTATACAGTAGGTTTCTGGCCCTCTGGTAGTAATTTTTCAGGAAGTGGCATGTTCTTGTTCTCACTGCTGTGTGAGGCTGTTGTAGTTGGGGTGAATGATGGCGGGGTGGGGAATTTTTTCTCTTACTTGTAATGTGTCCAAAGCACTAAATGAAAGTTCCCCTGAAGTTCCTTCTGCCAAACTATATCCCTTGTGCATGTGGGGAGGGAGGGGGGGCCTCAGCTGGATATTATGGGTTATGCAACCCACAGCTAGTTATTGTTTTCAGAAAGAAATTGCATGAATCTCATTAAATGCATCCTGGATCCAATCCTTTTGTCCTACGAAAGACTGCTTGCCCTCATTTCTGAATGAATCTTAAGCCAAAACTATTGTTTAGATTTAATTAGTTTCGTATTGGGTCATATTATCACATTGAAACGGGCATTCTCCTTAAGACACATTTAAATGTTTGGGTATTTTTTTAAACCAGAAGAGGGCAGCAATTTTCCTAACAAGAACAAAAACACAGAACATCAGTTTATTTAAAACACGTTTGACAAGGTACAAACAATCCAAATGCAGTCTGGAAATGGGGGGAGGGAGGGAAGGGAGCCTACAAACCAGGAAAAAAGGTTTCTCATTCTTTAGCAAGCCATTCAAATGACAGGTGTTTAAATACCTTAGGCTTTCTCAGCCAGTTGGTGGGAGCGAAGTTTAGCATCTGTTATCAGTTTAATACCTGATATATCTTTATATATATATAATACCTGATATATTCTTTATCAGGGGATTACAGTCTACATTATTAAATGCATATATAATCTATTAGGTTATTTCTTCTCCCTCCCTGTGATTTATGATCCCAAGTGTAATTGGTTCTCTCACTTTATGAGACCAAACATCAAGCTTCCATTAAAATCAACACTAAGGGAGAAATTCATCCCCTATGCATTTTTACTTCATTTTTACCTACTGTACATCTCCTGTTGAGTGATCTTTTAGTGACAGTGTAATTCTTCCACACTGCCCTTGCTCTTTTTCCCTCTGTTTATAGAATTTTTACTGCTATCTCTTCACAAATAGAAACAAACAATCTATCGGCCGAAGATGCTTGTTCATTAGCATTGGAGATCATAGCAATAACTAAGGAAAAAAGAGAGCTGGACCACCTGAACTTCACATCTCTCTTGTAGTATCATCCTTTCCCCATTGAAAGAAAGAGGGGTCATTTCCCAAGAGGCAGACTGTATTAAAAAAATGCACAACTTTTAGTAAGAGACCAAGACCGCAGCACCACTAAACGCACTCTCACAGCAGGCATTCCATGACGAGCAGCTTAGATTATCGAAAGCAAACTTTTTACTGGTAGCCTTAATTATACTGTTGGCTCCCCGCAGAACTGGCATCCATAAATCTGCCCTAATTACTGTGGGAGGCAGGTTCCTGTAGCATCTTCTCAGTCTCAGGAGTTTGAAAGGCTCAAATACAAGAAAGTCAATATCAGGCGGGGGAAAATTATAATGTTGATGAAAAAAGTTATGGAAATAAGGAAGCAGTGCTACCACCCTAGGGAGATTTATTTACTCACTGCTCTTTGTTTTCTACTAAAGCATAATTTCCCCCTTCATTATTCTGTTGTAGGGGACAACTGACGCCATATCTAAAGTTGGTATCACAGGGCATCATTTACCCATAAGAGAAAAGCAAGAATATTTGGAATGATGGGCAAAAATTTGCAATGTGCTGGCAGACAGAAGGTCTGCCCTTTAAGCTTAGAAAAAGAGGACCCTAACAAATTCCATTTAAAAGTGGGGTATTTCTGGATTCTAAACTGCTCTTTCATTTGCTACGTTTTCTCCCCTTGCCAATGGAGAGCAATCTGTCTGAGACCCAAGAGTAATGTGGCATGCTCAGAAAACCTCAGACTGATATCAAGATTACTCAACAGATGCCCAACCATGGCCACCTGGATTCAGCATGGTTACCTTAATATCCTTCTAAAGCCACAGAACAGGCTTTCATTGCTTAGAGTGATCCAGAGAGGGTGAAAGATCATCTGATTGACATCTGCTCTTGGGAAAGACTGTTTTTGCTGCTGCTACTGCAAGATATGACAGGACTCGAAGAGATTTACGGCAGGGATGGCAGGCTGAACAGGGCAGTAAGTTTTCCACATTTTTTACAACGGCTGAAGAAATCATCGACAAAGGTGACAGTCCGTGAGCAAAGATTTCTGACTCCCCATTCTCACTGTGCACACCCCAATAGGATTTAATGAATACTCACCTTAGTATCACAGATGATAAAGCATTGGTTCTCAAACAGGGGGCCACAACATGGTTTTGTGGGGGGGGGGGGTGCACGCGCGTGCAAGCTGTGAGCCTCCCAGCTTCTTCCTCCTGGCAGAGGAACATGAGGGGAGTAAGCGAGTGGTGATACCTGGATACTGCTCGGCCTCCCCCATGTTCCTCTGTGCCCCCCTAGGGCTGTGCTGAGAGGTGAGCATCTGCTCTATGCCCTCCCCTTATGCAGACGAAGTGGGGAAAGTGGTCTGGATGCAGGGGGCCCTGCCGTTGACTCCTCAATTCCCTCCCCAACCCCACCTCCCTGCTCACAGCCCCCTAGGGGTGCTTGGAGGAGCAGCTTTCAAGATGCGAGCAAGCAGCAATATCAGCCCTTCCCTGCATGCTTTCCCCAGCTGGGCTCAGGAGTTAGGGGTGAAGAGGGTACAGTGCAGGGGTTAGGTGCGCTGGGGGAGGAGGGACAGGACAGATGACCGCAGGGGCAAGGGGGTCACACTCAGCGGCTTGCTGTGTGAAATGGGTCAATAATACAGAAAGTTTGAGAACCACCATGATAAAGTTGCCATATGGCTGCTACAATTAATTTAGCCCAACCTAAGATTATTCACCACTGCACAGGTACGATACCATTATCCAGTGAGATTGCAAAGAAATCTCACTGTTCTTACACAGGTGGACTGCAAGCAGTTGCAGTTCTATATATGGAGATAGAGGCCTGTACACATACTGGTAATACACTGTGGGGCAGATCCTCAACTGGTGTAAACTGGTGTAGTTCCATTGATTTCAGTAGAGGATTTGCCCTGTAGCTTCCTCTTCTCACATCCAAAAGGCCTGGACATTGATTTTTCTAATACAGATGCGCGGATCTCTTTTCTTTAGCCCCTAGATCCCGTAATCTCATTTGATTATTTGAATTTAACTTCCCATTTGATCTCTAGTTATGACAAATTTATTCTGGATGTCTATTTCTTTTGAACAAGTAGTGTTATGAATGTATCCCCCTCATTAGTGGTTAGTGAATAGTTTGGAAAACAATGCTGATTTCTGCAACACTGATGCCAAAATGTAACAGCAAACTGAAGTTGGCATTTTTATTCATAGCAATATTTATTATATTTTTTAAACTGTTTCATCAGATCTAATTGTCCTTAATATAAAACTTTACATCACCACCTCTCTCATCTTTCTCTTCCTGCAAGATCCTAAAATATAAGGTAGAGGATATCACTGGAAAACAAAAACTGGTATTTTTTTAAAAGCTATATTTCACCATTGTCACCATTTTTTCCACCACTGAAGTTGTGTCTGTGAAAGAGAACAGGGGGAGGGTTGCCAGAAACATTTTTCAAACATTTGAAATGTTGATGAACATTTTGAGCTCGTTGCAATTTTTCAAAACTTTGAAAAAACAATTAAAAATAAAAAGAAGATTGATACATTTGACAAACCCTGCATAATATTTGTCCCCATTTTTTAACCAATCATAGAGCTGGGCAAAAATGTTTCACATTTTGACGATTTAAAATTTGGAGGTTTTAAATTTAAAAAAATAGCGAAACAATGATTTTTCCCACTACCTCTATTTTGCATGAAATAAAGGTAAGTTTTAAAATTACTGGAATCTAGCACTTATATTTATCAGATCAAAGTAGTAAGATGCTTCATTGGGATACATTTGTTAACAGAATAAACAAATTACAAAGAAATATACATTTTACATCAGAAGTAGTAGCGTAACATTCATCCTAATGTGAAACCCTATTGCCCAAGTAAAGATTGTTCTGGTATGTTTACTTGGCGAATAAAGATACTGACTAGTTTTTATAAGCTCTAGAACCATAAACTTGATAGTACATGAAAACGATTTACTATTCAATGCTATTTAAGTCAGCCCCAAGAGCAAGTGATACCATAATCAAAAACAGAGAAAAGAAAATACAAGGTTGATCTGGGTTGTAGAATTATGCAATATGACTCCTTCGATGGTGGAATTCACTGCTGAGTTTAAATACACATGGGTATGCCTGAGCACCTGGGTAAGAAGTTTAGAGAGACTAAAAACATCACGTATGTCTATTGCCAACAGTTTACATAACAGGACGATGGTCCAGGGAATGTTTTGCCTTGTTGATTTTTGTTGTTATAAGGGATGGGCAAAATTAGTGGTTACAGCAAGAAGCCACCCACAATCTTACTTCGAACTGGAAATGAACCCAACAGGTTTTGAGGTTTGAAAAAGTTTGGTTAGATTTAATTTTAAAAAGTCCATACTTAGATGACTTTACCAGTTTCCTCCTGGACATTTCATTCTTCATGCCACATTGTACCTTCAGGGCCCCCTGTGGCAACGCACATGAGCTGAGACTGAATCCTCGCTCTAAACTCGCAAGCAGGCTGTCACTCACATCCATTTTACCTGCCTCCGGCAAGAAAGCAAGGGTAGCATTCTTTTGAAAACATCAGACAGTACCTTTTAATTAACTTCAGCAGTCACTTTTAGTTTTCTTAAACAAATTAGGCAGGGGAAGGATAGATGATACGGTATTGTTTTCCCTTCAGGGAATGGAGGGCAGCACAGCTTGCCAGGTAGCAAAGACTGGAGGGCCAGCTTTCCCTAGGCGAGCTGCTCCGAGGGGTTAAAATCCAAAAAGCAAATTTTGAAAAAAAATATCTTTTCAAGTGTGGCACAGGCAGAAGTGGGAATTGATCTCCTCAGGCAGGAGGTGAGTGGCCACTGGCTCCGGCTCAGGTTGGGAAAAGGCCTGGCCAGATTGTTTAGCTGGTGGAATGTAAGCAACAATTGAGAAGATCGCTCTGCCAGGCTGGTGCATGAGCACACAGAATGTGAAAAGATCGCTGAACGGGTTCAACTTCCTTTAGGAATACAACTGGCAGTGATGGATGTTTGCAGCAGGTACATAGAGAGTTACACAGCTTTAGTATCTGATGGTTTAACAGAGAATGGCCCTCTTTTCCAAGTTTTTTTCCTGTTACCATAGTAACTTGGAGCCCAGTCATGGACTAGGACCCTGTTGTACTAGGTGCTGTACAAACACAGAATAAAGTAGATGGAAACCCGCTAGGCTGGGATTCATGACTGAATTGTTTTGTGCTGTGCCTAACTACTGACTGCCATGTAGTATTTTCAGGTTCATAGATTATAGGGAAAGCAGCCAGAAACTAACTTGTTTTGTATTCAACATGTGCTTAGATACCACAGTGAAAGGTGTCTTTGAAATATCTCAAATAGCGTAGAGATAGAAGGAAAATGCATAGACTGGGCTCTGAGCTCTGCCATTGTCATCTGGAAATCTCCTCCCACTGGATTATTTTCCTGAAAATGCAGAGAGAGTGTATAAACTGGCAACATGAAACACTTCAAAGTAAAGCAAACAAATATGGGATTCGCTGGGGAATCAGAAACATCATGAGACTATAATACTAGCAGTTAATTTTTCACTGCCTCAGGCTTCTTGGCAGAACGTCACAGTAAAATCATCTAGGCATGCAAGATCCACTGATATCTGTTTTCTTATAAAGTCTCATCCTTTCATACTGGAGGCCTTTTACACCTGCATGGGAATGCTGTTCCCCAGCCTATGCTGAATGGGGGCGTTCAAAGGGAACCTCATGAACCTTCCCATCCTTTCCTCAAGTCTAACTGTCGATTACCAGACAGCATCCTACCTGTGCATGGTGCTGTACAAAGTGTAAATGTGCCAAAGAACAAAGTCCCTGCCACAAAATCTTTCAGTCTAAATGCTCAAGTCACTGTAATACTAAACAATATATAACAGAACAAGGACAGAATGGGCTTGTGCAAATAAAATATATTTATTTAGCATGAGAATTACCCTTAAGTGCACACGGCCTGTGAAGATCTTAAATCTCACTCTAGAGCTCTGTGCAGGGGCTCATTTCACCCTTATATTTTATAGGGTTAATTTTATACTGTGTGGAAATCCTGGTCCCACTGAAGTCACTGGGAAACTGTCATTGCCTTTACTCAGGCCAGGATTGCATGCTATATGCTTCACAGAAATTAAATTGACAGAGGCTTGAGTACTTCATGGAACAGATGAGTCTTCAGGTTTGCTGTCAGAATTCTTTCACGTTTACTTAAACTTAACTATGGTGCCTGCTTCCTGAATATAAATAGCAAGCAACATCATCCTATCAATTAACTTTTGTTTCCAATTGGTTTCCCAAGCAGGAAAACAAATGTGACTTCAGTCTTCATGGAAGCCATTAATATAGGGAAGACTAAGGGAGACAAATTGTATCAATGGAGATGTCAGTGGAGAAAGAACAATTTTCTTTCAAAGTCTTTTATTAAGTTTAAACACAATGATAAAAACTGCAGTTGAAGCTCACTCTGCTTCCTGGCCAAACATTGGAAATTTATTAGACTTTTATACCAAGAAATATTTATACCAAGAAAGAAAACTTTTCCCCAAAAGGATATTGAAACCATTTGCATGATTTTAGTGAGCTGGCTGCAAAGCAATTTTTGAAAGCTATTTAAAACAAAAAACAAACAAACAAGAAATTGGCTCACTGGAAAGGGTTTCTGTTCCCTGAGGAAAAACAGGCCTGGCATGCATTTAAGTGACAGCAATTTTTACGTAGGATCCTGAGATTATCAGTTTTTGTGATCACACAAGCCCTATCGTGCATCTTTGCACAAAACCCACGACAGCTCACAAAGCTATATATTTCAAATGCTTAGATGGAAGTTTGGGAAAATTTTATTCCATTCCAGATTGAACAATCCTGTTTGTATCAGTGACTGTTAAAGTGCTTTTGTGTTGTTAAATAAAACATTTGGGAGGGTATGATCTTAAGAGGCCCTGAGACGTGTCAGCTCCCATTAACTTCAGGGAGAGTTGAGGGCACTTGTCATATTGCAAGCAGTGGTCAGGACATTAAAACTGAACAATTCCTGGGCCAGATTTTTGAAAGTGCTCAGCACCCACAAGTGGGCCCAGATTTTCTGAAGAACTCAGGGTTGTTCTTAATGGGAGCTTCTGGGTGCTTGGAAAATCTGGTCCTAAATTACCCCTTGGCACCATTTAAACCACTAGGATCCCATGAACAAGGTTTGCATACCAAAATCCAAGCAAACAGTCTATTTATTTCCTCACCTGAGCGGTATTCCAAAATAAAATTTTAAATGTGAATTGTACTCATAGCTAGATCACATAACCAGATGTCCTCATCAATGTTACCTTAAGATCCTCTTTCCCCAAGTCCCTAACATTTGCAACATCGACTTATTACCTCTTGTCTTTATTTAGTTTACAAACAGCTTTGGTACAAGAACAGACACTTAGGACCTGCTTGTATAGCACCTAGCACAATGGGCCTTAATCTGATTGAGGCCTCTGGACATTGGTTGGTTGTTTGGTTGGTTGTAGTAAAACAAACAAACAACGGTATATGGATTTGTTTCTTAGCTATTGCCACAAACCATCATTGTCTTGGTAATATCTTTTATTAGACCAACTTCAGTAGGTGAGAGACAAGCCAACAAAAGTTGGTCCAGTAAGAGATATGACCTCACCCACCTAGTCTCTCTAATATCCTGGGACTGACATGGCTACCGCTACACTACATACAATAAATGAAATGATGTCATTTCAGATATAGACACATGGCTATTTATAGGCCTTGCTACCAAAGAGCCCAAAGCTGTGGAAGAGTGAGCATCTCCTGCTTGTTTCAGAGCTGCAGGCAGTCAGCATCTCTAAAGAACCAGAGGAAGTAAATTTTAAAATACATAAAAAAGGAGTTGTGTGCCCAACTCCCATGGACTTTCAGTTGGAATCAGGTGCCTATCTGCCCTTTGTGCCTTTGAAGATCTCCTCTAGACCATTTAGTTTCAGGTTGGTTTCTGAAGTATTGTTAGGAGTAGATGCGCATGTGCACACCCACTTACCTGATGCTACTAATTTTGTAAAGGTTACATTGACCTAGTTGCTCCACATTACATAGTGTACATTAAATATCCACCTACATAGCAAATATTTATAGCCACACTTTATTTCACCCCGGCTACAGACAAACCTCATCTTCTCAAAAGTGGTTATTGTTTTTAAATAGAAGAGACTACCTGGTTTGACCTTTCTTTAAAGATAGCTGGGCCAGATCCTCTGCTGTGGAAGCCAGTATATCAGCTATTGAAGTCTATGGATCTATGCCTATTGACACCAGGTGAGGATCTGGCCTAATGTTTTATTTCTACCATGAGCACACAGTGCTGGAGGAGCATTTTAACACAGGTTGTCCTGGGAGACTACGAACATTTCTAATTGTTGCAACACATACCCTAGACAGAGAACAGAGCTTAACAAGCTTATTTTCCTTTCTCCAAAACGTACAGAATCCTTAAGCTATAGCTTCTAAAAAGCTGTTTATTTTGTACTGACCTTCTCCTTTTATGTAACGTGATAGGCATGCTTCAACGAATACTGAATGCAGCTAAACATATGTCATCAGCTCGTGCGTTGCTGCCCCTTCTATTAAAATGAATTTTGGTAGCATATGTGGAATAGACTTGCCACACAGATACTCAAGGGAAATGAAGGAATACAAGGTAATTAGCAGGAGCAATCCCCAGACCTCTCTGCTAAGCCTCACTAGGAAGTACAAAGACTTATCTCCTGAGCATGGAAACAATTAAGGTCAACAAGTAATCGTGGAAAAGGAAACTTTAAAAAAGAAGAACATAGTAAATGACCTAGTAAACACCCCCTACTACCTCCTCCTGACATAGTATGCATTTCATCTGGGGTTCACATGTACAATCTAGCTAGGTTTTCCCTCCCCAGCCCCCCTCAGATAATGACTTCCCTTTGCAATTTCCTGGAGGAAGTTGTTGGAGTGATCTTTTAGTGATAAAATAGCCATAGTGATTCTTAGTTTTCAGCCAAGGAATTCTCCTGATCTCCTAATTAAAGAACGAACGACAGCAGTGTTCATTAGAAAGCATCAATGAACAAGTGGCTTTGCGGAAGAATGAAGTTATTTTGTGAGAAGGAAGCATCTTGTGGACCATTTGGCCAGATTTCTCATATATTATAGATTGCGTCTGAGTCAATAATTCTTAAAGGTAAGCACATAAGGCACATTTTATTTTGAGAAGAGAGGCTCTTTACAGGTTTTTTTTGCTTTTATTTTAATTTCAATATTTTTAGGTCATTAGAATCAGAGAGAGGAGAAACTGGAACATACTGACAGAGCTTCAAAAGTATTAATTGAAGACAAGAATATTGAGTTATTAATATTAATTTATGCTTTGTTGTTCCACTTTCTCACTACCCTTCTTTTTTCTAGTAGGCCAGCAAAGTAAGAGTTTTGATGACACCACTTAAAAGTAAGCTCTCTAGAGTTTTTACATGCTTCTTTGCATTTCAGTCATCCTTCATATACTGTATTTAGTATCCCTCCATGAACATTTGACAGAAAGCAAACCTATAACAGAAAGCCAGAGTGACTGCCAGCCAACTTTTAATTCCAGACTTGTAAACATAACAGAGAAACATATATACGCAGCATCACACCCACCTAAAGTATTTTACCCCTCAGTTATACTCATGCAAACTGATTGCCATGTGTAGGACAACACAATTGCATGTGAGTTGGAAGAGCAAATATTGTAGATTGTCCTGCATGTCGTCCCCCCCAATCTCAGGTATATTCAAATTCATGTATGAACATCACATTTGAGCCTCTCTCTCTAACTGTCTGAACAAAACGCTTGCAGCTTCTCGCCTGTTTAGAAACTTGTTGCGCCAAACCCTGAGTTCCGAAAAGCTCAGAGTTTCAGAATGATTTGAATCCAGAGCCACATTTTGCAGCTAGGGACCACCTCTAATAAAAGTCTCTCGGAGGCTGCCCCTCTGTAGTTTCGGGTCACCTTGATCTCTTCATACTTCCTTCTCTCCTTCCATCGTTTTTATAACCAATAGAAACTCCTATTGCAGCAGTTCAATCTGTAGATAAAAATTAAGGCCATCTTACACGAGGCTGGTAGTTTTGCTATATTAGGCCAAAATGACCTTGCTCTATAGATATGCAGGACTATTGAACTCACTTTACTAACAAGCCTCACCTCCTCTGAAACCAAACACCACAATGAAGAAAAAGGTAGGAAATGCTCTTTGTTCAAGGTATCCTGTGCTTCTTTGTTTCACTCTGCTTACCACATCATAATCGCCATCCCAAAAACTCGTCCATGCAATGTCACAAATACAGCTGAAGTCCTTGTCACTCGTTTCTACTGCAGGGTACTTGCAAGATGCTTTTAGAGACAGTGCTGAAGCAGTGCATAACTGGAGGCTAAATCTAGCCTACAGTGAATATAACACACTGTGACATCTGTCACAGCTCTTCTTGGATAAACCTATAATGATTGCTCTGACCAGAGAAGAAGACATCCGAAGTTAGCAATTGAATAATGCTAATGGTACTTCATATACAGCAGAGTTCAAAAATAATGATGTATTTCTCCTGAGAATGATGTTGGAGAGACAAGGGGGAGGTCAGGCTGGGAGAAATGTACCTCCATGGTTTTTTTCCTACTATAAACATCTTTTAGAACTGCTGCAGGGGTGCTCTCTTTTTTATGTATCCCAAAATGCATAACGTTCTGTAATATCCTGAGGAGAGACATGTCAAACATGTCAATATGGACTGTATGTTTTCATCTATATGTTTTTGGCCTTGATCTGTATACAGTACATAGAAGCACATGAGTATCATCTGGTAGCAGCAGATTAATCTAGCCAGTAGATATAGTATAATTACTGTTGTCTGTCTTCTGCATTTTAGATTGTAAACTGTTAAGAGCAAGGAACATTCCTTAATCTGTTGTTGGCATTATGGTAGCACCCAGAGATCTCAGCTGAGAAAGCCTCATTGGGCTAGCTGTGTATAGCTACGAAGTTAGAAACAGCTCCTGCCTTGAAGAGTTCACAATTTGAGTTGGACAAAGATTTGTGACCAAAACTTTTTCTCCCCATCACCAATAAATAAATAAAATAAAAATGCAGATTTGGATCAACCAAAACATTTCATAAGTTCATGTAGGACTTGCCAAATTGTTCCAGTTGAAAACAAGTTTAAAAAAATTCCCCCCCTCCCCCAATTAAATGTGTCCGATATTTTCATACCAAAAACTTTAAATTTTTGTATTCAAAATAAAACATTTCATTTAGAATTTTACTTTTATTGTATTAAATAAACTCAAAAGCCAAACAAAAACATTCCATTTCAGGTCCAACAAAACGTTTAATTTGGCCCAAAACTAATTCCCCCCCCAATTTTACAGTTTGGCCAATGAACCAAAAAAACAAACAAACCAGTTATTTGCACAGCTCTACTGACAATCTAAATAGATGAGACAAAGGAACTCTCTCTCTTTTACAGAGCTGAGGCACCAGAGGATCACGTAGCTGGTTCAGGGTCACACAAAAAGCCAGAAACTGAACCCAGATCTCCCGAGTCTCAGTCCAGAGTCTTAACAATAAGCTCTTCCTTACAAGGCACTGTACTGCATGTACTAATAGCAATATTACTAAAAATCACATATAATCAGCTTGTCTCTGTCTGTTTAGAGAACAAATATTTGCGCCATAAATTAGTGTTTAAAGTAGGATGCAGATAATAGTGCTTTATGGATTTCTAGTAACTATTCCCCATTAGCTACACAAGAACCTCAAAGCCGGCCGATGACTGACAATTGTTATACAGGGCAGTGGCTCCTGCGTCAACTTATTCACAACACCTGTCATCACTTCTTGTCAGCAATCTTGCTCTAGTTATGATTTAATTTATGCCTTGTGTGTCATAAGCCAGCACTTAATTTTTTTCCCCAAAACACTCAAATGAACTCTTTTGTTGATCAGACTCATTTCTTTGACAGATGCTGAAATAAGACTATGTAGTGAGTGGCTCTTACCATTCTGACTGTTCCTGGCACATAAGTAAAGTATCAGAGCTACTACTGGCAGTTTTTGACTCCGTATATAATGGCAGCAATACAAATTCCCTCCAGTAACGAAGGGAAAATTCAACAGCACGCACAGCCCAAGCTAATGAGAGAAAATTTGTGACACTATGAGATCACATTTTGAATTGTTGCTGGGTGTTCCCAGGACTGCTTTAATTTAGCTGCATTCTGAACGTCAACTTTACTGCCTTGCTTTGGGCAAGATTCTCATAGCACATCATCTTCCTGTGGTGACAGCCACTCACTAATCCCCACCCAATACACACTCTGAAATGTAGGTACATAACTGATTTCTGATCATCATCAGCCAGACAAAGAAAAAGGGCATTTAAAAATTAAAATAAGGTTTAATAGTTAAAAAAAAAAAAGAAAAGAAAAGAAAAAAGTCATTTCAATGGAAATCATTAATAATAAAGTACAGTTGAACACAACTTCTTATCTTCCACACACAGTGTATTTTTCAGATGATTGCCCTAAGGCTGAGAAGGCATCCAACATATCTAGAGCTGATCCAAACTTTAAGATTTCAATGGGGGGGGGGAAATAAAAACAATTTTTTCAAGAAAACTTCTCTTTAAAAAAGAAATCCCAACTTGTCTCCTTAAACAAATGGCCATGCATAAAGGCTCTATTTTTAAAGACACTACATAACAATTATTACACTATTGCCTAGAGACCGCAGTGAAGAGTGGGATCGCCTAGTGCGATGAATTTTCCATAAACACAGTAGAAGACAGTCTTGATCCCAAACAACTTAAAAACTAAACATACAAGAATGACAATATTTTATAGATGGGAAACTGAGGCACAGAGATTATGGCCCTGGTTTATCAGGGTCCTTTCTTCAACCTAAGTCCAAACATCTGTATTGCAATTTTTATAGCCCCACAGCCTGAGCCATCTGATACACGCCAGGCCTGGGTGTTTTATTGCAGTGTAGACATACCTTGATGGTACAGGACTATTCCCTATTGTACATCCAAATTGGCATTCACAGAGGTATTGTGAAGCCAACAAATCTCTGCATAAAATAGACCCCTTACAAAAAAATTTGAAAGCTGCAAAAATCTCAGTGTGACACTTCCACAATCCATAAATAAATACAATATCAAGACCCACCATTGCTATTGCAAACAGAGACTGATCCTTCCACACAAGAAAGGGACAAAAATGTTGGAAGGATTACATTTATTTCCTGAATTTCTTAACCTGAGATATTAATTAAAAGGTATTTAGAGAACACTGCTCTAAACTTGAAATAGCAGCATTTATATTATTTGTCTCAGAGTAACACATGCATTTCCTTTACATATTCAAGTTTCCTGCAGGGCACATACTATTTCAGATGGTTTCATTCTGAAAATATAACAATGGCTAAATTTATACATTTGTAAAAGTTTCATAAGTGCATAGGAATGTTCATTTTAAGCAGGTCATTTAGTTGAGCTTGTATAAAGGCCTCTCTCTTGGATCATCAGGTTGGTTTGAACTCACAAAATTCAGTGCTAAAAACAAAAGTGACTTCTGCTTGAGCTAAACATGTAAAGTCTGCAGCTGTATTGGACAGCTACTCTCTTGCCGTTAGAGAGGGGGGAAAAGATCCATACATTTAGCATGGATGACGCTTGCAATAAAGTCAATGTGAACAAGTTATTCTAGGTTTTGCTGGGAGAATTCAACTGTTATAGCACTATCGACATACTTCATATATATTTTACTCAAACTATAGTGATGAGAGCCATAAAAGTACCTAGTAAAACAAATATATTTAAGGGAAAATGGACACACAAAATTATATAATTCTGGATTTAAAAAAAAAAAAAACACGTTTTAGGTAAACCATGTGTTCTATTTAAAAAAAAAAAGCCACTTACCGATCTCCACAGGTCAATTTCAGAGGACCTGAAATGAAGAGAAAACATTTAAAATTCACAGTACTTCACAGATTTATTGTAGCACTTTATGTACAACAACATATTAAACCTCACAGCGCTCCAGAAGGGCAGATATTACCATCACAATTTCAGTGATGGGAAAGCTGAGATGCACAGAATTAAGTGACTTATTCAAGGCCCCATATATCAGTATCAGAGTCAAAGTACAGGAATTCCTGGTTCTTAGTCTCATGGATGAGCAATACACCATTTGCCTTTGCATTACTCATGTGCTACTTGTGTGTCCCTCTAAATCACTTAGGAGCCTAAGTCCCATTTCAAAGGTCTCTACATCATCTAGAACAGGGGTCGGCAACCTTTACTATCAAAAGAGCCATTTTGCCCCCTCTTCCACTGACTAAATAAAAATAGTCTGGAGCCGCAAAACATAGCTTACCGCGGCTGTAGAGCCGCATGCGGCTCCGGATCCGCAGGTTGCCAACCCCTGATCTAGAAGCATAAGCTCCATTGAAAGATCAATGGGACTTGCAATCCTAAATCACTTGGGTGCTTTTAAAATTTCCACCCATGTCTTTATATCCGTACAGCACCATGCTCACAAATGTCACCATAGGCCTAATCCAACACCCTAGAATTTAGTAGAAGGATTTCGATTATATTAGATAAAAGAACCAAACAACGAATCCATTAAAAGACCCTTCAGCTCCAGGGGCAGATTTGAAATACCCAGAATCTTCCAAATAGCTGACCTATGGCTGTCACAAAGCTGAACCAAGAGAAGCTGCTGTGATGTGTGCACAGCAGCATATCCACATGTAAAGTGCCACACGGATATTACTACAACTAACAATGACTATTCCTTGCTTCTGATATGCTATTTGAGGAGGTATCATTTTCAGACCTGGTATCTTCAAGAATGGCACCATCTAAATATTCAGCACCAACCGGTGTAAAGGTACATTGAGTGGGTACAGACATAATCCCTCAGTGACCCTCTGACCTCCAGACATTGGAATTGCTTTTTGATACCCAGAGTAGAAATGAGCCCAGATCTCAACATTGGTTCTGAATCTCCTTGAACTTTATAGCTTGTTCCCCTCTGCATTCCAAAGTACAAAGAGGCGTCCAAAGCCCAGACCTCCAAACACTTGTGCGCATGCTTAACTTTAAGGACATCAGCAGATCCATGAAGTCACTGGGACCGCCTCTGGCCTAAACGTTAAGCATGCGCATAAGTGCCGGTAAGATCAGAACCCAGGACAGAACATGTGATGATTTCATATTTTAACAGTAGAAAGAGGTAATAATACAGCAGTAAGCATTAATCTAGATCATACAAAACATGTGTCAAGAACAGGTACTACTCCATCAGTCCTGAGTCAGGCAAAACTCACACCAGCCAAGAACTGAGAAATCAGCCCCCATTATTGGGGTGAGAGATACATCTGTATGTATCCAAAAGCCATTTTGTTCATGTCAATTAACATTTTCCCATGGACATTAGCAATGCACTAAAAGTAAACCCTTCCAGCATTTCCACACAGAAGATCTGTGTTTTATTTGGGAACTATTCTTTATAAACTTGCCTGAGTTTTATAAACACAAGCAAAGGCTTAGATTTCTGTAATGACTGGTCATTAAATAAGATGCCTTTAAAATCTGGGCATGTCTTCAAAAGGAGAGACAAACAACACTGCTGTGTGTTTTTACTTTTTTTTTCTTTTTTAATTGCTCTATTTATGTTATTAGTTTCAGTGAGCCAGTTGGGAAAAAGAGAAGTGCAAACTACTAGTAAGTCTGGGTTCATCATAATCTTATGGAAGGAGTAAATTAGATATCTCTTCTAAAACGCATGATAAACATTAGCAAAGATAAAAATATACATAAATATATGCAATCAGAACTACTATTTGCTGAACATAGACAGTAATAAAAACCTATATATATATAGTGACCACATTTATTCCTTTTCCTAAACTACTTCCTTATAGGGTGAAAGGTCAGACTAATCAGACAAATTAACTACAGCTGTAGAAAAACTCTTTAGAAAGAAAATGCTTAAAATAATTGCACTGTTTTTTCTAAACTGCATTACTGCCATAGTTTCCTTAAAGGGACCAGTCAGCATGCACGTGAATGCAGCAGAGCAATCGACATAGAAAAAATTAAAGAGAAAGCATTCACTTAATTAATCCAAATGCACACACACATTTATATACATACCTGCTCGGGTACAGTATACATGTGACTACTGAGTTTGGCCAGGAAATAAGCATTTGTAGGTAAGCCATTTCCTCCTTTCTTCAAGCTGCAATAAAAGCCAAAAGGTGCTTTCTTGCGTGCAAATACATGAGAGTTTCTAAACAAGAACAAAAACTTCCACTACCATCCACTTGGCCAAGAGTATGGTGATGGTTTTATTTTACCGTACTGAATGGCAATGCAAGTTATTGCCCGTTTGGAAGTGTAATGTTGAAGCAGCTTATTGTTTTAATTTAAGCAAGCAGAGGCTGCCAGCAGGTTTTGCTGTCAAGCCAACGATAATTTATCTTACACATGTATTAAGTCATCGTCTAGTTAATTACAATCACTTTTGTAAATAACGTGATGGAATGAAGATAGTACCCTAATGGTGCTGGATGCTTATTGATATGAGACAACGGACCAAGTGTTCAACTAGTGTAAATCAGTGGAGCGTTGCTGGTTTACCTCACCTGGCCAGTCTACAATCCCAGTGCCATGAGATTTAATCAGTTGTTGTGGCAACATTTTAATTACTACTACCACTAATCTCTAATAGCATTGCTTTCGTCAAGTGCTTTATAGAAGGCGTTGTGTCACAATCCCCATTTTACAAAGGACGAAAGCGAGCCACGATGTGGCAAAGCATTACATCCCCTATTTCTTACATCACCCAGGTATGTTTTCTCCAGCCTTTACTTTTGCATCACAACTTCTATCCTATTTCCAAACTGATGTTTTCATTTTAAAAAGCTAAGCTGATCTTGGTGATGTATTTTCTGGTTGACAATTATTTTTGTGGGGAAAGGGAAATAAATCATAGGGGGCTGAAGTATGTTCATTATCTGCACATAAGCATAAAAACGGAGGCTTTACAGTCTAATAATGCTTACTGGGTAGTCCCCCCCCAACTTTTGATCATAAAAATAGCATAAAATTTAGAATGTGAGTAAGCTTTTCTTATTGATCATGATTTCTAAAATAAAAGCAAACAAGATATTTAACTTGGAGACACCCTGATCTTATAAAGAAAATAACCCTTTTTCTAACATGTCACTCCCTCCTGTGGTCACATTATCTTCAGTGGGATCAGGATCTGCTGCTCCTTTTGCATTCTAATAGTGGAGATATTGTGGGCCAAATGCTGCTCTCAAATGCACTGGCGTGAAGGGCATTAGTCCAGATTCTCTCACACACTAACCACAGAACTGTCTCCCTGTCAATTTTCTAAAACCTAGTTTATACATGAAGTTGCAGCAGGTTAACTAACACGTCATCAAGGATCTACAACCTATCCTGGAAGATGATCCCTCATTCTCACAAACCCTGGGAGGTAGGCCAGTCCTTGCTTACAGACAGCCCTCTAACCTGAAGCAAACACTCACCAGCACTGAACCCCATACAACAGAAACACTAACCCAGGAACATATCTTTGCAACAAACCCCATTGCCAACTCTGCCCGCATATCTACTCAAGTGACACCATCATAGGTCCTAACCACATCAGCCACACCATCAGGAGCTCGTTCACCTGCACATCTACTAACGTGATAGACTCCATCATGTGCCAACAATGCCCCTCTGCCATGTACGTTGGCCAAATCAGACTGTCACTACACAAAAGACTAAATGGGCACAAATCAGATAATGGTAACATTAAAAAACCAGTAGGAGAGCACTTCAGTCTCACTAGACACTCAGTAACAGACTTGAAAGTTGCCATACTTCAACAAAAAAACTTCGAAAACAAACTACAGCATGAAACTGCAGTGCTGAAATTCTTATGCAAACTTGACACTATCAGACTAGGTCTGAAAAGAGACTGGAAGTGGCCAACCCACTACAAAAAATAATGTTCCCTCTTTCGGCTTTCACAACTTCTTATCAACTGTTGTGAATGACCTCATCCACCCTGATTGAATTAATCTAGTTAACACTTGCCCTCCTCACAGTGATGTAACTCACAGATCCTTGCATGTGTATATATGCCTACCAAACTGAATTTTCCACTTCATGCCTCTGATGAAGTGGGTTTCTGCCCACGAAAGCTTATGCCCAAATCAATTTGTTAAGTCTTTAAGGTGCCAGAGGATTCTCATTGTTAGGTTAACTAAATGTGTGCTTTTAAATAAGTTTAGTTAAACCAGTGTAAGTTTGTGTATAATTGCTCTTAAATTGATTTTAGCTTGATTTCAGTTTAGCTTGAATTTGAAACTTTACAGGCTGATATAACCACTTTTAAACTGATGTGAGGACATCCACATAGAGGTTTCCACTTGTTTACCTTAAATAGAATTTTGAGGGAGTTTAATTTAAACCAGATCATCTCTATGTAGACAAGTCCCAAGACTTCTCTTAGATCTACTTTGGGGTTGTTTTTTTTGTTTTGTTTTGTTTTTGTAAAAATGTTCAATTTTAAAGTACAATTCAATAAAGAGCAGGAAATAACATAAAAAAATCTAACCCAAAAACCAGGGTGTTCAGACTCAGAATGAAGGGGAAAATTCTATCCTGTACCTGCCCTGGAATCCAAATTTCCTGTTCAGAGATGTCTGCAATATTCAGGCACAAGTGGAGTTTGTGTTGCAAGCCAGGGCTATTGCATCGTGTTTTGATAGATGAGGGACTGCAACTCAGGGCTGGGCTTGTCCTGCTTCTCTCAAGTGAAAAATGTTTAATTACTTCAAGAGATTGTTTTACCTGCCAAGCATAATTGCCTGCTTTATTAGCTGAAGCTTTTCACCTGTGACAGTCACAAATTCTGGAGTGAAATATCATGGCTGACACTTGGTTGCTGAGAGGTTTATCACTGATTTCAAAGGGAGTAGGGCTCACACTTGAGCTTTGGTTTACACAGTTTTTGTACCACTGAAACTATTTCAGTTAGGGGCATTTTTTTTAAAACTTTAAATAGTTATTCCAGTAACCCATAGTGCGGATGCAGGTATGCCAATATAAAAGCACCTTATGGCAGTAGAGCTTATCCACCTTCTCATTTGGGAACAGCTATTGGTATAAACACCTTTATATGGGTATAACTGTGTCCACACTGTGGGGGTTGCACTGCTTTGACTATAGTGGTATAGTTTTGGTGTGCAGACCAGCCCTAAAACTTAATAAAATCTAGTTACGTGCACAAGCCCCAATTCAGCAAAGTACTTCAGCGGGTACTTAACTTTAATCACCTGCTTAACTTCAAGCGTTAACAAACCAACTTCAGATCTGCCTGAGTCTCCAATCAGCTGCTGCTCTCATAACTCTAACCCTTCTAATCTGAAAGGGAGAGGAGGCAGACTTTCTTCCAGGAAAGTTGTTTCACAAAGCAGTGACTAAGCACCATCTTGCTCAAATAGGAAACGGCAATACATAGGGAACGGAGTCTAAAGGAGACCATGCTGTTTTGTGAATATTTGGACTCGGAAGATGGTTAGAGATCCTGAACCGTATCTTGTGGGTACTCCTATGCCTGTAGGTTCAGAGACCAACACCATTTGAAGGGTCTACATGAGGCTGAATAGCCAAAACATACAGCGATTTAGGGTGTGTCTATACTGCAATAAAATGCCCACAGCTGACCCATGACGCAGGCTCCCAGGGCATTGGGCTGTAGGACTACAAAGTTGCAGGATAGGTGTTCAGGCTCGGGGGGGAGCTTAGCTTTAAAGGTGCCTGGACTCCAATGTCTACGTTGCAATTTCATAGCCCGGCAGCCTGAGCGCTCCGATCCCACCTCAGCTGACACAGGCCAGCTGCAGGTATTTTGTTGCACTGTAAAAATACCCTTAATATTCTATTAATTTTCATTTTAAATCTGCACGTTTCAATGTGAGGCGACATCTAGATGAGTGAGCGGTTTACACCAGGATTAAAATGCTGCCAGTTGTAAACTGGAAGTTAGGTTGCAAAGACATTTCAACAACGGGTAAAACTCCTGACAGCTAATTTGAAATTACATTTCAGGATTCAGAACTATTTACATCATCATCATCAATGACCCCATTGTCTAAAATGCAATAAGGACATGGCCTGGGAAGCGACAAAGATGACATTATGTTGCTTATTTTTCATAGACGGAGATTCCCCCAAAACAGAAGAGTCATTTTAATAGCAATATATTTGGAGGCAAACAGTGAATGGATTCTTCTAGTAGTTTTTCACAAGAGTTTGCTGTGGGGAACATAGTGATTTATTTAGATTTTTTTTTAAATTGCATGCTCTTGAATGATCCCACATACCACTAGTAGTTTGCTTTCAGAAAATAAACGAAGTCGGACAAAACCCTTTTTATATTATGTATTTTTTAGATGGGCCAAACCATTATAGAAATGCTTGAGTATCTCAGAGATGAAGACTTGTCTACTCCTGAATGGAGGCAGTTGGGGCACCAGATCTAACCAAATGTCTCCTTCTGCCCTGTCTAGAAACAGACTTCTTTCAGATGGTCTCCCCTGGGCTTCCTGTCACTGCTGCAACCACTTTCTGGTGAATAGAGCCAACATTGTGTCTGTGGCACTGAAGTGAAAACAACCCCATTAAGAGCTCCTGAGAAACTTAACAAAAACAAAAAAAAAGTAAGCTTTGAAAAAGCTGTCACTAGCCCCAGCCCTACCTATCTGGTTCCTGGATACACAGGGGGTGGGTGAACAGAGAAAAAAAACACATACAGGGAAAAGGTATTGAAAAAAATACCTACTCTCTGCTCTTGGTGACCTAATTTGACTGCTCAGACTATACACAGCACAGAACAAAGATCACTTCGGAGCAGGGATGACACCAAACAACCTAGATTATTTCTGTGCAGCAGGCAGGGAATTTTTTGTTTTTAAAGTTATCTCTATGCATAGTTATTTGGAGCTTGCTGGAGGGAATTCATTCACATGAGGAGCGTGTTTTAACACAAAGAAAATGGTTTTAAAAACAAGGGCTCTCTCTTTACCGTTGCTTAGAAGGGTGGGCACGTCGGGCATAGCCAGCGAGTTTATTTATTTGTTATTGTATCATAACGTGTATGGACATCAAAGTATCACCTCGAACAAAAAAGGGTGAAATTCCCATGCCTCTACTTAGGGACTAGATCTTACTCTACCGGAGTGAAAGGCATCATGGTCTAATAGAGCTTTTCTGCCTCGAGCTATAGTATTATGATTTTCTGGTTCTACAGCCTAGTCTGGCTGGGGGGCACATGCTACCACCTGTGGTCTCCAGTGTCATTGTGTTCAAAAGAAAGAACAACTTTATGGACCAGGCTTTGCCCTTCTGGGCAAAACCAATTTAGCAGGTTCCGTAGGAGTCTAAGCCAGACTCCACAGAGTCTCCACACTGGCTCTCCCAGTGTCCCATAAAAACCCTCAAGTGTTGTCCATGGGGTGGCTGATCTTGTGGTGCTATTTCTTTCCGGCTTGCTTTTTCCTTACAGTTTCCTATTAAGCTAAACCAATATATTCAAACAGAAAACATCCCAGTAATCCCAGATCAATATGCTGTATTCATCCATTATTACAGAGCAGCTCCATGTCCATCACGGGTCCACGTAGAGACCTGCACAGGTTTGGATTGGTACAAAATCTGAATAGGCATATTATCAAACCGATATTCCCAGTCCGTAGGGTTTCCAGAAGAGTGATTTAAAAGTCTGTGACTGCACAGGATCCCTAGCATCTTCCACGTTACCAGGGGTCTCTCCTCATAAAAGTTTCTCCAAAAAAGCCATGACTGTGAATTCAGTAGGTGGAAAAGGAATGAGTAATAGAAAAGGGGACTGATGCATATCTTATTGCAGACACCACAGAGGTCGTGTGTTTGATTGCATTCCACCCATGGTCCGCATCAGCCCCAAATCCGTGTTCGATCCACTTCCCCGCGAATGTCTGACAACGTGAGGCACTACCTTAGGATGTGACACTACTGCCTGATGCGTTCAACATATCACGTTCCTTGTGATTAAATACAGCAGGTAAAAACAGCGATGCGCGTGGATCAGCCTTTCAGTTTGTTCATAAGACAAACCATAATATTGAAAATATGCTAGATAATCAGGCCTGCAAACACGTTTATCAACGCGCCAAGGCTAGATTAACATTTACACCAATGCAGAAGGAAAACCACCTATTGAAATATCAGTTCAAACAGGAGGCTGCACATTTTCAACAACACTGGGGATCTGGAACTGCAAAAGCATGACACAAAAGCACGTAGCTGTATTGACCAGGACATTATCTATACAGCAGAGATGTCTTTACCTCCACTCTCTAAATTTTTGTGAGCAGTTCCGTAAAATGGAGGGTGATACTATCTATAATAGCTACAGCCCTGGTGAGCCTGATGAATAATCATTTAACATTCATCAAAGCTCCGTTGGATGAGGAAAAGTGCTAGGTCTTATGGACTATTCGGATAAGAACAGTGAAACTTTAAATTAGAAATTGATAATCTCAGTAAAGAACCTAACATCTCTCTTAGCAGCTAAATAATAATATTGACGATGATATGTTCTGTTTTCAGTTGCAAATATTCTATATCCCACAACATGAGATGTCACAAGGGACTGACACCTCCTTCCACTTCTTAGAGAGTTTTGGAAATAAAAGCCACTGGCTATGAGAGATTGTCAGGGGTGCTAGATAATTTACAGGACTAGAAGAGAGACGGGGGCCCAGATCCACATAATGAAATCAATGGGATCTGGATCAGGCTCCAGGTGCATATATTATGTTTAAATATTTGGCCGGTTCAGACAGCATTACAAGATCAGCGTGGCATGCCCAGTAGTAAAAGGGGACCTATTTCAGCATGTAGTTTGGAAGACATTAGACAATGTGGTGCCTTCACACAATTACAAAATGAATAATTTTTTAACAAAACAAAAAGGGGCCCATGAAAAATATTTGGTAGATTTCGTCTCATGTTATTTACAGAACATTCTGCACCATTTGATTTTTGGTGGAATTTAAATGAATGAGGGAGCCAGGAAATTCTCTTGTTCAAATTGCATGAAATTATTCTACTATTAAAATTCAAACACATTTATGATGCACCACAGGTGAACATCTACCTATCCAAAGAAAAAGTACATCTAAAATTATATGGCCCAAATCTTCACAATTGCAGATATGCAATTACACATGTGAAGATATATGCACTTTTGCATACCTAATATGCACACACAATTATCACAACTGCCAGCAGTCAGAGCAAGTACACATGCAAACAGCACTTTCTAATTGGACTACTGTGACTCCATGCGTAGCCACAGTACATGCACATGCAAATTAGACATGCTAAATAACATACCTTTTTTACATGCTCTGGGACAGAATCTTCAAACCAAAGGTATCTAATTCCCATTGATTTCTCTTGCCCCAAATCATAACAGTGAGAAATCAGAGAACAGATTCCAGGTCCCGTACATGCCACTGTATCTGATAACTTTATTAGCTAACTCCATGATTTGCTGTCATCCTACTGTGAAACTGATTTCCTCAGAATAAGCCCAGTTCTTCAGTGTTTCACTCCTTGTGCAGTAGTTCCCTCCCTGAGCAAAGGTAGTGCAACGTGGTATTACCACAGCATGTCTTTTCTGTAAAGTGGGTATCTGACCACTAGCCCTACATCTATATTTAAAATGCTATCGCTGCACCATTGGAGTGCTGGAGTGTAGACACTTAGTACAGCAATGGGAGGGGGTTCTCCAGTCATTGTAGTAAATCCACCTCCCTGAGAAGGTGTAGCTAGGTCAGTGGAAGAATTCTTCTGCCAACCCCCCAGCACCCTCTACACAGGGATTTAGATAGGTTTAGCAACATAGCTTAGGGGTGTGGATTTTTCTCACCCCAGAGCCACACAGCTGGGATAATCTAATTTGGTAGAGTAGACCAGCCCTTGGGATTGGCAGAGAACAGCCACTCTTTACACACCCTGTATAGCCATCAGATGTTAATAACTTTTAACCATAGCCAGTCTAGGATAGTTCTGAACCCAGAGATGAAGAACTCCGTGTCTTATGTAGAGCTGCTTGAATTGTTTGACTAATTTTGCCATTTATTTTCAAACTTATTCAAACGCATTCTTTGTTGGAACATTCAGCCAGCTCTGTATCATAGCTGACTAAATATCATCTGTCAAGTAAATTATTTAGCGAAGACCAGTAATATTAATTCAATAATTTATTGGATATTTAGTATCTGACCAGCTTTGATCCTACCCCTTACCTGAGCCATTCAGGACCTCCACTGGATTCATATGTTATTATGGATGTATTTGAATTATGGTAGGTAATACCTAGATCCCATACTGGGAATCATGAGGGGGCACCATTGTCTTCAACAGGTCTCCATGAGGGCAGGATTGGGTTTAGGTACGTAAATTACATACTGTGCATTTATTTTACAATGCGTTCATTCTGAACAGGAATACTGTGTTATCTTTGCCTTAGAAAATTAGTTCAACTACCGTAGTGCCTTGAAATCTTAAGTACAGCAAGAACACAGTGAGTGGACAGCTTTGGTATAGGCAATATTTCTTTCCCCTCTACTTGTTAAAGCCTGGCTGGTGAAATGCTTTAAGCCTTCAAATCACAGATCTAAGCCAAGCATCTGTAGAGCTCAATAGATACAAACACCCATCCTGAAGGAGATAAAACAAAGTTTGGGTGCTGATTTAGGTTGTACGCTCTTTGTGGCAGGGACCGTCTGCTACTCTGTGTTGTGCAGAGCAGCACAACAGGGCCCCATTCTTGGCTGCCCCTTAGGCACTATGATAGTAAACATGGTCAATAATAATAATGACAGTGGTGCTTTTGCTTTGCTCTGGGCATTAGAGAACATCACAATCTAGCGTGCTGAATTCTTCTCCACCTTCCAAAGGGGAAAGAGAGCTAGCACTGGGAACACATTCAGGGGAGTAAATGTATTTAAAAGTAGAGGGCTACAAAAGTAAATAAAACTATTTTAACAATAATGAAAGTAATAATGCACTTTCTTTTCCTGTCAGTTTTGGTCTGTTAGTTACCTGATGATGTGATGCACTATAAATGGCTTTAAAGAACATTCCTTGTCAGTCACTGCTGCCTGGGGGGATAATGCTAGCTAGCTCAACCCTCAAAAGTAATTAAAGATAATCAAGGAAAAATGCAAGGGGTCTGTTGCACGCTGCATTCCAAACTCCACCTTACAACAGGAACATCACACAAAAATGATGATTTAAATTTAACCCTTTTCCGTGGTCAATTGCAGGGGAAGGGGGTGGGCGAGGGCCAGGGGGTTTGTTTGCAAGCTTAGCATTTCAAGAAGAAAGAAATGGATGAAAAAGCAACATAAAGATTCTGGAAGAGAGACAGAAAAAAAGTTCCTGCAACTCTGAATTCTTTCTTTTTTGCGGATAGATTTCTTGCAGCAATATCTGCCTCCAAATTTACTAAGGAGGACCAGCTTCATCTCTGGAAGTCAGTGAAGTTATGGCAGGAATTAATTTGCCTCAGAGTATTTGCTGAGAACAAGTAATAGCACCAATAATAAAATAGTAATGCTTAGGTATCTACATAGGGCCATATTTTCAAAAGCACTCAGTACTCAACAAGCTTCCACTGAAATCTCACTTATCACAAGCAACGATGAGAGCTGCTGGCTGCTGAATAGTTTTGATAATCTGGTGCCTATGCATGAGAGGTTGAGTAGTCTGGGAAATCTGCCCCATAGTATTTTTCATCTCTA
>ML675625.1:17436482-17542545 GCA_007922155.1 Mesoclemmys tuberculata | reverse complement strand
CCTGAAGTGGCTAGAAGTTTTGCCAGAGTAAGGACTATATGATTAGGTGCATGAGCTCTTTCTTCACCCTAACTGCAATAGCAATACACAACAGGAAGAACAATAATGTAAAGCTACAGGGCTGGATTTTCAGAAGCGCTGATGTGATGGCCACCTTTGGCCAACATGCTAGGGATTGAACTGGGGATCTCCTGAACAAAAAACATGCAATGCTACAGACAAGACTCTGTAGCTGAGGGCTTTAACATATAGCCTTTGTAGATCAGCACAGAGGGAAGGCCTGTAACAGTGGCTCACATTGAGCAACTTCTGTTCCAGCTGAAGTCAACGGGAGCTATAGGTGCCCACAAAAGATCTGATTGTGGGCTGGATTCCATGGAAGCGGTGGACAAAACTCCCATTTATTCACTGGGGGCAGGCCAGGCCCTTGGAGGACTAAATTGTTATGTGAAGCAGAAGTTAGAAACTTGGGCCCGATCCTGAGAGCTCTAAACTCACTATGACATCATGGAGATGACACCAGATGCTCAATACCTCACAAGATAGGGCCCTGATAGTATTAGAAAGCTCATCTCTGCCCAGCTCACTGGCAACTGTGAAATGTAGTTAATAAACCGCAGGAATTTACTGCAACACCAGAAGACAGACAATGCCAATAAAAATCCCAGAGTCACTGTATTTTAACACATTTACTAAACTGCTATATAGACTTAGCCAAATATTACCAGCTTCACTAGCTTTCTACACATTTTAGGCAGAAGCAAGGAAGAGAGCAAGTGGATAATTATAAGCAATTAAGAATATAATTACACTACGTACATGATTACAGGGGCAACAAAAGGTTTTCAATTTTCTGTCTATTTGCCTGATGTTTGAGTGTTTGTTTCTTCCATACTTTATAGTTCTGAAGTTTAACAATAAAATATTGCCAATTTTTAAACAATGTTATTCATATCAGTGATATTCTAAGTAACTGTTAAAACCATTGATGCATTATTTCATAATAATTTATATAAATCTACGTCCACTGGGTTCAGCTAGGAAAGCTCTGATGCTGACCTAGATTTAACCTTTTCAAAGTGTCCACAATCTTTCTCTTCTTTCAAAATAAAGAAATGTAGCCTGGAGGAATGATTGTGTTGTCTTCACAAATGATGAGTGTTGATTCCATGTGACCACAAAAAACAAAATACTGCACAGGTCTCAATTAAAGTGACCTCACAAAATATCCCATGGATTCCATCAAATTTTGTGCAGATGGCACAATTTAATCCTGGTCCCACTGAAGTCACTGGCAGTTTTACAGTTGACTTCCATGCATCTAAGATTTGGCCCTCATTAACAGTGCAGTGAATGTATCATAAAACAAACATCATGACCATTTTTATAGTGCCTCAAGAAGTGCACACACAGGGAATGCTATGGAAAAATCCACAGAACTTTTTTGGACTGACTTAGTTCAAGGAGGCTATTAGAACATTTGAAAAAGAAAATGCATGTAAGCTATTAAATTTACATCATATGCTATAAAGATAAAAAGTAAAGATTTTTTATAGAAGGCTGACTATTAATGTAGATATTTTTAGAACAGCCACAATAATGCTCAACATTGCTTATTAAGATACATATAATATCAGAATTTTGTTCATTTGGATTCAAATGAAATACATTTTTTATTAAACAATTTAAGAGTATTTTTAGGATATAGTTTGCTGCGTGTCATTTTTTAAATGAGAGTATGCCCCAGACACAAAGTCATGTATTAATTTAATTCTCTGAGGGAAAAAAGGAACATACTGTAAACAATGCAACTATTTAAATTTAAACATACATACATACATACATATTATATATGTACACACACACACGTGTATATATATATTTTATATATATACATATATATATATAAAATAGGCAACTGGCCCAGATATTATTATCTGAATGGGGATTCAAGGAATAGCTAGATTTAGACATTCCATAGTAATACACTGTCTATAAAGCTGACTGCATGCAAACATATTAATTCCAGATTTAAACCCGGATGGAAATTAAACTGAAAAGGTGTAAATTCTTAAAACATAAAGAGCCTTGGTTTCTTAAAAATGAAATATATTGAATTTCAGCATCTTCAGCAAAGCGCAGTTTGAAGCCCGTATGATGAAGTGCAGCCCAATTAAATTGTTAGTACTTTAAAGTCTTAGCAAATAGATGTTACATCTGTCTAACTCTGTGTGCGCATAGAAAGTGACACAAGCCCTGCCAAATAGAGTGTGACCTTCAATCTGCCACTCTCATGCTGAAAGACGGGGAAGTAAATTACTTGGCCTTCTTATTCTATTCATGATGAATACAAAATGGTCAGAGCTGACCTGCCGCCAGTCTCGCAGGCTCCGATTCCGAGTGGCACCCTACAGTTTACACAACCCAGGATGAATACAATGAAAGAGGGACTCCATTCAGAGGGGCCTGCATGCAAAAGAGACGACCATTAGATCATAGTAATTATTCCATTTACATCACATAGTGACACAGTGGGACATGAAGGACTCATCAAACACTTCTCTTCACCCAGGCCCTGGCTGCTAATGAGGCACATTGGATTTCATTGTGCTTCCCATTTACTCATGTACTATGGCCTGCCTGCCAACAACAGATCAGTACACCAGACAGGCTGTCCCTTTCAGAACCATTTATTCCTTTCTCAACCTTTGACCCCAAGGGTTATGACATCAGCAGCCCTGATTTGTGATCATTTTTATTGGCAGACATTCAACTCTTGTTTCCTGTGTTTAACTCTGCCTCCCTTTTTTTAGCTAAACTTATTGGTTCTAATAGGCATCTGCCAAAAGACTATAAAGTAAGCCAGAGCTTTCACAAAGAGGCTTCTGATCTTGCTATAAAAAGCCCCATAGCTACTATTTATGCCAATAATAACGAGTAATTCATTATCTAGGTGCACAAAATCTGTTAACCACTAAAATGTTGAACAATTCAGAGCAGATGTCCAACAATTTTATAAGTTTTAATTAAAATGTTCTATTTATTTTCATTAATACACTCGAGGTTTTAAATTTACAGAGATGTTACATGGATGCACAGCAGTATTTTGCAAATTATGCCTTCATAGAGGGGATTAAGAGAGAATGATTTGGGCTAATCAGATGCTGATTTAGAGCTAATTTTTTCCCAGTTAAGGTGTTCATGCAAAATTAAAAAGGAATTAAAGTGGAGTTTTAAAAAGATGCTGCTTTCTTGTGTCATTACAGCAACATATTAGGAGTCTGTGAACTTAGTACATGTTCTTCCTATTTGAAATAGAGAAGGGAAAATTGCATTTTGTAGCAAAGTCCTTTATTTCAAAGCTAGTGTGCCAAATGGAAATTAAATATCTTTAGAACAGGTTTTCAAAACACATGTTTTTCATGATGTCATTTGCTTAATCACTGTGATTTGCCAGCAGAAACAGAATTATATTTACAGCTAGCTTTTAGTTGATCATACATTCAAAATAGTCATTTGCTAACAGACTAAAGTTATAAAGTTACATAAGTAAAGATTAGTTTTTGTTTGTTTGTTTTAATTTTTTTTTAAAGGAAACCATTTACATATTTAAGATGTTGATACTGAATGTAGTATGAAATACTGTAATCCATGCTCTCTCAGCTGAGTAATAAGCTTTTGGCCTGAAGTTAAAAGTTAATTAATTTTAAAGGAGGATGGCTTTAGCTCAATTATAATCATAAGTGAATTACCAAAAAGGAAGATCATGTATAACAAATTTTAAACTGTTACAGTCGCAGACAACAACTACAGGAAATGGTTAAGTAATAGGAGATTTTTTTTTTAAACAACAAAAGGGGCTTACTATAACCAACCATATACTGCTAATAAGCTTTTTAGGGCTCATCTAGAAAACATAATGGGCAAGATTCTGTGCTGGTGTAAACTAGCATAACCCCAGTGAAATCTATGGAGCTACACTTTACTTACCACAGCCGAGATTCTGGCCCAATTTCTCTTTGTAGTACTAGGTACTACATTTGTGCATGTACAAAGGACCAGATAAGAATATTTATACATACAATTAGCTGGTGTATATATATATATGCATTCACAGTAATTGCATGCTTTTTTTTTTTTTTAAAGACACCATTGGGCCAAAAACTCAGCTGGTGTAGCTAAGTACAGCTCCATTGAAGCTTACACCAGTAGAGGATCTGGTTCATGTTTCTGGATCTTAGAATATGGGTGCTTTAAAAATGACATTGATGAGAGATTTCATATTTCCAATCAGAAGGGCCATCTTCTTCTTAATGCAGGATTGTCCCCTTACACAGTAAAACTTATAGAGCTGTTCCTAGACTTTTTTAAGATATCAGAAATGATGAAGATTCCACCACATCCCTTAGGAAGTGACTCTACTTTAATACATTTTATGGTCAAGTAGATTTTCCAGATATTCAGCCTTCATTTTGCTTTTCTTATCCCTTGACTTTTATAACTAGATCCCTGTATGCCACCTTCAACATTTCCCTTTCTTTAGGGCAAAAGTATGCCTTTTCATAGAAATGAAGGCCAAACTGTCACACATTAGTTATACAAAACCAGTGACACTGTGAACCTTTATTTTCTCAACCTTTCAGCAGCATGGAAAAAGTCTCATGTGAGTGGTTGTAGTTTGCAGCATTACCTCCTTCATATAGTTATGTACATCAATACACAGACACGTACGGTATTGTATACGGCTTCCAGCGCTTCAGAAATGCTGTTGTGGAGCTCTGTATCTGTAGAGTGAAATTCTGTATCCATAAAAGTAAATGGTAAAACTTCCACTGACATCAATGGAGCCAGGATTTTGCCCACAATATCTCAGTGAATCCATCCAGATTTTCTTTACAAGTAAAATTTTATGTCAGGCTAAGTTTTTCCATCTCACACATCCTCACCAGCGATAAGAGTTTTGCAGCCCAAACCATGCTTTGAGTTACGCATGAACAAGCTTCACTGTCCTATTGCACAATTATATACATTCCCAAAATCTTCAAATAATGCCGTTGTTACCAGTACAACTCTACTGGGAACAATTGAGGTGAACGAAGAACCTGTGCAGAATCAGGAAAGTATCGAGTTTGACTTTCAGATCACAGAGTGAGATTGTGAAATGCTGGCTGTGAGAGAATTCCTGGGGTGAAATCCTGGCTCAATTGATGTCAATGGCAAAACTGTCATTGATTTCTCCACTCCTATCTTTTTACTTCTAAAGGAGCAATTATGGGCTGGAATAATTGAGACACCAGCATGGAACTAGAGCTGAATGGGAAACAGCGTTCTGCATTTTGCATCAGAACGAAGTCAAGATACTTAAAAAATTTTAATTAAAAAAAGGGGGGGGGGAATACTTCCCCCACATCCCAAGATAGCCCAGGGGTTAGGGTACACAGCAGGGATGTTAGAGGCCCAGGTTCAAGTCCCTACTAAGTCCAATTCACAGCCAGGATTTGAACCCGTGTTGCCCAAATCCCAGTGTCCTAGGCACAAATGTATTGACTAGTCTCACCTAGGGCTCTCTCTCAATTCTATCCTGGACATTAGAAACCTTCTCAAAAAAAATTTTTAAAAACGGATACATTTCTGCAAAAAGATTCCATTTTGGCAAATCAGTATTTTCCAACAACAAAAAAAAAAGCTTTGTTGAAAAATTCCCAACCAGTTCAACATGCAACCCTACTGTTCCATGTTTACAGAGTCAGATTTCAGGACAGATCCACATTTTGAAAACTTGGCCTTATACAAAGCACATGGTTCCAATCTGAACAAATATTTTAGGCGGCCATTCTGAGAGCCTTTCATGCTCATCTTTCTTTAGAGCACCAGTGCTAAAGAAACTTTGGAAATTAAAAACATCCGAGATTCAATGATTACATTTATACAAAATCCCCAGGCTGCCTATGTCTTTTATGACAGCCCTTGGTAGTGTCAATAATTAGTCATAGAAAACCTCAGCAGGTTGGCCAGTGAACATACTGTACCATATTGTGGAGAATTTGAAGGTTTAATACATAAAAATGAAGGGAATTTCAAACAGGGATTACGAATGATATCTTTGCTTCTCTGAGCATTTTTCTTTGTATTAAAGAACAAGATTCATTTTGAAGCACTGCAGCAGATTTCCTTAAGCAGGTTTCTAATAGTGCTTTCCTTTTCAGAGGTGGTTAAATTATGACTGATAAACTCTCTTCGGGAACTACTTTGTGAAATACTGCGGTAGAATAATTAGGAAAAATATTAGGGTAAATTCCAAGGGAAAAAAATTAATTCAGAAAGGAGGGATGGTCTTGTGGTTACAGCATAGGTGAGGGGACTTAGATTCAGTTCCCAGCTCTACCACAGACTTGGGGCAAGTCGCTGTTTTGCTCTGTGCCTCAGTTTTTCATCTGTAAAATGGGGAGAATAATGCATTGTCTCTCCCACCCTTTGGCTATCTTATCTATTTATATTGTAAGCTCTTTGGGGCAGGGACTGTCAATGTTTGTACAGCTTAGTTGGGAACTCTTGCTCCTATTGTCATATAAACAACTGTAAAAGCCTTGATCCTGAAAGTCTTGCAAAGTAGGGGGCACAAGATAGTTCGGGAGAGCAAGGAACTGCAAAGCAACGATATGGTTACAAAAAAGGCTAGTGCTAGGCATAGTTCTCTTCACAAGTAGCGCCTTCATGTACCTGATCACTTACTCACAAGAGCACCTGGTAAAATAAAAGGTGAAGAAAATAAACAGGAATCAGACATGGGCATAAGATCTAGGCTCATGCATGATCCTCTTATGCCTTTTTATGAGACATGTAGCTATGTGCTCTTTTCTTTGGACTCATGTGGTGGCCATGTACCAGCTTTCTTATTCATGAAGAAGAGGGAGCCTCTGAACTTCCTTTTACTGTTCATCCCTTTTTACCTTATACACACACAATACTCCACACATGCACTAGACAAGAGCCAACCTCAAAGCTTTGTAAGGGATATGGTGGAGCCAAATTTTAAATGTGATTGCCTAAGTTGTTCACAAAATTGTGCATACAGATCTCATATTTACATGAACTGTGCATACAATGAACACTTGCATGCAGTTACATGTCTCATATATGCCAATGTGAGGATATATCACTCCCATTGCTCTCACAGATTGTACACTTGCCTTGCTCCATTTGGAAAATGTGGTTTATCATCTTAACAAAAAAATGAAATAAAATTTTCCGAATATGCCTCTCCTACCCCTAGAAAGGGGCATTTTAAAATAGCCATTTTGGGCTAGATTCACAAAAGGACTTATGTGCCTGATACTTTAAGTGCCTAAATCCCAGAATCACTGGGATTCACAAAATCCCTGCTCAGCTGCCCTCAATCGCTGTAGGCACCCCTAAACTCGCTTGGTGCCTAATTTTTTTGCAGTAAACATTCCCTATACAAATACATTTCTGCATCTAAGCATGCACACTGCTGCCACTTTCCTGGTGTCTCGATGCCTAAGCCCCAGAGATCTGCATGAACTGGGGAAGATAGATGTTCAACTGCAGGACCCAATCTAGTGAGTGCACTCAGACCTCACCTACTGGATCTGGGCTGAGAGGCAAGCTTACACAAAATGGCCAGAGGAGGTGCTCCTTCTTAACTTTTAGCCCAGTGGTTATGGTACTCCGTGTGGGAGTCCTCACCTCCACATCCGTGGGAGAAGGGATCTGAATAGAAATCTGCCACCTCAAGGCGGAGAGGCCTAGCTAATGGGGTATGGAACATGCTGATGTGAGGCTCCCTCAGTCTCTCCTGTTGCATCTGTTCCACTGTGGATAAACAATTAAAAAAGAAATCAGAGCAGGAGGAGCCTTCGTGTTGCCTGGGCTTGGAACTATCTCCCAGACAAGGGCAGGGCTTAGCACACACACACACCCCTCCTTGGCATCTCCCATTGTCTAGTTTAGGCAGAGACACCCTTGGTGTGCTGGCTTTTGTGAATCCAATTCTAAAGTGCCCAACTCTCCCCATTCCTTGTGCAGGGACAGGATTCAGGCTGTGTGAGCAGCAGTGATTTTCCAGGCATGTAAAAATTAGCCTTGACAATGCCCAGTGTTCCCACAGCTACAATTCTTTGTGAATCTTGTCTTTTCTGGGATATCTGAAATGAGGAATTGTTGCTTTGATCCCTGCAGATCATAAAACCCTTTGGTTGTGTACAAGACTTTTTCTTTTTTTAATAAATATTTCACAAAATTTCAGCACTGTGAAAAACTAAATATTGATGTTAATTTCAAGAAATCACGTTTCTTTTGTTTACTTTTATGCAGAGCAGAACATTTTCAACATAAACTCATCAAGAGGAACACCATGAAGCAAGCTAAGCTTTTTTTAACTACAGGAAAACAGTTTCTATAAATGCTCCATGCATGTCTGCGAGTGAGTGAAAGCCTTATATGTGTTCAACCTGCCTTCCAAATATCATTGGACAAGTCACTTACTTAATTACCAACAACCCAAAATTTGCAGCAACCCAAAGGTCTGGTCTACACACATACCTGCATCAGTTTAAATAAACATGTATTTTTAAACTGATTTAGTTAAATCCACTTGAGCCCCTGTGTAGACATGTATATCAGTTGAAAAATGGCTTTTATTTGTTCAGCTGAAACCAATTCCTAATCAACTGAAACTAAATCAAATAAAGCCAGGTTTATATTGATTTAAGAATGTCCATGCAATCTTTTGTGCCAGTTTAACTAAATCAATTTTAAGTCACACTTTTAGTTAAGCTGGTGTAACTTTCCATGTAGATACATCTTTACAGGTGCAAGCTAAACCAATAACACCAGGTTAAAACCTGTGTCCACACATGGCTTTGCACTAGTTGAACTGGTTTTCTAACTGATTTTAGGAGAACTGATGCAATTTCTGTGTTTAGATAAAGTCTTATATTTTCAACCTTGTTCTACGCTACCAAGTTAGTTATACCCACATATGCTGCTCCAGGGTGTGGAAAATCCACAACCAAGTGGCACAGAATTCTGACCTAACACACAGCATAGACAGAGCTATGCTGACCCGGATGGTTTCCTCCTATTATCGTAGCTACCACCTCTTGGGGAGGTGGAGTACCTGCACTGATGAGAGAAGCTCTCCCATCGGCATCTGCACCAACCGTTACAGAGGCGCAGCTGCGCCACTGTAGTGTTGTAAGTGTAGACAAGCCATCAATAAAGGGAATTAGTGTGAACCTCTTTGGCTAGATCAGAGGAAGCAGAAGAGACAACACAACAGAGAAACTCTCAAACCCCTAGCAGCTACACAAGACATGCATCGATAGGTTCTTGCCATCTCCAGTTTCTCTGATTTTGTGATCCAGCCTTAAAAGCATATTTTAATGACTCTAAAGTTTCAATGACACTTGCATTCAAGTCATCTTAAAATAATCTCCTGCAGAAAATGATCCAAACTGCAAAACAAAACAAGAAAACGAACACATAAACAGGCACAACAGACTTGACTTAAGGACCCAAATATCCTGTGGGGAAAAAGGAAAAGGAAGTGAATGCTTTCAGTCTAGTCCAGTAGGCATCTTTGAATGTTCAGAGACCTTTGGACAGAATTCAATTTCTCTCTCTCCAGCATTATTGTACAGCAGTGATTCTCAACCAGGGGTACAGATACCCCTGGGGGTATGCAAAGGTCTTCTGGGGCAACATCGACTTATCTAGATATTTGCCTAGTTTTACAACAGGCTATGTAAAGAGCACCTTTGCAGATAGTACAAACTAAAATTTCATACAATTACATGCTTATATTACTTTATATATTATACACTAAAATGTTTATATTCCAATCAGATTATTTTACAATTATATGGTAAAAATGAGAAAATAAGCCATTTTTCAATAATTGTGTGCTGACACTTTTTTGTATTTTTATGTCTGATTTTGTAAGCAAGTAGATTTTAAATGAAGTGAAACTTGGGGTACTCCAGACAAATCAGACTCCAGAAAGGGGTACAGTAGTCTGGAAAGGTTGAGAACCACTGTTCTACAGCACAGCTATTTGGCTTGAACTGGTTAAAAAAGTATCATTGAATCATTGTTTAGATGAAAAATGACTTTTTTTAAATCAATTTTTTTATGGTTGAAAATTTTTTATAGTTTAAATGTTCAATTTTTTTGTTTTGTTTTTTGTTTACTTTAAGTAAAAAACAAACAAAAATGTGGTTTTGAAAAAACAAATAATTGGGGAGGATTTGTTTCTCCTCCCTTCATTTTCTCTCCCTAGAAAGGGAGAGAGAAAAAAAAAAAAACCCAGAGAAAAACAAAGAATTTTGGGTTTTTTTTCTGTCAAAATAAATAAACCATTCTCTGAAAAATTTCAGATAATTTTTTTTCTGAAAATATATAGCGCTTTTCAAACAGTTCTACATTTGGCATGTTTCAACACCTGAAATCTAACTCCCTGAAATGATAGATCCACAAATAGTATTAGAGCCTGATGTAATGCTGATTGGCTGGAGAGCTCTCCCCTGCCAGTTTAGAGGGTCTTCATCAGATGCAGAGCAGCTTCACCAATGTACATTTGTAATGTAGACCTGCCCTAAGTCTCTCAGGAACCAGAGTGCAGAACCAGAGAAAGTATCGTTTGTTTTACCCCACAAATTCAGCATCACCATATTTTAAGCCGTTTGCTCTTCTCAGAGACCAATGAGCAATCCTGCTATTGCCAATGATAAGAGCTTCAAACTTTCAAATGGAATTTTTTTTTTGCAAAAATTCAAAATTCTGTTTTTTCCTGGTTTTGACCAGGCTTATAGAGTGATTAGACTTTTTCAAATATTCAAAATTGTGATGAGAAATGTTCAGAAAAAATTCTGATTTTTTCATAAATATTTTTCGTTTTTTTTACCAGCTCTATTAATGAGGCAAACATTTCACAGTACTTAACAAAGCTATAGGTATAACTGGCCATCATATCAGTACATTTGATCTCATGTATGAACATGTACCACATTGTCATCTATTTTAGAAAGAGAGAACAAGAACGCAAACTATTTCTTCTCTGTGTTAAGTACGAGAGTTGCAATTTGCTGTAAACTTATCTAATTTCATTAATGTTTGTACAGCAGTTAAAAGCTAAATTTCAAACACTATGAAATAAAATAAAAGTATCACTATTTTTGCACATTACATTCCAGTAGAGTTTGTTTTGCATTTATAATAAACAAGTAATAACTTGCAAGTCTTATTTCTGATTAAAGCGTGCTTCAGAATTTCTGCCTGAAAAAGACTGTCCTGATGAGGCTTATGAGGTTTGCAAGATCCTCTCTATTTGGGCATATATTTTTTTAGTCTTAAATCTGCACAAACTCCAGTGACTAGATGACACTCAGATTTTAATAGGGTTGAACAAAAATCTTTAATCCAAACTCTTTTTCAACAAAACATTGTGGTGTAAACTAACCAAAACATTTTTGTGAAGGGTGCCTGCTTTCCTTGTAAATGTTCAATTTGTCATCATAAAACCAGTCAGCTTTTGGCAACAGAAAGAAAAATATTAAGTTTTCAGTTTTGTAATGAAAATGCATCAAAATTGCCCACGGAAACAAAAAAAGCATTTCCCAACTAGCGGTAGATTTTAGTAAGTCAGACAGGAACTTTTTTTTTCCCAGGGAGATATAGAGATCTAGAGACAGAGCAAGAGAGAGTGAGCGCTAATGGGTATCTTCATATCTAGGCCCTGTTTCTGCTCTGCTCCCATGGACATCAATCAGAAACCTCCCACGAACTTCAGTGGAATCGGGATTGGGGCCTAGGGGCATAGCATTTCCCTAGACCTTCCAGCTTTGAATATTCAGAGCCATTGTGATGAAGTGAACCCAGTGTACTACAAAATTGCTACCCCGTTTGCCTGTCATGAAACAAAAAGTCATTTTGAAAACCTTGACCGATTCTTCATCACAACCCATCATCATATATCAAAAAGTACTTATAAATATGTATGACAGTATTTCTCTCTCCTTTTTTTCTTTTTTGCGAGGAGAGAGTATCAATGCTACAATTAATTAGGCTAATTTGCATCACAGACTACACATAATTAATTTGTTTGTTAAAACCTTTCAACGTTTCTTACGGGGAGTGCAAGAAATCATTGACGAAGTTTGAAGAAGTAATTAACCATAACAGATGCCAATGTGCGTAATCGTAAAATGGTAGCAAAGAAGCCACTGCTGAAGAGTCCAGTTCCACAATTAGGTTTTTATCAAGTCTTCCCCTTAAAGGCGTTTCTAGGCAGTTGTCAGTAATGTCTTTCCTCTTCTGAGTGTAAAGCATATCTTTTCCATAGGCCAAGGGCCTCAACTTTTATTATTATTATTTAAATCAGTTAAAAATGCAAGATTAAGTCCATCTGCACTTATCTTCTATAGGATCAAATTGTGGCATTTAGTCACTGCCCCCAGCAGCGGGCAGTGCTAAGCTACAACCCCCATAGGGAACACCAGGGGGAATTGTGACTCAGAGAACAGCAGGCTGGTTCACTTGGGCGCTAAGCAAACTACACCCGTTCACTAAGATGGTGCAGTCTGTTCCATTCCACGCAGCCTGTCTCCTCTACACCCTCCCACCAGGAACACATCATGGAACTGATCCAAAGCCCTCTGAAGGGAACGGACGATCCAATGTTTAGGGCACTGGCGTAGGACCTGGGCAATCCAGGTTCAGTTCTCTGTTCCCAGATGGATTGTGTGTGTGACCTTGTGACCGAGCCTCTCTGTGCCTCAGTTCTCCATCTGTAAAATGGGGATAACAACAATGCCTGTCTACCTCACAGTGGCATTGCGAGGATCAGTACCTCAATAGGTTGTGAAGCACTTTGTGTTCTACTGCTGAAAAGGGCTATATAAGGAATAAGTATTATCAATACTGAATTCAGTGACATCTGGATCAGGCCCTGAGAGGATTGCATGGGTTGCAGAAGAGAGAAGACTTTTCTCACATACTCGCTCTAGCTAGGTGTTCACATAAGGACTTGGCATGTGCATTATAACAGATTAATTATGGAGCTGCAGTCTCCCATTTCAGCTTTCTTTTAGGTGCCACTATCATACAGCTGGACCATCGCGGCAGGTAAGAGGGGGAGTCCTCTTCAAATGCTTGTAGAATTTAAATGAATTAATTTTGGGTGAGTCTTCGCCTCTGATGTGTTTGCTTGCTGTGATTATTCCAGAAAATGAGTCTGCTTCTCACCAAAACAGCAAAACTTTAAGCAAATATTTTAGGGCATATTCTCAGAAAACCAATCCTGGCATTTCAGCTATGGGGTTCCAGGCCAGAACTCTTGATTCAGAGAGTCACAGTCTTCAAACCAAAACAAGCCACACGACATATCGATCCAATCAAAACAGTTCACGCGTTGACTATCAAGTACTCCCTATGAAATTTTTATTCACAAGCTACAGTTCCAGAATTAGCTATGGAAATCGTTCAGCAAACCATTATGAATCACAAATAAATTCAGAAAAACCCATCTGTTCATAGGCAAGTCATGACAATAAAAAGGTAAACTCATTGAATAAACTGACAGATCTAATAAAAATAAGACTTTGCACTGTCATAGAAATGTTTATCCAAAGGCCTCCCAGTGTTTTAGGGTAATGGGTATCTATAATCACCCCCATTTTAAAGAATGGGAAATTGAGGTACAAAGAGATGAATTAAGTGATTTCTCTGAAGATCGCACACAAAGAATTCAGTAGCATGACTCACATGTGACTAAGCTAGGTGAATAGCTGATTTCTCTGTTCTGCGGCCTATCCAAAAAATGGAAAAACAAATAATATTGGATCGGCCCAAAACTATTTTAGAATTTTTCAGACAACCAAAAAAGTTGGTAATAATGTCATTTCAAAGTTGGGGTTTTTGCTGCTTTTATTTAACCTGTTTAAAATAACAAAGTAGTAAAATTCAAAACAAAAAGTCATTTTGAATAAAAAAAATCAAAATGTTTTGTTTCAAAAGTGTCAGAATGAAGAATTTACACTTTTTAAATTATTTTTTTTTAAATTTCTTTTTAATATTTGACTTAAACAATTTGACAAATTCAACGTGAATGAGCAAAACTTTCCGGTCGATCCAAATCTATATTCTTTAGTGAAAGTGTTTTGTCTGAAAAACTTAACCCAGGTCTACACATGACTCCCTGTCTGCCGTTGTAAACAGTAGATGTTGCTGTGTCCCTGAACTCCATTAGGAAGTTGTTAAGACACTAGGCCAACACAAAACTCAGTGTGTTTGCTTCACAGGGGTTCATGCAAATATTATTTTGGGTTCAATTCACACATCCCCAGCAAAACAGCTACACAGAACCACTCTTAAAGGAATCGCCTTCAAAGAAGCAACTGTAGTTACATTCAGCGCAAGCACAATGTGTAAGCTAAAGTGAGCAACATTCCTATTCATGAACTGGCAGGAGAGGAGATAATTATGACTGCTGATAAGCTCTTTTGGAATCCTATATATCAGGCTTACCCTCCATTAAAGAGAAGTTTTCCAGAATGAAAAAGGACAGGTGTGTCCATACAGCAATGGAGGCCCCACTTCCATTGTCCGAGTGACAGCTTCAGCACAACCATTCATTATCATTTCCCCTTGTATCAAGTAATAACGAGAGTAAAATTTTCTGTCCAATAGGCATATGCCCTTCACTGATCAGATTGTATTAACATGACTGGCATTCCATCAAGTTTTAGCAACACTTTCTAAATGGATTTTTACTGAAGGTCTTTGTCAAGATCATATGATTGGGCAGAAAGAGGGCAGATAATCGAATTACTGGCATTCAGCATATACCTAAACCTTGCATTTAGCCAAAGAATAATGGTCAGATGCAAGGAATCCCATGTAAATAAACTGTTAATGGATATCATGAGGCACATGCAAAGCCAACCATTGCTCCAATGAATTGTGAGATTGTTTAATAATAAATAATTGGCGCTTTTCATCTTCAGAATGAAATCTGCAAACTAAACCAGTCTGCCCAATGCTCCTGGGAGATAGATTGATTAGTACCAGGAAACTGAGGGCTATTCTATACTGCCCTGCAGTGTGGACTATAGGGGCGTGAACATGCAGCGCACCCCACAGGGCCGTGCTGTCACTCCCCCATTTGGATGCTGTGAGCACAACCTAAAAGGTTGCTAGCAGGTGTACATTAGCGTGAACTATGAACCTTCTAGTTCACGCCTGGAGCATCATCATGGAAGAGTTACAGCGCAACCTTTTGGTGCATGCTGCTGTTCACTCACACCATAGTCCAAACTGAGGGGCAGTGTAGCCTAGCCTTGAGGCAGAGAGTTGAAGCCATTTGCCCAAGGCCACAAAGAGAGCCAGTGTCAAAAGCAGGATTAGCTATCAGGCGTTCCCAGTTCTCACTCGCCTGTTCTATTCCCTAAACACCGCCTCCCCGCCCCCAGCAATTCAACTGTGGCGGCACATGTTTCTGGCATCCCATTTATAGATTGAGGCAGTTGGCAGGGCAGCTCCTCAGATGAGAGGATACCAGGCCTGCCTGGGCCATGCTTCAGTAGGCGTTTGCTATTTGCCTAGACCTGCCAAGAGCCCAATATCATGGTTTTGCTGTACTCTTCCAGGATAGCAATGGCTGAATTCCCTTTATCTCTCAAGCTAGTTTTCATGAAGTCCTGCCAGATCTTTACATATCATAGAGCTCGACTCCGTTCAAAGAGAAAAACTGCATTATCCTCCTTTCCACGCTTTCAAATGTTATCCAAAGGAAGATGATTCCTTAAGAGAACAGTATCTTTCAGGCCTCACGCTATGGCAGAGGCCATGGGATTTTGATGATCCTGTACTATATAGGCATTCCAAAATATCTTGATAATGTTAGAATTTTTACAGGCAATAGATCCAGTCCAGAAGCCTGGATTATAACTGCTGTTAAAATGTGTTGCTATCCAGAATCAGAAGACCTCCCCAGGTGAGAATTTCATGGCTGGCCATTACGATGCAAACTACCCTGATCAGAACATGCCTAGACTTTGAGGATTTCAAAATCCAGGTCCAGATTTTGTCAGCTGAGCTCATCTCCCATTCTTACATGTTGAATGCCTACTTGTCAGTGACACTGCGGACCGCCATATTACTGTAATAGGCCCTACTGTAACCATCCATCTTGTGCATGAAAGATGGCATCTACAGATGGATGTCAACCTTCCCACCCAAAATGGGGGAGCATCCTCCTCCTCAACTGTACTGCTCAGACACCCTGAAAAACCTCACAAATTCAGGGATCTATGCGGATAGTAGGCAGGCTAGGAGGGGCAGTTAGTAGGTCTTCAGTGGATGAGAACAGGGCTGGATAGATGCATATTGTTGACCCCTCAACTTCACAGAATTTCCCTAGGAAAGGTAATTCAGCATCAAGCTGTACTGCCTTTTCTGTGGGCTCCAACAGAGAGCTCTTGTTAGGTGGAGATCCAGGGGCAGCAGCCCCCAAGAGAGACCTTAACACTAGAGCTATATTAGCTGTGCACTGCCAGGGGAGTAGGGCAGAAGAACCCCATGCTAGTACATAGGCATAGACTTTTGTTTTCTATGAAGGAGACAGATGCACATCAGACACTTGCCCTGCGTTAACCTCTATGCAAAACATTTTGAAGTGACAATGGTTGTCGATAACAACACCATACCGGAGAGAGCCTTTTGGTTGATCCTACACATGGCCCTTAAATTATTAGTAGTATTTATTATTTGAATACACCGAAAAGCACCAGTCATGGGCCAGAACTTTACTGTGCTAGGCACTGTACAGACAGAATAAAGAGATGGCCTCTGCCCCCAAAAGCTTACAATAAATTGAATCTCACAAACTACTAAATAAGCTATTTGTTTTTGTAAACCATGCAACTCTAGACACTTTTTACATACAGCCTTTCAAGAAGGCCTCCTGGTAACTAAATTTTCTAACAAGAGCTTTGTATACAAACATAATAAAAGCATACATCGACAATAGTTCAATGGATTCCAAGAAGGATTCTTGGTTTCAGAATCTACTATAAGCCACACCTAAGACAATAAATAAAACTGTGTTCCACATCAAACTCAATGGGAACAAAAAGTTTTGAACCCCAACTGGAGGCCTGCCACAGATGTACCTTGCTGTACACTGAAGGGAAGGCAAATGCTTAGTACCAAGGTCCTCAGATAGAGAAAGCAGGAAAGCATTTGCTGCTTCCTTCTTTCACCTGCAGGTAGCAGCAACCCACTATTCACAAGTAAACCACCACCAGTTGTCTTCTCTGACAACAAGGTTCCCTAATTCTAAAGTGAATTCAATAAACAAACGAATAAATGCATATTCAGCAGTATGGATCAGTAGGGAAACATTGTTAGGGCAAAGATCTTTATAATTTCCTTTCCTAGGTTCATAGTAACATCTTAGACAATAAATGAAAAGTTGTATGATTTTTCCCCCTCTAGACAGACAGACAGACAGACAGACAGTGAGTGAGGTAATATCTTGTACTTGAGCAACTTCTGTTGGTAAGAGAGACAAGCTTTTGAGCTTGTTGTTTAGAAGATATTACCTCACCACCTTGTCTCGCCAATATCCTGGGACCAACACACACACATTCTTTACAGTTCGCATTTCTTTCTGGCTGAACAATGAAAACAGACTCTTTGGTTTTACTTTTTTTTCCAATCATTTTCACATACTGGGTCTCATGCACTAGCTATAATGGTATAATGTTTGGGTTACTGTCGGAAGGGGCAGGGACCTTCCCCCACGGCTGGGCCCCAGAAAGGGCAGCCACCGCCCCAAACACAGCCAAGCCCGGATTTAAACCCCCCGCCTGTCCATCAAGGCCGGGAGCCGACCAGGATAGGCCCGGGCGACTGGCCAATCCCTTCCCCAGAGGGCGGGACTTCCCCCAGACAAGGGGAAATAAAAGGCCGGGCCCGGCGCTCAGTCAGGGGCTGACGGTCAGCAGGGTCAGACCTGCCTGCCCGCCAGCGAGAGGCCCGGCCGGAGCTCCACCGGGCCAAACCACAGCGCAGGCCCTGGCCGGACGTAGCAGACTGGGAGCGACCCTCCCGCTGGGGAACCGATGATTGGGTCGGACCCCCAGACACCCGGGGATGGGACGAGCCCTGGGACCCTCTGGGTTGGGAAGGGCCCTCTGAAGCGGGGCAGGACCTAGAGGAGCTACCTGCCGCACCCCCCGCTGAAGCTGGACTGGATCTGGAGGAGCTACCCGAGGCTGCGGCCCCCACCGAATCCTGTGATCTAGAGGAACTGCCCCTCGCAGAGGAGTTCCCGGACCTGCCGCCCGTGGGCGCCGATGGCCTCCTGAACCTACCCCGAGCCAGCTACCCGACGACCACCGAGGAGGGAGGTACCAGGGATGGGCGGGGAGGAAGTAGCCCAGGGGCAGCCCCAGTTTGGGCTGCGGTGGGAAATCTCCTACCTCTGGCGTGTTACGGCTCGGACCCCGCCAGAGCAGCGGGAGTGACCCTGCCGCTGCTAGGGCCCTGGGCTGGGACGCAGTGGAGTCGGGTGGGCCTGCGTCCCCCTCCTCCCTTCTTCCCTTTTGCCTCAGCGAACCTCCCAACCCCTCCTCCAACCCGGCGATAGACTGCTTGCTCGCCCGCCCTGCCAAGGGGCCGGGGCGATAGACTGCTTGCTCGCCCGCCCTGCCAAGGGGCCGGGGCGATAGACTGCTTGCTCGCCCGCCCTGCCAAGGGGCCGGGGCGATAGACTGCTTGCTCACATCGCTAATTCCCCATTTGTTTCCTGGAAGGTGCAGGGACCTTCCCCCGCGGCTGGGCCCCAGAAAGGGCAGCCGCGCCTGACGGGTGACGCCCGCCAGCTTACAGTTACATTCACTTCATGTGAATGCTAATCTGTTCAAACCATCTGTGTCCATTGGCATTTTTTCCCCTTAAATGAAATATTCTATAAATGTTATTATAATAAAACCTAAACATGGGGCCAAATTTGAGCTTGACAGCATTACTTTAATTCAATCCTCTTCACTGTTCATAAAGATTTGTTTTTGTCCTCATCAGAAGACTCCAAGCCCCTGCTGAGTTTGGGTTCAAGAGAATTAAGCCTTCATCCATCATACCTTTACCTGTTGAGCTTGTAGACATGATTAATTTGCTGGCCAACACTTTAATGCCATTCATATTCAGTGATCATTTTACAAAAGCGAAGGTCTGATCCTTGAGCAGCTGAGCATCTTCAGTAGTCATTGAAATCAACGGGAGTTGAGGATACTTGGTACTTTGAAGGATCTGGTCATAATGTGAACTTAACACTGGAAAGACAGAATGTGTCAACAGAAGTGTATGGTAATCTTGTTTATTAACAAAAGCTACAAGCCCCTACTTGTCATCAATTCTGTGGCTGTGGAATTCACAGCCCATTGCAGAATATGGGGCTAGCAACAGTAATACATTAAAATAATTTCCTTTACTCTCCTGCTTTCTTCTGTCACCTGCTTTACTGGAAGTAGGAACAATAGTTAGGAGGCTGTAAATAACCTGGGACAGGTCTTGCCTGTGGATTCAGTCAGAGCAAGACAAGGGTGCAACTTTCTTGGTCAAACACTTTCTCCTGGAAAGAGTCCAATAGAATCCATCTCTAGGTGCCTTTTGGGCATGAATCAAATCCCTTTTTTTCAGCAGGTGGATTCTTAACTGGCTTACACTGAATAGGGTGACTTGTCTGAGAGCTTCCAGATTTACTGCTCAATCATTTGATTCAGATTCACGGTAAATTACTGCTTGCTTCTTTATTTTCATTGTAATAGTTAGTGTAAATTTTATCCTACAGTGCTTAGTAGCTACTCAGTGAGTGTTTTATAAAGGTAACACTTTAAATCAAATCAACTACTTAAACTCCATAGATTCTTTAGGTTCCACTTAGACAAAGAAGCAGTACCTCAAGTTAATTTTCCATCAAATATAAGATCTCTAATACTGTGACACCCCTAAGAATGACACTCCAGTGAGTTTCAAGACTTGTGAGTTCAGAATCAATGCCCTTCTATTTCAGTGACACACTCTACTCCTAAACATTACTCTACCTAATCTGATGTAATCTCCTGCGTAAACACAATGTGCACTGCTGTAGAATTTAAGAGTTGGCATTTATAACGCTTAGACTTACATGCGTTTAAACGTGACTGAAGTCAGCAAGTCTCCCCGTTCTGCAGCAATTTAGGAAAAGCATCCTGGAAAACCTTTTCAAAACAAAGTGCCTGATTCTCATTTACACAAAGGCCTTTTCACCCCTTCTGCTAGAGTAGTGTAAAGGGGCCTTAGTATTAATGGGATTCAGGCCCAAAGAGGTCTCATTTATTGTGTATCCCCACTGTCATGTTTAAAGTAATGAAATATTTTCAGTCTTGTGGCTTTTCCCTTAATAGGATCCAATTAAGGACTTTTTAAATTACACAGATGTTAAAGACTTTTCTATCTTTCAGATGATTTTTCTCTCTTCCCTGACAGCTCGCACCCTCTCAAAATTGCTTCACAAACTCTTTTCCATTAAAAAATGGGAAATTGCACAATTCATCTAATTAGTCAAATTTGAATTGTATGTGACTTGCATGGCCCAATGGTTGAATTTCACACACCATTTGGAAAGATATGGCAGAACGGCATTGCTGATTTGCTTTAACACTTCAGCAGCACTATTCAATTATAAGATGGAATATTGTTGTTTTGTTTTTGGCTGTAGATATTTTATTTTCCATTATGTTATTAACCTTTATTGAATTTTGCTTATATGTCTCCATTTTATAGATGAGATATGCTGGTTTTTAAACCATAGTAAGTGGTTTATTTTTTTACCATGAAATGAATAGCATAAATAAAAAACAGACAGAAGATTAATTTTAGATTCAAATATTGCCATGTACAGAGAAACATAGGAATTGCTATATTGGATCAGACCAATGGCCCACCAAGTCCTGTCTCCTATCACCAGCAGTGACTGGTACCAGATGCTTCAAAAGAAGGTGCAAGATGCCATGAATTACATAGTTGGGGTGAATGTGTCCCCAAGGAACTGTCCTCCTAACCTGAAATAGCTGGAAGTTGAAGGCTGAAAGTTTATATCTCTTCCAAAGCACTTCATTTTAAAAATATGTAGTATGTAGTATTATAACTCTGGCCGTTCTTGTAGTCCATATAAATGACCAATTCCTTTTTGGAATCTTTCTTGTCTCTTGGCCTCAATGATATTTTGTAACAATGAGTTCCACTGGGTAACTGCACATTGTGTGAAAAAGTGTTCACTGTCAGTTGTAAGCCTCTCCTTTCAGTTTCATCAAACGTCCCTATATTCTCAGGAGAAAGCCTGAACAACGACAGTGCCCTGTGTACCTTCTATGTACCATTCAGCACATATATCCTAAAATAAGAGCATTCTAAAACTAGAGCTACGAAACTGATTGGTTTAACAGCTGCCCCGCCTCACTCAACAGTTACATTCACTCAGCATGTTGTAGGACTCAGTCTTTTCTTTGCTGCTAACCATTGACCCCCATCAGCTTCCTGTACAGAGGGCCAAAACTTTGTCCTGCATCCTCCTCTCCCTCTCAGCAGCAGTCATGGAAAATAGTTAAGACCTGGTCCAAGTTCATTGAAGTCAATAGGAGTCTTTGGATCAGGGCCTAAGGGGGGGGAAATTAGTTTCAAATTTCAGGGGGGAAAATAGTAGTAGATGGACGTTTGCAAATCTTGGAACTCCAGAAAGTTTGCTGAGCTCTATTTCTTACGGAATCCACATATAGGTGATACAAATGGTTTCTGATGTGCAGCGAGATGAAGAAAAGAGTTAAGTAATAGGAATGATTCCACTGCACATGGAATATTCTTGGTCTCTCTTCCAGTCTCTGTGCCCTGAAGCTTTTCCCTTTTATTTAGTGAAAGCAAAGGAATGAGATCGGTTTGATGTCCAAACGCATCAGGCATATAAGTAGAGCTTTCCTAATACCGAGGAAATTGCATTTGGGTGCCTAATGCCAAATGTAGTACTTTTCTAATGATACACAAAAACTACCAGGAATAATTCTGTATGCGGTGTGATTGTGGTTGTGCTGGCCCCAGGATACTAGGGAGACAAGATGGGTGAGGCAGTGTCTTGTATTGGATCTACTTCTGTTGGTAAGAGAGACAAGTTTTGAACTTATGCAGAGCCCTTCTTCATGTCTCCCAGTAGAAAAGTATTATCACTTTTAAATCACAGGTAGGAAAAATGAGTCACAAAACCCTTGACCACACACAGAACATTTAATAAGCGACAGCAAACAGGTAGGGCTTAAGCAAGATAGCACAAAGGATACATATATACTGTGATATAGTTGCTTAGGGAGGTCATAAACCTGCCTGGAAGGTACCAAAACCTCTATGAACACATGTTTTTATAAGTGATTTTTTACTACCTGAGCTCTAACACACTTTTTACTTTTATAGAAAATATTTTAATTTTTAAGCTTCTTCATGAGCCCTGAACCAAGCGGCTGAGCCCTTGACATAAATAACCTTCATCCAGCTGCCCCCCCCACTGAGCTGCATTGCGAGTTTCATCTATATTAAGGCTTCTCCAGCTGCCCAGAGCAAAGGAACATTTCTTACCCCACTCATATTTGTCTGGGATCATCAAGGCAATAGACAAATTTGACTGTCTGGCCCTCTCTCTGCCTACAAGGCATAAAAAACAGGAGGAATTGTGGGCTTTATCACATGCAAAATTTCTTTTGCAGCACATCATCCTCAAGCATGATCTCCTGTGACATGAAATCATGAAAACTGTTTTGTTGCTTTCTTTACCCCCAAGGTAAAGGAAAGGTTTATATACCACTTGTGGTTAATGCCAGTGCTCAGAGTCATGTATCTTTTTAAGCGTCTCTGTTCCATGACACGTTTCAGTCTCCACAGCTGTGCAGCATGCAACCCATTGATCATTTGGTTCTTAGAGGTATGTGGTTTGTACCCATTAGGATTCTTTGCTCTTCCGTTACTTTGATTATTATTTCCCTTTTCCGCTTTTGTCAGTCACTCTCGATTTCAGCAGCGGGATGGTACGTTTCCTCCGGCTGAAAGAACAGAGCACAAGCCAGCCTCTGTAGCTACTGTATCCCAAGCAGTTCACTCATTGTGGATTCTTGGTTATCCTGCAGGTGGCCAATCTTTCTATTCCCTTTCCTGACATGGCATATGCATCATCTCAGCAATCCATGTCGTCTGTACCTCTGTGATCTTTCAGGACAAATTCTCTCAGTTTTTCCTTCCTGCCTTAATTTGGTGTTTCCCTGGAAAGAGAAGTGGGATTGGAAAAGGAGGAAGGAATAGCCAATTTGTGACGTAACAGATGACATGGTCTTAAAATGGTATCATTCCAAATAGCTTCTGTCCCTGCTACACGTGGTTCTTGTCCCACAGATTGAAGCACGCATTGCTGGATGCTAGTATGATAGTGGGTGAGTTAGGCCATGTCTACACTACAGATCCTATGTTGGCATAGTTATGCTTCTTGCTGCAGGCCCGGGGACAATGGGGTGCTGCCAGAATAGCTATGACATCCAGGAGCAATCAGAGAGAGAGAAGTGGGATATGTCCCACGACAAATTTTCACCATCACCATAGCTGCAAAACTCATGCATTTTCATTTCAAAATTAATGGAACCATTTGTAGGTAGTCGCACATACATTTTTGCTGTTTAATTCTTGGTGATTTTTTTAAAATCACTTTTCTGCAAATTGTTATTTTCACATTGAAAACATGCAGATGAATTGAATTTCCGAGGCATTTCAAGAAACAGACTGTTTCTTGCAAAAAAATTAGTTCATTTTCACTGGAAAAATTCACTAAAAACAGCAATTTTTCAGTGAAATGGGACATATGTATGCTTGAGCCAGACAGATCTTTGCAGTATATTCATATCAACAGAAATTTTCAAATTTAGATGTCTGTTTGTATGAATCAAGTGCCAGTGGCAACATGCTAGACATGTATCTAAACACTTCAGTTAATTGAGAAAAATATTCTGCCCAGTATTTTGCTAAGTTACAGTGTTTCTGTTGTGTTGGTTTGCATTTAGTGAGAAAACAGGGAACAAAATAATCCAAGCACTTTATCAGGCTTGTCTGAATTGCAGTAGATTTTAGACATGAATATCCTAATACATAGCATATACAGTAGCTATATCGTATGGAGTTATTTACTTCAGATAGATACCACATTTTCTTCCAAATGCCAAATTCTTTTAACTATTGTTTCAAAACTGAAATTGATAATGGACATCTGATCTAAGACGTTTAAGTTTAATGTCATATCACATGATCCTGTCAGATAGCATTATGTCAGTGATGTTTATATATAGAGTAATATAAAGTGAATCAGTCCTATAAAGTTTGCCGTCATTAATGTAGATTAAGGAAGAAAGGAAAAAAGTAGCGGGCATAACACTAACCAAAAAACCCCCAAAACCAATAAAAAGCAATAAAGGAAGAATATATTCCAAATTACTGGCAGTAGACAGAAACCAGGGTGTGTCTACACTGCAATTAGAAACCTGCAGTTGGCCTGTGCCAGCTGACTCAGGCTCGCTGAGCTTGGGCTAAGGGGATGTTTAACTGCAGTATAGACGTTTGGGTTCAAGCGGGAGCCCAGGCTCTAGGACTCTGTGAGGTGGGAACAAGAATATCAAGCCCTGCAAGAGGCAGAGCGCTCAGGTCATGACCCAGCAAAGTACATGCTTCACTTTAAACATGCGAGTAAAAAATCATTGACTACAGCAGGAACACAGAGATGCTTATGGTCCAGCATGTGCTATGCTGGATCAGAACGAGAGTGCTCAGCATGATGCAGGGCTGAGCCCTACGCGACTCGCAAGCTCTCCACAGAACACCAGCAAGTGCTTCAAACACCCCTGTTTGGGAATCACCACTATTGCGAACAGATCTGCCAGATCTATGTTAGGTACAGCGTGTCAATCACCATAGTATCTAGGTAACAAGAATGAGAGCCATAAGATGCAACTGAAAGTGGACTCTTCTCTCATCTACCTTGGTTTCGTCAGTTGTGGTAGCTGTTTTCTTACTCTAACGTTCAGAAATCAGTTTATGGGAATCTGCCTCTTCCAGCTCAGGTAAGCAAGCGTAACAATATCTAGATATCTTTTATCTGGAGCCTAAGGCAAAATGAAGCTAGTACAAAGATATTTGGAATCATTCATCAGCAGCCTGACTGTGTGGCAAGCCTAGAAGCAACTCCAAACCCCTGGAACAGGTGGCAGAGGACATTTGGCAAACTGGCTGGTAATTCTGCTGTTCGGACACCTGCCCCAGGAAAAGCACAGTGAGACATTCTGCTTTCACTTACGCTTTTGTAACGCAATTCAACGAAAGCAGAATTTGGCCCTGTGTATTCAATTCTGCATACGAACTATCACCATTCCCAGGAGGCAGAAGCACGCAAGCAATTCAGCACGCAGCACTACAAACACTCAGAATCTAATCGGACATCAGGTTAAGTTTCCATTGTTATTAATGTAAACAATGTTGTAAAAAAGGGGCAGAAAAAAAAAGACAAACCATGAACCGAGTGGGTTATTAAAAATTAATGCTGATTCATCATCAAAACACTTGTTTCATTTTTGAAGACAGGAAAGTATAATGTAATGCATGTCCTTGTTCATGGTAATTAGCAAAGAACACTGTGCCAAAGGTTCTCACACAGAAACCACACACACAGAGCTTCAGACAAACCTTTTAAGACCCCACCCACCTGAACCTTTTATCAAACTAAGGCCCAGTGTGCACTGCCACTGGCAGCTGACATACTGTAGGTTGTGTCTCCCATCGACCTACTTACGTTGCCGTACCATGGCATCTTCACTGTGCTGCATCAACAGAAAACACCCTCCAGTCAACGCATCCTCCTCCTTTCAGAGAGGTGGTTTAATTGTGTCGACTGGAGAGCAGTGCCGGGATCAATTGAGTGGGTCTCCATGACCTGCTCAATCGATCCCGCTGCATTGATCCCAAGTCACCTAAGTGTTTCATTTTCTCTGGTGAGGCACTCATTTTTGGAGACTGAGATACACAGTGTCACTTTGGTTTGGATGAATTGGTTGGTACTACGGAATGTTTTCCCCTGGTCTCATAACAGCACGCCAAGATGCAATATACAGCGATGAATTCACTTAATCCATTTTGCTTTGAGATTCAGCTTCGTCACGTGAAACTAGAACCCAGGACCAAGCTCACAAGGTACAAATTGTGCAAAAAGCTCAGATGGCCCCATCGTTGGTGGTTTCAAATTAACATAATTTATCCTTGAACTTGAAGCTCAGTTGAAATATATAAAGCACCTAATTTACAGCCTTTAAGTTTGTTCTCATGTAGAAAGCTAGCTTAACTAGGACAACTCTGGCAGCAGGGAAATCAGCAGTGAGAGAAGGCGAGCAAGAGTGCTCTCTTGAAGGAAAGACGAAAAGGGTAGTGAAGTTCTGCTACTAAAACTGGAGAAGAAGATCGCAGGTTGGCTTCTGATTTTTCAAGCCAACATTCATGCGTGCAACTGAGCACACACATACAAAAGTTAGATTATAAAATCCTTGGGATAGGGTCTGTCTTTTTCTTCTGTGATTGTACAGCAGGTAGCTCAATGGAGTCCTGGTCAATGACTGGGGTTCCTAGAGGCATATGATAATACAAATAACAAATCATAAAAGTTGGCAGCTATTTGTGCATGGAAAGGGGGCATGCAGCAACTTGATTCCCATGCATAAAATAGAGAGCACTCACTTTGACAGGGACAGTCACTTGTACGCACAAAAGTAGGTGGAAAAATTCGATGTCTAGTTCAAGACTGACTGAATATTTGGTCCCTAGCTTTATATATACCAGCACATGAAGAAGAAAACTTTGGCTATGAGAAGTATAGTGCTTTCTGTAGACGTTAATCAACGTATTATTCCATTGCATTCCATTTCATTATTAATGTGTATATGTATTATAGCTCTGAAGAAGTTATGATTCTTTCTGCCTCATAAGAAAACAAATGGGACAAATATAAGTCTCAGTCCTCCAATAGGAACCACAAAGCATGCAGCTAAGGTGGGCCCAGGTTTAGATTAAAGGAAAGAAAGACAATGTTGTCGTATAATTTACTTGGTTTATAGAGTTGCAGAATGTATTTACTCCATTCCTGGAATAGTTATAGACATGACCGTGTAAACACTAATGAATAGAGGTCTGTTATAATGTATTTTATCTGCCTACACAAGGCTGTTCTATATAAACTGATTTTCATATTTTTAGTGGTTCTACGCAAAGTAAATTTGGTTCACTACATGATGTGGAAAGTCTGGGATGTACAAAAAAAAAAGGGGGGGTCATAAAACAGTCCCCTCTACTGTAATTGTTTCATTAAGGAAACACCTTTTATACCCATATAGCCCCAGAAAAATCTGAGACAAACTTCTCTCTAGTCTAGAGAAAACAAAGTGCCACAGAAGACAAATAAAATATTCCAATTGACAGAGAAAGATGTGTTACATTAGCTTATTCTGGAGATGATCTCAGGTTTTAGTTATCTGTTACATCAAATGTCTCAGTTTTCCTTCTGTAATCTAATATCCACCTTCAATCTTTGGCCTATATTTAACATGTAGACACGTTTTTTCAGATGCTACCATTTTGCCCCAGGCCTATTGACTGTTTAAAAATCTAGTAATAATCCACACTGTTTCTTTAAGAAAGTTCATCCATTCACTTTAATTACATTTTCAGCCCTGGTTATTGTCCTGTGCCTACAAAGAATGTTTCCAGCCATAAAAAACCATTATCTGCCACAATTATGGATAACCAGAGTGTGGCCAGAGGGCAGAAATGCCATGGTGAAAGATTGTACCGCAATTCAGTGCAGAATTTATAACTTTCCTCCAGGCTAACTGTCAGCCTGATCACAATGCTTGACAAAAGAGCCAGCAAAACAAATGCAGATGCTGCTTCTTGCTTGCACGGTTGCTCTTTTTTTTTTTTTTTTTTTTATTAAAGGTGCAGTTTGTTGTAAGATATTAAGCTGCAACTACAATAAATGCAACACTACAGAAGACACTAAACCTGATTTCTTTTGTTGAAACACAGATTCAGACCATATCAATTCAGTTCCGTAGCTTTAAAAGCATGTTCAGCTGGGCCATTTCAAAGGTGAACAGGAAATACTGCTGTTTGTTGACTCAAACTACACAAACTACAAGCTCACTGCTACTAGGTTATATTTTCTTTTTAAACCACAGAACCCTGTCTGCGACTGAGATCTCAGGATGGTTTTCCATAACCACCCATGCTACTGTGTGAGCAATATTACTAATAGGTCTTTTCCAGCTCTAATTTCTATGGCTATTAATGCACAAAAGAATGCTGCACTGGAGAAAGATGGACTAAATGAGAAGAATAGTTCTAACTAGCGGCTGCTCACCTGAACGCCTGGAACAGAGATATCAGTGTGATTTTATGCACTCTCCCTCTAGCCCCCTGGGCATGTAACATTAAGCTTCTTAAATCATGGATTTAAATAAGAGAGGGGCAAGATGATCATTAGTCTTGTTAAGACCTTTACTTAATAATTAATTAGCATTTCTGTAACCCCTTTCTGGTCCTATATCTCAAAACACTTCATTAAGGTGAGTCAGAAATCACTTTTGTCTGTTTTGTGTTTTGAAATGGGAGGACAGACACAAAGCACAAGTGACCCAAGATTACATAGTGTGTCCTGGCACAGTCAGGAATATCAGCCAGGTCTCTCAGTTCCTAGCCCTTTGCCTTTGTCACTGGACCTTCCCAGTGAAAAAAGTTATTCAAAACCAGTGTAGACAAAGGACTAGATTTTTAGGTGTGTCTTGATGCCTACAGATACAGATAGATGCTTTTGAAAAGCCCACCCAGTGCCTACATGACTAACATTCAGTGAGGAGTTTTGAAAATCTCCCTAGGTGCCTGTCGGCATCTAAACAACTCCAAAATCTGGCTCTAAATGTTCTCAGTCAGGACTGAGGGAACAAAACCGGTGTCACTGAAGAGCATCCCAGCCTATGCCTCCCTTAAATTTTAATTAAAGGGATCAAAATATAGAGGAGATAAACATTAAATGTTTCTGATTGGAAGAGTGTGACCTGACGTTCTAGTTTTTTGCTTAACTCTACTCTTTTGTGTATAGAAATAAGACAGACAGACAGATATGAGCAAAAACTAGAACTTCAGATCAGAATCCCTTTGAATTTTGATGCTGTTGGAAGAAGAAGAATTGGATTCAGATATATTGCCACAACTTTTGTTCTGGGTCAAATCTAAAAATTAAATGGTCTATTTTTCCAGTTCTAACCATTTTGCAAAATGATTCTCATAGGATTTCATTCCAGGATGGCAGAACTCTCACAAGAACTGCAGATCTCTCAAGAGTCCCACCGTTCTGAACATAACTTTTGTGAGAACAGCTCGGAAGATTTTGGCACCAAACCTGAACCTTAGCTCTGATTCAGCCTCATACCCAAACTCTACCCTTAACCTAAGCCAGAGCAGAACTCCACCTCTTGGCCCATCTTCAATAAAACAGCATTCTGCCTGAACCTCATTAGAACAAACTATTAAAATAAGAGGATAATTTAGCCTCTCTAATCAGATATTCCTCGAGCACATTTGAAGTTCTTTTGCACACTATACATTACAATAATGAATTCACATAGCTTAGACTTAAACAATTCCCCACCCTAGGGAAAACCTGAAGGAAGTGGTTGAGATCCTCCATATCTTGGGTGCCATTAATTGAGCAAGAAAACAAATGGCTAATTGGGGTGAAATTCATCCCAGGTAGAGGGCTTGCCCAAGGCCCAGAAACACCACTTAAGTCCTTTCCAAGAGTAACTACACCAGGCCCCTATATGCCAGTTAAGTCCCACTTAACTTGTTAATGCAGAGCTGAAGTTGGAAAACCAATCACCACTGAAAATACAAGACATTTTGACATAAAAATGACCTTTTTTTTTTGTAAGAATTGGTGAAAAACATTCTAGATGGTAGAACATCAAAAAGTAAAATGATAATTACTTTCATATAAAAATAGTCTCAGCACTTTCTTATGGCTCTAGGCCTCAGTCCAGCAAAATGCTGAGGTACACACTTAATTTTAAAAACAGGCTTAGTCCCATTGATTTTAATAGGACTTCTCACATGCTTTTGGATAAATGTGCTCCAATGTTTTGCTGGATTGTGACTTTACCATGTTTTCTGCTCAGCCATCTCCTGGCTGAAATAGTAAGTGGTCATAATTCTTCATGGGCAATCTCTCCAATGCAGCTCTTCAGAGATTAAAGCAGTTCTTTCACCAGGAAATAGAAAACATGAACTATGAAGGGATAAAGCTTCCTTTCACTCAGGTGCCAAAGAGCTGTGAACTAGTTTTAATCCCCCTGGTAAATTCAGTAAGGTCCATCAGTACTCAAAGATTTCTGCAATAGATTTACACTAATTTAAAAGGTCTGTACAAAATGATATGGACCACGTAAGCCCGCAGAGCCGATCCAAAGCCATTCAGGACAATGGCAGTCTTTCCTATGACTCATATGGATTTGGACCAGTCCTGTAAAGCTCTTTATACACTGTAGAGTACTCCTGATTCAAGGCAATTGTGCATAGATTACTTCAGTGAGACTCATTATCAGGTTTTCACCGTATATAATTTATTTGTCTTAGGCTACCTTATATTTCTGGCTTCCAAAAGCATGACCTTCCTAGGCCAGATCTCTCTCTTCTCTCTCACTCACCCAAGTAGTGAGACCCTGCAAGTTCATTTGGAATGTGTGTGATCATTATAAAAGAGTTGTTGCCCAACATGTCTTTCAAGTTCTAAAGCATCTAGTTGTGGTCCTTGGCAGATGGAGATGGAGGGACATGACGATCATTGTGGTCTTTGCTGTACGCTAGTTTCCTAGAATATTTTAAAAGTGTCATGACTAAGGTTCAAATTACACAGGCTCACCTGTGTTGATGGATCTCTGACCTGTGCAAAGTTGGACTGAAGTCAATGGAGCACCACAATGAAATGGGAGTCTGCCTGTAGGGGTCTTGTAGATTTAAGGCCTAAGGTTGGCTCTTTTAAATACCTATTTCTAGCCTTTTAGACATACTTTTAGCTTGAACTCACTGAAGACCAAGTCTTCTATTCCTTAAACATACAAAGTTCCTACTAACTTGATTGAATGCCTGCAGGATCGGCCCTCCATATCACAGAGCATAATTACAGACCAGTCAGTCTTAAGTGCTATCTTCATTTTGCATGGCTATGTAACTTCTTAGTCAATTAGGTTTTTCAGATATTAAATTTGAAACTAAGCTAATGTGGTGCCATATCATGGTTCAGAAAGGATATTTTATATTAAACAAAATAATGTTTGATTTTTATCTTCGTAGCGTCTCTAAGGAAACCACTATATCATCTAAATAGTCCCTCCTAGCAAAAGACACAATTATATAATTACTACCCAAGCCAACTAAAAATGAAATACTAGGCTGTGTTCATGTTTCTATCATGTTCTATTATCCAAAATGAAGACTTTGGGCCAAATTCAGACCTGGTGTAAGTAGGTATAACTTCAGTGATGTAGTTACAGACCAAAAACTCAGGGCTATAATCAGAAACACTAGCCAGAACCCTTGAACCCATGTAAAGCCCCATTGACTCAGGTTTTAGTTTGATCATATAATTTAGTTTCTGTGAAATCAGTTCATAATATCAAGCATAAAAATGGATTTAGGAGCCTAAGTTTAAGCTCCCATTGTTTTAAATCTTGTCTATATAGATGCATTTAACACTTTCTGTTTCTCATGCACAGGCACAAACTTGCAAAGCATGTCCAAAAATGTTTCCATGTAAGCCAAAAGGCTGTTCTCAATGAGAACTACTAAGCGCTTTTGACAATCTGGCTCTTAAATACATGCCTAAATGGGAGCTGAGCTCTTTTGAAAATGTGGCCCTGGATAAATAAAATGCTTTAAAAAAATAAAATATTCTATTAAGAATAGGGTAGGCAAAATATTTTCCTCACAAAAATTAAGATAACAAGGCTAACCATCCTAGTAGTGTCTCTCATAAAGAATGGAGCCAACGACAAAACTCAATAACATCTGTGTCCTAGGAAAAAAAGTAAACACTCTGTGGCTGACCTATCATACAATGATAAACCCACAGCAGGAACCCATAAATCCATAAATTTAATGCATATTTCATTCAATTATTTTCAGCACCTACAGGTTGCAAGTGGGAAAGGAAATGCTGTTGCTTTGTTTTGGTGGGGTGAGATTTTATTCTGTAGGTATGTACTGCTGTGTAAATTAAAGGAGGAACAAATAAAACTACAGACACTGGGCAAAATGTATTGTTTATGGTACTTTTTTATTTTCCGTAATCATATGTCACAAAGATATTATACCAATGGGTGATTCCCATTCCCTAACCTGTTTTTATGCTTATTTAACTCTGCAGAAGTAAAAGGAGATGTGAAACTGATGCCACACACTGGAGATCCAGCCGCTTAGTTTCATAGGAAAAACAGTTTAGAAGCTGACGGCAGAGCCCAGTATCTTGTTCAAGGGAAACATTTAATTTTTTTAAATCAGAAGGAAAACAACAGGCCTTTTTCCTTTGCATTTATATCAGTCCACCTCAATTCACTTCAACAGAAGTGTTTCTGATTTGCGCCAGGAAGAGAGGAGAATCAGGCCCCAAATTTCTCTGGAAGTGTATAACACTCATTAATTTGCACTCTAGAAGTCTGATCCAGTGACTTCAAATCGAGCTACATTGATTTACACTAGCTCAGGATCTTGCTGCTAAGCTAAATCTATTGACCAGATCATTACGCTACTACCTGGTTACAATTCCTGCTGCTGAACAAATCCATTCCCTACTGAGACACTGTTGCTGAAATTAGATCCTATCGTTAAGCAGAAAATTAATATAGTCAGAGCTTTGGAAAATCCACTTAGCAGGCTTTCAAAAATAAATATACGAACTTCAGGAACCCAGTGAGAACTTAATTAACTTCAGGTCAGCAACCTGAACCTCAGCCCCCTACCGTATTTCATATCAATTATGCTATGGACATTCTCTCTAATGGATCTATCAATTGGCATACGGTGTGTAGTGAAGACAGATCACCAGTGATACACACGCAGCTGTGCAGACATGGCTCACTGGTGTTAGAGTTATATTTGCTTTTGCAAAATTAGTCAGCCAGCAGTTTGATTTGTGAGCCGATCACGCCCCGTTACTACAAACAACAAGAAAGTTGTCCAATGCCCCATATTCATTAATTATCCCTCCTCCTCCACAACTGACTCAACGTTTGAGCCAGGAGAAGAAATCTCACTCTCCCCACCTGAGTCACTGTCAGATGGCACAGTATGTGGGAAAACGCATAGACTCAGCAAAGGCGCCATGCAGCATCGTGGCTGTATTTTTGGCAAAAACCAAGTCGAAAAACAATCCCTTCCTTCCCTCTGCCTACTGTGCACACAAATAACTACTGTGGCTTGTTGGTATAGGTGAATCTTGGAAGAGAAGCCTGTGACTTGCAGGAGAGAGCATTTGCCCCGAGTGAAGCTTTGTTACCAAGCCCCTAAGGGTATGTCCACACTGCAAGTAGACACTCCTGGCTGGCCTGTGCCAGCTGACTCAAGATCATGGCACTTGGGCTTAGGGGGTGTTTAACTGCAGTTTAGACATTTGGGCTTAGGCGGCAGTTTGAGCTCTGGGACCTTCCTCCCTCACTGGGTCCTAGAGCCCCGGCTCTAGCCCGAGCCTGAACATCTACATCACAATTAAACAGCTCCTTAGTTGTTAGCTCCATGGGTCCAAATCAGCTGGCACAGGTCAGCTGCAAGTTTTTAATTGCAATGCAGACAAGATGCTAAGCAGGCTGATAAACTAAGGCTGGTATCTTTTCGGTGGAGCATATGAGGAGTCAGGCCATGGGTGCTGGAGACAGGGATCAAAGAGTCATTGCTGCCCCATTTTTGAGAACCTGAACTCAGTGGACGCTTGATTGGGGGCAGGGAGGAAGGGGCAGGCCTCCCCTTAACCTCTGATGGGGGAGGAGGTGGGACATAACAGCAAAGCCCTTTCCCTGCTGGCACGATAGAGAAGACCCCCGGCCAACTCTGAGTGACCTGGTGCACTCAGTCACTCGGGTTGGGGCCATTTTGGCTGCTGGCCCCCAACATGCACGCACACACGCACACTCAATTTTGCAGTGCTTCCAGCACCACTGAGTCAGGCATCCAAACCCCATTACAATGCCATGGGAACTGAACACTGAACTCCCTTAGGCACCTTTGGAAATCACAGCCTACGTCTATCACAGGATTAAAACGTGGCCCTTGGGGTCTTTTTGTGCAGCACTGCTTCAGAAGCCCTCACTTCTTTGTTGTCTTTTTAAAGGACAAAAGGAGCCCAAGGCCTGGTACGGGAGAGCAATGTGCGTACCTCTGGGCTAGGAAGAGCTCATAGATTAAGGCCAGAAGTGACCGTCATGATCATCTATTCTTACCTCCTGCGCCCTGCAGGTAACAGACCCTCACCCACCCACTCCTTCAATAGGCCCCTATCCCCTGGCTGAGTTACAGAAACCCTCAAATCTCCAGCTGCTGGAGATAATTGACGGTTGCCTACAATTGCACGTGGCCTATCCATGTCTATCTTATCATAACATCCCCTCTATAAACTTTATCAAGATCAGTCTTGAAATAAGTTTGGTTTTTTGTCCCCACTGCTGTTCCAGAACTTCACTCCTCTGATGGTTAGAAGCCTTCATCTCACTTCAAGATTAAACTTAAAGTAGAATCATAGACTCATAGGACTGGAAGGGACCTTGAGAGGTTATCTAATCCAGTCCCCTGCACTTATGGCAGGACTAAGTATTATCTAGACCATCCCTGACAGGTGTTGGCTCTCCAGTAAGCCGTCTCCCTCCCTGGTGTTTATCCCTGATATATTTATAGAGAGCAATCATATCTTCCCTCAGTCTTTGTTTTGTTAAGGAGCTTGTCTTGTTTAGCCTCCTCTCCTAAGGCAAGTTTTCCATTCCTTTGATCATCCAAATAGCATCCTTCTCTGCACCTGCTCCAGTTTGAATTCATCTTTCTTAAAGATGGGAGACTAGAACTTCAAGCCCTTTTAGGCCACCACACCAATTAACCTTTTTCAGACCCCGTTTCAAAGGTGAGAATTACACCAGAGTCATTGCAAGTTCATGGTCTATAGACAGGTTTTGAACAGTTTCTGTTTTACAGCTGAAGTTCAAGCTGTTTTGCATGGGCACAGCATGTTGGATGGTTTGTTTCTCTTTCCTGACTGCATGAGTGAAACTCTTTGCATCAGCCTTCCAGTGAGAATACTTGTGTTTCATTATTCAAAAGTCACCCTCTATGAATATTTCCCGGTGCTCGCTTACAACTCACAATGCGGTGACCATTAGAGTCAGTGAGCTCAGCTATACAAGCTTTCATTGGAAAATGGTGTTTTAACAACAGTGATTTTTTAGGGGCAGAGTAAGGAGGACTCAATTTTTGCAAAAGAAAATGGTTTTTGTTTCCCCTTCCACACTCCACTTTGTCTCACTTTACTGCCCCCTCTCCCTTTTTTCCAAGGGAAAAAGAAGAAACATTTTTAAAAATAAAGTGACTCTCTGCGAAGCTAACTGAAAAAGTTTTAAACCAAATTTTTCAAAACAAAACAAAAAAGTTTCTATTTTTTTTTGTCAAGAAAATATTATGAACAAAATCTTTAAGAAACACACTTCGCTTTTTCCAACCAGCTGTTCTCATTTGGAAGAATAGTCATGTTAACACACAGAATAAATGTAAATATACTCAGAATTGCTTCAGTAACACTTCAAACAAACAATTCATGGAAACATTTCTATATTATTTGCCCAGCTCTACTTGCCTGGGCTGGAGTCTGGAAAATTATTTTGTTACCACAGGAGACACAATAACAGTTTCACTGATTTATTATACTCTAGTACCATTTCATCCCATTGAACAAAACTGAGTTATTGCATGAATATTGCAAGATTCCATGGCAAATATGAGATTCTATGACCATCCAAAAGGTCACTATATCAAGCATCTCCAGCACCAGTCTTTCAAGTTGCAAGCTCTTCAGGGGAAAGAACCAGGTTCCTCCCTATGCATCTAGAGCGGCCAGTACATTTTGAGTGGTTCCACAATATGAATAATAAATAATCTCCTGACAGCAATTCTTAGTCCAAAAGAGTCCACCCCAAAGAGGAAGGGGATAAGCAAACCCTACCCTTTGTAGTGTGTCACATCACTGGAATTGGATTTCTCAGCTTGGATGCCCCACTTCAAGATGGTGCAGCATGGCTGAGACTAGCTGGTCACTGCAATGCATCTTTTCATTGCAAAGGTAAGAGTTTCAGGTATTTGCCAAGAAAAAACTAAATCTAGTAATGGGCTCAATGCTCAGCTACACCAGATGTATGCATATTGCAGCTAAGAATGGTGAGGAAAGGAGGATCTAATCCACTTTCCTTGACATAATTTGGAGCAGGATAACCGCTCTTCCATACCTTATGAGGATTTTGAGGGAATAAAAGCATTAAAGATTGTGAGGTTCTCAAATATTGCAAGAATGGAGACTATATAAGTACATAAGGCAAATAGAAAGGAAAAGGTATAGAGGAGTTGGGACCACTCATCCGTGCCCCTCTCTATACCAACTCACGGAGTGGGTTGCATCATTCTAACAGGTGAGGTAACCTTGCACCCCCATGTATTCTACTTGCACAGGGAATTCAAACAGATTATTAGCAGAGCCATTTTTATTATTACTTTCTTCAAACAAAACTAATAAATCAAAGTCATCCAAGATGCATGTTATGCAAAAGCTTAATTGGATTTGGCACGCATCCCGCAAGGAGTAGCGCTCACCTGACGTTAGATCAGAGGGCTCAGTTTTAATGGGTGGATCCAAAATCGCCCACTTTGGAGTTGCTAAATCTACTCTTAAATGCAACGTGTGCGTGTCTGTCACTCTGGGAAGTGGAGGAGGTTAGCGTTGTTTGGCTTATGTTGTGCTCTGTGAGCAGGAAAGACTCCAAGAATGGCAAAATACACATTTATGAAAAACACTGATCTCTCTTCTGTGGAGACAAGGGAATCACATGCAGCCTGATGCAGACTATTTGGTGGGTTTGCAGGATTCACAGAACTACTTGTGAAACTTTCCTCCTAATTACTAAACTCATTTTTCTTTCCAAGAAGTTTGGGATTTTTTAGTTTCTGTATATAAAATTCCATACACAAATAGAGGACATTAACAGAACTTTACTTAAATTGTAACATCAAGCACTCAGCGGGTAAGAAATGCCAGATTTATGATTTCCTATGTACCTTTTAAAGGCAATGCAATGCTGCCAACTCTCATGGGCATATTGTGACTCTCAATATATTTGGTATTTTTCTTAAACCTGGAGCTCCTCAAGGCGTGAGATTAGGCGGAAATCTCAGCCATGATACTGCCAATAATAAAGGACAATACTTTCTGAATCCTGATGTCGATATTCAAATTGCTTTAAAATAAGGCAAAAGCAGGCTTTTCCAGCCCTCAATAACGTGTGCAAAAAACTTTGCCAGCATTGTTTGGCGAGTAAATCTGGAACTTAGATTGCAAAATTTATTTTAGTCTTAAATGATGTAAAGCCTACTTTAAAATTACTTGGATTGTAAACTTTTTGGGCATCAGCGTTTTGTTCTTTGGACACTGCCTATCACAATGGGGTTTGAGTCCATAACTGGAGTGCCTCAGTACTGCTGCAATACAAACAACAACAACAACAGAGTTTGATAGTTGAATTTCATCTCTGTCTATTTTCAGAGACGGAATCAAGGTGATCATTTTGTAGAAAAGATTTCCTGCATGATCCTGTAAGGGCAACATACGCCTCAGAGACAGGAAATCTCTGAACAGAGGTGGCAAATATAGGACATATAAATGAGCCAACACATCGTTTTAAGTTTATATTTTTGGATTCTAAGATAAAATTAGGCTTCCACCATTGCAAATACAACACAGACTCCATGCTCTATAAAGTAGAGAGCAATTAAAAACCCCACAAAACAGCACATTTGCCTAACTCAGTTCAACTTACAAGACCAATGCCCCAAAAAACCAAATCATGGCCACCATGCTCCTTCCCAATTTCTCACTCAGAAGGGGGCCAGAGTCTGAGATGCATGAAAGCATAGCCTTTCCATAGGGTGTTCCCTCAACCTTATGAGAGGTCTCCCATTATATGGCTTCACTTCCATAGAGCTGAAGGTATCCTGAATTTGCAAATGGTCTGGGCAGTAAAGCAGAGGCAGCAGAGATTCTTTTTGTCTCCTGCAGATACCTGGACCCCTGATGTTTGAATTCCACCCTTCTCTTTTTGCAGCTTATTCCCATCTAGGGGAGAGGTTTTCGTAGCACCATCACATGGCATTCACTAGGTCAATAACTTATATGTACAATTTTTTTCTAGGAGATCTCTGTTCTGCTGACTAGATAGGTGTCGGTTGTTACTTGAATCATTAGCTGAAAATCAGAGGCTAAAAGTTTAACTCTTCTTTGACAGCCAGAGATCAGATAATATTATGATGAAGAAGCTCTCTTACACCCATGTTCTGAAATCCTGACACATACTTAACTATGTATACATGGGACAGTCTTTTCAGTGCTGAGCACAAAGTGCATGATTGAAACTCCTAGGTAAAGCTGTACAAATAATTGATTTTTCAGTTCGAGCAGAATGATATATTTAGTTGTACCCAAAACAAAACATTGTCTCATTTGAAAGGTTTACGCATTTTTAATTTAAAAAAAAAATTGAGGACAATTCTAAAACAAAATGCCTTTCCAAAAGAAAAAAAAAAAGTCAAACCAATTCACCATTTTCAAATAAAGTTTTTCTGACCGAAACAAATCATTAAAATCACTCTGAATTCTTAAATTATTTCAACCAACCTGAATCTGCATTTTTTAGTGAAAAAGGTGTCACACAAAATATTTCACCCACCTCTATTCCATGGCACTATGGTAATATAATTAATAAATAATAACCTCAGTGGATAAAATGTACAAAGTTAAGCGCATGCATAAGCGTGTGCAGGATTGGGTCCTCCGTTTATGAAGAGAGTGGAGGAAGACGGCTGATTTACCAGGTCATCCCCAATAATTCATACCACAAGTTCATAATCTATTTGTGCCACAAAAGTGAATATTCTTGTAACTTACCCCGAAAACCTCAATTTTTATTTATTTATTTATTTATTTAATATTTAGGCAAGATTCCACTGCTCTTATTCATATTGAAGAGTACATTGCGGCACAGCCCAGAGCCTATTGAAGGCAATAGCCAAACTCTCATTTACTGCAGAGGTACAGAATCAAGTCCTTTCACCACAAGCCTTTACTCATGGAATAAGGTACTATTCAGAGCGAATAAGTGTGTCAGAGTGTGGCCCAAGTATCATTAACATGAGCTAAACATATATTAAGACACTGAAGAAATAAGGCAAATCTCTCTGTTGCAGAAGAACATTAAGCTTATCATAAGAATGGCCATACTGGGTCAGACCAAAAGTCCATCTAGTCCAGTCTTCCAACAGTGGTCCATGCCAGATGCTTCAGGAGGAATGAATGGAAGAGGGCAATTTATAAAGTGATCCATCTCCTGTTGTCCAGTCCCAGCTTCTGGCTGTCAAAATTTAGAGACACGCAGAGCATGGGCTTGGGTCTCTGATCACCTTGGCTAATAGCCATTGATGAACCTATCCTCTGTGAAATTATCTAATTCTTTTTTGAACCTAGTTATACTTTTCACTTTCACAACATCCCATGGCAACGAGTTCCACAGGTTGACTGTGCATTGTGTGAAGAAGTGATTTCTTATGGTTTTTTTTAAACCTGCTGCCTATGAATTTCACTGGCTGATCTCTGGTTTTTGTATTTTTTGAAGGGACAAATAAGACTCCTTCATTTACGTTCTCCATACCGTTCATGATTTTAGAGACCGCTATCATATTTTCCCATTTTAGTGGTCATTTCTTTTCTAATCTGAACAGTCCCAGTCTTTTTAATCTCTCCTCATATAGAAGCTCACTTAATTTTTGTTTCCCTTCTCTTTACCTTTTTCTAATTCTAATATATATATTTTGGAGATGGGGTGACAATCTGGAGGGAAGGCTCCCTGAAACAACAGTTTTGAAGGGAGATATTAGAGACTCCATTTTTTCCTATGAATAAACATAAGAATTCATGCCAAAGACATGAATTTAAGAGTTACCCTTATTCCATCAAAGAAAACAAACACATAATCAACAAAATTAACCTACACAGGTGAAATTCTGAATATCAAATACCTGCAATAAATTGCTCAGACACAATCTACCAACCAGGATTTATTTGTTGAGCTGGGCAATAAATAGTTTTCCAGTCCCATTAGAATTTTCAATATTTCAAAAATGCCGATTGGAACAAAAAGTCAAAATCTCTAAAATTTGTGCAAACAAGTATTTGGATTGGGTCAATTGAAACATTTTGTTTTGAAAATTTTAAAATCTTTTGTTTAGATTTTGAACTTCTTTTAAAAAGGTATTTTTAACTATAAATTTAATTTCTAAAACAAAAAGGTAAATTTGACCTTCTCTCCAAAATGGAATTTTTCATTTAAAAAAAGTAATGGGACATTTTGACAATTTCAAAACTTCTGAGATTTTTTCTTTGAAACAGAAAATTAATCAAAACTGCAAATTTAAATAATTTCCTCAAATAATTTCATTTTTGATTAATCTGCATTTTTATGACGAAAAAATATGTATTTGGAAATTTCCTGACCAGCTCAACTGATTTGCAAAAGAAACTATTCGGCAACTAACATACAACCAAGAAAACATAAGCTACTTGTGGATCTCTAATAAAACAAGATAAATTCATCAAGTAATTTATTTGCTATGAAACATTCACTTAGCTCTTTAAAAATGATGCCAGCGACCATTGCTGAAACCTGGGTGTTAAAATATAAGCCACCTGAAGTCTTTAGGTCTGTTAGATCAGACCGTATTTGCCTTACTCACAAATACAGAAATGGCCTGAAATAAATAAAGAGAGCCAGGTTCACGCTACACTGAGCTATGTATGGAAACTTGCTGCTGACAATGACATTGAAAACCAGTTGTCAGTCTAATGTAATCAAAGAGACAATTGGCTCTACTGGCAAGAACTGAATTAGTGTTTTCTGTCTGAATCAGTGTCATCTGATAGGGAGCAGTGAAGCTTATGCAATGATAACAAAACTCCCCAGAAGCTGCATTTGTTACTGAAATATGGGGTTGCTTTGGTGCTGTGTAACCTCATTCTGTAATACAATATACCTCATGGCCATGCTACTGTTCTCATGCTTCTTACAATGATACAATTCAATGACCAAAATACTTGATCAAATTAGACAACCATAATATTAAAACTTAAAAAGTCCCTCTTGCAAAAATTAACGTAGCTGCACGTGAAAGATCTTCTCTCTTGTATATTGTACCTGCGCACACGGGACGGAACCAGGTAAAAAAGTCTAGGTCTGGATCCAGTTTAGAATACTCATGCTTTTGGCAGGGGAAGAGGAGGGAAAGAAAGAGAGGGGGAAGGGTGAGAAATGGGGTTTTGTTACAGCTTTACCAGGCCCGTATATGAAATTCAGACCCAAGAATCCGGTGTGTGGATTCAGAATTTTAGGTTGAACCCATCTCTAATGCACACATTGCTTTCCAAAGGGACAAAAGCATTCAAGTTATCTTATTTATAATTGGTTTTGCAATAATCCCTAAATGACCATCCCCGTTTTGGTTGGCACCGAGCAAACAGCAGGGAGACCTGTCCCCAAAAGTTGACAGTACAGGTTAATCAGGGTGAATTTTCTTCCTTGAAGCCTGACAATACGGAAGCCTGGTATGGCACTGCCACCTTCCTTGTAGGCCTACCACTTCCACTGGATATCAGCTAGCCTCTTTTCGCTCGGCAGCCTCTGGGCAGAAGAAAGGTGCTATCAGTCTCTCTCAATAGGTCAGCCTGTACCCAGGGGTTGTAAATACACATCCTTCACCCTGTTGCTCCCAGCCACATCTACATAGGCCCCCATCTTGAAAACTCTTATGCACATGCTTAACTCTAAGCATGTGCTTAAATATTTCCAAATCAGGGCCTTAATGATGTACCTATGCCCTTCCAGCCTAAGGCTTGAAAGCACGAGTGTCTCCTGCTCATAGCACGCAGAGCTGTTGAGGCACATCATCTGTTTCAGCATCAGTATTTTTCAACCACACACTCCTACCCTTTGTTTACATTCTTAATATTCACGGTGGAGAAAATATGCATGTTACAAGTTGTGAGATGAGTGGAGGCTATTTGTCTCAACAGCAATCCTACTGGCCTCTTAATGGAAGACATGGATGGTCCCCAGTGGGAATCCTGCCGAGACCGGCTCAGTCACAAAGACAGCAGCCACAATAGGATACCTTGAGAATGAAGCCCTTAAAGCATGCAGAGGTGAGTAGCATCTCCAAGGAAAGAAACTTGTCCTTGGAGAAAAAGTAATTCACTTCATGAAACGTTATATAATACAAACACACACACACACAAACACACACACACACACACACCCCGACTCCTAACCGTTTCTGTGCTAATGTAACCCTTACAGTAAGACAGTTGACAAGTTAAGGTGAAATGATTTCTGCTCCTGAATATGTACTCTTGATCAACGTGACTTTCTATGATCTCCTCTGTTCAGCAACACTGATTATATTCAAGTGTTTATATATTATATATTGATTATATATTATTATATTCAAGTGATTATATTCAAGTACTCACTGCGGAAATAAAGGAAGATGATCCATTTATCACTAAAGTTTTTGTAAACTCAAGAAGAGAGAGGCACTTCCTACCATATACAGCACGTATTTCTTCAAATATGTACCGGTAGAGAATGAAGAGATGCTTGACACTGAAAGTGTTGAAGACTCTGCATCCCTCATCATTGCTCTGGTAATTCCACCTGTAATCAATGAGATCACAAGCTAGCTGCCATCCACTCATTAGGAGCCACCATTTCACTCTAATTGGTCAGAAATTAATTGGTCTAACTCTTCAGAAATTAACACAATTTCCTCACTCAGGGTCTTGTTTCCCCCCTCATTCTTTGCTCACACAAAACTCCCTCTGAACCCATAGGAAGTTTGGCCAGATAAGAAAGACTAAATTTGGCCATCACTTTGAAATTGTCACTTTATCTTTATTCTCTGTGATCTTCCAGTCTTGCTGTGTCCTCTTATCTTGTCCTTGCATACACTGGGTCAACTACTAGAGCCCTCAGTCAGGCCATGGTCCCACTGACCCTGGGAACTTTGAAAGTGTAAGAACAGCAGACTCTGACCCTCTGGGGGTGAGAGTGTTATTGTACAACGCCTTCCAAACTGATTGTGCAGGGGAGACAAAGCGTGGATTTCTCCATATAAATTTACAGAAAGAGGGTAAGATTGACATGGAGAGAGGAAGGAAATGCTTTATTCCTCTCTCATAAACCTTTTCAGAACAGAGGCCAAATAAGAGACAAGCAACCTCGTAATGTTATTAACAAGGCTGCTCTAACAATTTGTTCCCTAAATGTGCCATGGCTAATTTTCTAAGTTACTGGAACTACTGCTTCAATTATTGTGAAGAAAAAACAAAACGAGAGGTCAAGAGTCACAAAGTTCACTTCAATGCACACGTTCAGTCCAGCTCTGCCCTCTGAAGGCATGTATGCTCTCCAATAGTGCTTATTTACATGTCACATTGGATTGATGAATGGCACTGTGTTGCTCACAAAACATATGCTCAGAAGTTTGTTATGGCACTAAATATGGGCTGGGTAAGAATCTGGATTGTTTAAGTGTCAAACAGTGACAACATGTGTACAATACAACACAGACATCAAGGGAGAACTAGTCCAGCTAATACGTGGTATTCATATAAGCTTGCAAGAACAAAGACCACCCATAAAGCAAAACTGATGCTTCCACAAGACTAGGTGGTAGTGTTCATGTCACTGTACACTGTACCAATTGATCTCTGAACGGCATTATTTGCAAGCTAAATAGACACAGTATAAAATGACAGTATGGATCCATATTAACTTTTCATATGAGCACCATTATTGTAAAGTTGGTAAAACAGAGGATGGGAGGTGGTGGGTATCCTTCAGTATGTGTTTGTTTATATCTTATGTCCTACAGCAGGATCACTATTTACCTTGCATGTTGTATATTTCACATTAGATTTACCATAAGTTGATCCCATGTAGAGAGGAAGCTGTATATTTCACATTTAATTTGCCATAAGTTGATCCCGTGTATAGAAACTCTGCTTTATGTAAAACATTTTTCCACCTCTTCCAACATTTTCCTTCAAATAATCTTTCCTTTGTTTTTCCTTTCATATTAGACTTTTTCTTTTTTTTTTACAAAACCGACTAGTGCAGAAAATACCTTTTAAAAAAGTAAATTAGAGCCTGAAGGAAGACAGTCAAATGCTTCTCCTTGACAATCTGATTCAAAATACCAACATACGTATATCTGTGAACAGAGGGGTTGAAAATTAACAATAAAAGAATAATATCTAGCTCTTCTATTATGCTTTTCATCAGTATATATCAAAGCACTTTTCAAAGTAAATTGCTTCACCATAAAGCTACGCCTTACTACAAGTACAACAGCAGTTCCAGGTACAACACAATTGCACCAGCTATAAAACTATGCCAATTGGTAGCATAGATAGGATCTTCACAACCAGTTTGGATCCCTGACTTGATTGCATTTATAGAGGGTTCCACTACAGGATACCAAATAATATTAAGATAGCCCCTTTGTCCAACAAAGCCTAATTCTACAGCCCTTCAGGGTATGCTGTAAAATCCCCCCTCCCCCCCAGCTTTTTTCTGAAGAGATGGGTTGAGTGAGGTGAGGGATAGGTGCCTAAAAAGAAAGATTTTGGTCCATATCAGGGTTTGCATACTGGATCTTTGCACGTGTACAACATCCACGGTATGCTTTTTAAACTTTGGGCTTTAGCATTTAAATTTGAGAGGTGTGGTGCATTTTATGTGGCAAGCTTGTGTCAACTTCTATATATTTAAAATATTATTGGACTGATGGTGACCTCATGAAATCGTTGGGTGTCTTTCTAACGAGAAGTTATGGGCTTGAGGCAGAAATCGTTGGGTGAAATTCTATGGTCAGGATTTCAGGCTACACAGAAGGTCAGGCTAGATGATCATAATGGTTCTTTGTAGCCTGAAGATTTATGAATCTGTGTTATCTGTGGTGACATATGGTTTGGTCAACAGTAAGTGGTTGCAGGATCGGGCCCCAAGCAGGTAACAAATAAAAGATGGGGAAGAAGATGTAATAAAAGAAAGATAATAGCATAGTGATGTGCCACGTGTATCTTTTTAAGCTGCACAGATTGTTTGTTTTTTTGTTTGTCTTCATTATTTGGAAACACTTCTTAAACGGGGAGGACTGTGGCTAATATTCCTCTTGAAAGAAAAAAGTGTTTCCAGAAAGAACTTGAAAGAGGAGAGGGTGGGGGAATCTGATTTAATAAATGATATATAGTGATATAATTATATGGTTTTAAACAGTCCTTGTTCGCTTGTCTCAGCAAGAAATGCTGGTGTGTGTGAGAAATAGTTTATATTGCTTACTACAGTTTTTTAAGCCTAGCAAGCACCTTTTTCCATACTAAGAAGTGAGAACACCTGCAAAAGTAATGATATACATCAGCAAAAAGACAAGGTATCTTCTAGATTCTGAAGAGAGATTTCCCCCACCTCCCTTCTCAATGAACTTTCATAGCAGCAAAACCGGAGATTTCTCCTAGCAACTCCATACATTTAAAATGTAGTCAAAAATTAACAGGGAAACTGAAAATTTGGGAATTTAGTTTTCCCAACACTAATTCTCTCATTCAGCATGAATAAAATCACTAAAAGTGATTTTGAAGTCAATGGAGCTATGTCGTGTTAGGACAATTATATTTGCATGGGAGAAGGTTTTTGCATGTGTCGTATTTGTATGTCCTGTTTGATTAACTTTTGCCTTTGGTGAGCTGTGTTTATGAACTTGGGTTTATTTAAAAATGTATTTTATGACTAATACCATATTTGTTCATTCACTTGAGTGTGGCATGTCTGTCTGTCTGTCTGTCTCCCTCTCCCTCTCGGTGAAACCTGGCTTTTGTGACTTTTTTCCTTTTAAATAAAAGGGATTTCCTAAAATGGGATAATATGTTTATTGTGAATTTTTAACACATTAGAAAGTCCCAAATTATCCAAAAGATCACTTACCTAAATTAATTTTTTTTTATCCTCCATCTTACCCTGGATAAAACAGACATCATTGCAACTATATAGGGCCTGATCCTGCAAACGTGATTTAAATTATCCACAGGAGTAGTCCCATTGGTTACAAAGGGATGACAATGAAGTAATTCTACTCACATGCATAAGTGTTTCCAAGCCTGTAGCATAGTATGAGTTTTTTAGCTGGCAAACACCATGTACATTTTCCTTTTGTATATGAATCTAACTTGAATATACTTCTATACACAACCACTCTTTTTTGTTGTTGTTTGGCTCTCAAATATTTAATTACACAATGAATTAAAAGAGAAATGTTACATTATCATTCCTTCTTTTTTTCTTTAAATTAAAGCAGATGCAGATCGTCAGGACCAGAATGACAAATAATAGTCTAAAAGACATAATTAGTAGGCAAGAGAGCAGAAACACTTCCACAGGAAGGATTTTGTTGAATGGCTGTAAGAATTACCTTGGACTGCAGAGCACCAGTCCATATTTCTGTGTTGGCTTTAAAGGTGATGAAAGTGTGGTCTTGTGGATATCATATTGATATTGCAATAATGGAAAGGTAAAACACTTATTTTCTAATAGTGCATATACCCAAGATGACACTAACCATTCAGCCTCAAAGCATTCCACATACTATAATGTACATTTTAAAAGACAATGCCCAGTAGGGTACAGGCTTTATTTAAAAAAATAAACTGGAATTTTGCAAAACCTAACAGAAATCTCAAGATTTATCAAATAATGTAAAACCAATTTTTGTCAGAATTTAAACACTTTCTTTGCAATGATCCAGAGTCCAGCAAAGTCAATGGAAAAATTCCCACCAACTACAATGAGTTTTGGATCAGACCCTTCATTGAGGAGAGTTAAAAAGTGAAACTGACTACTCAAAACTATTGGCCAAGCTGAATGAAGTACAAAAATGTATAGATGGTGAAAAGTAGAGATTTCAAGGCCCAGATGCTTTGCACTCCAGGCATGGACTTAATTTGGAAATATGGATATTATGCACTTCTGAAATCCAGGCGCTACATTTTTAGGAAGTTTCTCAATTTTAATAATTGAAGGTGAAATTAGGAACACGGATAAGGAATGATTTAAAGTTGATTTTTAAACTGCCAGTGTCCCTTTAATTTTACAGTGGTGTTTCTCCCCAACTCTCCCTTTCCATATTTATTCTACATTTACAAAGATCACAAGATGCCTTAAATTAATCACCATGTTTAACTGGAGCTAAATTATTATCTCAGGTACTTGAAAGCATTGCATGTTTCATAATAGGTTTGCATTTGGTCCAGGATTCAAACAGCAGATCCCATACAGACAGTGTAGATGCTTTTTGCATCACTTATCATGCTTCAACCTCTTCCAGCTGCTGGAGTTAGGGCACACAGAGGATCAGGATTTTGAGGGCTGTTATTTGGTTTCTGATGAGCTAGGGGGACTCTGACACCAAATATTTTTCCACTAAGGAGGAGCATTAACAACACAGGGAGGAACACTACATTAGCCTAGTTTTCTGTAGAAAATGTCCAAGACAACTGACTCTGAGTTGAAACTGGTCCAGGAATCCACTAGGTTCGCAACTGAAGAGAGAGGTACCTGGTCCAGAAACCCCTGTGCAATTGGGTCGACACATACTTGCACTATATATTGGACCAGCTGATGGAAAAGGTGTGGCTGACCACTCAAACAGCTGTCCAAGTCTCCAAGGTGACCAAGAAAATGTATATCCTCCCTGCAAATACTGCCAGCAACACCTCCCACCCCCTATACTAGAGTTGGTTGTGGAGGAATGTTGTATTATTTTAGATGGAATACATGGGCCCAAAGAGTCAAAGATGATAACATAACCCAATATCTGTCCAACATTAAACAGTTTATACAAAGTTCAAGGTTTGATATACAGAAACATCAGCCTGCTTAGTACCATGGCAAACACACCATTAATAATTCTTTTTAGCTTGTTATCATTTAAGATTTGTATAAACCATATTACGCACAACATGCACAGCAGACAATCTTTCTGGTCTTATAGGCTAGCATGTCCAACATGTACAACTAAATACACAGATAAATTTTTAAAGTGGGATGATTTTAACTCTCAGATCCATGGAAAATTAAGCACCTCTTATAGGATGAAGCACCTTCATTCAAAACATAGACACACGCATGAACTGTCAAATTGGGTCTTGTCCAAGAGAGATGTGTCAGCATTCTGATTACATTTGCACTTGCTTGACAAAATCTTATTTTTTCTGAGCATCCTTTTCACTGTGGCTTGCAATTTTTTTAAATGTAAATTACCTGAAAATCTAACATAAAAAGTTGAGTGGATTTTTTTTAAGCGGATTTGACTATATTTGTATTTTTGTATGCTATATTATGAAAGATCATAATCTTCAGCTCGGCTCATATGAAATTTGAGTGTGGGCTGGATAGCAATGACTGGCGGTGAGAGTATTTAGTTTGCAACAAGCACTCTGAGGTTTATTCCCATCTCTGTTACCAGCTTGCTGTGTGACTTTGGGAAAATCACTTTACCTGTTTGTCCGTCTGTAAAATGTATAGGCTGGCTGAATCATTCATTATCTTCTCCAACTGATTTAGCACTTTGCAAGTCACCCACAGACAGCCTATGACTTCCAAAAAATTGTTTGTCATTTCACAATTGTTTGGCAAGTAATTTATGCAAACAAATTTTTGCCTGTGATTTATTCACTGATTGATTATTGTGCATATATACTGTTAATTGTTTGTATTGCATATACAGAAGTCATGTAGTGTTGTTTCTGTTCACAGATGGGATGACTGAAACTTTATAAACAGAAGTGTCTTATGCTGTTTTCAAATGTCCAGGAACATTTGTAATTGTTTAGGAGACCTGTTGTGCAAACAGAATATTTCTAAATAGCCAGGAAAGCACTTCTGGTGAGAATGCTAATAAAGATATTTATTTGCAGTAGGATTTGAGACACCTTTTCCTTTCTACGAGAATTTTTTTTGCAGTTGAACCTTGCTCACTCAAACGTCTGTGGATAAAATGGATGTGACCATCAAAGAAGTGGATCGGATTTTAAAGCATATTTGTGAAACATATTTATGAGTCACCCAGCTCTGTTTGTGGGTATAATATCTGCCTCACAGGGTGTTCTGCGGCTTGCCTAATTATTATTTGTAAAGGGCTTTGAGATCCTCAGGGGAATGGTGCCATGTAAGCAGAGTATTATTATAGAGCATCATAGGAAAGATGCCATCAACATCATCACTATTCTCAAAGCATCATTCAGTTCCATGCTGGTCAAGAATTTACTATGGAATCATGATCCTGAAGTCATTGTGATGCAAAAAAGCTGTTCACTTGTTCCAGGAGTGAAGCGGAATGTTATGCTGTTACTAGCTGTAATCATGAACAATGAGGGAAACACAACATAACAGCTTCTCATTCATTTATCTGCTAATGCTTGATGCAAATATTCTCTTGGAAACAACACAATTGAAACAAAGAAGATTGTGTATTGTTTTTGAGGGCAACTACGAGCATTCTCCGATTTCTAATTAATCTGTATCGCAGCTCTCAGTCCCGCTCTATTGCCAATTACACATTGGTATGCCAGAAAAATATTAGCAGCTCTGTAAATCTATCAAAATTTCATAATATTTTGCATTTCTGTAGCAGCTTCCATCCAAGAATTTCAATTAGCTTTACGTTTAGTCTCATAACACCTCTATAAAACAGAAAGTGTTATCCTCATTTTAAAAAAAAAGTAGTGACTTGCCCCAGGTGGCTTTAAATGGCAGGAATCCTTTAAACAAGAGTTTAATGGACTTTCACTACCAAACCACCACGATTATTGCATTCCGCTTTTGAAAAGGACACAACCAGAAATAAACACATGTGAAGATGCCATTCATTTGCTCTAGAGCAGCATGCCTGGTGTAATGTGACTGGATGCTATATCAGGGGAAAGTCAAATCATGGTATCACTAGTACATCTAAAAGACTTGAGGTCTCTGACTAATCTTATATGCAAAGAGAAATTGACACTTAAAGTGTTTAACTGATTGACTGAAAGAAGTGTTCCTTATTGCAGCTGAAAAGGAAATAGCTTGCAAAGATCATGGTTGGTGTTAATTTTCCTAACTTTACTACACCTTTCTAAAAACAGCATGGAATGACTGAAAAGTGCAAGATGCAAGAACCATGCAAGGTCTTCAAATCCAGGATACATTTTTATTACAGTACATGTTGCCTCAGAAGAAAAATGGAGCCACAAATCTCATTCCTATTTCCATTGTCCACTTTAAGCAAGGAAGCAGGGGAAGGAGAAAGAATAAGTGTGACTGTGGTATCACAGCGAGAAGAGACAGAGCATGAATGGTCTGTAGAGAAGAGATCTCTCTTAATTTGCCTAGTAAGTACATTTCCTTCAATTCCTATACAGTGTTTGAGGTTCACTTTGTAGTTAACACTTACGATTTCTTTTGCTGATATTTACCTTTGCGAACTGCTAAATGTAACAGAAAGGATTTGCTAACAAATGACTCCATTTAGCTTTTTCTTCTAGGGACTCGGATCAGAAGGATCCAGGCAAATGTTTTTGGTCGTTAGATCCCACTGAAAAATAAAAGAGTTTTTGCCAGTTGGAGTATTTTTACACTGAAGTGGTCAAAAGAGATAATGGGCCAGATCCTAACTTAGGGCAAGTCCCCTTTGCATCTGGACCTCCCACAACACAGAAAGTATGCAGGAGTGGATAGGCCTGCACTCTGACAAACTTAGGCTGACAGGTCAAGCCCTAGGGGATCATTTAGCATCAGCAAAGCCCCATGTCTCAGAGCTATTACACGCTGCAGAACTGAGCCAAGAGAACACATATTTTACAAGGATATAGTGCACTCTGCCCCAAAGGACCCTGAAGTGCGACGCAATGAACAGAATACACATCTGCATAGAATAGAACATTCACCTAGCGCTGAATCAGTACGTCAGAGGGCCTACAGATAGGCACTGTTTGCAGGAGGGGAGAACACCAGCAGGTCAAATGTCTGATGTGTGGGACGCAGTTAGTCTCACAAGTCCCAGCTTAATTACATGTTAAGAGATCCACACTGCATCTCTGAAAGGAGAATTTAGCCTGGAAGTGCCTTGTTTTCCAATAAGCTGCCTTACAGAAAAGGATATACATCCTTAAAGACTTCACTGTACGTTGGAAGAGGAGAGAGAGCGAGATCCCAAATGCGCCACACTTCCACTTATTATTAGAGCTGAGAGAATGCTAAATAAAAAAAAAAGAGGCTCTGTGAATATTTGTCCAGATAGGGAAAATCAGTGTGTCTAACAATGTTCATGACCCTTTGGGGCTCACTTTCTGAGCTTATTCTAGCAGATGAGTTAATTGGCAGGATTGCTCAGAAGGTGAAATTCATCCATGAGCAAAGGGCCTGCCAATGGACACAAAGCAGTTACAAACCCAGCTTAGCCTATCCAAGCACGAGTATGCCTGCTTCTTACCAATAGTGAGCCTACCCAAGTATGTATGACAGAGACATTTAGAAGAACAATAGTCAGAGCTTTGTCAAATATCTGTTTTCACACCGGGGTGGAATCCTGCCTCCAATGAAGCCCAGGGGAGTTTTGGGGTTAACTTTGTGGACCCAAAATTCCACCTGTGATTTGTTCTTGGGGTTTTTCCCCCCTGCAATCAAGACTATGATTTCCCCCCTGGGTGCTGTTTTGGGTTCTGCATCCATCTTCATCTATTCCTGTGAGTTTAGAATTCTTTAACCAGGTAGCTATTTTGCATACTTTTTAACATATGGATTAAACATGCAGCAACAACGAAACACCTTGAAGCAAAGAGGAAACACAGAGAAATTAAGGGGAAAAATCTTTAGCATTCTCAAATAAAGTGGCAAAGGTGGAGTTTCCCTGCAGAATATTTCCTCATTATCCTTACCTTCACCAATCAACTAAAGTGTATTTGAATTCCATCACTGAATCTATATTCATAGCCAAGCAAAATAGCCAGCCTATAGATGTTAACCACACAGCACAAGCACGAGCACAAAGCACAAGCACGTATATACAAGCATATCTATGCACAAATAGACCACTAACAGATGGGAACCTGATCCGTCTTAAGAAATGCATACTATCCACTCGAATGATCTTCTGATGGGTAGAACCATTACATCTACATCATCATGTGTTGTGCAAGTGAAACAAATGTGGATAGTATGTATCCTTTGACATAGTGGTGATCAAAAAAGAGGGGCAAAAATGGAAGAAAAATTTACCCTTGTCAATACCGATTCTTGTTGCAATTTCCAAAGCGTTGACTTTCAGAATTTCCCAGCCAGCTGTACTCTTAGTCCTTGCTCTGAGTAATTTCCAATCTGAGAGTGTGTGTCACACTTGTTCTAGTATGTCCTTTCTCGTCTAAAGAGGCTGTCAACCTAAAAAACTTTGAACTGTGTCCACAAATGCTTAACCTGACTGAGAATTTTCCTATTATCTGCTTTGCAAAAGCATAAAGCTTCCTAAGGCCTGTTGAAGTAGCAGCTTCCTGCCTGTTCAAATGACCTCTGACAATTGTTAGTGACTTTTCCACTTAATTCTGTACTTGGGAAACCCAATGGGTCTCTGTATGTTCATATCCTATTGGAGTGCCTTTTTTCTAAATGAAATTTAGATAAGAATTGCACCCAAACAAGATAAAGACCTACGTGAGTGTAATTAACTATGTGTGGTAAGTGTTTTCTACAGGTCCTCTGACTTTGATAATCCAGAATCTAGAGAGCTTCAAGTATTAAAACACCTGAAACAAAAAAGGAAGATAAGATGTCAGCAGATGAGTTTACCAATATTGGGAACATGCCAAACCGCTGACTCTATATTAAATCAACAGGTTTTTCCAAAGGAAATTCCACAATAAATTTAAGTCCCCCAACGCTGAATCAGCTTACCGTTGAATATGATTTTCTATCTAGGCTAATTTTCAGCCCTGCTCTTTCTCTCTCTAAACCTTTGGATTTCACTGTGACAACAACCACAAGCCCGTACCAGACTGGACCTGATTTTGGGAGCTGCTCACTCGTGCTTGGCACCTGACAGGTTCTTTCCTGATCAATGGGGACATCTAATGGGGATGTCTAATGGGGACATCTTTCCCGATCATCCTAAGGGGACATCTACACTGGAACAAAAGACCTACAGCTCAGGTGACGCAGCTCAGCCAACTCTGGGTCATGGAGCTAAAAGTTGCTGCATAGATCTCGAGGCTGGGGCTGGAGCCTGGGCTCTGGGACCCTCCCCTCTCTCAGGGTCCCAGAGATTGTGCTTTGGCCTGAACCCCAATGTCTACACAGTAATTGTACAGTCTCGCAGCCCAAGCCTCAGGAGCCTGAGTCAGCTGACCCAGCCCTGTTGTGGATCTCTAATTGCTGTGTAGACGTTCCCTAAGAACTCTTAACACCCGATCATTATCACACTATCATCCTCAAACGCCACATCATTATTTAGAACAACCTACCTAGATATAGTCTCACGGTTTCCCTATACTCCCCCATCTGCCTGACTCCAGCTGCTGCCTCCTATTTTATATTTGGGGCAAAGATTGCCTTTTTGTTCTGTGTTTGTTCAGCAAAATGGGCTGCTGGTCCATGATTAGGGTTCCCAGGTGCTATGGTAGTACAAATAAATAATATACTGAGTTTCTGAAATGTGATCTGTCATCTGTGAGGGAAAGGATCAACACATAAAGACTTTAGTGGGACAGTGGTTGCAGTGAAAAGTCAATTTTTAACTCTAGATCCTATGCTTATTTTCTATTTTAAAGCTCTCAATCACCATTAAAAATTTCCAGAAAAGGTGAATACACTTTTAGTTGTTTTGTTGCCTTTCTTAAGTCACTTTTATGTTACCAGATACAGAACATACACAAATACCACACACACACCCTCAAGGAGACAACTACACACAAAATATAACCCAATAACAATTGGAACTGATTTAATATGACATTATCAGGCTCATGGCACAGACTCTCCTGCCATTATACTATGAGGACATTGGGATTTGTTTGGCAGGATGGCAATAGATCTGCACCATATCACATTTAGCTCCATTCACAGGAATATAGGCTGATACTTTTTAAGATGAGAAATGACAGGAAAGCGTAAACTCAGAATTTCCAGACACATTAAAAAACAAAAACTGCAAGCGGATTCCTAGATGTTGAGTTACTTATATTTTTTTCAAGGACGTTAATGATCGATTGAGCACTTCATTGTTTTCCCTCGCAAACTCTTGCTTTCCTTTTCCCCTCTTCGCCTTTGGGACTTTATAATACAAAGAATCAGAGGAGCCAAGGCTATGGCACTGATCAGACTGCTCTCCAGGTTACCTGTGATCAATTCATGTCGAGTCCCCTCCACGGCACGGAAGTCAGGGCAGTTGCTTTAATGTTATTTTACAGTATAATTAGCTAGCACATTGCAAATCCCATTTACAGTGTGAAGGGGACGTATGAAATTAGACACTTGTGTTTCGCCATCTCTCTTAAAACCAGCTCTATGTTATATGGCCAAATTCAGCCCCAACCCTGAGCAGCTAAGCTGGGCGCTGGGCAGATGCATGGAGATTGGAAGAAAGAAAAACCTTAGCTGGAGGCCATAAAGGGTGTGACTACACTACATAAACACCCACGGCCGTGAGTCTCGGAGCCTGTGCCTACAGACTAGGGCTTGTGCTACAACACTAAAAGTAGCCATGTGGTCCTTCCCGCCTAGGGCTGAAGCTTGGGGAATTGAAGGCCACCCTGCTCCCCAGGCTTTAGAGCCTGAACTGGAATGTCTACTATTTCTAGTGCCCTAGCACGAGTCCACAAGCTCGACTCTGCAGTCATGGGCTCTGTGACTCATTGCCTTGGTGTGTGTGTGTACACATACATGCACGCAGAGTGTAGACATGCTCAGAGTGGCTGAAATCTGCATCCTGGCCGCTACAGCAGCCCTGAGACCACACTAGTCCCTGTGATCCCTTATAAGGAGGGGAAGAAGAGGAGGAGTTGGAAAGATCCTTGTAACAGGCCTGCCCTTGAAATCCTGTGTACTCTTTATGCAGCACAGCCACATCAATTTTGTTGCCATGTCTTGCTTATGAATGCAAAAGCCTCTCTGGGCTGAGATGAGGCTTAGGATCTACCAAACCTGTGTTGTAGCTGTATGACTATGCAGGTCAGACACCTGGACCCTCTGACAGGCAGACTTGGAATGGCTCGAGATACTCCATGTGCACTGTCAGTGCCAAATCCCAAGTACAGAGTGCTTGGACTTTGTGAGACTGACATTTTGCACAAAGATCTAGCCTTCCTTCAATTGCTCATTTTATTCAAAAGCAGTGTTTCATGCTCTCCAGCCACAGTGCCAGGATGGACAAAAACCCCGCAGCACACCATGCTCTCAAATTCTCCATCAACACATGAAGGGGTATATGCCCTACCCTACCTGTGGGGCCACCCCAAAGATTCATAGATTCACAGGATTGAGTCAGATCTGGGAACGTCACTACACAACATCTGGTGCAACGCCATCCACCACGATCATTCTGTTTGGCACAACAGGCATCAAACTGTGTGCATTTGATAATAATGATGGATGAATTTTGCTGCCACATGAAACATCTGTGGACAGAAAAGAAGGGACAAGATTTCCCCTTGATGCACCCCCCTCATCTGGGATGAAATTAAAGTTTTAAAGCTTCACAAAGCAATAGTTTATTAATTACCTAATCATTCCCTCTCACATACTTTATTTCCTAATGAATTTTAATAGGTATATGCCAACTATTTCTTTGTTTGGTACATTTTTACTGAAGTATTCAAACTATGACTTCTGCTAGTCAAACTCTGACAATTAGCAAAACACAAACTGATGAGCAAACCTGACATATGAAATTGGTCTCTGTGGCTTTCCCCACCACACATGAGACTGGCTTTTCTTTTAATTCCAATTAAAACAATCAGTCCTGTTTGGAAATCATTTTTGATTCTGCTTAAGTTGTTCTAATTAGCACCGAATAACAAAAGTATAACAGTAGCACCTATTCTACCAAGATTTTTAACAAGCTGTCAGAGAAAGAACAGTGTGAATAACAGCCAAGTTTATATGCTACTTTGTCATTTTTTTTAAGTTGAGTTGCTTTTAAATTTATTTATTTATTTTTGCAAATGATGAAAACAACTGAATTACAAACCAGCTAATGAGGTCTTCGCAGATGAGAAGTTCTCATAGCTCTCAAGCACACAAAGTTCAGTCTCACTAGCTAGAGGTCACTTTGGAAATCTACTACAACATCCCAGTGGCGTGTCATCTGACACGTTTATTGCCAAGAGTACAAGCCAAAGCCATTCAGTATATAATTATCTCAGCTGTGCAACATGACTCATGTCTCTGTGTTTAAATTCTTCAGATTCCTACTGGAGAATTTTAATAGGAACCTTTTACATTACAATAATAATAATGGAACATTATTTGATAATGAAGTTTTTTATATACAGATATAATCCATGGTTAATAAACAGTTTTCTATGCTTTTTATTGCCTGTGAAAGGTACCAGATTGAGGGCTCAGCAGATTTACGGCCTGATCCTCCCATATCCTAAACACCTCCTGCAAGATACTGGGGCTTCAACTGGAGTTGAGAGGACTTGCAAGAGGCAATCAGCACGTAGAAGGATTAGTCTCTAAAATCCTCTGCTAACCCAAAGAAAAGGTATAGCATGAGCACTCAGTCAATGGCAAGCACTGATGTGCCTCAAGCTTGGCCTCCTGACATCACTGAAGAGATATTTCTCTTTCCACATTCATACAGTTCTTCACCTCTTGCAGAGACTGCCTGCCAACAAGGATACCAATGAGTGCCACTTTTGGTGATGGTAGTTTTGCTATTCTTACTCCACATTCACATTTCAGTGGAATTGATTTGTTTTATTGTTATTAGAATTGCCAGGAGATGGCTTATAGAGTAAGTCTTCGTTCTGCTCAGCCGGCGCCTCGCCCTCCTTGTGCATCATGGAGATCTCTTTTCAGCAGAACAGAATAGAATGTATTCCACCTTGTGGGAACATCTGGCTGTGGGAGCCGTTAAGAATGTCAGCTCAGCATGCTAAAGATGTTCGTGCAGAGTAGGCCAGCTCCTCAGCTGGTATAAGCTGGAATAACTCCCTTGAAGTCCACTTTACACTGGCTAAGAATCTTGCCCAGTATTCAAACCCAACTTACCTAACTGCTGTAGTTATTTGTATGCAAGCCATGTTTAGGGTAAGGAAGAACTGTTAGCAATATTTCTGATATCACAGTATTTGTGGGTGTGACAAATATATTTGTCTTGCCTCTGATCAAATCTACTAGCTATGGACAAAGTTTCACAGTATACAAAGGGATTTGTGCTGCAACTTGCAGCGAAAGACGTGACATCATGGATTATGGCCGCAATGTTCAATGCACACAGATCTGTTCTTGGTATACAGAATTTTGGGGAGAGGATTGTTGTTGTTGTATTGAATAGATGTAGCTTTAGTCTTTGAAGTTTAAGGCTAGTTGTAAATTCCTTGAAGTCAGTCCTATTTCCTTTTATATTAGCATGTTAACAAGCTTTGTAAGACTGACAGACCTTACAGGAAGACACAGCTGGGTGCTTCTCAAGTCTGGGCTCTAATGAAAACCAGAACATGAAGAATGAACTCTGTGGCTTGTCTGCTGTTTACAGACTCGGCAGGAAGAATCCACTGCCACAGCGATGAAGCCATAATGTCCTCATCAAATACTAATGCTTTCTGTACTACCCAGAAAAACAGTTGGGATTAATTAAGAAAGGAAATGCCACAATATTTTAAATTACTTCTGTAGTTTAAACCTTACTACCAACAATAAAAAAAAAATACCGTGCGAAATACTGGGAAAGACAGGCTTCGGGAGATGAGGACTGATTAAAGGACTGAGGCCTAACCCTGAATGTGATCCAGATTCTGACCGGGAGAGATCACCTTTCAATTCCTCTGGTATGGAGCACATGACAAAAACGTTAAGGGTGGCATAAGAGCAAAATTCTCACACAAAACACACTCTAAAGCTAAGAAGACGTCACAATAGAAACGCTGGTACTAACAGGCCAAAATCAGTAAAAGAATGACAGAAATTTTCTAAGAGGCCTACGAGAGATAGGTGCCCAAATCCCCCTGACTGAGCCCCCTTTGAAAATCCCAGCCCTAAAATCAAAGTATGAGTTTTTGCGTTGCACCTATAGCAAGCACCGGCCAGAGAACTTGTCAGCCACAGGGAGGGAGGGTTGGCTAAGGTAGCCACCTTTGCTCCCTCTGTACTCAGCATCTGTAGAAATGGCCTCGCAGGCTGGTGGAATGGTGGTAGGCTGCCACTGCAACATAAGGTCCCAATCCATACAAATCAAATGAAAAAATGACAAACGAGTTTGTTATAAACATAATATACACAAGCAAGTGCGACGTTTTGTATGCCAGGTTTGTTAAACATTACTACTTCCAGTATGTATGAGACGTTCCATTTCTCTGCACATGTCATACACAGGAGCCTTGCTCTGCCTGCTTCATGACACATTTTAAAAATAGTTTTACAAGGCAGCTCCTTTAGGGACTTCTCCTTTGCCCAATCATTAACATAAAGCTCCATACTTCATATATGAACACAGTTTTCTAACGTTTGTAGATGTCAAATCAACTCTTCAGTTGCACGGAAAGTAGCCCAAAGGTGAGAGTAAAAGAAGCTCAAAAAAGCGCTAGAGGTGTGGGGGTAGAGAGAGAGAAACACCAGACAGTAGAAGTGAAGAAGACAAGAAAGAATACCTTGAATGAAAAGAGAATAAGGCTATGTCTACATTAGACAACTTACAGGGGCACAGCTGTACTGATACAGTGCTGCTGTAAGATTGTTTGTGCTCTCCCATCAGCGTATTAAAACCACCTCTTTGAGTGGCGGTAGCTATGTGGGCAGGAGAAGCTCTCCCACTCACGTAGCGCTGTCCACACCGGCGCGTCTACTGGTATAATTTACATCACTCAGGAGAGTGGTTTTTTTCATACCCCCGAGCTACATAAGTTGTACCAACAAAAGTGGTCGTGTGGACAAGTCCTACAGAAGGGGAGAAGTGGTGGAGACCTTGGCACATTTCCAGATATTCCCTACGTGTTTATTCAAAATGCCATCTACAGAGCTCGAGCCCTTCGTGTTGAACACTGCTTGCTGCCCTCCTTTAACAGTTCATCTGCCCTCTATTGGTAAAGCTAGCATTAAAAACACAAAGTGAACACATAACAAAGGCAAATGAGTTAGAGTAGCAGGTACCATTGCAGTGTACGACTCTGGAGGGTAGCCCTACTAACCAGGTGATTTAGCATCAAAAGGGTCGTTCCGTATTTCCCAACGCAGCCCACCTGTAAAAGGGTGGGTCCTTTTTCACTGGACCTTCTTTGCTTGTGAGGGAGCTGTCCCGACTACAACAGAATATGGAGACGTTCAGATACCAAGTCATGTGCCTGGTAAGCAAAAGAGAAGATGGGCTAGATTATCGCCTGCAGCAAGATCTGTTCTGCAGGGCAAGGACATCCGGCCATCTCTGAGTCTCAAGTTGTCCTGTTTCCAGTATAAGATACGGCATCCCTGGATAACTGTTGTCCCTTAGAAGCCATTCACTGGGGTGAACTGGCACAGCCGTCCTTTGCTCTGTTCCCCACTCCTCTCCTCTCCTACCCCACTTATCCCCTGTGCAGAGGCGTGGGGGATAGTTAGCGTAGGAGCTGGCTCCTTGACCTTACAGTAGCTGAGAATATTCTGTGTGCCCAGTCATAACTGTTACATAAACAGGGCAGCTGAATACCTTTTTGTGGTACATGGGCATGCAAATGTAGATGCAGGTACAGGTCTTTTCCCAGTGAAGATTGGGCCCTAAAATACTGGAGGGAGGAGGTTGGACACCGGTATACCTTTCTACATTAGGGAAACATTCTAAATAGAACTGTAGCAACTCTGGCAGCCCTAGGACACATGCTTTGCAGGTATTAATGCTGTGTTGATTAGATCTGCCTGGAGTAGGGCTAGACACAGTGTTAGAAACAGGGCTACAGTCCCAACATTGCTAGCACGGGTGGCGCGCAACTTTCAAGTCTTTTTTTTAAGTGTTTGGTTTTTTGGTACATTAGAAATTCAGCTCTTGCTCAGATATGTAGTGTCAAAAGAACTGTGAAGAGATGACACCAAAAGAGTCAAGAGACTTTGAGGAATTAAAAGGGCTTTTTAGTGATTTAAAACCCATTTAATAGCAACAGCTAGTTAATGTTTTGGAGGAAGACAACTTTGTTAAAGATTCATCACACCCAAAGCACATTTCTGAGATACCCATCAAAAGCTGGGAAGATTGGAATTGATGTTTGGGGTGTACGTATGTGGGGTAACTCTTTATAAAGCCTCTCCTATTTTAAAACACTTTTATAGGTCTCCCACCCTTAAATAAAGCATTGTGAATGGCAAGATGTCTTCTTCATTTGTACTTAGTGCAAATTAATGCTTATTTGTCATGGTCACGTGCAAACCAAGATCTGGATTTAGCAAACCACACAGAGATCACTGACATGAGCAGGTTTATGCCATTCATGTACTCGCCATCATGCGTTTATTTGGTTTCTTCTATTCTAAACAGAAATAGAAGAGAAATAAAAAATGCATCTTTAAAAATAACCGAGTTAAGAACCGAGCAAGAAGTGTGGAGGTGTAAATGCTTAGCAGGCTCCAGAGTTCAATCTTCTCCCCTTCTTTTGATGGTAGACATTAAACACCCAGTATAAACAAACTGCAATTACTCCCTATGTTCCACTCAATTGTCCAACCATCTACTCGTTCCTTGCACTGGACTTGACAGAATTTTGGCCACTGGGAAAGTACCATGAGACATGCAGGGAGTCCTAGCCACCAGGAATTAAAGTTTACAAAGGCAGGTAGTATCAGTTGACTTATAGTTGTGAGTAGTGAAATGTGATAGCAGGAGCAGCTAACATTTTAGTGCCACATGTTCTTTCCGGGGGGCCAGAGAGGGGAGATGTGTCAAGTAATAGGCCATTGCACATACTTCCCTCTCTGGAGCGACACAAGAGCTTTGGCATAAATGTGACTCAGAATGGTGCCCTCTACATAGGCTGAGAGTAAATTTTCAATCTAGCCCATTAGTCGACTGCACTTTGGTCATAGTCTAGGCCAGATTTTGCTCACCATGAGTAGTACCTTACTCCCCAAGCACTCAATAGGATTATGCTCGTATAAGGTGTTATGTAGAATTAGAATGAATCTGGCTCATAATCTTCATAATGAATTGTACTCAGTCAAGCTATTTTATTTTAGCCTAGGAACTCAATCTGTGACAAAATGGCTATAGTTTGACAATAGTAGCTGGATTTAAATGGATTTAAAAGGCAGGTCTAATCAATGGAAGCTTTGGCTATGCACGTTTAAACTCAGTTTTATATTATATGTTTGCAAATGCAACTCCAAGTGAAGGATGCTCATCTAAATGAATAACCTTGAGAACTGGGTAGACCTTATCCTTAAAAGCAAGGGAATTCATGCACATCTAATGGTGAAACATGTCAAATGTCCTCCAACACCTAAAGACAATGGGAAGCTCTCTTAACTATTTAATGTATCTTTGCTTCTACTTATTTTTCAAGTTGGTGTCCTCCTGGAAGTTGAGATGCTTCTATCGTCTGTATTGCAGGTCAGACAGAACACAGTAAGCCACGAAATAGTTCCTGGTGGCCCTCATGCAACCCTTGGGCTGTTCTTTGTGCATTCGTGCTTTAACTGGAAGCTTTCTTTGCACTAAAATTTACATTTTGTTTTCTACATCAGATTTTATTTCTGCCTGAATGATGATTCTTCTCCATGATTAGAAATTGTCTTCCTTCTTGCTGCTGGCTGTGCAGTGCCCAGTGAATCAGTTCTGATAATTTCTATTGGGATTAATTAACTAATTACTAATGTCTTGGGGCTCAGTTGTATGTTTGCATGTCAGGATGCTGTACATAATCAACAAAATCACTCTGTTAGGGGCTTGACATTATGAAAGTGGATTGAGAGAGGAATATAGCTCCCTCCACATTTGTCAAAACTTTTGTTTAAATTATTCATAGACCAGTTATTTCTCCTTTCCTGAAGCTCTTAAAGTTTGCCTATGTGCACTGTGGAAAAGTCAGGATGGGTACAGAAATGGAAATGTTTAAGAAGAAAATCCTACTAGGAAAACCCATTTGTGGAAACTGTAGAATTTCGTAAGGGGAGGGCATCCCAAAATTGTAGATATGGAGGAAAATTCCATTATTTGCATTTAGGGTTAGATTGTGCAGACTTTAGTCAAGCTCATTCATGCAAGTAGTCCTATTGTCTTCAAAGAGACTACTCCTATGAGTAAGTTTAGAACCGTAGGATCTACCCCCTAAAGTCCCACAAATGGATTTTTAGTTGTGAAAATGTGGTCTTCTACTTGCTGTCAAGAATAACCCATTTGGGGGATGATTTGATGGGGTGTTCACCCCACAACAGCTGAGGGAACTAAGATGGCCAGAAGAGGCCAATTAATCTTCACAGTTGCACCTGAAGGGAGGCCCAGGCATTTAGAAGATACTAAATGCTGCTGAAGCCTAGCTGGAGGGTGACGCTGAGTAGTAGAGCAAACCCCTTTGGTTTCCATTTCCACTGGCATGGTGCACTGTCATTCGCTCAGTGCACAATCCTCTTTTAGCTCCAAACCCCTTGATTCAGAGCCTCCATGTTGTTCTGAAGAGAGATGTGCTGAACTGGGCCTACTGGGGTCTCAGCAGTGAAGAGTGACACCAGGGAGATAAGAGAAGGGACAGGAAAGCAGTTTTAACTCAGAATCTGTTGATTTAGGACCCTCCACATTACATTGGCCCAGGAATTCCATGCTGCAGTTAGCTGAAGATCTTGCACCATTTTCCCCCCCTGTGCATTGCATATGTCACTGCCTTTAGACTGTAAATAATTTTGGGCAAAAAACCTGCGTAGTGGCGTTTACTTGTGCAGCACCAACAGCCTTATAAGAGGAATAACTAGAGATAAAGGAATGGGACATTTCGAGCTGATTTTCAAAAGAGTTAACTGTGCAGATGCAACTACCTCTATTGTGCATGCTAACTGCATAATTTGCACACACATACAGCTGCATTTGCACATGCAGTTACCCAAATTTGCACATTTTTTCTATCTCTGATAGTTATATGGTCTCCATCACAGTAGTATCTAGTACCTCATAATCTTTAATATTTTGATCCTTAACACACTTATGCAGTAGGGCAGCATGACTATTCCCATTTTACAGATGGGGAACTGAAGCACACAAAGGCTAAGTGACTTGCTCAGGATCACACAGGCAATCTGTGGCACAGCAGGGACTCCCAAATCATAGGCTAGTTCCCCACCCACTTGACTATCTCTCCACATGCAGTCATAGCACATATGTGCACCAAATTTTATTTGAAAATCTGGCCCTTGGATTAAGTCCTCCTCTGTTTTGAAGCACCCACGTCTCCTCGTACTTTTGCACTCTACTACACAGGGGGCTAAACCGCAGCCTTGGGGAAAACTGGGGCCCACAGTTCCATCACGCAGCCTGCATGCACCCTGATCTTGTACCTGGTAATGCAGGTGACGGGCCCACGACACAAAACTCTCTTACCGCATCAGTCCTAGGTGGGCAGCATTCCAAAGCTACAGTGAGCCACACAGCTTGCACCATCAGCGCCCAGCTCCTAGCAGCCACATAGAATAAATGCTCAGCTTGCCAGGCTACCCATAGGACTAGTAACATCACATCAGCCTCTGCCATCCCTCAGGGGAGCTTTTGCTCCTCCCCTCCCTGTGCAGGACTCCTCTCCTCTCTGCTGAGCTCTCTCCACCTTGCCCAGCCCCTAGTGCTCAGGCCGTGCTCGTGGGGCGGGAAGGCAAGCACTCTTTGATACAGCTGTGCATAGCAGGACGTGGAAGATGCCCCAAGCCGTACAGGCTGGAGTTCCCAGCACATCCTTATTGCATTACCTGCATGGACACCTGGGGCTGAGTCATTGCGTTCCCCCATACCTAATCCTAAAGCTCTCTCCTCTCCTTGGGGCTGCTGCCGGGAGTGGACTACAGCCACCTTCATATTGAAAGTGGGATTTTGACAGCAGTCAAGAGATGTTCTCGACCTCGCAGGCTCAGGCACTAAGCTGGTGCTGCTGAGCACAGCAGGTACCATATCTGTTTTATGGAGAGTCTCAGGATAGTTGGCATTTATCTTAAAGCCCCGGCTTTAAGGGTACAGGTGAGCATCTTCGCTTTCATTTAAAAAGAAGAGTACATCGCTAGCTGTCCTGGGTCCAGAGAAAAAGCTTAAAAATATGAATCCCAAAGGCTCAAAAATGAGAAGAAAAATACCCCCCCATCACCCACACCCAGAATTAAAAAAAAAAAAACAACAAAAAACCTCATTTGCAATCTCCTGATTTTTGAATGCTTGAGCTTAGCAATGGGGGAACTCCTTAAGCAGCAGAGCTGAGAAACTTTCAGATATGTGAGACCCAGAGAGTTGTGGTCTATTCGTAGACAAGAGCACTTGTGCAAGCTGGTCTCGCTCACCAACAGAAGCTGGTCCACCTTGTCTAGCTAATATCCTGGGACCAACAGGTTACAACAACACTGCATATGCACAGACAAAGCAGACACTGTACAGCAACCACGACACTTCAGAACTAAACAGTCTGCAGAGCTAAACAGTCTGTAGCAGGAAGAATTGAAAGTCAACTGCCTCTTACATTATCTATTTATTATTTAACCGCTTTGAGACTATTAGATTATTAGTATGTGAGATTTGCCTGCCTCCATCTCATCTATCCAACAAGCTGCAAAGAAATAAGATTCATTAAAGATCCTTTAATAAACCCTTGTTAAAGAGTCATACATGAGGGCTTATTTTCCCACTGGAGGGCAATAAACTCATAAAGAGCACTTAAACCAAAGTTGTGGAAATCTCCCTCCCTACTAAATTAACCACCCTCTTCACACCCAGGGACCTCGCCCAAAGCCCTTTCAGGTCCATGGACAAATTCCCTCAGATTATGCCCTAGATGAGTTGTTATTCCTTTTGTAAGGTTTTAGATTATGGGAAGTATATAAATAGTTTTGCTGACTTATTTTTTTTTATCTGCTGTCCTGAGTGTAATGGTTTTCATTTGTTATAACTAAAATACTTCCAAAACCTTTAACATTACTCACTATTTAAATCCTTACAAATGCAATTGTATAAGAATCTACCGGAAACTACAGTATGTAATTGCTTACTTAAGCGTCATTTGAAATGAATGTTTTTTTATTATGACTCTCCCCTTCAGGGAACTACAGGAAGAGGCCTTGAGTAACTTACACTTGTCACTTTAAACCTTTTGTTTAAATCATTCTCCCTAGTATCTCTCATATATGTTTCTCTTTTAAAGCAGTGACCACTTCAACACCTCCATAAATTTTAACCTAAGATAGGCTTTCCTACATAATTATAATAGCTGTAGTTTAGATTACAGGTGTGCTTTCAGACACACCAACTTGTTGTATTTACATCTTGCTGCATCAATCGTATGGCTGCTGTAAACTTTATATGATGCAAGGTGTATAATTACCCTGAGTTTTAAATTCTCATCACAACTGCACACCTGGCCTGCTTATAACAGGCACATTCTGTCTCAAAATAACTCCATAATTAGAAAATTCCACTTCTTAGACAGAGCATTATGTTCAGTACATTTATATTTCACTGTGAAGTGCACTAATGTTTCTCTTAAGGGGTCACTACACATGCTGTGTGCTGCTCATTGTTTTTAATTCTAACGTGACCTTTATGCTACATACAAAAAAACCACCTTGAGATTCAAAAGCATGGCATGATGTAATGAGCACAGACCATGATTTTGATAAAGCTAGTGGTGCCATATTAGGATCAATCATGCAAGGTTCTGAGCATTCATTTCCTGTAGGATCAGGCGTCACATTTGGTTAGAAATCACTGGATTTCCAGTTGTCCTGATTTAAACGACAAACAGCATCTAGACATTCTAGACTGTTTAAACAAACATTTGTTTAGAATTTCTGAGTTAAAATTCATATGATCTATATTATACCTTTGTATCACGTATCAAACAGGCTCCACTCTTTGCCTGCATGTATTCATGCAATGAAAACCACCATTAACAGAAACACCCAGGGGTTCGATGTAAAATGCTGATGTCATTGATCGGGGTCACTCATGCAGCCACGCAAAGTTTTACTATGGAGCTACCACTCAGGCTGTGCAACCAGGATGTCTGCCACAGCGCACTCTAAGAAAGTAGGAGTCTATCCCATTAAATAACCAGCATTTGGTGGCAATTATAGGGCCCAATTCTGGAAAAGCTCTCAGCACCTTCATCCTCACTGCTGTCAGTGAAAGGTGAGGACATTCGCTACCTTACCGAACACTCTAGACACCTTTCAGAATCAGGCCTCTAGAATGCAAGGATAAAAAGTCATTAAAAGAACATGCCACTATTTGAACTTTTTATTTTGCTGTAAGTGGCAGTTGTTTACATGCATGTCCCTAGAGGATAGTGCAACAAGAATTACAAATTATGGGAGAAATGTGCCTAGAAAGCCTGATTCAAATCCCATGGGAATAATTAGAAAGTCCCCCACTGATTTCAGTGGGCTTTGTCTCAATCTCAAGTTACCTTCAGTTTAGAAATTTCCCCACACTTGTAGGAATTTTAGATTCATCTTATACAGTCTAGCAGATCACAGTTTTCAGATACATTTAACAGCCTCCCCCTAAACAACGAAACTGCAAATAAGTAAAGGAAACAGATTTATCCATAGATATTTTAATTCTCAGTTAGCATAACAGTCAAAGAGATATTTGGTTACTTACAAAAAGGAAAGGCTGTAATTGTAACATCTTTTATGCCCGAAGGTGAATAATTAAGTAGACTCCACTTGCAAAAGGTTGAGAAGAGTGTGCCTTAGGACATTTAGTTATTGGAACTAAGCAGCACAATATAGAGACACAAACAAGGTTATATTTAACCTGTACCTATGGAAGAGAAAAGCGTCTCATAGCCAATGAAATGTCTGATTCAGAACAAATTATTCACATAACTTCTGGACAATTTTTGCACAGTGTACCAGAATGAGGCAGGAGAAGTTTCCAGGTAAGAGACACTCCACAGGGGAGTACTTGAGAAAGGGCAGCTTTGCCTAAGTCCTCAAGAGACGACAGAAAAACTATCCACCATCAAGTAAAGCAACCCTCTTTTTCCTTTGGCATCCTTCAGACTTCTTCCCAGCTACAAGCATAAAGGATTTATGTGGCCTTTTTTAGGATTGAAAGAGGGTTTTCGTTCACCACTCTTTGGGCACAAGGTACTAAGGATTATTATTCAGCTCTGGGCTTATAGAAGTCCTCCAAGAAAGCTGTAGCATTGCACATCACCTGTTTGGTTGTTGTTTTACCCCTCCTTAATAGATCTTTTCACTATGAAGAATTTTATTTCCACAATAGCTTCATTTATTATGAGACTAAGGGGCTGGAATCCAGGGTTTCCCCAAAGCTGGCATCTCCTACATAGTAATAGCACCTCCACCTGAGCTCCCAGTTTTAGGCTAAAGATCAGAACTTTAGAAGAATGTGTCAACTCCTGGCACTACCAATATATAAATCTTTTAGACTCAACATTTCATACATGATCACATGTAGTACAGTGATGGACGGTAGCACAAAACCAGAAGTGGGGTTCTGTTGGGGGTTTGGGGGTTGAGTAGTGGGTGGTTTGTTGTTTTTGTGAGAGAGGCAAAGGATGAGGTGAATGTATCAACTTTGGCCCTAAATTGACACGTAAACATGAATGGAGAATGCAAATGATACAAGCACCTTATAGAGTGTTAGTATCAGTGTCATGGGTACCATGCAAACGACAGGATCTAAGCCAATTTTAAAAGGTGGAAGAATGTCATGATGGCGTATGGATTACCGAGAGGTTCATCTTCATAGGGGCCGATCCGGCACATTTTATTTAGTCAGTACTCCTACTGGAGGGTCCATTGCAAACTCTGCTTTGGCCAGTGCGGAATTTGGCCCCTCATATTTCCTGAGACCATAATATCCAGGATACATATTTGCATTTAAATATGAAGATTTTTAATACTGGTGTCTGAGAGCTTTGAAAGAGTAAGAGAAAAAAAAAGAGTCATAAGCCGCATCAGGGGAACAATATTGTTGATCTCTTCCTAGATATCTAGAAGCACGTATGGAGTTATTGTATACAGTGTATCCCAGTAGATTGAATTACTTTCAAGAGGATGTTATAAGCTAGCAATGCTCCAGCTGTACCTCCAAAGCAGCATGCAGTTCTTCAAGGCCCTAGAATCAGCTCTCGACCTAAATGTCTAATTAACATTCCAGTGCTGCAATGATGCACAAAACCACATACTGATACAGCATGGTGATACAAAGATTACAATGCAGCATCAGCAGGAGATGGTTGGGTGTCTCTGCAAATCCATTTCTGATGCTGAAGCGGGGCTCTAGCTGTTAAAGCCAATACAGTGCTGTTATACGTGGTACATACCAAGAGCTTGCATTCAAAAACACGGGCATTTAAAATCCAAAAGTAATGTTAAATTGACACAATGTCTTTCTTATCCTGTCTCTTTCCCAGCTAGCAAAGGGGGCTGGCAGGCCCACTGACCAGGTGGGGTGGGGGAGGAATGGAGGGGAGGGCAAGAGAGAGAATTGCCTAGGGCCCCGGTGATTTAAAAGGGTCGAGGTGGACGGGAGGATAGATACATATCCTCCTCTCCTCCACAACCCGCTTCCCCTGAGGTCCCCGTCGCTTGTGCTCTCCACCCTTCCCTTGTGCCAAACTTATTTATTATGCACCATGCAGGTTCCCAGGTGGTTGAGGAGGTGGTATCTGCTACTCAGCTTCCTGGGTTCATCAATAATCTCCCTGGGGAGTCCAAAGGACCTGGGAAGCTGAGTAGCAGATACGGCCTCCTCAGCCTCCTCAGGAACCCTCATGGCACATAATAAATAAGTAAAAACTTCTGGAGGAAGCCCACTCGGACCTCAGCCATCCCATTCTAGGGGGGCCATTGACTGTCCTGCCCCGGGGCCTGGAATTGCTGTCGGTGGACCTGGGGGCAGGAAGTGGCTTGTTGGATCAGAGTCAACCGGCAATGATCTGTTGATGTCTTGATGGCAGGTAAAGTCAGCATACATACAGCACACACACAAAACACACTAGAAAAAGATTAGTAAATAAAGTAGGAAGATCTAGACAGCCTAGGATTCTGGGGACGTAAGAGACCGTAAATTAAGAGGAAGACTGGATTGACTGGCCCAACTAGTTTTCCATCGAGAAGGACAACCCTTTTAAAAGAATGATATTTTAAGCTGTTCTTTTCAGTCTTCCATTAATTTGTTTGACATGACCTTATCAGGGCTCTGCTAGTTATGTTCTGCTTCCCTTATGTGGTTGTTTTCAACAAAGTGAAACTGCATATAGTTGTCTCCTTCTGTTATGCATTCTCTACTGCAGTGCTGAAACATTAAAACAATTTGAAAGATATGACAAGGAAGTTCCTCAGTACAGTGAGCATGTGGATTGATATGTTTTGATTTTTTTTCTTTAGAGAACAAGACTTGTCAGTGCTCAACTAGAAAAGCTGCCAAATACATCATCATCTCTAGTTCACTATGACCCAGGTGCTGTCAGCCCAAACTGACTGTTTTCAGTAAAAAGAAAAAAATCATGTTGGGTGAGCTCAAAACATATCCCAAGAGGTGCCAATTAGCAACCATTTTAAGTGGAGATTCAAATGTTAATTTTGTGAGTTTGATTAGATCCATGTCCATTACCAGTTTAAGAGCCACTTTATAACCAAATTTTGTATCACACAAGCTTTTTCCCTCCTGCCAGACATACCCTTTTAGCTACACATAAGTCTAACAATCACATTTAAATATTTGATTCACTGCCATTAGCAAAAGAAGGGGGAAAAAGCCTTTCTGATGGGCTGATATGATACGCTGTTCAGAGAATACCTTCATGCTATTCACCATGCATTATTATCAACATACCTCCGCCTATCATGTGCCTTTTTTAGGAAAGGCAAACAAACAGAATGCCACTGAACTAAAGAAGTTGATTTGTTGGTAACAAGGATTAAAGTATATGGTTCATATACAAAGTGCTGAATGATCTGTTTTATTCAGATCATGTCTGCTTACTACCAAAAACAAACCAAAAAAAGTCCCAGGACCAGAATAAAACTTCACTAAATTGTAATGTTCATTTTCATTACTTTGACAGTGAAAGGTATTTGTTAAAATAGAAAAAGCTGAGCTTCCTGCGTTTTTCTGTCTCAGAAACACCACCAACCTCACTAGAAGGATCTAGTTGGTCTAATCTATTACACCCGTCATGGTAGTGTCTTGGTGTATCTGTGTCCAGAATACATTCTTATTGATAAATATGTATTCAAAATATTAGGAAAATCCACCCATGGCTGTAAAAAGACTTGTCAATATCTTGTGCAACTGATTGCTTGAATTCATCTCAACATTCCTAGCTCTGTTAAAATCAAATAAGTGTTTCCAACTCTAAATTTCACTCCAGTAAATGTTGATGGCAAAGCTGAATACCTTTATGCAATTCAAAGCCCAATGAAACAGTCAGCACTACAACATAACTGACAAGTACACGTAAAGCAAATGGGCCAAATTCAGACCTGGTGCAAGTGACCAACTCCATTGACATCACGAGGAGTTAAGGGTGCTCGTTGCCTGTTAGGATTGTGCCCATTGTATTTGTCTTTCATTAAGTGCTGCCTTTCAAACAGAGAATAATGATCCTGAAGATTTCCCACTTCATGAGATCAAGAGCTCACTCTTGCAGTTGTTCTAGGCACTGAGTTCCCATTGAAGCCTATTGGAATTCATTAGCTAGTTCCATCATCTTTCAAGTTTCACGAAAGCCATTCATTTTAGCTGGTTTTATTTTTAGAGGCAACATCCAGTCATAAAGATGGTCCAGTTGTTTGGTTCCAGCTTTGCATAATTTTCTAATTAAAAAATGCCTTGCCTGGTGGCTGAACTTGTTGAGAAAAAGCCATGCAGAGTCCCTGGGAGATTAACCCTGGCAGCCCCTCCTGCTGGCTGACTAGGGTGCAGAGCTGCCAATGGCAGCTGCTCACCTGCTCTCCGAGCCAAAAGAGCAGCCCCGGGATACAGATGATATACGAGGGCTCAGGATGGGCATGAAATGAGGGATTGGAAGAGAAAATCTATAGTGAAAAAAACCAAAAATAAAGGCACAGAATTGCTGTAATGGTACAGAATGGACCCAAACCCAGTTGTTTTAATAATGCGTCTTTTGTGTTTCTCTGCCTACAAGTATGAGTTCATGTTATAGCTAGATATACTGGGACTACTGGAGAGTAAAGTTGCTTTCCAGCATCTGATGGAAAGCTGATATGGGCACAAATACAGAATTTTTCTAGGCAAGATAGGTCTACTTTAGTCAGACAACTTTTGCATATGTTTAGGACATTAGTCCAGGATAGTTCATCCACATGGTATAAGGTCGATGGTTGACCATGGGTTGTTTAGTGCATGAATGTTTGTGACGGGGCATACCACTCACCACTAGTCCTCCCGGCCGCTCTGGCGATTAGCTCATCTGGTCGCTGCACAATCCCACACTTATAAGTCATCACTCCGTCTCTCTCTCTGGTCTGCAATCCCTCTCTCACTCCAGGAACCATGGCATCCTCTTCATGACTCAACCTCTGCCTGGGTCACTCAGCATTCCCCTCCTTCCAGGGTATATCAAAGTCATACCGTCAGCAGCCCCAGGCAGTCTTCCCATTCGCTGCCTCAGGTGCCACTCTCTCAGTTGCTGGTAAGGGAACCTGGGCCAACCAGTTCCAGTTCGGGGACCCTCAACCTAGCAGAGATGGGCTTTAGTCTCCCAGCCTTCACTATTCCATCCCTGGACTCCTTCCTACCATTCCTGGTTTCCCCATTTCCCTGGGAATACCAGCTCCAAACCCTCTTCCCAGGGAGTGACTGTAGCCAACACATCTCTACAGCCTCCAAAACCCTCCTCCCTCTTCCCAGAGAATGACTGCCTTTTCCCAGCAACAACCCCTGTCTGTGGCCAGCTTCCTAGCTTTATAGGCCCTGCCTGTTTCTGCACAGCTGAACCTACTTGCAATCAGTTCCCTGCTCCCTGGCTCTCCCTCCAGGTGCAGCCTGTGGAGTTAATAGGCCTACCTGGCCAACTTAACCCCTTCCAGACCTGTGTGTAGTGGACACCCCATCACTTCTGCCTTGTACCTTGTATAGAAATGTTCTCTTTTTAAAACATTTCAATCAAAAAACATTTTAAGCAAAAAAAAATCACTCTGCACCATAGGATTACTGCATGAGAGCCATATTCCAGCTGAATGAAATGCAAAAAACCCAGCCAACATAAATGACAAAAAGTAAATGAAGCAAGGGTAAATGATACCAGTACACACTTCCATCAATATGAGACGGCTGCACTAAGGCATCTACATCAGTGGCTACAACCCCAGGGTACACAAGGCCATAAATATCAATTTTAAGACCCTGAAGGGCCCCAGTTCTCCACTGCCTTGACTCTTGTGAGGTTGTTACACTGATTTAGCAACATTTTTACATTCACCCTGCCCAGATATCAATATTTTTACAGTCAGTTTTGCAGGTATACATGACTATACAAGGTGCAAGGCAGGAGAGAATCAGACCCAGGAGGTTATCAGTAGTTATGATTTTTACTTCAGCAATGTCCCTTTAAACACCGTTGAGCATGGTCCTTTTTTTTAAAGCCTTTGCCCTTTCAGAGAAGTCGCTAATGTCCACAAGGTTCCAGTCTTCACTCACACACCTCTAGAAGCGGTTACAAGGAACAGCTGATTGAGATTCTTCGTCAGCTGAAGTGGTACAACTGTTCCTTTAGTGATCGGGACTCTCTCTTCACATGGTACTCTATACAGCCTGGGGGTTCAGGGCGCAGAATCCGCAATCCAAATACTAACTGGAGTGATTTTTAAAAGGTGACTAACCCCATCCAAAGCAGCAGCTGCCAGTCCGCACAGTCAAGAAAGGAAATGCTGACTACACAAGATCTGACTCAGAGGAATGAAGAAAGAAAAATAGACAAGCCTCCCTCGAACCACCACACCTATCTTTATACTTCGGGCAGTTAAAATTTCCTGGGGGGAGGCAAAGGGAAATGGTGGCGGAAATGCTAGCAAAGGCAGAAGTCAATAAAAAGACACCTTAAAAATAAAGACGTGTGCAGCACACACCTCCTCTGTGGAATGATGAGTAAGTAACCCATGGGTTATTTAGAACCTGTAACATTCCTTAGCATCAGACTCTGAAAAAGTGTCCTGAATTCAAAGCAGCATATCTCAGAACTCTATCTCCACACAAGCTTTGAGATTTTTGTTTAGCCTTTAGCCTGCAGAGATGGAATTTACTGTTGCATGGATGGATTCCAGAAAACTGTTTCCGTGTACACCGCATGCCAAAATTGGGCCTAGTCAGCTGTTATTAAAATCTTGCTGTCAAGCTATTAATGGCTTGAAAAGCAGAGAATTAGAAGAAGCTCTATGCACGTTCTCCCCACAGTGGTCCTAATCCTGCCATAGACATCTGGAGATCCAATTTCCTTCAAAACATTGAGTTACAGTTTGTGTTTAAGGATCATGTCTTTAAAAGCAGTCATCAGGCAGCCAATTATACTTCCATTCTCATCTGCACCATTGTGAGCAAGAATAGGATTGTATTCAAGGAGGCTGAAAATACAGAGTGCTTCAGGGAAGCTGTGAAATGCAGGTATTTACAGGACTAGTTACTTCAGTACTGGAGAGTGGGGTTTGCTTCACAAGCATTTACTTCTTTTTTCATCTTGGACCAGTTTGTGCCAGACTGCTCCACAGGGGATAGAGAACCAATAAGGAAGTGCCTTCGCACCCTTAAATTTTGCACAACAGCCCAATACTGGAGCCTTTTGGTTGCAACTCCTGAGGGCTGCTCCTTTCTGCCTGCAATATGGAGCTGTGCTGAAATAGTATGATTTAGCCAGTTAGCAATATCTCCCTATTAAACAGACACAAAATGCAGCTCTCTAACCCATGGAGCTTAATACATCTGAACCAAACAAATATCCATCTATTAGATATCATTCCAACATGATGACCTATCCTAGTTGCTTCAGAGGAAAGAAGAAATAAGAAAACCAGCGTGAACAATTGTGCATTACTATAGCTTTGTATGACGTGGGGCATAGACACATCCAAATTCTAACTGGTGAACAACATATGCCAATAGCCTTTAGGGCTATTCAGTTTTAAACTACTTTTCTCAAAGTCAAACAATTGTTTTTCTTGTTGTTCTAGCACAAGTTACTGCTCTTTACTTTCACCACCAGGTCATATTTTTATTTAGACATACACAATGTGCTATAAAAGGCAATCCTATCAGACTGGTTGTGTTTTAGCTTTGAACAGCTGTTTAGCAAAGGGGAATCAGGCCATTACATTTTTTAAGTGTTTTTTTTTGTTTGTTTGTTTTTTTGAGTGAAGTGTTGAGAACATCTATAAGCTGCTCCATAGTTGCGGACTTCATCTGCTGTATCTGACATTCCAAGTACAAGATAATTTGTATACAATAGATTAAGAGTTATATAGATAGCAACTGAAAAGTTTAGATTTATGATATTGATTAAACCTCATTCCTTTCCAGAATGAAGTCAGTAATGATACTAACTAGGGATGATCTTAAGCCAAATCCCTGAATCCAAACATCCTCAAACTTTTGGGGGCTCGAAATCCAGATTCCCAAGCCTGTAGTCCACTCCCAGCATGTAACCAAACATGTCTGGGTGAGTCATTGTCATCAGGGATTGAACCTGGGATCTGACTAAATCTCTGGTGCCTGAACTAAAAAGACTGAACTAAAGAGACTCTTAACTAAAAAGTCTAAACTAGAGGGACTAACTCAAAACCTGCGATAGACTCAAATAATGCTGTGTGGCCCAGCCACTAGACAGGAACAGAAAGCCACACTGTGTTCTCGGATACATTAAGTGAATAACCGAGGCTTGGGTCCTCAAACGTATTTAGGCACCTAACTGCCCTTGAAATCAATGGGCAGTAGGGCCGTAAATACCTAAATGAAAAATATTCATGTATTTGGGGATCTGGCCTGTACTGCCTAATCCTGCAGTATGTTTGCAAGCAGAACACCCACTGAAGAATGTGACAGTTGCACTTGATTATTGCAGGAGGGTGAAGTAGATTATTATTAACAACTGGCTTTTATATAGGATTGTGAAATTTAAATCTTTGCATGTCCTTGTGCACCACTTTGGTATCCCAGTTTTATGCTAGTGTGACTCTGCTGCTATATACAGAAGCCAGATCCTCAGTTTGTGTAAATTAGCAAGGCTCTGGTCCTATACACCAGGTACTGAATACAAGGAAATCTTTTCAGAGCAGATGGGTTTCTTTGGATTCAGCACCAGAGTTTGATCAGCCATCAGTTGTTCAGCTTTCAATGCTCTTCATTCTCATCAGCGTTATGGACAAAAGAAAACCACCACAAACACAAATCGTTGAAAACATGAGCTAGGGAAAAAATAATCATCCTTTAATTGACTGTTCACTAATGGAATCTATTAATTTATGGCCACAGAAGAGCCAGCTAATTTGTGGTTAATGGTGTTTAAAAGATAAACAATCTAGACTAAATCAGATGTGCATAACCCTCACATATTGATATCATCTCTGCATTCTGGGATGGCCTGGTAGTTTTTAGCCTAGTAAGAAGAGAGGGATTAATCCTGAGAGATGACAAGCACCCACAATGGTTGTTGAAGCCAATGGGAGCAGAAAGTCCTCGGTATCAGGTAGGACCAGGCCAAAAGAAGATAAAGTATTTCAGAAGCCTGAAGAGCTGTAAGAAATGCAGTGACATTCTTCAATTCCTGAAGGGAGTGAGGAGAGAGGATTTAGATAAGCTATTGTGCTAAACATACAGTAAAGGACATATTTCAGTGCCTCAACACGCACATGAATAAACCAGTCTGGATCTAGATATTCAAGCATAGGCAGTTGCTCACCTGTTAAGTGGGGAAGAAAAGGTTTGGCACTATGCTAAATATTCTATTATTTTGGAATAGCTGTTGGGGGGTCTTTTCAAGTAAATCTCGTTACACTGAAACAGACTTTATTTAGTTAATGCTCCTGGTCTGCAAGCATTTTTGTTCATGTGTTCGATACAAGCTAAAAAGGATTTGATAATGATGGAACTGCATACCTCCATTGGTAGCTCATTTTACATGCTCCTGATTGAATTTAGGACTTTGAACTGTTATTTAGGGCTTGTTTTCCCATTGCTTGTAATGAGATGATTGAGATTGACCTTTATAGCAGAGGTTGGGGCACACATTTATAGAAGCGTACCTGCCAGAATATCCATATATTTGTGTACCTGGTTTATTCAGAGTTATCGCAATGGACTGTACAAATTAGGTAATTGCAGAAATGGGTAATAAGAGTTGCATGGTAATTTGGGCACTTGCAGATATAATGTAAAAATTTGCATCCATACCATTTTGAACTTTTGGACCAGTTTTCCTGTAACCATGCTACATTGTACATGATTCTATACATTAACTGAACACCCAAAGCTTCATTTCTATAAGATCTCTGTTGTGTTTAGATGCAATTCTGCTGTAAACCAAAGACATCTGAATTTAGGTGAGGATTGAACAATTAGGAATTGAGAGGGAAGATATTTCTACACACTGAATGGGATAAAAGATAATAAAAGACCCTCCCTTTCCAAGAAGTCAGTCATGACTTTGGGGATCACCTGGTCTCCACTGATTTAAGCAGCGGGTGTCATTTCCAATGCTGGACCTGTTCTGCAAGAGCTCACAGTAGTGCTAGCGTGCCACTAAATTCTTTCGATAAGCTTTCCTAATGCCACTCTGAATCTTTTTTCTGTGACTTGATGGTTCCTAAATTCATATTTTTTAAACAGGTTTCTGACCTAGTTTGATCATGAGCCCAGAGCATGAGATCTGGTGCCTGGTCTCACAAGGTGTGGAGAATACAATGCGCTTCTATATTAACAAGATGTTGCCTTTAGAATCTTAGACGTTAGAGGTAGGAAAGACCAATTATCCATCTCAGATGTTTTCTAGTGGTCTATCACATCAAATTTTAAAAAGGAAAAACTACATGTATTTAACAGGACATCTAAATAGTACAGATGGAACGTATAAGATATTGCTCGTAACAAATACTGCATTCGGAGCCCATATTGATCAGTGTAGCAATTTTATACATAAAATCACCCTTTCGTACTCATATTATGCAAGCTTAGGATAGCATGAGCTCACATAAAATCTAACAACTGAAGAAAAAACGGTAGGTTTGCTTGCCTCACCGGATCCCCCTCCTGGCAATGGGAGACTTCACTTGGGTGTCAGGGGGGATCCCTACTATTTCCCCCTAATCCGCTTCTGCTTTCATAGAAAGTTACTTCCTTGCCACCAGCCTTCCTTGCCAGGTTCAACACAGCACGAACAAATAAAGCACTGAAATATTATTTCTTCTTTAACTCATTAATCAACAGGAAGATTGTACCCCATTTTATCTAGTTCCCAACTTTTTTTTGGCAACTGTCTCATTGCAGATGAAGAACTTCTGCTGTACCCACCGACAAGCTCCTCAATGTGCTAGAACCAACCACCTTCCCCGCCTATACATAAATAATGAATTCGGCAACCTGCCCCAGTGCTAGGCAGCCTGGTGAATCTTGGCTGCCTGCTTCCTACTTGAGTGCATTCAAACTTAGTACAAGCAGACCCATGGGAGGGGCTGAAACTGGGACTCAGATCTCAATTGTTTGTCTCCAGGCACATTTCTATTCTCAGCTTTCAGATGCTTAATGAGTAGCTGTTTTAATGGTCATGTGATTTTTCCACAGAACTCCATCCAACAAGTGAACTGTGAAGTTAAGAAGAAAACGTTACTTATAATTCGGGAGGCAGCAATCTTGCTTAGTGGGCAAAGAACTGGCTGGGGATTCAGAAAACATGGGTTCTACTCCTGGCTGGGCCAGAGGCCTGCTGGCTGACCTTGGGGAAGTCACTGACATTCCCTGTGCCTCAAGGTTTCCTGTCTGCAAAATGGGGATAATTACATTGGTCTTTGTTAAAGACCTGTGGGATCTTCTTTTGAAAAGTACTATATGGGAGCTAAATGTTATGTGAATGCAGCTACCCTCGACAAATAACAACTGTTAAGCCTACGTTCTTCTCCTAAGCCCCTTCCCCAGCCAACTCCCATTCACCCAAGAACCTCAAAGTGTTCTTCTCCCCGCTTAAAACTCCTTGTCCACAATGAATAAAATTCTCCCCTGTGGAATCCATGTTTCCTACACGCTAACCCCCCCCCCCACTCTCTAGATAAGGCTTTGGATCAGATATAAGAGGAGTTTGGTTTTTTGTTAAATAGCTTTTTGCTAATCAAAATTTTCCCAAGTTAATATTAATTTATGAAGAAATTTCTCTGTTTCTTGCTTATTTGCATCCAAATATCCTAAAGTCACACCAACAAATGAGATACAATTCAACCTACATTTCCTAATGAACTTAAAACCTAGCAAGAAATGAATCACTACCAACGAGGCAGCAAATTCTAGTTTGCCTTTATTGCAAAAGTACTTTTAACATAACTCCTGACATTCCCTATTACTTAATTGCCAGATGTATACAGCATTCTTTTGATACCAGGTCTGTGTAGTAATGCATTGACACATCTTACTGGTTTAATCATAGATTGACATGGCTGGGTAAGCTTCATCACAACCATTTTTGGGGCGACACTCCAAAGTGAAATCTTTCGGTGCATGACCAAAGTAGATCCATCATTTTAATGCCAACTCTATCGTTGCTTTCTATTTTTAATCTATACCCACAACTGCCAATTTCCAATTCCTACTGCAAGGGACCTGCAATAAAAATTTTGAATCTTGTTTGAGCTTTTGCCATAGAGTGGTTTTTTTTTTTTAATAGAAAAAGAAAATACATGTTGTTATCTCCTTCCGCTATTGCAATATTTATTTTTATGAGAGTATGCAAACCAGTCCTTTCCTGCTTACATTAAATACTAGACATGCTCATTCAATAACCCAAAGTTGTGTAACAATGAACAGTTAATCATATTCACTAATAGTTGTTTGACAGCATGGGACACTTAGCACTGAATATTTCTATATATCTGTTTTTTTCTGCCTTTTCTTTTGTCAGGAACATATCAAGCTGCAAGACTATGACCATACTCTACCCATATGACCATATATTGAGTGACTTCAGGGCACATTTCGTCTTTCTTTGCATTGATTTTTACATTTCTTTCAGCTCATTTTTATGCATTAATGTATTTGTAGTGCATTTTTTGAAAAGGTCATAGAACCACTGAAGAAAAGTATCAAGGATCTTATGAGAGATGATCAAACTCAAGGGTATTTCAGCTACTTTTGCAAACTTTCGAGTAGATAGCTAAGTCTGAACTTCCAAGCCATCCGATGTTCACCCATTCCTAATAGAGGCATGAAGTAAAGGTTAACAAGGATTTTCTTAATTCAGTTTTAATTCCTTGCAGTCTGTGGGCCTGATTTTTATTTATTTTTTATTACTTCTTACACTAGTTATACACCAATATAAATCCATTGACATCAATGGTATTACTCCTGATTTACACCAGTGCAAGATGAGTATTAGTGTCCTTTTTGGAAACTTAATTTCACATGATATCACTTTGTAAAATGCACGTGAAGCAGAGTACAGCATTAATTTTTTAACCTAATTTAAAGCACTGCTAACATTATTCAGTATGGAAATCAAGGTCATCAACTCAGTGTACTGAGAATCAGAACCCCTGGCTTGGATCTTCAGCATTGCCAGATTTGATCTGGGACCTCTGGCAGGTGGCTAAACCTCACTGTGCCTCATTTTATTCATTCTGTAGAATGGTTATGGGAAAGTTGTGAGGTTTAATCATTATGTATAAAGATGCTTCAAGATTCTTAGATGGATTCTTAGTGGATTTTGATTGTGGTCCAATTTTAGGAGAATATATGGGAAAAGTTTTGATTATGGGAATTTGGAAGATCTTTAGTTTTTTGTATGTTGGTCCAGTGTACATAGATTTGTTTTTTTTAAATGAACAGTGTATACATGCACCCAGAGCTTTGGGTGGGGGTATTTAAAACAAATAGAAATAAATAAATGCGTATTAAATGAGTATTATATGTAGATTTCACAAAGTCATTTTACTGGGTCATTTTACTACTCTGCACTTTTATATCTTAAGAAAGATCTTTTCTCTTTCCTTTCCTAGGATCTTATTCCACACTCCCATCCTATACGGAATTTCAGTTGAAGTCACATAGGGCTGGATGTTGCAAAATGCTGAAGTTGAAGTTGCTCGCTATTTGAGAGAACTGAGGGGCTGCAGAATCCAATTTTGATAGCATGTACGAGGGGAACCTAGAAATGCCTTCCCTCTGATTTTGGATTGGAGAACCCACATTCCGATGCTTTCTTCTCTCTCAACATTCAATCCACAAGTTTGTAGTTTACAGCCACTCATTGCACTGACCTGTGAAGCTAAAAGCCTGCCCCCTTTTCTCCGGGTCCAAGTCAGAAAGCAGATGAGAAAAGAGGATAGAGGCAGACTTTTAGCCTCAGAGGCTGTCAAAGGAGGCAGAAGCATTGTATATGAAGTCTGTAGGGCCACCACCAAGAAGTTATTTATTCTGTCATATCGCGGACTGTCACGTCATTTCAATACTAAAGCTGCGTGGCATTCTTTCACAGAAGTTACCTGTAGTTCAAGGGATCATTAGAAATAATGTATTTCAGAGCACAGATTTTTAAAAAGAGGAAAGTAAAATACAAACAATTCTTAAGTATACCTGAATGTTTGTGCTGAATACTTTTTGAAAAATGGACATTTTTATAATATATATGGCCACATTTAAAAGGTAGCCTTTAAAACTGTAGGTGTAATTATCCAAGACAAAATGTTACATTATTAGGCACTAAACAACCCTATTGGCCACAGATATTGTCTGCACTTAATTCAGTGTTATGTGCTCAGAAACAGACGGCTTCTAAAGTCACAGAACTTAGTTGAAAGCCCTTCTAAAACTTGGTCATAAATTACATCAATTCCCCCATATCTATAAGGGTTGCCATTATTGTTAATTTTCCATCTTGATTAAGAGCCACCAAAATCATAGAAATCAGGATCCATCAACTGGGGCTATTGGAAAGTGCTCTTTGATTCAATTATAGGAACAGGGTCTACAAATGGTGGATTTAGCCATCAAGCCATCTCCCTGCCAATGCAAGATTCTGCCCATTAAACATTTTTCAGAGTGTTGGGGTTTCCACAACTTCCCTTTGGACACTATTCTGTAGCCAAATACTGTCAAGATATTTTTTCAGTATTTGCCCCAAATTTTTCCTCTCAAATTCATCCCATTCCTTAGTTTTACCAGGTGTAACACCTTAAATAATTCTTGTCCATTTTCCACCTATTCATATTTGTATATTGTCATCCCATAGACAAGTTATGCATATTTAGCTCTTGTAATATTTCTTCATAAATAAATATTTCCATATCCTTGACTACAGAAAACAAATTCTGAACAAAAAAGTCCCTAACATTGTCCAATCCCTTAAGTAATAACCTGTGCATACCCTAAAAATATTTGTTCAATGGGGTTATGATCAGGGGACAGAAAAATAAAACAATCAGAGTTAAAAGCAAATGACAAACTGATTTTTTTTTGTTTTATTTCTAAAGCATGAACATGATCCTTTAAAAGTCTGTAAATGTATATTCTGCTCCAGATTATGATTGAACACTAGTGACCTGCTCAATGACAAAAATCATTGAACCAGTCAAACCAATTTGTGGTGAAAAATCACAGGGACAGAACAGAAGCATGCTCAAAGGGACTGGAGAACTTTGGAGTCATACTGTTCTATTTCAATCAAAGACTACAAATTCCTTCCCTGCTAGCAAATTTAGATTTTATGTAAACTCTGCTAAAGAATTAAATATTTAAGCACCCACACAAAATAAATATGTGTCTGCATTTGAATCACTCTGCTTGAAAGATAATGTTTGGAGCTCTTAATGAAGCAACATTTGGCAAAGTTACAAACTTGCACATAAAAAAAAAATCTACTTATTTTTCCACCTTCAATGTTCCTTTATATGCATGATGACAAAGCTGAATCCAGTTTAAAAATGCACCTGTCAGACCTGTCAGATGTCAACAATACTCTTGTTGTTTGGTTATGCCGTATGGATATTTGAGCATGTTTTCAATAAGAGCAGGAGGTGTAACTTTCATCTGAAAATGATAAAACAACACAACTCATAAGTAGGCAAATCGTACAAGCCTGGCACTTTATAACTTATTCTAAAGGCCTGTTTAGATTGTAAATGCTTTGAGGCAGGAACTATTTTTTGTCCTGCATTTGTACAGCACCTAGCATAATTGGGTCCTGGTCCAAAACTAGAACTCCTAAACACTAGCACAATACAAATAAAATGATGATATCTGGATATTTGGTGATTCAGGATCTTTTGAATCAACCAAGGCACTACTCGTGTGCTGCTACAATAGTTACCTTTAGCACATTACTGAACTTTTACTCTACAGCCTATTTTAGGCCCTGATTCAGTGAGATACTTAAGCACATTCTTAACTTTAAGCACGTGACTAGTCCTAACTGACATCAACCAGCTTTCAATGAGGACCTAAGGCACAATTTAAGGTGTTCCAGATCTACATAATATAGGAAGTGATAGTTCGGATTTATACTACAGAGACTGAAAATTAAAGGTGACCTGCAAAGTTTTTTTTTTAAAAAGTAGGCGCGTGCCCTATTTTTGCTTCTTTAGGATGTACAGGATCAGCCTAAACAGTGTTTAGGCCTTTTTCTTCTTCCTGTTTGTGCTTTTTTACATTATAAATTTAGTTCTTGTCTACTATGTTTTTGTCTGGAAGTCATGACTGGTGAACCACTAGGATGACAGAGACATCATGTAAGCCCTACATGGATTGAAAGAAGAAGTTATTTTTGTCAAATTGCTTGAGTCCCCTCTCTCTACAACACCCACAGGTTTTTGTTAAAATACGTAAATCATGTATTTGGGTGAAATTAGCAACTAGGAGAAAAGAAGCCTCTCTTAAATTTCAACATTCTACTCCTTCAATTAGGGATTTAAAAAGCTTACAATTACATATAATGCTTCTAATGATTTCTCAGTAAAACTAGGAACACCACAGTTAGTGTTCCTGATATTTTTAAAAGGTAAAATCCAAGTAGAAAAGAAAATCCATTAGAGACCTTTTGAGACTTCCATATAAGAAGCAAAAGTGGCACAAACAAATTCTCTCATTTGCAGTATGTCAGAGTTTAGGGACAGGTAAGGTAAATATGTTAGAGATATTGAAATTTGAAGGAAAAGATGAACATTTATTTTGACTTATACAGCAGTGCCTATTCCTAGCGCACCAAACACATTTACATAATTTAAAACACACACCACAAAAAATAATTAAACCGCTAGCCCAGCCAAGACAAGGCCAACGCACGTTTGCTTTATGCTGGGCCAATGCATCAAATCCAAAATTAAAATATACCAGCTCTAGATGTGCTTAGCTGAAACTCAAGTCTTTCGTAGTTCTGGAACCCATCATTTTAGAATAACAAAACTATCTCTGTATGGGTCTGCAGAAGCACATTTGCTCATGGTTAAGTCTACAAAGCTAAACCTTAACAGACATCTTAATTTGGTATGTATGTACACCTTGCCATGACATCCAGATTAAAGACAAACCACATTAAACTAAGTTGACCAAGACGGGCAGGACCTTTGTTATACATCCCTAAAAACCTTCTCACTCTACCTCCACAACCAAGAACGAAGTCCCCCAGTGACAATTCAGTCAAGTGTTTGCCAAGAAAGTAAGATCAACTGGGACACCTCAGCTACTAGCTCCTAGATTAGAAATCTTTAGAACCAGAGGCAGGAGGTTCTCAGCCAAGGGCCCTTGTCTATAGGGAACACTTCCCCAATTGTTCAGAAAGCGGGGTTCGGTGGCCTCCAGGACATAAGGGGCATTTATGATGGAAATGCAATCCTTACAGAGGTCAGTCACTATTGGCACAGTGAGGACTTGAATATCCCATATGGATGGTAGTATGTGGCTGTTTATGCATTCAGGCATTCAGTGACCAGTCTATTTATTTTGGTTAAATATTTGAATTTCCACAAGTTGTGAGAAGAAAAAAGGTATCATTAACATATACTTCTCCCCTCACGAAGTAGAACGAGAAATTCCTAAACTATAGCAGGGTCAGAAAATGAGACGTGCACACGTGCTGTTGCAAGTGAATTGGGCACTGTCTCCTCTTCCTGGAAGCATGCTGTATGCTCCACTTTAACCCTTCGCCTTAATATGCTCTATTATTTTAGACAGCACTTGTGGTAGCTCACAGGGCAAAAGCTTGGCAGATGCAAGACCTAAGTGCCAACAGTCTGGACTCTTTCATTGTTGCCAGTAGAGGCATCTGGGGGTATGGCTGGCTTCCTACTTGGCATTCATTCAATAATCTTTTTTTAGTTCAGTTCTGGCTAGTGCTCTGTAGAGCTGCCTGTGGATCTGGTGGGTCAGCCTATTTCGGTTGAGAAGCTTGCTGAAAATCCCCTATCTCAATTAACACTTTCATGCTCAAGGATGAGATTTGGGGTATGGAAACTGCATAACTGAGACATACTAGATTAGCCTCCTGGTTCACGTATAGTTTGCATAACCCTGATAAACTCACCCAATTATTTAGCACATATGTGTCTGTGCATTACAGATTAGCATAGAAGTAATTTTCACTCAAGCCTTATGTAGCAGTGGAAGAGAAAGCTTGTTGCAGATGAAGACACAGATTCATTGCTAGGAATGCAAGTGTTTTTCAGAAAAAAAATGTGTGCTAGTGAGGGCACCTAAGTTGTATGCACAAATGGCCAATTTGATGCCCCCAAATTACACACATGCTTCTGCCTGCACAAATACTGCAATTTTCAGAAAACAGAAAATGTGTAAGGACTTTGGCCCTCACTCTCAAACCTAGAGAGGTTCACTAACATTTCAGAATGAGAAAAAGTATCCAAACTAATTAAAATTAAGAAATATATTGGTTAAAATCCTGAATACATTTTCCTCAAGGTTCTTGTCTAAAGGCACCTTTTCTACTACAAGCCCAAATACCTGCCTTGGAGTTTATAAATAAAAAATTATTTTCTGGAAGAAATGTTCTAATTCAATCACAAGTCATTGGACTCAGTATTGCATTCGCTGGGTAAAATTTTATCGCCAGTGTTATACAGTAGATCAGACTAGAGATTCATAAGGGTCCCTTCTAGCCTTAAAAGCTCTTTGTGATTTGATGGTATGTTTTGACTCATGTGCTATAGTGGACTTTACCCACTGGAATTTAGCTCTGCTCTTAGCACATTTTTGGATGACATTTATTCCTACCAGTTTTCAGATGGTTTGATGTCTAGTACACAGATCTCTTCACTATAAAGCAATTTTGGATCCTTCTGGATCAAATAAGGGATAATCATTATGCCACAAGTGCAGAAGGCTTTTTATTTTGGCCCATTGGAATCTAGTGTGAATGATTATCCTTGACTTTCCATCACTTTGGCTCAATGTATGGAAGATACTCACAGGGCTTAACCAAAAGTTTTATAGTTTAATTGCTCAGGCAAATCCAGAAGTCTGTTTCCTGGGCCACATAGTTTTGCCTGAATATGGCCTCATGCATATAAATTGAACTAGCTTTGAATAAAGTAGTGTGAAAGCAAAACAAAGATTTTCTATTACTCCTATGAAGCAAAAAGGATAGACATTTACGACTAAGAAACGAATGTGTCTCTGCACTGGAAATGTTCCTAATGCACTTTTGGGAACTGTAAAACAAACCCTCTTATTTCATTTAGAAAATGACTCTTTCTAGCTTTGCAAAGTCTCCCAACCCAATGCAAAATTCAGAGGCATTTACATGGTTTGCTGGAGTTCCACTGGGTTAAAAATCAGCCTTCTCACCATTCTCTTCGCAGCTTGTCTCTAGAAGCTCCACACGCAGCCACAGCTGCCAGCGGGAGCACCATAGCCGCTAAGGATGAACTAGCAAGAGACTCAGATGCTGCTACTGGAAAGAGATAGTCCAGCACTTGGCATCTGGGACTTACAGTTGCCAAACATTCCCCCATCTGTGGTGAGGGGACACTCCACGGCTTGTGAAAGACGGAAAAATCAGAACAGCAGAGACGCTGCAGTAACAAGGGGAATGTATCGAGGCCAGACTTTGCGCATGAGCCCGATTCTGATCTCACGCCAGTGCAGCTCCATTGACCTCAGTGAATTGTCTCCTGGATGAGAGCAGAATCAGTCCCTAGACCCCCCAGTTCTGACCTCCAGCTCAGGATGTGCATCCAGAGGAAGGCAAACGTGTCAGTGCACCACTTATATGTCTCCTGGATTTTGAAGGCAGCTGGGGATCAGAGAGTTCCCCAGGTAGGTCAGGTCTACACTTAAAATTCAGCTGGTACAGTATTGTCAGTTAGACATGCAATCTTTTACAACATTCGTGTACCCTAGTGCAGTTGCAGTTATACCAGCAGATAAGTTAGAGTATACTTTCTGCAACGACTCTCGTTGGGCACTTCCACCAGCCCAGAATACCTGGAGCACAAAGAGCTCCAGCCATGTTTACTGCCCGTCTCTCCCCTTGCTCCTCCGGAAGCTGCAAGAGGACAGCATAAGGCCACTACAACAACAAGAAGCCAACATGCACCAGAAATATTCCCAAGGAAAGATCTGCCAGAATCGCAGCCACAGAGCCAGAGTACAGATGCCACAGGAGCGCACAGAATCAGGGTTCCCATGTACAGCCTTGACTTGGCTGCTATTTGGTGAGTCCTAACAAAGTAGCAGAGGCTGCAACTGCAGACTTCAACGCCAAGATCACATAAGTAACACTTTTTCTGTATCTCAGACAGAGGTCTGGAGCGAGAAGCCACATTCCTAGGATACAGAGCCACAGAATCTTTTATAAAGTAAGCAACTGCCTTTGCACTCTAAAAACCTTTGGTATAGGACTATTTCTACCTTATTCACTGCTCACTGCTATGCGGGTTTCTCGGATATTAGAAGAATTTGGAGACTGGTTCCCTATCAGCCAGGCCCCATTTATCTCCCCAGCATGAACTCCACTCCCGGGTCAGCCATATGCTCTCTGCTTCCTTGACCGACAAATCAGTGTTTGCTCATCACTACCCCTGAGGCATTCCCATTTTGGAGCCGTTTCAGACTCTCTGATGTCACCTTTTGCCTTCTGATTTTGGATCCAGAATTATTTGTAATGGGTTCATCTGAAGCCCACCGAGGGACAAGAATCATTTTTTAGTCATAAACCTCACTCAGGAAGGAAAGGGAATCCTGGTTCATCACTGCCTAAGGCGAAGTTTCAGATTCAGCAAGTGTTACATTTCTATGGGAGTTACACCAGTGTTTTTCCCTTCCCAAGATGAAATTCACTTTCTTCTTTCCCACTTCCCACTCTACAACCCCATGCATACATGTCATGAGAAGGCTGTGGGGAGGAAACAGACTCCAGGCCCTTGCACAACCAATGGAGACAGTCAAGAGGAGGGGTTCTGACACAGACTCCTGCCTGGCTGATGCAGGCAGAGCCCCTGTGCACCCTTGTGTAGGAGTTTGGACCCTTGTGTAGATCTAAGTACAGATCCAGAAATCTGTCCTGCAACCCACTTCCTATCAGCTCCCTGTATGCAATCCCTGCATGCCATGAAGAGGCATCAGCTCTCCCTGTGGGGATAGAAATATGAAGTGACAGACTGAAGTGATGCAGGGGAACTTGGTGTGGTTTTCTACCCCTGGTGAAATTCAGTGTTGGTGAGAGCACCAGATTAACAGCACTTGAGGCTGAAATCCTCCATCTTCCATAGAACAGGTACAGCATGGGCCGTGGCTCATAGCAACTACCAGTATGAGTAAACCTCTCCTGAAGGGACCACCACAGACTCCATGGCCTCGTCCATGCATATCCTCTGCTCAGAAGGGTCTGTTTTTCTGATGTGGACACTTAGCAACTAGGAGGTGGTCTGTGACCAACAAAAATTCCTTTCAGATGCTGAATAACTATTATATTCTAACTTGGCCCACCTGGCCTGCATTCAAATCAGATAGGAAATATTCTACACCCCCTTGCCATTTCCATACATTATATATCCTGAAGGCTAAAAGTATTTCCTTAGAGATGAAACGAAAATAGCTCTGGTGACCTCGAAGACTTATCTTTGTAATGTGTACTATTGAAAGAGCAGTAGGGCAGCATAAGAAGGAATATACAAGAGGAAGAGAAAAAAGTATGAGAAACCAAGATTGTTGCTCTCTGTACACCCAGGCTTATTCTCTTGGTACAGATTGAAAGAGTTTTGTGCCTCAAGGAAATACCCCAGAGACCCAAACCCATATCACTATGCTACCAAGTGCTTGGCAGTCTGTACCATTTGTATGTGCAAATCCTCGCATATCCAAGTTGAATAATTTCAAAGAAAACTAAACCCAAACAGAAGGAATCAGACCCCCATCAGCTGTCCTTTGCAATGACCACACTGCCTCTCAAAGTTTGTCTACAATCGACTTGTGTGCCTATTTTAAAGCAACAGGGCAGCTGCACTGGCTTTTAGCAATGTATCATGAAATTGGGTTCAGAAACAGGGCTGGAAGCTGGTTGAATTGACCCAGACTGTCTCGGTTTTATGAATCAACCTTTTCTATGAAAATTGCTCTGATTCATTTTAAATGGAAGCAGTAAGTAAATAATAACTGCAAGATCCATACTAAAGGGGGTCAAAACATGCCTGTCTGGGCAGGTCTAATTTAAACACCAGCCTTTTAAGAATGGTACAATCTTTGAATGAAATTTCTTTGTACTTCTGAAGACAACACACACCCTTTTCCTGCTGCTTGACTAAAAACAGCACTCACCCAATGAAGAGATCTGCTTCAGGAAGTGCCAGGACCTCTCATGGAGGGGGAAAATAAATGCTACCCTTTCCCAAGCTCAGTCTATGGGAAGCCATAAGTGTATTTCACAGACTGCCTTTCAGACTGAGTGCATACCCAGGTTCACCCTGCTCTGTCAGCTGAAAGTGCCTGTGCCTTTATTAAAACCAATTGCTTTAAAAAAAATTAGCCACTAATATTGGCGGAAGCTTTCATAGAATTATAGAAATGTAGGGCTGAAAGAGACCTTGAGAGATGTTCCACGTCAGCCTTCCTGTGCTGAGAAAGGCCCAAGGATACTTAGACCATCTCTGACAGGTGTTTGTGTAACCTGCTCTTAAAAACTTCCAAAGGTCAGGGATTCCAGAGCCTCCCTTGGAATCCTATTCCTGTGCTTAACTGTCCTGATAGTTGGAAAGTTTTTCCTAATATCTAACCAAAAACCTCCGTGCACGCTACTGTTTAATTCATTATTGCCACTTTTCCACCCTGGAGGGAATTAATAAGATGTTAGTGTCATCTTGATGAGCTGACATCTTTTATTCCAAGCTGTGTCCTATACCATGGGCAGATGCAGCATTGGATGCGCCAGAACAGCCAAAGCTAAAATCTTGATGTGCACATATTGTATCTTGCAGAAGCTGATCCTCCCTGGATAAAAATAGCACGGCCTCTCCTGCTTACATGATTAACTTTATCCTTGCTCACATTCACCCAGGAAAGCTGAGTAGCCAAACCAAAAGACAAGCAGATCAGGTTAAAGCCGAAGGGACTCACAACAACTGATTTTTGCGTAGCGCTTGGCTGTTAAGATTTCCACTCACTCTCCTTATAGCACTTGCTCCTTGAATGACTGCAGAAAGGGACGTGTCAGATCACATCGTGCATGGATTTCACAGACTCGGATTTTGACATCAGGAGCTTCTGAATTGATTCCTACATTTAGAGATAAAGATGCTAACTTGAACTCCCAACAGGAAAAAGAAAGATGGTCCAGTGGTTATGGCAGTTGCCTGGACTCGGAAGAGTGGCGTTCAGTTCCCTGCTTCACCAGACTTCCTTGGGTGACCTTGGGAAAGTCAGTTCCCCATCTGTAAATTGCTGACCACAGCACTTCCCTACCTCACAGGGTATTGTGAGGATAAATACATTGAAGACGGAGGTGCTCAAATACTACAGTGGTGGGGGCTACAGTGGTTATGTATGCCCCTGCTATTCCTAGTAGAATCAGCATTGGAGAAGTGATCATTTTCAATCAAGCACTGATCAAACAGGAGCAAGCCCCCATTCCAATAATCAGCAGGGGCGCAGAACTCCTCCAAGGCTGCTGTAGGGAGAGCCAGCTCCTCTGCTCCCAGCTCTGCAGGGGGCATCTGACAGCTCCTCCAGCCTTGGGACTGCAGGAGGGGGAAAACCAGCTACTCTGCGGTGTGGTGGGGGCATAGACTGTGCCCCTCCAAAAGCAATCAAATTTTTATTCCTGCGCATGCCCCTGAGGAGCAAGATATGCTTTTGTTGAGTTGACGCAACGACCTGGCATGATTACAAAACACGTGTCAGTAGATCAAAGCGATTGATCAAAAGCAGAAGTGAAGCCAGCACCTATCGCTGATTCTGAATTCATTTCCATCAGTATAAGTTAGCGATCAGAGGTGTATTTGGCTAGTAATAGTAGAATTGAGCTTGAGCTGCAAATCCAGTAGCCAGCCAATAACTATACAGTTAGTTGTATAAAAAATGTTGCCACCTGAAGTTTCAGGGGTTACTTTTCCAAATTTGGCATCCACAAAACTGAAGTATTTTTCACAAACAAGTTTTTGTACATGCAAAAGCTCAGGGGCTTTGCTCTGTCTTTGCATGCATCGGTCAAGACAGACAGTTCATAGCAGCAGGATTGGCACAAGAGAAATATGAGCATAAAATCAGCATGTAGACAGGCAACATTGTGCCTGCAAATCTTCAGTGTTAGGTACCCCCAAGTATAAGTCTGTTCAGAAATTTGGACCTAGATGATAATGACTCTTTAAGGCGTATAAATATTATCTACTGCTGGTGGGAAAAAACATCCATATCTTCCCCCTCCCTTTCCCCTGGGAAGAAAATGAAGACAAAAGGGTTGACTGTGAGCTAGGAAAGTGATTTTAACTGTCTTCAAAAACAATTTTTTTTTTAAATCTGTTGTATAAGCATCTGTCTGCTTCTTTGCATGGCACAAGGGGATAGTTCTACAGCGAATTCTTTACAACCCTAGATCCGCCTCTGTCCTTGCCTCATGGTGCTTATGCAAACACTTCTCCGTTTATGTAAATAGTCCGTGGATCAAATTTCACCAGCAGCCACACCCAAAATCACTACAGAGACAAAGACAGTCAGCTATCAGACATTTTCCCCCAAAGTACACCCGCGTTGCTATGTTACCCCTTTTCCAGCCAGCATTTTCCATTCTGAAATAATTTTGCTGCACATAAGCCATTTTGCATAAAGCTTGTTAACATTAGATCTGATTATGAAGGGGAGCGGAGGGTGCAAGCATCAGGAAAGGAGCATTCTAGATGCGCCATTCTTCTTGCCATTGCCCTCCCCCACTTTTTTTCTTTGTCACGCCTGAGACCACTGGAGTGCTGGGGCTCAGTTTTAAGAGTCATCTGGACACATCTATCAAGAATTTCTGAAGAGCCTATCACTGCAATATCTTTGTCCAGGAACGTGGATGGCACCAGCTCTGGATATGGAAAACAAAGAGACACATCTGGCAGGATCTCCATGAAAAAAAATTGTTTTTTTCCCCACATAAAATCCAGAACTAAGACTGGACCTGATTCTCCAGCCACACCAGCATAAGTCAGGAATAACTTCAACAATGTCAATGGAGTTTCAATAGCATCAAACTTAGCTTCAGTGAAAATCTAATTGTCGTTCCCCCATTCATTCTATTACTGATCCTTGGTGCAAGCCTCTAAACTTTTTTTTTTTTTTTTGCGCAACAGAATATACTATATAGCCTTACAGGCATTGCGTTGGGCCACCGGTTATAGGCAACAGTCAAAGCTCTCCAAGACTGAGCAGAGGTGGAACTCCTCATTACCTTCCTTCTTAGGGCATCCATCCTACCAGCAATAGAGCCAATCCGCACCCTGAGAACTTTAAGCACCCTCAACACTGTCCCTGAAGAGGAAGGTGATGAAATAGCTAGAGGCTTTGATGATTGTATCGCATGGTTTCAAAGAGCAGTCATCCATAGCCACGATTGTCCAGAAGCAACTGAGCCAGTCTAAATAATAAAAATAGGCTACTTTAGGATCCATGTGCACTGCAAGATCAGAATAAATGTTTCATAGCATTACTGAGAATCAAGGCCTGAATTCAGCTTCCAAATGTAGCACTTGAGACTGTAGGTCCTACAGGAACCTGAGCACAATTCCTGTTGTGTTGTTAACCGATCTACGACATCTCCTTTCTCAGTTCCCACATATAAAAGATTGGCTCCTTACATCTAATTGGCTTTTGGTTGCATCAGTGTAACTGAGGGGGAATTTGACCCAAGAGTTTTGTATTCCCTGTTTACTGGCTATTTGAAATAAGTTCATGTACATGAATATCTTTGAAAGGATTTGATTTATTTTGGCGTTTACCTTTCTTTGTAGTGTAGTGTATTTACTGAAATCTTTTGGGGTATTTTTGTTTAAGCTTTTTTTAATAGAAAGTTCTTACCGTTTCAAACATTTGTGGTTGTACATTTGTAAATACATGTCTTTTCAGCAAGGTTTCTGTCCATTGCATTTGATTTTTAATGTTTTGGTTGAACTTCACACATTTACAATAAGTAACTTCTCAAAACTCCCCCCCTTTTTTTGGTGGGGGGGGAGGGCCTTCATTCCTATTTTGTTTAGCTTTGAAAACGTTGGCTTTCTGCAGGTCTACCATAATGCCCAAAGACAACAAGGGGCACAGGATGTATTGTATATCCAGATAATTGGATAAACGTTTAGTTTTGCAGGAGAATAAAAGGCCTGATCCTGCTTATCCGTTTGCTTTTTGGGAGCAGTCCCATTGATGATATTCTTTATTTTCATCTTATCCAGTCTCCTATTTCAATGAGAACCATTCCAAACAATACAACAAAACTTATGAGTGTTATAAGAATAGTTCCTGTTAAATTAAAGAAACATCAATATATGTCTGCTTCCTTCTGAAAGTTTACCAGCTTTTTCCAGTTTGTGTGTGTTGTGTTTTTTTACAATACCTTGAGTATCATCATTTTCACCGTTCCTACTGCATCGGTAGTTTTCTAATATTTGATTGTGTGAGTCTTTCATAGAGCAATACTTAAAAGAAAAGCATTTCTACTTAGGATAATGCAATTGGAAGGTCACAGCATTTGGCTCAGAGGTAGATGTAGTGCCTGAAATGACTAACTTTTCTAAAGCAGACTAGATGAGCTGACGCATCAGTTCATCGACATTTTATATCCATTTTAAGATGAGGAAGTTAAGATCTGTACCTTCTGAAAGGCTATTTACTTTCAAAGCGTTGTGCCGGTTTGCTGAAATCTTGTATAAGTGCACATCACAGAGGAACCCTCTGAGACTTAACTCCTTCAGTGCACCAGAGTCACATTCCTCTGTTAAAACGAATGAAGAAAGTCCTGCTTCAGTAAACTGAGACACTGATTCTTTCTCGATGGATTGTGGGAGAATTTCTCTGTCCTTGTGGGAAGGCACTGGAGGACCATCAGCACTCAGTGATTTAGCCTGTGTCCTCACTTTGAAGTGAGTAAGTTACCAGATCTAACCCATACTGCCCAGGTTGAAAGTACCTCTTAACTAGGATAAAAGGATTGTATGTGGGGGGGGGCGGGGGAGTCGGGGCAACCCACAGATAAGAGCCCAGGCTAACTCTGTAGTGAAGGCATTCGTAAAGTGGAATCTGTCTCTCTCACACACGTGCACCCTCATCCATCTCCCTCTGATATGTTAACTAGTTAATGATGGAGGTTTCTGGTATGTAATCATGCTATGGGAGTTGGCACAGGATGCAAAACTATTGATGTGACACATTAATCCTTAGCAAACTGATTGTACACACCCAATTGAAAAATGTAAGTCAACAATAAATCCTGTCCTTTTACATATATATATAACCTCAAGCTCAAGCATGTCTTAATCCTGCATTTTATTTGGTATCATTTACCTTATCCAACACATATAAAGGGACATGTTCTCTCCCTTAGACTACACTAAACTTTCTATGAAAGTAGCTTTAAGGAGTAGGCCAATATTTGTATAGCAGATAATACCTAGACAAGGGAACGTGCTTTTAGGTAAGCTGAAGTGAAGCAGAGAGAGCCCCCATTTTAGGCCTTTAAAACAGGATAACTATTGTATGCTTAGAGACAAACAGTCTGGCTTCAGCAGCACAGTTCATACCATTTGCCGTGTCATTTATACCCTTGTGTTTGAAAAATAGGGAATATAGGCTGGAACGCATTAATTTTGCAGATGTTTCATAATAAAACATCCCCACCTCTGAACAAAGTGCTTTGGGCCTTGTACCCTACAGCAGGTTTTAAATCTTATAAATTTAAGTAAGGTAAAAGCACCTTCAAAACAAGAATAAAAGTGGGGGATGGGGAGCAAACAGGAAGAATAGTCATGTGGCTAAGGTACAGGACAGGAAGCCAAAAGGCCTTGGTTCTAGCCACAGGCTTCCCACATGGCCTTTGGCGGGTCACTTATCCTTTCCCTGCTTTAGTTCCTCAACTGTCAGAAAGGGAGAGAGGGATTGGGGTTGAGAGACTTGATTCATTACTGTTTGTGAAGTGTTCAGAGACACCCCAAGGAGCAGCTGTGTAGGAATAACAAATATAAAGGAGGGGCCAGTGCTGGGGGAAAAACTCCTGGAAAAAGAGAGTTTGGCATTTTAAGAGTAAGGAGGTTGGGAAGCATGGACGAATGGCATTAAAAGGAGTAGGTTCTTGATTCTCCTTCCTTAATATTGATCCTTGCTTCTGTACCACAAATTTTTCAGTGAAGAGGCTTGTAATGTTTTACATATAGGGTCCTTATTCTTGCCTGCTGTTCCACCATTGATCCTGTGACATGAGCGAGTGTATGTCTTTGTAGCACTGGGACTCATATTTTATCTATTTATCATCCTAGTATTTAAGGGCCTCCCTTATTTTCCTCTCTACTTCCCCCCAAGGCAGTCAGCTCTTAGGTTTTGTATGTTTGTGTTAAATGCAAGTCCTTCCTCTCACTATCTGAATATTGCTTAGACTTTACATAAACATCTTTGTGTGTTGCGCTTAAAATTTGATTACAACCTTTGGTCAGTAACTGGTTCCATGCTTATTTTTGTTTACATGTATGCCAACCGAACATATTCCTGGAACTGTCTTAAGATGTGCAACAAATATTTAAACTACTTCTGGGCCTTATCATAGTTCTTTTGGAGGAAAACACTTGATAAATGTGGTTATACTTCAGACCAAATCCATAAAATCGGAATATGCTAACAAACCACAACCTTCTCTCTCATTTTCTTCTCCCGTTATATAGATAAGGTAGTGAAAGGATATTATAGAAAAACATGTCTATCAGATGGAGAAGGGATGTACAGATTTCAGACAGGCTCTCTATCTCAATTCTATCAGATGCTCTCAAAATCCTGAAGGCATGACAATAAATGGGAGATGCTATCTGTATGAATTCTTCTCTGCAGCTGGAAAGTTCCTGTGCCTTCAGAACAGAGTTTGTAGAGAAATTAATTCTTGGTGATACACATGCTTGGAAAAGGCCCTATGCTATGTGAGACAGGCTTGCATGAAATAGTAGCCCAACTTCTCAGTGTTCATTTGATCGATGCGTGTATTCCTGTGAACACGTTCCGTTGCAAATATCTACACTACGGGAATGAAGTGCAAGTCTTCTCTGAAAAGAGACTATGTAGAAGTGGCAGCTCTTAAGAGCCTGTTCAGAGTTAGAAATGTGGACTTTAGTTGCAAAAACTGGATTTTACAGCAGAGCCAGCACAGCTAAGCAAGGGGGAGTCCAACTGGGTTCCTTCATCAGATTTCTTCACTGAGCTGTTTAGTTACACCAGTAAGTCCATGTCTACGTAGCAGCATTCACGTCCTATCTTCAGCCTACTCCTGCTACTCTGGATAGTAGAACCAGGAATGGGAATCAGTCCCCAAAATGGCAATTTGCAACAAACCTGAAAGAAGTTCACGGTATTGTTTTGGTTTGAAATGACATCCAAAAGCTCAGGCATTCCTGGAAACGGCCTCCAAATCAGCTAAATCTCAGGGACCTGCAAAACTCGACTGAAAGCCTGGCAGACCAGCCATTTCCTGGAACATTCTGGGCCCTTCCAGCCCGGTTTTCTGGCTGGGGCTGAAACCCTGATGAAAATATGAGAAATTCAAGGTTTGCTTCACGTTTAGTTTTCATAATGGACGGGGGGAATCCGTGGGCAGAGGTGAGTTAAATGTCTCCAAATTGCTTTGCTTTAATAGTAATCTGCACTTCTAAAGCACCTTCCACTGGAAGAACTGAACATCCTTTATAAGCATTAGTGAAGTGGGTAAAGACTCACAAAACCCCCGGAGTAACAGGCAAGTATCATTATCCCCAATTTACAGTTGGTGAAAGTTTTGCATGAGACTTGTCCAAGGTAACAGACCCCATGTCGCCCAACATCCAGTCTTCCCAACACCAAGCCATCAGTCTTCCCCTCAGTATTTGATAGAACAGATTTTCTTCTTAGGACAGGAGAAATAAAGTGAAGTAGCAACTGATAATGCTGAATGCTTTAAGTAATACACTGAAACAGCACTATTAGTGAAACAGCTGTGTGCTCAGTCTAATTCTGGATTTTTAATTTGGTAGGGGGTAGAAATGCAACAAAATGCATGGGCAGTGGAATGTTTCTTAATAGCATAAAGAACAAAACAGTTTGCTACAATGCAATTATTTTTTATTATGTAGTGTTTGCGTATAAATATACAACACACCTCCCCCCCACACACACACACAAAGCTGCATGACTTGTATTTCCATACAAATTTGGTTTAGTTCCAAAGCCAGCTTTTTAACGCATTGCCATTGTAATTGCTCTTTGCTAAGTACCAACAAAGACCAGCAACTGCTACTTCATCAGAATCCTGAACTGTTGCATTTAACCTGATATTTTCATATTTGCTAGCCTGGAGCTTCACTAAAATTAAGATCAACAGAGTACAGCTATAACTAATATCAATTTTCATTCTTGTATAACAGCTTGAAATTGCCTTCAGGAAAAAAGGAGGTTCCTGTTGCTTTGGATGAGAAAAAAAAAATTGTAATCAACTACTCTTTCGTCCTCAGGCTAAACATGTGGTTAGTCTCGCAGAAAGTATTCAAACAACTTTACAGGCTGCATCCCTGTCTGCATTAGCTTTTAGGTTGGTAAGCGAGTGAGTAAAACACTGCACAGCTGGTGGACTTGAATCCACAGATTAGTAGTTGTGTACTTATATCCATCCTATGTTAACACTTCCTTGAGCCTGACAAAACTGGTCTGAAATGGGACAGATTAAGGTTCTGACACAGAGCTTGGGCAGTGATTTCCACTGATGCCAGGGGACTGGATCAAGCCCTCAGAGGACAGTTTTGTCACAGTTGAGGGCCATACACATCAGAGTTTTAATATCACTTGGAAAGAAACAGTTTCACCCAGAAAGCAGGGGGAAAAGTGGAGAGATCTTTACAAATATCGCCACTGATGGCTTTTAGGTATTTACTGAATGCTCAGTTTTGGTAGAAATGGAAGACCGTCTGATCAAGTGACATTCCTGGAGAATGGACAAGAGACCACGGGTCTCACCTATTGGCTGTTTTGTTCCATGGAACGGATGAAAGTAGCAAGAAGGGGCAAAACTTGATTTGTTTCAGCAAACCGATAAAGGCTGGTCATTTTCAAGTTTCATCAAGCCTACAGGAAAAAGCCTCCATATGTCTTTAAAACAGGAGCACAATTGTCAGCTCTGCTGCTTGATTCTACTCTACCTAGCTGTTATTTTTCCTTGCCTTTGGAACCAGTGTAAAAAGAATAGATTAGTGATGGGCGAAATAAAAGTTCATCAAGAAGTTTGACAAGAAATTGCTGGCTACATGAAAGTTCACATTTTTTAAAATCTCTTTTTGGCAATTCAAAAGAAAGAGAGAGAGAGAGAGAGAGAGGAGGTTCTCCTCCTCCAGATACTCTCTTTTAACCTCTTTTTCAGTGAGGGTGGGGGAGAGAAGAAAGGGGAGAGAACACGTTGATATTTCATTACAGTGACTTTTTTTTTGTTTGTTTTGTTTATTTTTTAATTCTGGGAACATTTTCCTTTCTGAAATTTTCCTACAGAAAATATTTGCCATTTTCCCCACCAGCCCTAGACCAGAATTATTGACCATGATTGAGCAAACTGATGGAATCCAGTGTTGAAATACTGAGGCCTCCAAATTGCTGGAAGCCGTACAAAGATGAAAGCAGCTGCATATCCTACTTGGGATCCACATTACTCAATCAATGAGATCACCACTTCAAGGCATGTGAGATATTGCCGTGCAGGAGACCCTATACCCTGAGCAGGAGGCAAACGGAGCTGAGATCCTGCTGAGCAACATTTTCCGTGACAGACAAATGAAGCATCGTTCAAAGGGAGAGAGGTGAGCCAAAGATTAGTTTGCTACTAATATGATGATACAAGAAGAGACAAAGCAGCTTCATCAGGAAATAGCCTCCACGGATCAGAAATGAACAGGCAACACCGGGAGGCAGAACGATTGATACTTTGTACCAGAGATAAAATGATTACTATGCTGCTGCAGTATCATCATTTTTTGCCTTGAGGAATCAAAATTATTAGGGGCAAGGATTTCCAATAAGCTAGATGCACAATCACAGTCACTAAGTGTGCAAGTGCAGCATGAAACATGAACGCGCATTTTGTTATACGCAATTGGTTTTAAAACTAGTCTGGTAGCGAGAAATTCTCTCTCCTCTTGGTGGGTGCAAGGAGATGGAGAAGGGGAATTCCACTCGTACCAGGGCAACTGGATTCTGGGGATACTCAGCAGCCCAAAGATGTCTCTAGTTCACCATCCAACTGGTCTAGCTGTTTGATCTTGTTGATTGGCCTACCCTGAGGAGTGGTGTTCAAAGAACTCAGTAGCAGCAATATGCCATGTGTGGCTTGCACTTGTGAAGCTGGGTTGATAATGAGCGTAGTACTATAGGCCCCTCAACCAAAAGAATGAGCGGCACATAGAAAATGATTATTCATGTGGGGAGCTGTTAAGTTTCAGCCCAGCAGGGTTTTTTCTCCCCCTCCCATTCTAATCAAGAGGGTAGGCCAGCAATTAAAACTACAGCCAACAGCTGCTCCAGCACCACTGACAACCCTCAAGCCTACTGTGCCACTGAAACATGTGCCCCACACCGCAATTAACCAGCCACTGAGAGCTCATTTCCAGAATGTCATAAACTACAGCAAGATTCAGAAAGAGACAGTCTGGATTTGTCTTTGTGATTGTAAAAACAAGCTAGAGCAAGCAAAAAGGATAGTGTACTTAGTAAGAAATCACTTAGGATCTCCTGAAGTGTGGAGATACAATCTTCATTTTATTGTTCCACCGGGGTTGTTTGCAAATATTTACCCATGATGAGGGTAGCATTATGGAATTATTGAGATAAAACTCTAGGGTGGATCTCAGTGTGCTGCACCCTGGCTATATTATCTTGGGGAGTTGAAACACTAGCTACCTAATGATTCATTCATGAGTCGGACAAGAACGACATAGCTAGCTTCCCCAGTGTATGTGGAGGCTCTAGCTGTCAGAAACGCATGGGGCTGACAGCCCACGCCCTTCAGAGCTGGGTGGCCAAAGAGTCACTGTCCAGGTGCACAGCTCTGAAAAGCAGCGCTGCCCCAACAGCAGCACAGAAGTAAGGGTGGCATGGCATGAGGTGGTCCTCACAGCCTGAAATATTTTCAAAGGGGGTCCCAGCAAAAAAAGTTTGAGAACCCCTGATCTCAATCATCCCTGCCATAGGATTGTCTAACCTGTTCTTAAAAAGCTCTCGGTGTTGGAGATTCCACAACCGCCCTAGTTACGTTGTTCCAGGGCTTAACTATCCTGACAAGTACGAAGGTTTTCCTGATGTGTAACCTAAATCTCTCATTGCACTTTAAGGCCCTTATTTCTTGCCCTGTCCTCAGCGGTTCAGAAGAACCATTTATCACCTTCCTCTTTATAACCACCTTTTTATATACTTGAAGACTTATGTCCCCTCTCAAGCTTCTCTTCTCCAGACTAAACAAACCCAATTTTTTCAATCTTTTGTCATAGGTCATGTTTTCTAAACTTTTAATCATTTTTGTTGCTCTCCTCTGGACTTTCTCTAATTTGTCCACATCCTTCCCGAAGTGTGGAGCCCAGAACTGGATATAGTACTCCAGTTGAAGCCTTATTAGTGCTGAACGGAGTGGCAGAATTACTTCTCGTGTCTTGCATACAACACTTCTGCTAATGCATCCCAGAATAATGTACACTTTTTTGCAACACTATTACATTGTTGACTCATAGTTAGCTTGTGATCCATTATAATCCCTACATCCTTTCCTTCAGTACTCCTTCCTAGGCAGTCATTTCCCATTTTGTATTTGTGCAACTGATGATTCCTTCTTAAGTGTAGTTGTTTGCATTTGTCCTTATTGAATTTCAGCCTACTTATTTCAGACCATTTCTCAACTTTGTCAAGATCATCGTAACAAAAAGTAGTGTGTGAAAGGTGCACCTGTACATGAATACATTATGTGAATCCTCTCAGATCTCTTACCTCATTGGATGGTAGCTAAGTGAAATCTAAAGCAGTTACTCTGGACTAAAACAAACCAGGCCACTCAGTTGAATCCAGGTCTCAACAGGAGTACACTCTGCAGAGGGAGATTAAAGAGGATTTCCTTGAAAGTTTCAAGTATTTGTTTAGTCCACAATTCTTCGGTGTTGGAAGAAAAAACAGCATCAGCCACACATAAAATAGCCATTGTAGATTAAAGTAAATCACTCATGAAACTGAGGATTCTGGTCTCTCTGGCTAGAAGACCAGGGATACTACTTTAAAATCATGACCTGAGAGGGCAAGGTGGTGCTAGCAAACAGGCCAGCATTTGGCTGTTCATTGCATGTGACAGGAGTAGGTGGGTGAGACACAGTATACGAGTCAGCTTGCATCTCAGCTGAACACAATTTGGGATCTACCGTAAATGACACTTCTTTCATCTAGGTGATAACTACCTGTCTGGGGAAAAAAAAAAAGCATCAGATTCTATCTTATTATTAAAGTGAAACTGGACTTGGTATCCCTGGGGCAATTGATTCCAGTCTTCAGGTTGATATGGTTTTTCCTGCTGACAAGATTGGTTTGAAGGAGAGCCAAAAGGCTAGAAGCATCTGACCTTGCTTAGAAGAATGTTGAAAGAAGTTAGGATGATTATTAGTAGTTCACACACATGCACATGCCGTTTTCTACCATAAGATGGTAGATTATAACTAAGTTAATTTTGCATGGACACATCTGATGTGAAGGGGAGCCACAGAAACATGAAATCCACATGCATGAAAGACAGAAAGCAATTTCCTGATCTTCTGCATGGTAGAATGCTTTCTTCAGTTAATGGTACAGTAAAAACCTGGTTTTCAAAGAGTCAGGCAGTATTCATGCAATTGCATACCCAAATTAATATCTGCACATGCACATACCAGATTTGCACACGTAACCTAACAAGCCATGTGAACAAATGCAACAACTGTGGATGCACAACTAGCTTTTTGAAGATCAGGGTCTAAGTGCTATCCTTTTTGGGGGGGGCTGGAGCAGAGCCAAATATTTTAATAATTGAAAAGTCAGGTACCATTTTTACTTGAGATTTTAAGCAGCTTCAGGATGGCATGTGACGCAGTTCCATAGTTTTGATGGTGATCCACTCTCAGGACACAAAGGCATAAGTCAGTCATTATGTCTTTGCTGCACTACCCATGACTGTCTCTTTTCCAAAGGGAATGAGACAAATTGCACAATCTGGGGAAGCACCTTGTCTAGCTCTCCTCTCCTAGTCCTCCTACAGTCACTGGCAGGGTGTTTTATACAAGTCACTACAGTAAGTGAAACAAACAGTGGATCATATTAACCATAAAGTTAGGAGGCTGGCTTCCTTCTGAGCCACGATTTCTCATGAAAGCGGTGGACAAGCGATTCGTTCTTCATATTACCCAATAACTGTGTCCATAGCTTTTCCCAAGCAGTGATTTAATATGGAAGGTGCTTTTGAGCTTAGCAGTCATTTGAATAATTGCACTGAACAGTTCCAGTTTTTCTGGACCTGCTGCATTTTTCTACATTTTGCAAACAAGTCAAAAAAAGAAAAGATTTTAGCAGCTATGAAAACTCTCATGCCCTGGAAGGCAAAAGGAGCTCTTCACCCACAAAAGCCAGCAGGGCCTCTTGGCATGTGTAGACACTGAAGTTGCTTCTGTTTATAAAGCAGCACATGAAGTTTTTCCCTTCTCTGTGGACTGGAATCTTACACAGATTTAAATGAATTGGTTTCCTAAAACTGGTTAATGACTTCAGCTAAAATCCACTTCAGGCATTTTTATTCTGAAATAAAAGTGTCCCCACACCACCTTTCACCAAAATAATTGTATCAATTCTCATTCACAACTTTTATTGTTTTGGTTCGTGCGCATGCGTGTGCGCATGCGCGTGTACCAGTCCTCTGACAGGTGGAAGGACTCTGCCCAAGCTAGTGATCAATGACAAAAGGACATTATGATTGTCTACATACTGTAAGCAAAAGGTATGTTCCTGTCTAGATTGATCTACCTCAGTTTACAGAGAACTGACAAAGGAACAAAATGTATGTGGCTTCTCAACAGCCACATGTAGTCAATAAAGCCCCAGCTACAGAGATCTCCTCCCTTATCCTTCATTCTGTCCACTTGCCCTTACCCCCAATTTGAATCCAACTATTGGCTCCCTACTTGCCACGGCATCAAATTCAAGCTTCCAGGCCTCACTTTCAAAGCCTTTCACAGTTCTTCCCCTCTCTACTTCTCTGCTCTTGTCTTTGATCACACCACCCTTGCTCTCACTACTCTGCCAGTGATACCCAGCTTGGTCGCCTGTTGGTTTGCTTTTCTCAGAACTATCTTCTTGATTTTGTCCATATTGATCCCTACACCCAACAGGCCTTCATTTACTTCTTTCCTCCTTCAAATCCCTCCAGGATCCTCTTCTGCCATGGCAACACCAAGAAAAAAAATCATGCAGGAATACAAATTTATTTATAATTTGGGACCATCGTGATGGCCACATGTTGTACCAAGTGTAAATAGCTATGTGATATTGTTAGAGTTGTCCGCTCACCTTATTGTTTGCCTCATTTATGTCTTGCCTTATATTAGGTCAACTGTAAGGTCTTTGGGGCAGGGCCCAGTGTCTTTCTATGGGTTGCATCAGCCCAAGATATTCATGCCATGGCTCATGACTGCATTCTGAGAAGGAACCAAGGAGGAGAGAAAACCTAGTTGCGGCCATTTGCCCCAAAGTCCCCATCCCCAGAAACTGCAATCCCAGAGAAGAAAAGTGTTCTACCTCCAGTTTTACAAGGACTGTTGAGGAAGGGCCGACGGGGGGTGGGAGGCGAGAAGGGCCCTGCAGAACTGATCTCTCCAAGGCTAGTTTAAAACATCTCTGTAGTAACACTAGCCCTAATGTACCATGGAAGAAAACATTCCAAAGTGAAAGTCAGTAATAGCAAGAGTCAAATACGAGTCACACGAGGGGCACAGCAGTGTTTTTCCACTGAAGCCTATAAGAAGTCTTTTCGCTTGTCTCCAGAATTCTATTGAAGATCTCACAGTAATCACCCTTATTTACTGTAGTCTATTCATTTTTACTTTACACTGCACTGTTGCTTCTGACGCTGACACTGATCTACAAGAGCTTGTAACTGTAATCAAAACATTAAACCATCACATGCTTCATGGATGCCAGTTGCTTAGGGTCATGTAAAACAGGTTAATCAGGAGCCAATTAGCTCCAGGGAAATATTTTACCATGTGATAAAGTGAGTAAGCTATAGTTCTCAATTCATAGTTCTAGATTCACTACACACACTTCAGAATCTTCAAGTTTCTCCAGAGTTAGAAGTTGCTGAAAGACATCCAGTTCATGTGAAACATTAACTGGAAAGCAGTACAGAGATGTGTTACATTCAACTTCTTCATTCTCTAGTATTTTCTGTAACGAGCTTTGAAATTTACTTATGAAGTTACTGCATTGAAGGTACATACCCTAAACACAGCACAACTTATCCATCAACAGAAGGTTAAGCTTAAAAAAAATAAAAATAAAAATAAAAAAAATCAGCATTCAAATGTGCCCTGCCAACTGTGTTTTTACATGATATTGGGTGATCAGTGTAAACATTCAGGAGAGATGCTGTCTCTCAAGCAGACTTGGTTTTTTTTAAGTGCTCTTAAAAGATCAAACATAGCTCTTGTCCCAGTTCTTACTAAATTTATGCACCTTTTTTGCTCTATTGTTCCTTAAACAAAAACAAATTTGTTGGCTTCAGAGATTTCATACAGACAATACATGGCAAAGAAATGCAGCTCACAGAACACCACCTGGTTTGGTCTCTTCTAACCACACTTTCATAATAAAAACTCCATTAGGGTCACAGACTTTTGAAACCTGCTTCCATCCCAAGTCCATAACAGTCTACATTTATTAGCCTTCAGGGAGTTCTGCAAGTCTTATTTATTCACCCTTCCCCATAAGGAGATGGGCACTGGGAATGGCTGTGGAGCGAAGGTGCGGGATGCTGGTGAGGAGGTTGAATAGTTCTTATTGTTCCAAGAGTGCTTTTGGTGCATGTGTGTGTGGCAGGCGGGGAGCGTTAATAAATAGCAGCAGATGGCTCTTAACACAGCATCATCATAAATAAGTATGATTCGATCTGCTCAAACAGTAATTGATGGATGTTTATTTATTAGTG
>ML675625.1:17370054-17436472 GCA_007922155.1 Mesoclemmys tuberculata | reverse complement strand
TATTTTCCTATTTGAATTTCAAAAGGCCAAATGCTACTTACCTTGACACCCAAAGCTCCTACTTGTGGGTCTAGAGCACGTAAGGGATCAATCCTCTAATGTCAGATTTTTTCTTTTATGGAGGGAACTCCAACAGTAGCACAATGTGCTATGGTACAACCTACTGACGTAAAAGAACTGGTCCCAGATCTGAAAAAGCACACACCCCTGCCTTTGGGCACAAAAATAAAAGTTCCTAAGTAAACTCTCACTTATTAGTGTTTCTTTATCTCGAAAATGTGTTCATTTCCGAAGAATGGGATGGTCATTCAAGATGTAAGTGAAAAAAAACTAAGTGTTGTAAAGGAGTACTACCTCCAAATGAACAGTGTTGAAAGGGGATCACGGGGCTTGTTCTCCGGTGGGTTTAACTTCTAAGATCTGCCCATCCAAGATTCATAGCCTTCTTGATGTTTCTGCATAGAATTATCCATGATGTTAATTGTTGGTAGCTATGCAAATCTAGGGTGGCATAAAGTCCGAAATGAGTTACGAGCATTGTATAGCCTACTTGCTCAGTAGTGCTTACAAGATCTTTATGTTGCTGAAAGTGTTTTTTTCAAATAAATAAATAAATACACACACACACACACACCCCGGACAGGAGAAATGCCAACACTTTCTTGCTTTTGAATGGCTACCACCTTACCTAACATACAGAGTAAGCACCTTAGATCAAGGACCGCTTGGTTATATAAAGCGCCATATACTAGAGCTGGTTGAAAGGGGTCATTTCCTCCCTCCCCACCATTAAAAAATGTTAAGGTTTTATTTTTTTCAGAACATTTGGAAAATATTAGTTGCTTGACTCAAATTTTGAAACCGGGTTTTTTTAAAGTTTCATTGTGAAATTTTAGTTTGTTTTGAAAGGAAAAATTCCATTCTTACTTTTTATGTCCTCCTCACTCCCTGCCCCTGTATCAGGGGAAAAAAGTGGGAATGAGGGGAGAAATAGTCAGAGAATGAGAAAAAGTTGGTTCAGGGGGAAATAACTTGAACTTAAAAAAAAAGGGGGGGGGGGAGGGGGAAGTGAGCATTTCCTTCCAGCCCCACACAGTTTCCAAGGAAAGTTCACACCTTTTTCTAAAAATTTCTCACTTCTGAGTTTTTTCAAAAAATAAACCTGTCAAAAGTGATTTTCTTTCAAAATTTCATTTTTCATGAAACTCCCTTTTTCCAACTACGGGACTCTGATGAAAAAAATTCCATCAGCTATACTGAACAAACTGATGGCATTGTTTTTAGGGGTGTGGGAGTTGGGGAGAGCATATAAATTGGGTTCTGCACCCAAGGAGAAGCAAAGGGACAAGGTGATCCTATGGCATAGTTAGGGGAAGCAGTGTGGAGCAGAAAGCACAGGATTGAAAGTTAGGCCTGGTCTACCCTAATAAGTTTTGCCGGCATTGCTCGGTCAGGAGTAGGTTAGGAGTGTGAAAAAAAAAATCCCTAGTTTAGATGCAGTTATAACTGGGGGGAGGGAAACCCTTTTGTAGTATAGCTTATTCTACTTGGGGAACTGGTTTAAGCAAGGTTTAACCCTCTCTGCTAGGAGGGTTTGCTATAGCTATACTAGCAAACCCTTTTTAAGGGAAGACAAAGCCTTTAAAGTCCTAGGCACTAGATCGGACTCTAAAACGGACTTACTGTGTGACTTTGGACAACATGTATCTCTGTGCCTCAGTCTCTAAAGGGAGACTATGCTACTTACCCACTTTTAAGAAGTACTTTCATGTGAGGTTCCCAAAGCCGTTTATGGCTTTGTGGCACCAGGGCCATTGGGGGCTTGATTCTGTACTTACCAATGTTAACAGCAAAGGATTTATACGTGTCAGTGGGAAAAGTTCAGTCCATAAAGCAGAGATTGAGGTATTGTTCTTAATCTGTCCCTCCAATCTCTGAGAGAACAATAACCAAAGTCAGAGCTCCAGTGACCATCTCAGTACTATTCATTGCTCTCGTTAGTTCACATATATGAATTAGTTCCCTCGGGGCAGAGATAACATGCTGTCTCAGAGCCATATTTCTCCCGTGTTACACGCGGGCAACACATCCTACACTCTGCTACTTCCAGTGTTTTCTGTCCTTGGCTTAGTGACACTGATCGCTGTATTTTGGATGCCAGTGGGGATAGATGTCCTCCTGAGAAGAGATGAATTTGAAGTGGCACCCAAGAGATGATTGACGCCACATGTAAGTTCTTATTCTGTCAGAGCTTCAGAATGTTGTTGGTTGTCAAACCCAACCACACTGCCATTGCTTTGTCACAATCCTACTTGATGCCCAGTGTCTATCGGGCTTTTCATCTGTTCCTGAGGAAGACTGTTCATGAATTCCATTCTCTGAATTGCACATATACCTTATGCATAGCCGAAAGTCAGGCCATCTATTGAAGAGTTCGTTTGCTATATAGAGAATATGTCAGAATTATTTTTACTTGTTAGAGTTACAAGAGAAGAAGGCCTCCTAAATGCAATTTTGTTGGGGTTACTTTTAAGACTTATTTAGGCTGCGGATAAAAAGTCCTTCTGATGTCAAGCTGTATATTTGTGCTAGAGCTGTAAATTTCAGACCTAGATTCTAACTTTCACAAAGTGGGTGTGGGTTCAAATGCAGGCTATTAGCCAACATAGGAATTGCGCTACTGGAACGGATGGGTGGCTCATCTAGTTCAGTATCCCATTTCCCACAGTGGTCAGCCCAGGCTGCTTCAGAGACAGAAGCCCTGTGGTAGGCAATTATGGAGCAACCTACCCACAAGGAACTTTTCATTTAATATCCCTATAGTTAGAGATTGATTAGATGCCCGTCTTGACACCACTAGGGCCTGATTTTTCAGAGTTCTTCACATTTTTAATAGCGCCTTTTATGTTCAATGCCCAGCTCCCACTGACGTCACTAGGGCCTGTAAGCATTCAGTATTTTTTGCAGATCAGACCCCAAATGTCTCAAAGCTGGCACCCAGAAAGCTAGAACACAGTTAGTGGCCACTGTGAAAATTATGGGTTAAGCAACTGAGGCAGACATCCAGCATGGGACACTTCAGACGGAATGATTAAAGTTCAGAAAAGTTACAAGCAACAAGGTTTTATAATGGAAAGTGGTAGGCAACTGTAACCCATTGCTAGCACCAATACAATACCAACGTGGTAAGAGTAAAGTCCAGTAGCCAACTCACGTCTGGCATATCAAAGCCATTCTAAGAAAAACAGAAAGCCTGTTTCTAATCTAAAGTAAGTTAGATCTTCTGTGCCTTTGTTTTCATTCAAATGCAGTGTCAAATTCTATCACGGTAACATTAAAATTACAAAAAACACAGGGCCCCGGTTAGCTAGTGCATTTAGTTTTGTATTAAGATAACTAGCACTTTAGGTGGAAAGAGCTATAGGATCATTATCTGCCATTTTCCCTTAAATATTCACACCCCCTCGGTATGCCCCATTGATAGATCAACGAAGTAATTCCCCGCACTCATCCTGAAAATGACTACAGAACAACGAGGAATAGCATTTTGTTGAGTCTTTGGAGCAACATCACGACTTCCTTTTGCATCGCCTCTTATTTCAGAGTTAGGTAGAGTTAGAAATAACCTGCACATTTACTGCATCTTTAGCATTCTGGATTGCGAGGGTGAAATTCCTGCCTGCCGTTGTTTTGTGTATTTATCATTCCATTTCTATTAAATCCCTTCACTTATCGCTTGTGTTTCAGACCAGAATCTAAGCAGCTCCAGAGCAATAAGTATGGCATAAGATGTGACCAGTTGTCAAGCATTTACTTCTGTGGTTTGTCACCTGCACACATCTGCTAGTCAAAACTCTGCAGCGGTCAGACACAACAGCCCATCACACTCCAGCCTACAACCATTTTCTAAATCGCCATTTCAGCCACTGCATTAGTTTGTCAGAAAGAACAGGAGGGATTTTTAAAACCAACCCCCATTTTTCCCCCATACCCATGAAAGCGGGAGGTGGGAACAAAACTCAGAAGTTGGCATTGCCACTTTTTATGATTAAGTTTTGCAGCATCTTGCATTTCAGGCCTTTAACTTTATACTCTTTCGGTTGTATTCCAGCCATATGTATAAGAAATCCAACATCACAAAATTCAACTTTTCACTTTACAACAAAAACTAAATTGGTCCCTATTCTGTGTTCCAGTCGTGGTCATTTTAAGAGTTTGCTGCTAATTCCAAACATTCTACAAGAGTTGCAGCGATGACTAATTGCAAACAGACATGTAGTCACAGCTGCCTAGCTATTTATTTCTTGTCTAAACCCAACTATGAATAACTTAAGCACCTTAATAGAGGTGGAATAATAAATCCAGTCCAAATATAGGCAGAAATCCAACCTAACCATCACAGCTCTCTTTTAAATCCTCCATCTTTCAACAGTGCTAGCTGCTAGAGCTCTTACTATTGTATAACAAGAATTCAGCAAAAGTGGACTAGGAGAAGCTGGCATAGTTACCACATTTACAGCTTTCACCTTGTCTTTTATTTTCTTAAACTCAACACACTTCTGTTCATCACAAATTCTTTCCTCTTTCGAAGTTCTAGTTATAATAGGTTGTTATATGGGCGAGAACCACCCCTTGCTGTAACAGGCTTGGACAGAGATAAATCAGATGTGGGGGTGAGCGGTGGCAAGGTTGCCTCTGCCAGTCTGGTGTTTGGGTTTTAATCTCACTTCCAGTATAAAAAATAGACTGCTCTCTCATGGCTGTGTAACTCCCTAAGCGGCCCGATCCTGAAGTCAGGAGTCTAGCTTCCATCAACTTCAGCGTGAGCAAGGTCAGACTCTAAGTAACCATTAGAACTCTGTGTCCACTCAGTGAGACACCCTTGGAAAGGAAATGTCAAGTTTTACAGCTAGATTTCCAGAGGAGCCGAGCACTCACATGAAGAAAAATGAGTGGCTACTGGTTATAGAGCACGTTTGAGACTCAGCCTCTTTGGCCTTGCCCACCAAAGAAAACTGAACACATTTAAGCAAAGGTGGGATTTTTAAACTAATTTGGGCTAAACGAGCACAAAGGGCTGGATGCACACTCCAGCACTGCCAAGCCCAACCATTAACAAAAATCATGATTCACCCCCGAAAAACTAAATAAAAAATCCCTTAAGATTGCCTTTAAAAAAGTATTTGAGGTTTGTTTGTTTTAAACAACGATTTGGACTTCTTTATTTGCCTGCTGTGTTTTGAGCTTTTACAATGCACTTGGTTCATGTTTTGAAGTTTTTCCTGCAGCCATGTCATCTAGTAACCCTTTTGTTTATTGTAAGTTCTCATTCTCCCCTAATCCCATAACTCCAGGAGCTGAGGCTTTAAATAAAACACCACCACACTAAATATCATGAGTCTCACAACCAAACAACAAAGTTAGATTGTCTTAAGTACACTGCTCAGGACTGTGAAAAATTGTACACCCTGTCTGATGTAATTAAGCTGGCCCAACCCCCGGTGTAGAAACCTCTAGGCTGAAAGAAGAATTTTCATTGACCAAGTTACCAACTCTTGGAGAGGTGGGTTTACTGCAGCAACTGAAAAACCCCTCCTATCACTGTAACTTTTCTAGTGTAGACATACTTTCAGCAACACTAACATTCTTATTTCAGTTTGAAACAGGCTTGTTTTGGTTCAGTTTAAAGGAACGAGGAATTGGTTTTACCTGAACCAAAATAAGCTGCTCTTAAACTGAAATAAGAAAGAATCCATAAGGGGAAGGGGGGAAGTTAAATTTAAAAACAAAGAGAGCCACATATTCAGTTAAACTGCCGCACAACTTTCTCATGTAGAAAAGGGGCTAGATTTTGAAAGGCACAAATAGCAGTTAGGTGTCTAACTCCCTTTGAAAGTCAATAGGAATTAGGCACCCAGCTGCTGTGTGTGCCTTTCAAAAAACAAAAAAAACCACACAACAACTAACCCAAGGCCTTATTTAAGTGAGATCTGAGCTCCTTTGAAACCTTAATTTTTGTTTTGCTCCCCACTCTTTCATTTACTTTAGTAGATAAAATCCCTCAAGTTTGAGCTGGCCTCTGTCAGGGGACTAGTGTAGAGCAGTGGTTCTCAACTTATTTACCTTTGTGGGCCGCAAATGCAGCTCTCTGTGTGTTATGTGGGCTGCATCCACACAATATATATACACTACCTGCATGGCCCTGAAGCTGGCACATGGGCTGCAGCTGTGCGCCGACTGGGCCACAAGAGGCCCATGGGAAGAGAACCACTGGTTTAGAGCTTTTTATTCAAACATGCAACAAAGGTGAAGTTTGCTGAACACATTGATGCCTACTCTAGTTTGGAGTTCATTGGTAACAGGTGGCTTTGCGTTTTGTGAAGTGTGTTCCCCTAGTGCCAGGCTGCCCTGAACTGGCTTAGCTTTACCTCTGCTATCTGCACTATGGGATGGAAACATCTCCGTTCATGTATCATTTAAGGTAGGAGAATTTTAAAAGATTTTTTTTTAAAAAAAAAAAATCAGAGCTCAGAAGCAGGTATAAAGATTTGGAACTTAGAGTGTCTCTGCACTTCGGAGGAAGACTCCATGGAAGAGCCACCATTTATCTTCTCCATTTCACGTTGGCTGCTCCCGCTAAGAGTTACAAATCTTTGTAACTGACTAACCTCCATCCCTCACCGTACAGCCTGCCCTGGAATGAAGTCATAAGCCTCTCTTACAACATCACAGCCTGCTGCCATGGACATTGTTGTCATTGGGGCCACATGAAAGAGTTGCACAGGAACCACCTGAAACCAGAGTTGCTCTATTTCAGGATCCTGACAAGGGCAGCCAGAACTAAGGGTTGAATGTGAGGCTGAGAATAGTGGGGGAAACTTGTAGTCAAGTTTCAGGCCAGAGTCAATGCTGAGGGTCAGCGTCTGAGTCAGGTTTCAGGGTCCAAGTCAGGAGTAAAGGTCCGCGTCAAGCCAAGGTGAAAGCCAGGAATTCCAGATGAGGAATCGTCATGGCAGCTACAGGAAATCCATGCTGTTGCCTGGACACTTCCCAGAATCCTCCTTGGGTTTATATAGGGCCGGGAGCCAATCAGGAGCCATGAGGCTGCAGCCTGTCAGACTCTTTGAGGTGGGACTTCCATGGTCTATGTGCACAGCAGGTTATGGGTAGATAAACAAGCTGGGTCCAGTGGCTGCTGTGTGGCATCTCTGCAGGCCCAGGTTGAAGACCTATTGGACCTTAAACTGTTGCAGCTCAAACGTCAACCCAGGCGTATGAATATTTGGTGGGCCTAGGCTGATACCGCTAACTGCATTTGCGCATCTGACCGTTTTATCCTGTTTATGCTGGAGGGTACCCCAGAATCAGAGAACACTATGATAAGCAATTAGCAAACTCTAGTAGCATGAGGACTACTAGGGTGAGAACAGAAACTAGGCCTCCCAGGCCATTGCTGTCTTTGGACAAGGCTCTGAGGGTGGCAGTTAGCTGGTGAGGAAGAGACAGTATGTCAACGTTGCAAATAAACCACAATGCACGGGAGTTGGCTTGGGAATAAATACCAAGTACGGGCCCAGACCTATAAATCACAGGGCTCCTTCAACTCCCGCTGACTTCAGAGAGAGCAAGGTAGCTCAGAGCCTAGCCAAACCTGCTTAGCTTGTCACAGGCTCAGGCCCTGCTATAATACTATATTTAGGCTTACTTCCAGTAACTTGGGACACATTTATCTGTGTCTGTACCTTGCCAAGTTCTCTGCTCCTTATCATGGGCAAAGAAGAGTCCTTTTGACCACATGTAAGACCATTTCAGTACCACATCTTGACATCCCTGTAGTGCTCTCTCATGTTACTTTATACAGTACATTTCTCTCTTGACATAGTAAGCTCCCAATTGTTCAATTTGGGGAGCCAGTCCAGCCCCCAGGTTGAGGGGTGACTTGCCATGGTCTGTTTATCAGACGTAAGGAAGATGTTTATGGGTTGATAGTCGGACAGATGCTCTATTTTTTGACTGGATAAGGAAGTCAAACTGTTATAGAAAAAGCCAATAAGTGCCATTCATTCCAAAAAGCAGTAAGATACTGCTACATTTCCAAGTTGATTGGCACAGGGAAGCCAGTTTGCTTGGAGTGTATTTAATCTAAGTCTACTTTCTGGATTTCTATAGCAGCCTACACCTTGCTACCTAAGAGCTAGAACAGAAATGATTGTATTACAGGGCATTGTTTTTTCTTAGCAATGCATTTTGGACCCATATATAGCGAAGACAGAAAGATGCACTTGGAAGTATTTGTGTTTGTCCAGGGTTTTGCGTACAGGGGGTGGGAGAAGAAAGCTGGTAAGCAGGTGATCTGCAAAGTTAAAAAGATTATTCCACATTTAATGGGAGGGCTTTGATATTATTTAAAATTCTAAAAATAGTTCCAGTTTCCCCATAAAGAGAGACCTTAAATAAGTCACACAGCACAGCCGGTCCCAGGTTTGATGCTAGATGCACCACTTTTATCCAGGAGTGTTTCGTACTTAAAAATTAAGACCTGATGGGCACGTTGAATGGGTTCATTACAATGCACCTCTGGTGTGTTGTGAAGCATGAGACCAAAGGCAGAGTGTCATGAGCGGTCTGAGACATTAATGAGTGGCTCCATTAAACACCCTCTGGAGTACTTGATTGCAGTTATAAATATAGTTTTCTTTTAAAATTGTTATTTTCTTCAGCTTATCCTTCCAAGTCCTCTGGACCTGAAAACATTCCCTTCTACCACTTGAGTGAAGGGCCAGCTCCACTGGTTTGAAGGCAGTCTTCAGCTCAAAGCTCCGCACCTATCCTCGCCACAAGAATGGGACAGAGAGCCATACTGAGCTACCCATGCACAGGATGCAGATGAGACATGAAGGGTTTATGCTCATAGCTTCTGCTTCTCCCACTGGTGATTTCCTCTGTTTGAAGCTCACAACTCTCCCACCTTGAAACTCTAAGGGCCTGATTCTCCTCCAGCTTACACCTTGTGTCATCGTTCACACCTGCGGGTCTAAAATGCGACCACCAGCACACATGAGCATGAAGAATTCCAATTTGGTGGCGCTTTACATTCACTTTGCACAGACTTTCTAAATGATGCTGCCGGGTGCAAGGCAGGGGCCAATCAGGCTCACAGAGTTCACCCTTGCTGTCCTGGACACTTCTCCATGGAGGCCACCTTTCCCTCAGGCAGACTCTGAGATCCATCCCTGCTGCCACTGAACTAACTGCATTACATTATGTGACGTGATTTGCCAATGTTTAATTTTTGCTACTAGAAGAGATCAATTGTTAGGAAGTGACAAGGTAGAAGGAAAACTCAGATTCCACTAAATCATTCCCAGCGAGTTACCCTGTTGCTACCGAATTAGGCAATGTCAATCTATATTTTTAAAGGCAACCCTGTCTCTGTAGCAAAGACACAGAGAGATGGCAGTTGAGAATGCTGAATGGATGACTGTTTTTGGCAGCAGTTTCAGCTGTCTTGTTAGGTTTTTCAGATTAATCAACCCCTTTGGAACACTGAACAGATCAGAATAATCCTTCAACCCAAGATCTTTTGTGACGGATGAGAAGTCATCTCAAACTGAGACAGCAACATGAAAAGTCAGTCTTCTAAAATAAATTCAGTACCGGCTCCTACGAGGGCCTATATCAAGACAGTATCTAAAGATAATGGCCTGCCGGTTTCGTCACCTAATACATTAGCATAGACAGTGGAATATTCTTTGTTCTGAGTTTTATTCAGTGAGTTTCTGAAAGAGCATCTTCTCTCTCTCACCTCCCCCTCCATCTTCTCCTGTTTTGTTGCATGATTTTTGTTTGTCCATTTTTTGACCTCTGACAAAAGAAGGGGTAGTCTCCTCCAAGCAAACTCTATATCACAAAGCCAACCTGGAAAAAGATCTAATGCATAACAACTGCTATACATAGAAAATGTGTCCTTTCAACAAACATCCTCGTGATGGTTTATTCCCAAGAATGGTATGGTGCTTGGAATTGACATCACAAGTGAAATAATGATGCATTAAGGTTTTAATCTCCTGTAATTGGAAATTATTTCCAGAAAGAACAAAGATGTACAAACAACACCTCCTCAGCATGAATGTCTGTTACCCAAGCAGATGTCACCCAGTTAATCCATCCAAGCCACTCTGCTCTCCAGTCAAAAAAGCAGGGCAGAGTTGCTTGGGCAGACTGACAGAGCGAGGTCTGTTTGAGGAGCAGACATCTGTGTCAGAACAGTAGCCTGCTCACTTAGGCTTTTTTATGAGCCGTGCAGTTTGATTTCCTAAACACAAAGCAAAAAATCAAAATAAATATAGACCCCGCTTAGCTTTCAGGAGTGCCCACACACATGCACAACCAAGGTGTTAGGATGAATAGTTATAACTGGAGCTTTGAATAGCAGGTATGTTCACAAACCCTTGTGTCCAGTCTTCATTAACACTGAGAATTGCACAGATCAATCCCAGTGAACGGAGATGGAGAATGTACCCCTATTTGTCCTTATTAGAGAGGCCAAGTATTGAGAATGACCGAAATGAGGTTGACTAGGAGAAAAAAAAATATTTGTTTCTGACACTGACCCATGCAATGGAAGAGAGTTTTAATTTAGGGCAATTTACATCAGAACAACATCATCATCTGTCATCTACTGTGCAAGTGCAGTAGTTACTGGATCTGATACAAGGGAAAGGAATACCTGATGTTTTGTTTACATAGCAAGATATCAATCTGTAATCCAAGGGACACATTTGCAGAGACAGTGATATTCCCACATGCAGCTCCACGTCATGCTACTTTACATCCTGCACTGTTAACTCACTAATTTTCACCATTCATTCTTGCAGATGTTCTATACAAAAGCAGAATCTGTAACATGCTCCTATAACCTCAAAAGTAAACGCTTATCAGCCTGTTGCTTCCAATGTCCCAACCCACACAGAATGAAACAATACCCCATTTCTCAGCCTGCATGGCAAGAAGATGTGGGATAGGCACAAGCTAGGCATTCAGGAGTTTTCCATATTTAACTTTTAAAATAATGAGAGAAATGTCATTGTATTTACAATTAAAATTATAAATTGGCCTGCAGAGTGAAGTTTGGCTCCAACCCCAAGCTTCCCTCCTCACCCCCCAATTGGGGGGGCAGGGGTTGGATAAGGAGCTTTGGTCCAGGCCCATTTCTAATTCGAATCAAAATTTGATTTTGAAAGCTAGCCAGCCGACCGAAGAAATGTAATGCTTTTACTTGCAAATACACTGGACTCTAGTTAGGATGAAAACAAAAGAAACTTTCCATCAAATCCAAAACATCTGTAATTGCACAGTAGCGATCATTTTAAAAGTATCCATTTCCTGATCATTAAAAAAAGTAAAGGAAAATTATATGTTTGTAAACCACCTGCAACAGCCTGGACTGTGTTCTGAGGCATGAGGCCAAGAGAAATGCCAGTAATTCCTGCATAACCACTCACACCTTGGAGCACAGAATTGTTTTGGTGTATTGTGTTGATTTTTTTTTCCCAATTGAAAAGGATATTGAAAATGTCTTCTGACCCTTAGGACTAAATAAATAGTTTGGAAACCCATTTGAAAGCCCTCCTTCCCCCTTTCGCCATGCCTTGCATAGGTTTTGCCAACAACTGGTTTGCATACAAACAAGTGGGCATGGACCCATTTTGCATGTATAAGCCCCCATAGTAGCATACACAAGTTTGGTAGAAGGGTTCCCGCTTCTCCAATCTGTCTATGCAAATGGCTGTTTGCCTGCATAAAACTAATGTGTGCTGCAGTTAATTGTGTACACATGAGCATTGGGGGCAGGGTACAATATTTGGCCTGAAGTATTTTTTTCTTTGTGCAAACCAAAACATAAAATTGCCTAAACTAATGAATCCAGCTCCTGTTAGAAGTATCATTTTCATACACATGTGAAATGCATGGTAATGTGCAAACACGAAGGCCCCGATTCAGAAAAGCGCTTATCTTTAAGTATGTCACTGTCCTTAAAATCCCATTGACTTCAATAGGATTTAAGATGACGTTAGAGTGCTGCGATGACTACATAGAGTCAATTTCTCCCATTGGCATCTCCCTGAGATGAATTCTTCCACTGACCTAATGTTGGCTATACTGGGTGTTAGGTCGGCTTATTTACGTTGCTCTGGGGTATTAACTTTTCACACATCTGAGCAATGTAGGTGGCTCAACTTAACTTTTTAGTGTAGATCAGGCTTAAGTCTAGGATTTCCAAAGAAGCCTAAGATTAAGGGACTCATGTGCCTCTGAAAACCACACACACACACACGTTGTTGAATGCCCAGATCCCTTAGGCTCCCTGGAAAACCTCAGCCTAAAATGAACCCTGAGGAGCTTACAACATAGTTCAGGAATATGATACGTGGGATTACAGTTCAGGTGCAATATGAGAAGGTGGAGAAATCAAGAGTGTGTGTGTAGCAAGAATGGAAAGCTTTGCAAAAGCTGTAAGGCGGTGCTTGAATGAAGAGGACACTTCAGGAGAAACTGCTCCTTGCACAAACAAGTGGGCATAAAATCTAAAAATTGAGGAAGGACTGGAGACATCTGTTGTAATCAACGGAATCAGTCAGTTTAGATGGATTGTGGTTACGGCCTCATGATGTGACTTTGTAGCTGCTATGGAATCTCTGAATGTATCTTTTTACAGTGAGCTCCACTGAGAATAAGATTTATACTTTGAGATTTAGAGGGGCCAACCAGTGATTAAGGAGGAAACGTGAATGGTGCTGAAGAAATGTATTATTAGTAAAGTATCTTCTGCATCTGCATTTATAGGGAAGCTTCTAAGTGTTCCTTAGAGAGTAAGTTTGTGTGTTTTTACACTACAAACCCCCTAGAAATACATGATGGCTGATAATTTGCTCACATGGGCAAATTCAAACCATTTAAGTGCAACTGAAGTCAGCAGAGTGACAGCCATTTAATCAAAGACTGGCCCTAGACTTTAAAATAAAAGTCAATATAAAATGAAATATAATGCTCTAAGCAAATTTACATTACAAACAGTCCTTGTTCTTATGAAACATATGGCCTTAAGCAATTAACCTAATTTTAGATCATCATCTTGCAAAATTTGCTGGTGAACACACCTTAAACCAGGCATCCTCCCACTTGCAGACTAAAAGAACAACTTCATCAGCAAACAATCATTAGGAGGCCCATCGAATAGGAGAATGATTTCATTGCACCGCACTACAATATTTCTATGTTTGCATACAACACGCCATCACATATACAAGGTCTTCAGCACGGACGTTGCAATATCAAAACTTCATGACTCTCTGCAACTCTCCTCAGCACATCACTTCCTTCTCACCCTCCTTCTTCTCTGGAATCCCAAACTCTTGGAAAGACAGATAGGAATTTTGGTGTGTCTGGTCTTTTTGGTCTGCATTGTTTACTTGTTCGGTGACTTCATGTGAATGGTAGCTTCTGAGGCAACACTCTCTTCCCATATTGGCACCTAAGACAGATTCCAGGGCCGTGGTCTTGTCCCCCTCAAGAGCTACCTGCAGCTCTAGAGCTTAAAGTGAAGTTTATCAATAAAAGCTGATGAGACAGCAATAAGTTTATAAGGGGTCATCTGCCCAGGCCTTCTTTTCTCCTTCGAGTAGGAGCAAGCTGTAGGTGTTTCAGTCAGAGTAAATCCCTCATTCTTTAAAACATAAAGTTCATAAAGATGCTTTAATGAAAACCATGAACTGACACAGCACAGTTCTGACACATCTCATCCCACTCTCTCATCTCATGTCATGACACGATTGATGAACAGGTCCTGTTGCCAAAACTTCTTTAATAAGCTAGCAAAGAGCGCTTCAGAAGAGACAGAGTAAATTGGTGCATTCATGTTGGAAGTGTCAATGATGTAGGTATAGGGATGATCTGCTTGCAAGTGAAGTTGGTTGCTCAGCTGAGCTCACTCTTTGGCAACTTTTTGCCTAACTAACAGGACCTATTAATTCATCAGAGGAAGGTTAGGATTAAGTCACACCTGTTTGCATGTAATCAGCTAAGAGACCTTAATCTTCTCAAACAGTTTCTATAACTCAGCCAACAGGTTCAGGCCTGTTTCTTACACTGCAAAGTTTAAAATAAAAAAAATATATACATATTTTTTAAAGAAACAATTATGCTATAAATATTAAGAGCTAATTTCTGTCTCTGTTCAGGTTTATGCCAGGACAAGCCTGAACTAACAGACTCTGCTGTGTTATTTTGCACCCTTATTCAGGCCAGCTCTAGACTCCAGCAGCACAAAGAGGAAAATAATCAAAAATAGCCACAGGGAGTGGTCAGTATTAACACCAGGGACCACATCCCGGAATGTGGCTCCATTGCTCAGTGTGCAAACGGACCTGCAGAGGACCTACAGAGGTGCCTATTCTGTGTGGACTTAGGCCAGTCTGAATGAAGACTTGACAACACATGAATCCACCCGTACCTTGGTGAGCCCCAAAACCTGTCAAAATTTGCCATGAAATTTAAAGAAGAATAGAGAGGTGATAACAAATGCTAGGATTTGGCAGAAGAACAAAAGGCATTTATACAGTTATCACCTGTCCTCCCATGAAGTCAGAAGATCTCCAACCATTTGAACCACAGGAAGTGCTAGTTAGACTTCATTGGGCATCGTTTGTGGTTTATAGCATGAAAAGTCCAACTATTGCTTCTTGGAGCCATTACTCTAGCAAGCAAGTCATTTCCACAAACCTTAAATTACTTTTCATCATACATCAAATATTGTAAACGCACAGTCTTAGAGTACGGAAACCGGTCAAACCAAAGTGAAAGAATGGCTTATGCTAGGAATTAGCACACACATTAAGGCACATACAAAGTGCCCTAACGTCTTGGAATTTCAAATATATAGAGTGGCATCAAATCACAGTTTAGCATCAAGGTGGACAAAGCTCAGCTTAAGTCAACAAATAAATGTTGATTTGTGACAGTTAATTGCCAACCGAGAAAACTATTGTGAGAATTGTATTGTAAAAGACAATGGCTTTTAAAATATGTTGAAAGAACATATAACTTCTTTTAACCTATTTCATGCCATGGGAACTAGAACCTGAGAATGTCAGCCAGATTTTCAGAGTTAAGATTTAGACCTGTGTAAATAATGGATATTTTTAGATTGCTGACAATTATGAAAAAATAAAAATAAAAATAAAAATGTTTTGGATCAAACCAAACATGACATTTCAAATTTAACAAATTGAATTGTATATATTTTGGGTCAAATGAAATTGTTTTGACACAAATCAAAAAACATTTTGTTTCGATTTTAACCACTTACTTAATGTGTTTAATTTGAAAGAAAACCTTAGGATATTTTGAGACCAAGTAGTTTCAATCAAACAAAACAAAAAACAAAACAAAACATTGATTTTTTTTTTAAACTGAAACAATTTGGCAATCATTCCTCAAGAAGTCAAGCAGATTCCCATGCAGCTTCGTGCAGATTAAGGTCTTACTCAACATGAATAAGAATCTGACTCATAGGTAGCAAAGAAGGTGTGCAAATTAGATACAGAACTGCACACATTCTGTCTGTACAAATGCACACCTATACTCCTTGAAAAATTGAGTGGAAAAATCTTTTTTTTAGCCTTATAAAAAGGGGAAAAGCCAAGTAGCAGTGGAAATCTGCTCAACTTTTGTCCTATAAACTTTGGGTTTTGTTCTAACTGGTAGGGAGACAAATAATCAAGGGTTTTACTCTAAATTTTCTTTTGAATATATCCCAAAAGCCACAGAAAATGTAAATACCAGAAGGTCTTTAGTAATTTCCTTACATTGGTAAACAGTAGACTTGAGCAACGCAACCACAATTCACAAAGAAAATAAGCCTGTAATTGTATTTCAAGCTACATTGTTATTACATAGTTTGTGGACTATATATTTGATAAGGTATATATTTTGCAGAAAGGATAAACCTTGATTATTCGCTAAAGTTCTTTTGCAAGGAAAAGCCCTATATCCACTACCCTTCCCAGCTGTCGAATGGTCAGGTGCTAGGCTAGGGACAACTACTGTCAGAATCCACATTAATGGACAAGAAAAGGGAGTCAGCTATTTGGATACCTATCGTAGGGCATAAGTGAGATTAGAAACTGAACCCCAGTGCCTCTTTCTCATGTGCACAGGACTGAACTGATATCATCCATGTGTTTGACACAGGAATTTTCCTCCAGCTCTATTTGCTAAGGCCCTTGGGGTTTTCATTTCCTCTTTCCTCTGGGAAATGAGCAGGAATTATCCATTAGGATCAGGTGGACATATAGGTGATCAATTTTCTGCTATGATGGGCTGAGGAGGCAGGAAGGACCCACTACTTGTGACCTTTGGTACTTCCAGTCTTCTGTTTCTACTCCTCATGTGATTTACAAAGACAAAAGCCACTATTGAGACATTTGAGTAGTTTATCATATGCCCCATTTTCACATAGTACCCGGGTACCCATACAAAAATAAAAAACAAATCTCTCTGGGCCAAACACTAAACCTTCACCCCTTCTCTTGGTCAGTAAGTATCCTACTAGTCCAATCCCCCTCCCAACTAACCAATAACAAATCCCCTGCCAGCTCAAATGCCAGATGAAGTGGATACGACTTGCACCTCATCCTGAGCACCGCATAGCTCACTCTGGTGGGGAGTGAATGTCAAAGATGATGCCCTTCCATTGAAGTCGCCCTGCCAACAGTTCAGTGCTGGGAAAGAAACAAGAGCATTCCACAGTGGCACGTGAAAGAAAAGCACACTTTCCAGGTGAAATGAAAGCCTCTGCTTGCAGATGCAGTCACTACATATAATGGAGTAAATCCCATCTCCAGACAGCCATGGAGCAGAGCCACACATGTTGGGAGGAGGGTGGTAAAACCAGGGGAGCTGTGAGCACACACACACACTCAGCTAGTTTGGGGCCCCACTTGACCTGGAGCAGGGAAAGTGAGACCAGTGACTGAGAAAGCATGAATTATTTTTTTCTGCTTGCTACGGAGGTTTCTTCAACCACTCAGTATAATTAGTGGAACTGGGCAGAGCACGAATATTCATTTCGTGAAGGATTTTGAAATCTGACATACTTGCACATCAGAATGAAACTAAAAAGTAAAGTTCCCCAAAGCAAAAGTCCAAAAAAATCATTCTTTCCGAGGTAAACAAAATGTTTCAGATTCCAGCTCTCTTTCATAATATAAACACAAATAAGCGCTTTAGAAATGAAAAGTAACCACAAAACAAGAAAAAAATTCAACGTGATTTTCCATTTTTTTCCCCCCTCCAAAAAAGATTTTGCCAAAATGGACATAATTTCCGAAAGAGCTTTGAGTTTGACTGAAACTGCGTTTGCCAATGGAAAATGGTTCCAGCTAAATGTTTCCGACCGGCTCCAGTAATTAATCTCTGTGAGGTGACTCCACAGCCCACCACTGCCCAACCTGGGAAGGAAGAACTGTTACGTGGTCTGAGCACTGGGTCCCAGAAAGGGCCAGCCCTAGCTGTTTTACCACTCTGATCGCCCTCCCCAGGACCTGGGATTTCAACCTCTACACCGGCAGTAAGAGCTCACGCTAGCAGTGCATTGGTAAAAGAAGCAGGGGGAAACAAAGGCCGGATCAGAAAATCGGATGTCTGCCTTTTTTAAATAGAAGCCGTTCTTGAGTCCCTGTGTCTATTTTAGATACTTATACGGGCTCTCATCACCGCCATATCAGAGTACCTCACAATCTTTAATATATTTACCCTCACAACACCCCGTGATTGTCAAGCAGTGCTGTTGTCCCCATTTGACAGAAACTGAAGCAGAGAGAGACTAACACCCAGTCCCTCAAAGGTATTTAGACTCTCATTGATTTAATTGATTTGCCCAAGTCACACAGGAAGTCTGTGGTGGGTAATGAAATTGAACTAGGGTCTTTTATGTCTTAGGCTAGCCCCCTAACAACTGGGCTATCCTTCTATTCATCATAGTTCATAGGATCACGGTAGCATGGATGAGCAAACCCCAGTGTCTGAGGTTTTGGAAACACCAGAATTCGTTTGAAAGGATTGGAACGTATATCCCAACTCAAAAAGGTTTTGCAGTCACAGCAAAAATTGCCTCTCCCCTCCCCCAACCCCAAGGCAGGTCACCGTTTTTAAAAGTAAAGCAAGCCCATGTGTCAGAGAGCCAAACATTGTCAAAGGCTAAGCTAGCAAGCGCAGCTGCTAGACACAGTATATGGTGCAAATGTATCTCTTCTCCCCCTGCAGACTCTCTCCTCATGTCTTCACTCCCCCCTTTTGCTCCTTTTACAGATTCGTTATTTCATTCTGCCCTTCTCTGCTGCATTTTTCATTATGTTAATGGCTTAAGAGCTGGATGCACCTTCCAGTCCTAGACCTCTTGCCATGCTATTAGAGGTACATTTGGATGATTTTTGTGCTAGCCACATTGCCTTACATTTCTCAGTGTTGAATTCCTCCAGCTCCCTGTTGATCCAAGTCACTCTGAATTTGATTACCCTCCTTTGTATTGCCTGACTCCCTGACCTTCTAGGTTATGGTTAATCCTACCCTTTCCCTTCCATCAGAAGGCACTTCTCAGTTAACATTAGAATCAATCCTTTTAAGGTATAAAGAACCCCTGAAAAAATCCTTGCCTACAGCACAGAAGCAATAGGTTTGTTTGATAGCAATTATGATCAAAACCATGGATCATGCCAGAAATGTCAATTGCCTAATTTATGTTCCTAACAGTGCCATAGGGTTTCCTTCATACCCTTTAATTGCTTAAATCCTACTTAAGGAATGTGGTTCAAACAAACAAACATAAAAAAGTTACAACAACGTAGCATGATCTTGACATACAAGACGTCAGAACCATTATAAAACCTCTTATTCCAGAATGATGTCTTTTGTGCTTAGAGACATGCTTACTATTCATAGATCTACTGCTCAGCTGTTCCAGTTTTTAGTTCTGCATAAATGCCCACTCATTATGTCCAGAGGGTTTTGCCTGTAGCTTTGTGTTTGTAGCCTTGAGGCAAATGTCTTGATGGCTTAGGGAACTCATAGCGAATGACCAAACAACATCGGATTTTCCACAGCAACGAAGCCATTATGGGACAGCATTTCTATGTAACAGCACCCTTCAGTGTGCAATCATTATAACTAAGGATTTAACCAGGCTCTGGGGACATAACAAAATCACTTTGAAGCCAAAAATCCACAGTGAAATGTTAAGCATCAGATTTCAGCAATGTTTCTCAGCGCTGCTTGAGTCAGCCAGCTTTGTCAGTTACAGCAAAACCAAACCAGGAGAAGGAATTTTATGACTATCTCAGGAATGAGCCCAAATGTTCTGAATTGGGTGTGCAAATCTGTGAGCTAGGTGTGCATCATTTGCACACACAGTCTTCACGATTGCATGTGGAGCCCTAGTAAGTGTATGAATCCCATGTTTAATTGGCCATTTGCATTTACTGTGGCGGTTTTTTGGGGGGTGGATTTGAACCACAAGTCATGGTAATTGCACACATTTCTGGAGATGTTAGTCATAGATATTTGAGGAAGTGCTTATTTAGGGTGTGGTTGATTGCAAAGGCTTGTGGGAAAGGTTTGTCATATACTTTATTAGGCGAGCTAGCCACATCCTAGCTCATTCAAATTATTTTATAACGAACATCAAACTTGTAACTATCTTATTGTTGCAAAAATGACTCATTACTGAGAAGTCACAAACAACTGCTGAGATACACTGGAACTGAGAGACTCAATAAGGCACCCCATATGGATCTTGTTGACTTGAGACAATCACCAGTGCTATGCCAGCATTAGAACAATGCCAGTCTACTACAATCATGGCTGAAAGAACCCAACAGAGGAGCAAAAAACTGTGTTGCAAACCACTGTTGTCCTCATCACAAGACTGGGAGCCAGGCACTCCCAAATCCTAGCTCCGTTTCCAAACTGACCTCCGTCTATGGCCTTAGGCAAGCGATACTAGCTCTCTGCCTTAGTTTTCCTCATCTGTAAAATGGGCATGATACATACCTGGTCAGACTACTAATCATCTGCACATGCTTTCAAAGACTTTCACAACTACAGCTGGGCAAATACTTGTAAAAGATTGCATATAAAGATTGGTGTTGGAAATGAACTCACTTTTCCAACGCTTATATCACTATTTGTGACCAAGCATGCAAACAGAGGCTTACTGGCACAAATATGCACATAGTCATTTTCAAAGATGCAAGTGTATTACCGGAGAATGAATTTTAAGCGAATACATGTGTCTGAAGTGACTACGCATTTATCCAGTCAGGAAGCAGAAACAGCACTATGCAACTTACCAAGCCAAGAATGGCACTTCAATGTAAGTTTTGAATATTTGTGATGGATCCATAGAGTAAATAGATCCAAAAAGACAGCACTGAATACATTTAAGGAAATTGCAATCTGCTCACATATTCCATGAGCAGAAAAGTCATGAACTCCTCACATCAGTTATTCAGTGTCAATTATTTACTCACCTCTAGGCACGGAAGTCCATTTCTGCAGTCTGGGCTGACCACTGCTATTGGTTTCCTTTTGCTGCCACTAATAATTCTCTTGTGTAAGCATTATCCCAACAAAATGGGCATTTTGCAAGCATCTCATTAGGTCTCCCTCATCACCCATGCAAAGTCCAGAACGCCTCAACTGCCATATTCCCCACCTACTGATTAAGGAATTTCTGAGGCCTGGATAATTTCCTGTGGAATTAGCTATCTTAGTGCAGCTCCATAAACTGGTGTGTGATGCAAACACTGGGAACATTTCTCATGAAAGCACCCTGGGGCAAGGCGATACAGGGTACATCTACACCGCAAGTGAAGGCGTGATTGTAGTGTGGATAGGCACAGTGAGATCAAAGGTGGCTTGGGCATCACCAGTAAAACAATAGTGTAGACATGGTGGCACATGCTTTAGCCTGAGCTGGCCACTCAAGTACAAGCCAGCCAGGAAGCCTGGGTACATATTCAGGTGGCTATGCTATGCTGAAGCTCATTTGCCTCCATCTGTGTTACCCATACAAGTTAAATTTAAGCTGGGCATGGATATGCCTACCTGGACTGCAGTCACGCCGTTACTTGCAGGGTAAACATAGCCATAGTGTAAATGAAGGGCTGACTTTGAGAAACCATTACTATAAGATCCAGCCCCTGAAATGAATGACTCTCTCTTATGGGGGAAAGGAGATGACAGCAGACTGCAGCTTTTCATACATTCGATGCCTTCACACTGTGATGACTTTGTTTCATTTGCCACAGACATTCCATACAAAGGACAGTTTGCAAGGAAGGAGAGTCCCCTTGTGCTAGCCTCTGTGCTCTCTCTTTCTTCTCTGTGACCATCCGGGCTGCCCTGGGTGATAAAGCTGGAGAGGGAGATCATGCGGAAATGAGAGCCTGTTTTGATTTGGGGGGGGGGAGGAGGGGGGAAATAATCACACACAAACCAATCTGTGCAAGGCAACCTGCACTCCGTCTCTGCAGATTTTGTTCAGGGCCTGTGTTAATGAGCTCCTAGTCATTACACGTGAGAAACTCCACTGGTGCTTCAAGGAGAGTAGTCTGGCTGTTGACAGAACACCTGTCTTATTGACATATGGAGGGGTCTCCCAACAAAGACACTAAATAAAAATCAGATGAGGATAGAAACAGTGTTGGAGCATTGTGGCTCTGAGATTACAATGCCCTCAATTTCATGAGCACCAGAAGAGTAAGAAAGAATAATGCATCGGATTTTGATTTGTTCCTTCCATTTTACACAATTTTTAGTAACTAGCCCATCATTTTGCTAAGGACAAAGTTCTGAGAAATAGAGAAAATTAAGCTGGACACACCATTGTGCTTTAATTAACCCATGTAGATGCCAAAGGTAAGATAGAATCTGCATTTTGATGCAGAAAAGGTGGAATGTCCAAATGCCTATGATTGCAGTCAAAATAATGAGAGCAAGTATGTTTTGTGCTAAAAGAAGCTATCCTGTGATAATGAAAGGGAGTGTGGTTTAAGAGTTAGTTCAGGAGACAGGAAGTATCCTCCCCACACCCTAAATGAATCCAGTATGGCAGAATAGCTTATGGAGACTAACGGCTTTGGTGCAGGTAATTAACCCTACTGCCTGCATAATCCTAGGTATAGCATGATTTTTACATCACTCTTGAAAATCCCTCTCCTCAAGGAGGGCAGATAGTGGCAGCCAGCAATATCAAGTTACCCCAAATTGGCTCTGCCAATGGAAGCAGGACTAGGAATAGCCTCTGTAAACTGACATATACAAACCGCTTCAACTCAGTGGCAGTTCTAGACAAAGTTTTGGCTGCTCCCTGGCTCACCATTGCTGCCCATGTGTTCACTAGTTTTGGAGACATCTGAAATTCCCTCTGAGTGCTCTGCGGTGGCTGCTAGACTATCCGGAGAGGTCCTGCTACTGATGCATTGGGGCCCAATTCCCAACCCCATCCGGGGCAAAGGAGCAGCTGATCGAATGACAATCCTTCATCTGGAAGAACAACTCTCCTGGAAATGGTGCACCAACCTGGGATGAAGGGAAATATATTTTGCTCTGAGTTTGTCATATCTTTTTAAGTGAGGCGGTTCCCCAGCTGCTTTAATGGCAGAAACACTACTAGATATCTGTTATCACAGCTAGTGTCCAGGCCTCAGCCTTCATGTGTAAGTCGGTGGTGCTGAGACAATTTTTATAGTGGAGGGTGCTGAAAGCCACTGGACGAACCTGTAAGCCCTGTATAGGATGGAGACCACTTCAAGCCACAAGAGGGAAAACCATATGGATTCCTTGACACCGTTTCCTCGCTTCTGGCATTTGGAGGAATCAGCCATCATCGCCCCACCCAGAAAGATTTCAGTAAATATATTCAGGCAGTGAATAAGAGGATGAAGAAAGATGAGTTGCTCTTCATTTTTTGGCTAGTTCCTGACTGAGTTTTTACATTCCTACCCCAAAGACCCTGATAATTATTTGTTCATTCCTGAGCTATCGGCTGAAATAGGAGTCATAATTTACAGCATCCAGAAGATAGCCAGGCTCCACTCCCACAGCTGGCTTTACAAGTATCTTGTATGTATTTGGTTTATAGACTGGAAATCTGAACAGAACACAAAGTGTTGTGCCGCTAAGAGATTTTCAGCAGGGACACTTTAGATCCAGGCCCAGTGCTCACACCCAGCAAGAATAAAACAGCCTGCCTTGCTTGACCTGTTATTGTGCTGCAGTTTATTAAATTCCTGAGAGAAGATATTCCACAACAGCCAGACTTTGATGTGTTATATAATAAGTACGCGCCACATTTCTGACCGGAAAGGTCTGGTGACACCCCAAGAGTCCTAAATGCTCACCAATCCAAGCCAGTCTCAGGTTTCAGGGAGCTGCATACAGAAACCACAAGAGAAGAATCTACTAAAGAGCCTGCTTTTCCTGTATCCTCATGTCAACAGCGGTGCAATCTGCCCTGTTGAGCCACAAGGAGAGACCTTTCCAAAGATAGAAATGCAGATACTGAATCCTACCAGAACACCTCCTCTTTCCCTTCCTCCCTGCAACCTCTACCCTACAAGTCCCATCTCTACGTTCATCCACCATCCATTACAATCCTCTGGGGGAAGTGAGCATGAGCCAGGCAGGCCACATTTGTATCTGACCACCATCAAAGTCTGAGTGCGTTTAGACAAGTTTTGTTCTGGGACTCTCTCTTATAAAAAAAAAAAAAAAGGTTTCTTGGATTTGTTTCTAGATGGAGCAGCTACAGAGAAGAAGTTGACTGGTTCCATGGACTTGTGGACTACAGTAGGCCACACCCACCAAACTTTCAGAGTCCAGGCTCAGTTCCGGGTTGTCTTTGTGGTTTTCGGTGAACATTGTGCTCATATCCACGTATTCACTAACTGCATTTCCACAACACTGGAGCCTGCAGCAGAGTGCTATATGCACAGGGCCCAAATAAATGGAACAAAGACTATCAAACCAGTGTCCACTGCAGCCTGTGTGTGACATGCACCTCTATGCCAGCACAAGACCTAGCCAATGTTCCAGCCTTCCAAATATTATTTGTATTGTAGTAGCACCTAGGAGTCCAAGTCATGGACCAGGACCCCGTTGTGCTATGCACTGTACGAACACAAAACAAAAATGTTGTCCCAGCTCCCAAGAGTTTATAGTCTAAGTAGGGCGTATGTTGGATTTCAGAAGCAGAGGTGCTGCATGCTGGCATCTGCATTAGCGTAGTTTCACTTTTTGTGATTAAGAAAAAATATGAACGCTCTTTTTTGACTTGATACTATTACGCCAGAGGTCTGCTTTTCAACTCAGGGAGATTATCCCATGTCGTGACCCTAACTGCAAAGAGGAGGTTTCCCTTCATGTAGATAGGCATTTAGAGACCGGAAATGTGCAGTCTTTCAAAAAGGGATGTTTCCCTTGTTATTCTTTTACTGCTGTTGGGTGCTTTTTAATCCATACACGCCACATCAGATTCCCAAATACAAGTCAGTTCCTTCCAACATCAGCCAGATGCAGCAAAATCCCCTTTGAAAGAGCATCAAACTCAATTTTTGAGAGCGTGCCTCTTTGGAAGAGCCTAGGTTTCAATATATCATTATGAACGGCCCTTTCACCTAAGGTACAAAAGTGAGACATCAGGTTTTTCCCCTCTTATAAAATAAATATTATGCAAATTTTAGGAGTTATGTAAAATTATGGCCTGTGGCCAAATTGCCCCTAGCTGTGATCTTGTCAGATGTTGCAAGCTCAGGCCTGCTTCGTACATGGATGGGAGATCTCCAAGGAGAACCCAGGTGCTGCAGGAAATGATGTGGGTGATCCAGTAGGTGGCCCTTGTCCATCGGAGTCAGCAATGAGGCAGTGCCCAAGCATGGCCAACCAGATATTCGTGGCAATGTGCATGAGCCCAGTGTAAGATTTTGAATTGGGATGCAGAACTGAAGCAAACCTCCAGCTCAGACCATCCTTAAATTGGGGCAGTTTGAGCCCACATCCAAATTTTAAGCTCACCTTTTTTTCTTAACATCTTGAAAGACACCAGTAAAAAACTCATTGGACACAGAAGCTTAGTAATCAGTTCAACAGACTCCTAACCCTCAGCCAAATCTTTGTACCTAGTGGCTTACCAGTTTCAAAAGGAGAGGGAAAGCTACTACGGGGTATATCTGCTTATACCCCACTCTCAAAACAGAATGGAGGACTTAACTTCTCAGCATTACATTTAACCTCTGACTTTAACATTTGTTTTGATCTTCCAGGTTTTTCCAGAAATATCAGGCTAAGACCATTCTTGCTTCAAAAACATTAGCGTAAGCCACAATAACTTTGCCACCTAATTTAAGCAGAACCACTCTTTCCCAGTGTGGTAGTACCACAGCCAGAGTTCAAAACAGAAGCCCTCCTGGTCTTTAAGGAACTGTTCCATATAAGCCTCTTTCTCATAGGGCCAGTAGGAGCTGTACACACTTGACAATTTTTGCATCCTGCTCCACGTAAGCAAGGAGAGAATTGCCAACAACCTTTGTGCAGTAGCTTGTATATCAGAGCAGTGGGAGGATAGCATCAGTTAGCTATGTTTTATTAAAGATACAAAGCAGTATTTCAGGCCTTAATTATCAAACACTAGGTTTTAGCTGGCAGCATGCAATTTTTGTCTGCAGCAGCATTACCCAAAGCCTTCAGACCAATAACTATACATATATAGGTAACCTCTCTACCACACAGAAATTCCTGACTTCACAGAACTATGGACTAAAAGATACAGAATTGCAATGCATGGCATATAGGGAGTCTCACATATAGCATTGGGTGGCTGCATCATGATTCAATGACAAACTGGAATATAAGCCTCTTCCTTACCCCCCCCCCCCATCAAGAGACTAACACGAGTAGCACAGCAAGACCCGAGGGAAGCTGATCTTATAGCTGCTGGTAAAAAGGAAACCTACCCTTAAGAACAGCTGTTGCTTGTCTTCTCATTTATATAGGGGAGTGTCTGAGGCAGAACTAAAGTCATTGCACCAGATCACAGCTGACCACACCCACGACTGCTGAGAAGGTATAAAAGGCTAATTCCTAGCCTCAGGTTTAGTAAGAACATTTGAGAATAGCAGGTGTGATGTAACTGTTAGAGAAACAGTAAATTTTGCTGTGTAGTGAGAAAATGCCTATAATTAATGACCCATTGATGTTACATCTCTAGTTAAAGCATGGTGCCTAGTTACCACATCATTAAAAGATGCAGTGTTATAGGGCTTATTTGTGTCTCCATAACCAAGTTAAAATTCTGGATAGCCCAAAGGTTTACACCTGTTACCAGGACATCACCTGGTCTTATCTACACTACGACACTCACCACTGTTGTAACTGGGGCCTCTGAATTGGAGTTCTACTTAAAAAAGAGCTTGAGAACTTGTCCCATTATGACCCTGATGCAGGAAAACACCTAAGCATATGTCTAAGCCCTGTCGGGGGCTGGAGTTTTGGGTGGCCAACTTCAGACAGCTTAAAGAGGCATTAACTTCAGAGGGTGAATGCTCAGCACTTTCTGAGAATTGGGCCCTATTAAAGGATCTCAAGTTGGGTGCCCAACATCGCAGCCATCCAGAATCACCAGTCACTCCTGAAAATGTAGGGCTTAGCCTCCTGCTCTAACCACTAACCCACCCTGCTTCCATCACTGACCACTTCTTGGTCTATGTAGATTGTAAGCTCTTTGAGGCAGGGACTGTCTCTTACTGTGTGTTAGCCCAGAGGAGCCCCAATCTCATCTGAGATCACTCTATTCCAATTGATGATAGGCTGAGCCCAACCTCTCCTGGGGAAAGTGGAAGATCAAACATGAAAGAGATTGAAGACGTTGCAGTAATAGCCTCATTGTTCCTATCTCTTGCATTCTGTTTGAATATTGATATTACAGTTAGGGGTAGGATCTATTTTCTCCAATGATCTTGCTGCAGCTTATTGTTATGAGAAATAATGGTATCCCCTGTGAATAAATCAAAGCATTAGGACAAGGGCAAACTTTGGAAATAATAGCATTGCACAGACAGTAACGACTTGCTTAACAAAGCAATTTTCCACTGCATACTTTTCTTCAACTGCATGTTTTTCTTCAGAACAGTGTGCTCTTGTGGCTAGAGCACTAAACTGGGACACAGGCATCCTGGGTTCTTTTTCCTGGAGCTGCCACTGGCCTGTTTGGTGAGCTTGGGCAAGTCCCTTCCCCTTGGTTTCCCTGTCTGTGAAAAAGATAATGATTACTGACTTCCTTTCTAAAGCACTTTGAGATCTCCTGCTGAAAAATGCTATATATAAGAGCAGGGCATTTTTATTATTGGAGTGTGGTGTTGAAATTAATAAACTCTGCCCTTCAACTTTCCCTGATTTTCAAGGACAGTCTAAAAGTGCTCTTTTTATGACAAATATACACCAAAAAGTGTACTGCAATTATTCCCCTGCTCCTATGCTACTCACAAAATTAAAAATACTATGAAAATATGGGCTCTAAAACCTACCAGAAATAGCCAAGTTCTTTCTGGAGTTTTATTGTTTGTGCAACTCAAAACATGCCTTTGTACTGGTAAACAGAGATGTCCACGCTGCGCAGTAGATCAGTACAGCATGTATATGGCTATGTGGGTTAGATTTAAGATTACGGGTTAGGGTGTTGTTGATCAGATGAGCTATTTCAGAGAATGTGACATGGGATAGCCTACAGACAGAACCTTCCCCAGAACTCAGCAAGGAGGGGCGTTTGCCAATGGTAAGGAAAAATAGGATTTTTGTGGCTGAGAACATACACAATAGAAGCACATGGGAACCGACTGTAAAATCCTTGGAAGAAATATAAGTACATCCAATGAATGCATTGTGACATCTGAACCTTGAACTAAGTTTATTTATCTAGATGGAAGTGAAAATGAAAGAGGGAGGGAACCAAAGACATCAGATGATACAGGATAGACCCCACTGCAAGTATCAATTTAGTAATACTGTTCCAGCACTGGCTGAAGGTTATTTCCAGAGAGATGGTCATTTGCACTTGTACATGTGATATGTCATTAAATAAGGGGGGGCAGTAACAACAGCCAGTCTCCATTAACTATAAGACTCATGAGGTACACTATTTAGACCTGTAGTTCTGATTGGGATCCAGTGTGCTGCATTTTGGTTAAGGCACTGAGGATCAAATTTTACAGAGAAAATTGCACAACTGCAGAATGCATCATACATCCAGACCCATTGCACCTATTTTATCCATTGTTTATGAGCAAAGTCCTGTTTGAATGAACAAATGCAGATCTGCAGCCGCAACAGCTACCATCACGCTTAGGGACAGATTTCCAAAGGGTCCACAATGGATTTACCAAAATTTTCTCTGGGTTTTGCCCCTTGTGGTGACTTTGAGTTATTGAAAAGCAAACATGCCTTAAGGAGTTGGAATTTTTGTAAGATGAGAGTATTATTGCCCCCTCTCTCCTGCTATTCTTTAAAGAACGGACAGAAGTTCTGAGACATTACCTATCCCTTATTAAAAAAAATCCCAAAGGAAGTACTTTACAAAACTTGCGCCAGTCATTGCAGTGCCAATACTGCAAGGTAACGCTTTGGATCATTACTGTAGAATGATTTTCTATTGTAGTGGCACTCAAAGGCCAGACTCTGGGTCAAGGCCCCATTGTGTTAGACTATGAACAGACACAGGAGGTGGAAGATCCCCACCACAATAATTTACGCTCTCGAAACATACCACTCAGAAAAAGGAAAGGGTTGTGACAGAGGGAAAGTCAGTCCTACTTACAAATCATCATTTAAATATTTGTTTTATTCCTGCTACAAAAATCTTAGGACAGCTTGAGGGATTGCTTGAGTAAGAGAGGAGTTGGGAAAGGAAAGCGAGGGAGCTGGAGAGATGGTGAGCAAGCATGTGAGGTTGGGAAGCCTAAGTGTTGCAGTGGAAAAAGGATAGAATGAAGAGGGATCAACCACAAATGGCAGTACAGCAAGTGAAGGGGAAAGAGGCAGATTCCAAGTTTCCGAACATGAGACTGGGCTTAAACAGCATGAAGGTAGGCTTTGGTTGTTAAACTAATACATTTAGGGTTCTTTTTATTTGCCTTCTCTTTTTTAGTTTTTATGAGTCACATTTTCATTATTTTCTCTGCCATCCAGAGGGCTAGAAACTTTTTATTTTAATGAAAGCTGGGATTCTCATATAATCACATGACTCCAGGAGTTAGGGGCTTTAGCATCAAATGTCAGAACTCCTCCCAGCTGCTGCAGATAAAGAAAGACAGCCGGGGCGGCTGTCCATGTGGAATCTTGAAGATGAAGTTGGAAGATCCTTACTTGCTCCCTATGCCCTTGCCTGCAGCTGGTACTGACGGAGAATGTCAGCAATGTTTCAACCAGCTCGAATGTTTTTTCCAATCAGAAAATGCTGATTTAACCAAATCAAAGCATTTAGTGGGAAGCCTATCCTTTCTTCACACTTTTCAATGGGAAATTATCAAACCAGTCATTTCAGTAAGGTCAAAATTTCATTTCGATATCGTTGTAATTTTTAAATTAAATCAAAATGAAATGTTTTGCCCTTTTTGAAAAAGTCAGAATAATTTTCTGAAGTATTCTTTTGTGAAAAATTCAGTGATTTCTAGTTTTCATCCTGATCCGGGATGAAACAAAATTTCATAATCTCAGGTTTTCCCATGGAACAGGAAATCCTATTTTTCAAACAGCTCTGAGTATTCATATTATATGGAGCCAACAGCAGGCATAAAAATAGTCAACCCAAAAGGAGAAATTCTGAGGAAGTCTGAATGTCAGCTGTTCTCTAGGGTATTTTGTTAACGCTGTCGGAACGGTTGTTTAGCAGAGTCAAGCTTGTCATAAAAGTTAGGGAAAACTTTACAGTAGTTTAGTAGACTAATAATTTTGGATGACAGATAACTTCAAGTCACACAGTTTAACCATTCTGTTGAGTGAATGTAGTACAAAAACAATGTTCGCTTCTTTCGTACCATGGGGACTGCTTATTTGATAACTGAGCCTCAAATAATGTAATATCTAGAATATACAGTACAGCAAAGGCATTAAGTTAATGGAAACTCAATTTTCCTAATATTCTGACATATAAATAGAACACTAGTCAGTCCCCTAGACAATTGGCTGGTTTTGCTTGAATGCACACAGGAATAAATGGAAACATCCTTATTTCCTATCCCAGGGGGCAATTATTTCAGCGCCTGGTATTGTGCATTAATAAAAAGCAAGATTCTATTGTCTGGAAGCTAATCTAAAGCATCCTGATGTAGTACGCGGAAAGTGCAGTTCTGCAGAAAAAAATTATAAACTGTAATGCCTTACACTTTGAACAGAAACTGGGACTGACATGTTCTTTTCTCAGCCCTGCTAATGATCAGCTGGATAACCCAAGACAAATCATTTCATTTGGGGAGGTTTGTTTCCCATCCCCCTACAGATGATCAGAGAAAAGGAGGTAAGGAGAGGATATTATATTTTGTGAAAGATTTTGAAAAGAAAAAAAATAATATGGGAGGTGGAGGTGCTTCCTTCTTTCCCCTCCCTCCTTTTGCACTGGAAAGAGGGGAAAGCCACCACGCTTTTCCCCCTCTGTGTATTAGGGGGAGGCATAGTGAAATAGTGAGAGAAAGTAGGATTGTCCCCTCGCCCAACTAGAATAAAATGGGGGGGAGGAGGTTGTTTCAAAGTTTTCAAAATAGTCAGTTTTCACAGAAATGGAAAATCTCTTTTAAAAAATCCATTTAATTGAAAGGCATTTGTAATATTAAAAAGGCAAAACACCAACCTCCCCACACATACCCCTTCCTTCCTCTCCTCCCCCCAAAATATCAGAGACCTTTCAAGCAGCTCACCTTTCCCACCTATCATCTGCTACGTCTACCTGGAGCGTAAAGTCTTTAGGGCAGACAACATCCTTACTCTGTTTGTGCCTAGCAAAGTAGGTCCCCCATCTACTGTGGGGCCTCAAGGAATTACTGTACAACTAGTTTAAGCATATTTTCCAGGAGCCTGAACTTCAATTGTTTGGCTTCCCTCTGAGAAAGGGGAAAAAAAAAAAGATTCAATATATGGGGTTGGCAAACTTCATGAATCAGCCCTCCACCGCCTTCCATCCCCACAAAAAAAAAAGAGAACTTTTGTTTGTAAATAACATATTTTGGGTTCTTATTTGCCTTCTAGATTTTGAGCTGTTAGAATCCAGTCACCCAAATCTGGTGTTGTCATCCTTCACCCACAATTCCCTACCAAATCCTATGCTATACAATAATCCTAGCTGAGTGCTGAGGGCCAATGGGAATGTGTGAATATTTGCTTCCAAGATTTTTTATGAACCTATTCCAATTGCTGTAGAAGGAAAGCTTCATGATTAAGGCATCACCACCCTGTGACTCTGGACATTCAGGGTTCTGCTCACAGTCCTGCCACAAACTTCTCTTGTCACTTAGTGACTTTAGCCAAGCTTCTCCATGTCTCAGTTCCTCCCCTCCCCAATCTATAAAATGGGACTAATACTGGAAGTCAGATATCCAGTTTCACATCAAAGGTATTTGCAAGTATTTATCATTAAGTGTATAGAGTATAATGATCTGATTAATCAGATTTAATATAAAGCTGCTTGGGTCAGATTTTTATTAAAAGGAAACCTTAATATATGCCTCTCATTTTAAATAGGCAGATAGCATGATATGGATGGCTTAAGGGGAAAAAAAAAAAAAAAAGAGTTCTTGGAGATACATGACTCATTTAATTGAAACCATTAGTTTTACTGGCAAACAACTGCATATTTCTGTTCTGTTAATCTGAACAAAGTGCTGTAATTATGACACAATACACAACGTCCTCTAGTGTTCCATATTGACAAAATATGGAAAGAATAAACTTTTTGGGTAACAAGACATTCAGTGTTTCTATCCAGAATACTTTTATTATAAGGTTATCGTATACACATCAGAATTGTATTGGGAACATATACAAATATGCAAAGAGTAGTTCAGACCCTCCATTATTCACATGCACACCATAGCTCACACACTCATTTTGCATATCTACTCAGTTAGCAGGTGAATGCTACACAAAATTATTGCTTTGTGAACATACCCTGCAGATTAAATTTAATCCTCAGTGGCAAGAATTGAGAATTTAAAATAAAATAAAAAAGAAAAACTTAAATACCCTGTATAACATACCTGTGCATAAACCTAAAGATGTATTTAGCTTACCCCATTACCTTTGAAATACTTACCAAAATTAAAATTTGAAACCCATTTATTAAAAAAAAAAAGTATTAAAAAGTTCACCATTATTTACAAATCCCATTAAATTACACATAAATAAATATGTACATTCAACACACAGTTTCCCTTAGTACACATAAAAGCCTCCCTGGAATTCTTTTCTCCCTAAATAGGCAAACAATATTTTCTTAAAAAAAAAAAAGTTATGTGCCTATTTTTTCAAGTTTTTCAATTTAAAAACAAGACCTGATATAAATATGTAAATGAAGCTGCAATATCCTTAGAAAAAGAATTTCTAAAAGCATTTATTTCAGTTTGCACTAGCTCTTCCTTGTTAAAAAAACAAAAAAACAAAACACACACAAACGATATTCACTGCAGGCAACTGCAGTTTTTGAAAGCCTGAATATTTCCATAAAAAGTACGAATTAAAATAAGCATGTCAAATGCATCAAATAGCTCTTTCATCTATGCTGATTTCAGCTTTTTTCTATGGTAGTCTGAAAATAAAGCAAAATAGAATGATCTTAGTATTTGTCATGTGTTCATAAAAAAAACACATCGTGTACATTAATCTAAATACCATTGTTTAATACTGCATTATGGTGATTGTTGACTTTAAAGACTAAAAACCTGAAGTTTTTCCAGATAATGAAGAGTATCCCATCCAAAGTCCATATCTCAAAAATATACAAGGTAGCTAGCAGGTCACCACTAGATATTTAGATGTTTGAAAAAACTCTATGTATCTCTTAGTATATTTCCACCAAAGACTTTATAGCACCACTTTTACAGCAACGGATTTTAATACACTTGCACCAGTACTTATCTTCTGGTAACGAATTCCACAGTTAAAGGAGATACTGCAGCTTTAGAAAGACTTGTCTTATGGATCCAGGGGGAGTGAAGATCCTGAATAAGATGTTTTGTCGTTTTAAAAAGGGGGGGAGGGGAAGGGAGAGTAACAAAATTTTTACATGCCCCCTAGGCAAGAAGATCCCAGTCTGTGTTTAGGAGGAACAGTTTCAAAGTCTGGTTCTCCTCATTTTATTTCCTGTGCTTATCCATTTTATCAATGTTTTTGTTGGTTTCTGCAGAACTTTGGTCGCCAGTGTTCATGTATGTTTTGTCTGCTATTTTTAATGCTTCATTTAGGTAGTTCTGGACGGACGTCATGGCAGCACAGATGGCAGCACTCCCAAAGCCATGCGTGATCAGGCTAAAATGAGTCAAACAGCCCTGGATGCCAGGATCCAAGATTGGACTAGGTCTAGTGTTTCCAAGGGGAGTTCTATCCTGCGTAAGGAGGTCTGTGAATTCCTTACATATCTGCCTGTAAGACACAAAAGCATTCATACTTTATGCTGGAGCAGGGATTTATGCAGGAAAGCGCAAGACACTCTGTGACAGGATTTAGCACTAAGAAAAAGCAAGATACAGGATCCTTATTCAGACTGTGCTGCAACCACAAAGGGATCTTAGAACTCAGTTACACTCTATTACATCTACATCACTACAAGAATATTCCTCAGTCTAATTATAGAATTAAAGCCTGTGTTTTAGTGTCAATTTCTGACAAGCTTTATATACAAACGTACACATGCATGCACACACTTTCCACAGTGTAATCTTTCCTGCTTTGGTGTCTGGCTGGTTCTGCTTCATTTGCTCAATTTATTTTTTTTTTAATCAATGTAGGGATAGTGTCTGTGAGAACTTCCACAGATGCACGTAAGTGATTTACAATGGATAAAGCAGCTGAACTGGGGCATTTAATTTACCCTCTTCATCAGAAACCTAGGCCCCCAATCCTGCAAACACTTATACATATAACAATACAATTTAAAAATACACATCAATGTTCAATGGGACTACTCAAGCACAAAGTTACTCACATGCATAAGTGCTTGCAGGACCGGGGGAACTAAGTTTTAGTTGTATTTTTAAGTTGCTTTGTTCATTTTCACATACGCTGAGTGAATTTCACTGAATCAGCATGATATACAATCTTACTAACTTTTAAAAAAATAAAACCTCTTATTGTACAGTACAGTGGAGTGCTATATTTAAGAGGTATTATGGGACTGATCCAAAGTCCAGTGAAGTCAGTGGGGTTCTCTTGACCCCAATGAGTTTTGTATTAGAACCTATATCCCTGCTACAGAGTATTAAAATTGGATTTAAAAGTTCTATAGAAAAGATCACCTTCTGTTTTACTCTATAGAGGTTTAGTGTCATTTCTGTAGACCATGTAGGTTTCAACTCCAATAAATTCTGAAGGACTATGCCATCAGGGTTTTGCTAACTCTGATATCTGGTACTACAAATAAACATGGACCCTTGGTTTGGGGTTTTTTGTTTTTTTTAATTAAAATTAAAAAAAATCAAAGTGTTTTACAGAAACACATTTTTCTGGTCACCCAAAAATCTGTTTCTTTGTTTGTTTTTTGCCTCAATACTTACTTTGCAGCAAGAAGCATATTTTTCCTGTTAGCCATCTCATTACGGCCCAAGTGTGGTCTGGTTAAATATTCAGCCACTGCTTTTGAAGGAAACTCTGTCTCACATACATAACCAAAATCACGAGCAAGATGTACAGCTTCACCTGGGATGAAAACAGGAGATAAGGCAAATGTTTTAGAGCCAATAATTAGACCTTCACTGTTAGAAGAGAAATATGGGAAAAAACTTGTAATCTTCAGAATGTGCCCCCCCCCCACACACACTTTAGAAAGAGCCATTGCTATTTGATTTTTCTCCCTAATGTGTGTTATTTTCAAATTAATAGATAGTCCAATTTGAGGAAGACACACCAAGAAAACCTGCATAACAGGTGCTACAAAAATAATTGTTCTGGTTGCCTTTGTATCAGAGGACGACATATGGGTCTCTGTATCTAACTAGGTTGTATAGTTAAGGATAGAATGATTAAAATGATTACAAGGCATATATTCTGATGATCACACAACTGATCTCAATTTATGTCAGTAAAATTTAGAAGTTAAATAAGCTTTGTACACTCAGGTAACTTATCAGATGATAGTTTTAGTACAATAATAAACAGACACAGCTTACTATTTATTAGTTAATTAAAGCTACTTATTCAAACAAAAATCCTGAATTTTATTGCCAACTATAGGTTAGCTGTAGTGTATATGTAATATACAGACACTAATATATTATATTGCTTTTCCAATTGGTCTTCCAATTCTACCTTTCTGTAAGGATTTAATAAAATAAAAGTTGGTACAGTATTGTGAGATGACATAGATTACTCTGAAAATAGTCATGTCAGGGTTTTTGATGGGGCTTTTTTGTATTATTTTTCACACTTAAATTGCTGTTTTCATTTCCATTCACTACAGCAATATCAAGAAGCTGCTTTTTAGAAAAGCAACATAGGCCCAGCTAAATTGATACAGGGACCACATAACATGCTGCATGTTAAATGTCCACCAGTTTCCTATCAGGAAGTCAAAAGTTGTAAATCTCACTTTATATGCATGTTTATTAGGAAAGCTTCTGAGGATGAGATTGAAGTAGGTAGGGCCAGTCATTTGAGGCAGCAACTCCTATGCTTTTAAGCCTCCCAATGGGAAATCAAACTCATTAATATATGACCTCAAAATTGGAAAAGCTCCCCCCCCCATCCCTTCTCTACATACTCCAAAGACTAAGCAAGCTAGGACCCACTGGGAACTTCAGAACTGCTTTGTATAAAGGAGCTGCTCTCACACTTGTCAACTTCACTGCGGTATGGAAATGGCTATGTAGAATTCCTTAGGTTACACAGAATAGCTTCTGTGAATGAGAACTGTGAAGTTAATGCAATAGTTTAACTCTCTAGTCACAGTTCAGATATGATCAAGTTGATAACGTATAATAAATATAGTAAGATATCCATATTTGCTCTGAAGGATGGCATAAACAACTAGATTTGTGGTGAGGATAAACCAAAAAATAATCACATTTATATTAGCGCTGGAAAGGCTAACAGGCTGCACAGTTTGTTTATTATCTGTAACTTGTTTTAAAAGCTTTTTCTGTCTATAAGTTTTCTAGGATTGATCAGCATCCTGTCAGTGTTTGAATTACAGTTTCTAAGCCTTACACAGAAAAGCCCTTTTATCAATTAAAAAAAACCCCAAAGCACTCTCCCCCTTCTCCCGCACACTGACCTTCCACCAAAGATGTCAATAATGTCACATTTGCAGCTTTCCTTCTACCAGCTGGAAGATTCAAGCCAATTTTATCCAGTTTTTCCCTTAATGATCTGCCACCATTTTTAGATTTGGCTCTGTAAGTAGACAGAAGGAGAGAGATGTGCCCTTATTCAGCTTCAGGGGGACACCACTTATTCTAAAAGATGGAAAATCGAGTTACTGACATTTAATGAGGTTCTATTGGAGGGGAGAGATAAAAAAGAGCAGGTTTTCTGTTTTTCAATTACCTGCTTTTTTAAAGCTCTACTGCATACCAGTCAGGGTAAAACATGTCAGAAACCAAATCAAATATGCTTTGCCTTCAAGTTTATACCATAATAAAACTGTAGCAGCTGTAATAATGGGGCGTAATATGAATTAAAGATTTTGCAAAAATAAGGAGAAGGAAGATGTCTTATAAACAATATACCAAGATCACAAGATACTAACCAAGACACTTCCACAGAGAGATGATTTGTTCCTGAAATAAGAAAATGCTCCTTATGCATTTTCAGCGATGGAATCAGATTTTAAACAGGGAATGAAAATTTGTTGTGAGAACTGCTATAGCACTTCACTTTGGAAAGTGCCAGAGGTGCAAAGAAGGAGTTTTATTTCCAAAGCCTATTAGAATTCAGTGTTATTTTTTTTTTTTAAGTTTCATAAAACGCTTTCGACAAACAGTTATTCATTTCTGCACAGCGCTCACAAGAAAGGTCAACAACCAAAAACAGGATTACCAAAGTCATGGTGGGAGGAGGGAGATAGCCAGCCTACCTTCTGAGTACTCCTCCTAGCAAAGAGGCATTTAGACATTCTGGAGGCGAGAGCCTTCTCTGAACCTCTGCTACTGTCACTTTATATTTAGATGTGGAACTCAGCAGAGAAAGTCTCCCCGGAACAGAACAAAACACTTCATTGGGGTTTATCACCACTCCAATTATTCCATCCTTCTGGCAGGGTAGACTCAAGGTGCTATTTTTTGTTAGTGATATGGGACCTGTGGGAGCGAGGTGGAAAAGCAGGTAGTTGATTTAAAAAAGAAAAAGAAAAAGAAATGACAAGTCTAACTGGAGCTAAACATTGGTTTTGTGTTAAACATCCTCCATTGGATCTTGTCCTGATTAATTGATCTTCAAAGCCACAGTTAGCCTCAAAACAACTGACTATAATGGACAATGGCTATTTTTGTTGTCACAGTAAATGTCAAGAGATGCTGCATGCAATTAAGAATATAACTTTTTCCCCTAAGTGTGCAGTAAAAGGCAACATGCACCAGCGATAGAATATCCTGGAAGTTAGCAAATTCAGGCTTATAAAAATGAATGCCAGGGCTGTAAAGCATATACAATGGCAGAACATAAATCTTTAGACTATTGACACACAAAAAACAAAACAAAAAACAACACACACACACACCAACAACACAGCAAACCTCCTTCAAACTAAAGGCACAGAAAGGTCTCCCGTTCTTAGAACAGGAACAAGTAAGTGTGATGTGGAGGGGAGAAGCTGACAAGCAGCATTGAATTTCATCTTCCCCCTACATAAATATGGAATTTCTGTTCAGTCTCTCCTTTAAATTAAATTCTAATATATTCCTATCAAATATTTCAATATCTACAGCTGAGAATAGTTAAAACGGAAAGCAAGATATCCTGTGCCTTAATGGCTTTTTCGTTTTGATGGAGTAGGGACAACACACTTTCCAAAACAAACATTAAACCTCAGTGCCAGCATATTTGTAAATCTATCATATCAACCTACCAACGAAATGTAGCCAGACTGAATCATTCCTACTGGCACCTAATGCAAGAAAGGGTTAAACAGCAAAGGCTGGTTTTATTCACTAGAAAGGAAGATTTTTAAGTGGTGTATCTGACAGAATAATTCCCCCATGAGCTAATTCAGCAATCAGCAGAGTTTCTGACAAACACTTCTGCTTTTCTTCAAATGGATATTTATTTGAAGTCCCCCTTTAGTCTCTAGAAGAAACTTGCACTAATTTTTAAAGCGCAAGTTTGTTTGCAAGTAGGAAACCAAGATTGTAAACCAAGTTGAGAGTCGATACGCGCGTTTTACGCTTGTTTAAACAACAGCTAAAAACCATTTCAGCCCAGATAAAGCCTAGCCGCTTTATATGGCCATTGATTACAAACGGCCCTTTGCTAGTTTAAGTAATTCCCCCCTCAGATACAGTTTAAGACAAGCCTTTTCCTTTAAAGAGATTGTGCTAGCAGTGAAACAGCAAACGCTGCCTCACACTCTTAGCAAAAAAATAGCTCCGGTGTCATTTTATACGCAAGGAGTGTGGGTCGGTGTGAAGTTAAATGCCTGATACCCAGGAACGAAATTTAAATGGTGAAGTACATTTGCCCTTTAGTTAATATTGAAAGCAATAAAAACCACAACATCGTTTTGCTATCACGACTATTAGTAACATCGCAAAACTCCAGAGGAAGAGATTCACGTGTCAGAAACGCTGCCATTGATACTTGGGGTAATTTGCTTCCCATCGAAATGGAAGTTTTGCAAATAGAGACTTTTTTGTACTCAAGACACCAGGAGAAGCAGAGCAGTTTCCAGACGACCCCCACCATTAAATATCACCTTAGATCGTGTTCACTATATATATAAAAACCAGCCTTCCTTTAGTTACAAAGATCATGAAATAAAGTTCGGGCTTCCTGCCTTTACTCAGACCCTCTTAAAAGAAATGGAACAAAATGATGTTATCACCCAGCCAATGTCTCATGTACAAATTAAACGCCAGCTATTGACAAGGTAAAGCAAATCATAATGCCATCTACTGACCTTTTCTAATGACTGTCTGGTCATGCATTAATAAGTGTTGATCTTCCACATTCTGGAGAGAGAAGGGGGGAGTATAGTTTTCCTTTAGAGAAAGTGATCCTGCAAGTAAGTCTTCCTGGATCCACCACCTCCCTCACCCACTTACTGGGGCTTTGGACTGGTGGGGAGAGGGTTCGTTCTCCCCCAAGGAAGGAAAACATCGAAGCCAAATCGCAGAGTGCGGCTCCAAAGACCCACACACACACACACCCCGGGGCATCTGGCCCTGGCCCCTCCAGTAGCATCCATCCCACTCCATTCCCCAACTGGGCGAACAGCCCCCGTTTCCTTCACGCCCGCTCTAGGGTGTCTCCAGTGGAGTAGAGACCCCCGTTCATTGCTTTCTCTCCAGCCCGGCCGCTCACTGCCCTGGCTGGGATCGGGCCAGAGCTGCCGCGAGGGGGGTTACCTGCACCTCCTCCATCTGATGAGCCATCTCGTGCAAGCCCAGGTTCTCGGCAAGCGTGGAAGCGTCCAGCCCGTGGCCATGGGGCAGGAGGAGCTCGGAGCGCCGGTAGGTTTCCCTCCTGCCCCCGGCCGAGCCGCTCTCCAGGGCGGAAAGGTGAGGGACCAGGCCGGGCCTGGCGTGATGGGAGAGGCCGGTGGGATCCTGGCTTGGGCGGCTGGGCCAGGCGGCCTGCTGCTGGCTGGGCGGCGGGGGAGGAGGCTGGTGGAGCGGGTTGATGGAGAAAGGGTCCCCGAGGTGGGCGTACGGATCGCTGGACTGGGCGTAGGGCAGCGGCTGGTAGGGGGGCGGGAAATAGGGGGGCTGGAAGTCAGAGGAGCCCGAGTGGGTGAGCGGCGGCGCCGGGCTGTACAAGTGCTGGCTGACGGCCGAGAGGTGGGGGAGCCGGGGGTTCCCATTGCTGCTCCCGTCGTGCCGGTCCTGGGGAGCAAAGGGGCAGAAGAGAAACCCGTTAGTGCGGGGAGGGGCGCTTCTCACTGCCCGTCGCTCGGCTCTGGGTGCAGCGCGTCCGGCGTGGGAACGCGAACCTCCTCGCCAGGGAGGGCGTTATCGGCGGAACTCCCCGCGGCTGGAATGGGGCCAGCATCCCCCCGCTCCAGCACAGCTGCCCACCCAGCTCCCACACCCCGCGGCTCGCAGGGGGACTGTGGCGGCTCAAAGGGAGCGGGGGGGAAAGAAATCGAACAAGCTTCGTTTAGGAATAGCCTCCTCCAGCAGCGGGTCTAAGGGGCCCACAGAAGTTTTCACCCCACAGCCTGGGCGGGAGCCGGGAACAGGAATGAAGAGCCGGGAGTTAAGAAATCAACTTCCCCGCCTGAGAGAAACTGAGGCTGGAGCCCGGCGAGGGATCCGTAAATCAAAAAAAAAAAAAGGTGACGGGTAGAAAGTGAGGAATCCGGCCGCTGTGGCAGGGCAGTTTGGATGAAAGTCGAGGAATAATTCAGCGGGTGGGAGGGGGCAGCGCCCTTCCGTCCCGTCTGATTTCAGCGGCCAGGCTTCGGAGTCAGACGGGACGGTCCCACGGCCCTGCCAGGGGCCAGTTGTGGGCGAGTTTAAAGCCACACCCGGATGGTTCGTTTCAAGCCGTGGCGGTGACAGGCTGCAAACGCTGCCGTCATGAAGAACTTCATCAGGGCTTGATGCCCTGCGAGGGGAAGAGCATCTAAACGGAGTCCCCCTTCGGCCCCCTCTTAGCTCCTTTCCAGCTCTCCCAAGCCCCTCTTTCGCTCTGCTTTTGGGGCGCACGCACCAAGCACATGGGAGAGAGGGGTCGGGTCCGAGCAGAGTCCAATTCAGCGAGCTGCTCCGTCCCCCAGCCGTGCCAGCTGAAACTCTCTCTGATTTAAAAGCTCAACAATCAAAGCTTCAATGTCTACATTGAGTTGATCCCCGGGATTTAGCAGCTTCTGGCTTCACGGTCATTAAAATAACAGGGCTGGTTAATAAGAGGAGAATGGGTGTCTCAATGGGGTCCCAATGGAGCGTGAAGTGGGGACTGCAGCTAATCTGTAGGAGCCAAACATACAGACCGTGACCAATGGAGCAGAGGAGGAGACGCGGCCGCTTTCAAAGAGATCAAAAAGCGGGGGGTGGGTGGGGGGAAGTTTCCTAAGGGAGGAAGGGCTGGGTAGGGAAACGTGGGAATAGCCAGAGCGGGCTGGCACCTGAGCTCCGAGCTGTTAATTACATCTGGCCCTCTTAGAACAAGGCTGTCGGGCTCCACACGGGACACAGGGCGAAGAAAGGCGCCCCGGAGAGAAAGGGCTTGAATCGGGATTGAAAAGGAAGCACCCCTTTGTGCCTCCCCCGTCTGGGATGCGGAGGAAAATCCAGCTCCCCAGGCAAAGGGCTGCGGCCGAAAGGGGGGCGCTTGCACCTCTGGGGAAGGGGTGGGCGAGGGGAGCCCCTCTCCCTGGCTGCAGCTCCTCTCCCGGCTCCCAGCCTCCCCTCGCAGCTCGCTCCTGCCCCGTGTCTCTCCAAACCGGTCCAACAGGCTGGGCCGCTCCGCTTGCCCATCGCCCCCACCCCGTGCCCGTCGGGGCGTGCATTTTCAGCTCCGGCAAGCGTGGCTGGGCGACACACGCACCCAACATGGCCGCACTCGGCTTCCCGCGGGTCTGCGGCACTCGATCGACCTGGGCTGGGGGGGACGGGACACGCGCAATCTGGAGCGGATTAACCGCAGCCGGTTGGGCGCGGGGCGAAGCAAGCGCGGACGCGGGTTGCGCTAATGCCCAAAGGCGCCCCGGGACTGGCACCCCCTCGGGAGGGGAGGATGCGGGTTGCGATGTGGCACGGTTTCTCCTATCCCCGTCTCGGAGCCAGAAACACCAACACCGGGGGGCCCGACAAGTGTCGCGGCCAGCTGGCCGGGGGGGTCCCCGCTGCCTCGAGGACACGCGCGCACGGAACCCGCCCCGGGGGGAGGACGGGGGAAGGGACCAGACCTGGAGCCCGCAGCAAGAGGCGCGATCTCTGCTCCTGGAAAAGGTGCCACTGGCTCCACTCCCATTACCCTCGCTCCCTGGGCGCCCGCTCCTCCAGTCACCTGGGCGCCGCAGCTTGCAAGCCCGCAGCAGAAGCGGCGCGTCGGGCGCGCGTGGCGCGCCACGCACCAGCGAACACCAAGTCGGAGCGGCCCCTCGCCGAGAGCGCGGGGGGAGATCTCGTCCCAGGCGCGGACTGGGCCCTGCGCGTGTCCCTGTGCTGACACCCACCCCCACAAAACCCCGCTCCCTCCCCGCCTGCCCTTGGCGCTCACCTCACAGTCCTCTTCGTACTTGACGTTATCGGCTAGTTTCCACAACATGGCGTCCAGCGTCCACACCAAAAACCAGCTCCGCAGAGATCCCCAGCCCCCCAAGCAGTAAATCCACGCGGGCGCTGGGGAAGAGCAGCTCCCCCCCCGATGGAGTCGGTTAGTTGCCAGGCATGAAGGCCGGTGTAGGACTGATCGTGTTCCCTCCAGTGGTCACTCACTGGGGCTTTTCTCTGCCCAGACGCCCTTAATGGCAATAATATTATCATAACTCCTCCCCAGGGATGGATTGAGAGCCTGGGCTTTCATCAGGGGCGGCCCAGAGCCAACCACTCAGGATTGAAGCCTGCAGTTCGGAGCCACTCCTTCTCTGGGCGCCCTGGGATCCGGCGCAGGCTGCAGCGCGCTTGACTTCTCCTGGCGCGCACGAAGGGCTGGGGCAAGCTCCAGGCTGCCTTTCCGCCCCGGCGCGCACACGCGTGGCTGAGGAGGGGAAGAGGCCGGCTGCCCAGGCGCGGATGTAACGCTGCTCGTCTCCCTCCAGCCGCACGGCCAGGTGTCTGTGGGGAAGTCGTGTCAACCGCCCCAAAGTCAGGAGATGCGCTCAATGCAACCGGGAAGCCCAGAGGCGTGGGGGGGGGATTGCAGAACCCACCTACCTGCCTGTTGTAAAGGGCCTGGCAGGGGGCAGCTGGCGCAAGAGTGGTGGGGACGGGTTTTAAATGCCCGGAATGATGCGCTCCATGCTAAAGGGGCATCCTAAACGTGGCAGTTCTTCCCCCTTAACTCTACTTTATGGCCCCCTCCTGTGAGTCTCTCCCAGCCCCCAAAGAGCCAAAAGAAAGCTCGCGTTGGCACGGGCTGGAGTAGAAGTACAATGGATTGAGCCTAAGAAATACTAAAAGCATTGCCATGGTCCCCGCTAATCCCTCGATCTCCCACACCCTTTTTCTAGCATATCCCCATCTCTTAGGCGCTACGTTATGTGCATGGGCAAGGCTGCGCTGGCAGCTCCAACAGAACATAGCTGGATGTTGTACGTCTCTAGACAACAAAGGTTTGGTTTAAAAACAAAAACATTTTGACAAGCCACATCTTGCGGTGACTTGATATCAAGCCCCAACATTTACCAAAAAGTCCTAATTTTAGATGAATCATTTTGCAAAGCAAACAAAAAGCTTTATTGCAAAAGCAGGAGTATTAACACCAGTATTAAATCAATTTGCATAATTGTCAAGAGTTTGAATTACTGATTACCACTTGCCAATGTTTAAGGTATAATTTAGTTAATTATCCTACGAGATTATTGCAGTTGGCTAAATAACTTTTAGGTAAAGCAGTACCGATTCAGCCTTTCAGATTATGCCCCTGGTTCAAAATATTAAATTCAAAATCCAATCTGTCCTGTCCCTTTGAATTCTGTAAAATCTGGTTTTGGACCAGGGGACAAGTGGGATACACTTCGTTGATTTTAGACACCACCACTAGCCTTAATCAAAAATTTAAAACATAGCCTTGTTAAATTGTTACCTATCTGCAACCAGATATGATCTATGCAGTTATGTTTGCCTGATAAATTGAACATTGGTTTTCAAGCAACTATTTCTCCTAGCGCTCAAGGTGCATTCGGATCGCTGCTCATTTGCATGAGAAGCAAATGTTTGTTTATTGTGGCAGAGCCAGACGCTCATGGAACAATGCTCGCTTAGGACCTCTCTGCTAGCTTTGCGCATGAGACCCACGCGTTTGCTAGGTGTTGTGAAGGGCCTGGAATGGGAACTCAGCTTTAAGATTTAGGTGCGTTGATAGCTGCTGCTTTTTTCTGGTCTTTTCTCTTTGTTTTAACTGACCAGGTGAAGACTCTGAAGGTAAAGATGAAGTGGGAGATTATTTATGCTCGAACTAACTGTTGAAGGCGTTATCTGTCTATCTGGCACGCAGGTGCGGATTCACATCAGCTGCATTAAACCCCACAGCAGCAGGGAACCTGCATTACCATTTTTGGTGGAGCCTTTATTTATTTATTTTAAACGAGGCTGGTTTTCGGGGCTGCGTCTTTGAAATGCAGCCTGCGACGATTATAACAAGTGTGCTTGTGCTGCACTTGGCGTCATTAAGACTAGGAATCTCAATAATAAAAGACACGGAGAGCTTAAAGCTCATTTGTATTATAGGGGCAAGATGGATCCTTAAAACAAAAATCAAAGCATTTACGTTTGGAGTCAATTCATCTGATCCCTCCAGGGCGATCCAATATTCTATGTAGTTTAAGGGGAGGCTAATAATTTTGATGGTAACTTTGATTCCTTTAAGCTAATTTTTTTTAAATCAAGTATGTGCCCAGGGCGCTCAACTCTGAATGGGAAGGTGGATGGACTTGGGTTGTTTAATACTCGGAATTCATTGAAGTCCGAGCGGGAGGGGGTTTCCTGGCCAGACAGTTAATTTTTTTTCTTGACAGCCAAGGCGCAAAAATAAATAAATAAATACATCAAGCTTCAGATCCTTTTCTTAATGAAAAGGGATCAGAAGAAAATGTCAGTGAACCGAACAAGACCAAAAATGTCCTTCAAAAAGTAACAAGTAAAACTAATGAGAGTGTGAAATCTCAGGAGGAACGACTTCAAGTTGCAAGGCAGCCTTTCAAATGCCTCAGAAACTGCCTCGATCTCTACAGCCAGAACCAACATTTTACGAGATTGGATCCTATGCAACGCTGTTTGGATTTGGTATTCTCCACTGAAAATATCTCCCATCAAAAAGAAAACCAGCTGACACGCAGACAATCCTGGGCCAATCTATATGGGTTTCAAACAGCCCATGCCAGGGACTTCTTTTGTGTCACCTGTTTCCTTATAGCCTTTCATTTTTCTCGACACAATTTCACAGGGGGTTGAATGAGACCAGAGCTTGGTTTGCTGTTAGCTTCCTTTAAATGGCCTTTTGTTACACCGTGACATCAGCACCAAGTTCTGAATAAAAATCGGAAGCGTAAATTATTGCTAGGGTTATTGTACAGGGATCACTGAGCGCTTTACATAACGAGAAAGGACAGGTAGACTATTCTGATCTTTTTTCGGTTCATTTCAGGAGGGGAAAATACTTTTTAAAAAAATCAAATGTGACACCTAGAAATATGACAGACTACAACCTTCAGAAAGGCGTGTAACTTTTTAGATACAGGTAGCTAGGTATTTCTATTGCACTGCAACTGATTTTGGTGCCGAGCTACCTAAAAATTATTGTACCCCTGATTGTCTAGACGAATATTTTATAACCAAGAGATAAGATCCATTCTCCCCTCGTCTAGCTTTAAAACGTGCAGGTAGAAGATGACACCCAGTCTCCGCTGGGCTGGAGGGAGCTGTTCGGGGACAACTTCCAACACTTAGCTGGAGATTCAGAAAAAGTTTCCTTCATCATGTGAAGAGCAGTTCAGTCCTCGGTATTGGCTCGAACAGCTAGCTACACGAAACAACCAGGCGGGAAGAAGAGAAAGGCCAGCAAAGAGCAGACCCCTCAAAGGTGTGCTCCTGGCTCCTATCTGGTAGGCTTCGTGCCCTTGTTTTTTACAGGGAACAGACACACTGGTGGCAATGCAGGGAGAGCTGCCCGGGGCAGGTTTTCTGGCACTTCTGGGGCGCACACAGTCGCTTTTCCCGGAGGCTGGGTTGGGTCTTTTTTTAAGGGGATGCTGCAGGTCTGAAGCCGGGGGGAGAGACAAAGCCTTGCTCTTTACCGTAATATCGATGCCTTCCTCTTCCCTCCATCCCCTCTACCATTTGACGAGAGTGAGGCCCTCCTCCATCACCCCCCCACACCAGCCAGAGCCCGGGATGGCAGCAGCAAGAACAAAGCTCGCCCCCACCCCCCCGCGTCTGGAGTTTGCGCTTGGGGAGCCGCTCCCGGGCACGTGCCCCTGAGACTTCCCGGGGAACTTTCTGAAGCGGGGTCAAAGAAGTGCGGCGTCCTTCCTCCCCCCCGGGAAACCCTCCTCCTCCTCCTCCTCCTCGAGGCCACACGGGGCTGAGGCGTCAGCGGCGCTGCCGAAGAAGGCGGCGAGGGCGGGGGAATGGGCTTGGGGCGCGCGGCCACTGCTCGCCCAGGGCGCGTCTGGCTCCGTGGCTGGGAGCGCAGGGGGCGGCCCGGGGCCCCAGCCCCGCGCCGCTTGGCAGCCGGCTCGGCCCCTCTCCCAGGCCGGCGGCTGCGGGCAGCGCACGCAGCGGGGCAGGCGGAGCCGGGCCGGGGGCTTGCAACGTGCCAAGCCCGCTGCGCTCCCAGCTTGCCGGGCGGGGCGGGCGGGAGGGGACCTACCTGCCAGTCGAGCCTGCCCAGCAGCGCCATGAGCCGCCCGGCGGGGGGGGGGGGGGGGGGGGGGGCCCGGCCCCCAGCGGCCCCCGGGCGTCTCGAACCGGCGCCCCGCCGATGCACCTGGACCGGGCGCCCCGGCTGCCAGGAGCGCGCGCGACGCCTGCGCACAGCGCGGGGAGGCTCCCGCGAGCACCTAAGGAAACGCATTCCAGCCCCCCCGGGGGCCGGCCCCCGGCCCCCGCCCGGGTCTCCGCTCCGGCCCGTCGGGGCGCATTCCAGCGGCCGCAGGGCGCGAGCGCCTCGCTCAGCCTCCCTCCCTCCACGCCGGGCCGGGGCTGCAGCGCCCGCGGGCGTCTAAGTCCCCCCCGCCGCCCCGGAGAGGCCGGGCGAGGCGCACACACCTGGGGAGCGGCTCTCCCACGCAGCGGGAGCGATCCACGGGGCAGGGAAGGGACCGGGCTCTGCTTTTCCGTCCGGTTCCACAGGTGGTGGGTCTTTCCTCCGGCGAGCCACAGGGGCTCTCCTCCCCCGCCAGCCCTCCCCGAGTTCACAGAGCCCGCTTCTTAGGGACATGATGGGGCCGGGGGAGGCATGCATCCCATCACTGCCGATCTAGAACAGGGTGGGCAGGGTCCCATGCGTGTGTTAGGCACTAAGGCAGAAGCCTCCTTTTTGTGCCACGCCGGATTAGCTGCAGCGATCGGAGACGCTCCCTGGGCTGTAATTTAGCAAGCCAGTTTTAACAAAGTTTTGCCCAAATCAGGGGGTTGCCTCCTACATTGCCTCGCTCTTCCCCCATTAAAAAAGCGAGACCAGAGGATTATGCCCCGACTTGGGGCAGCCTTGCGTTATTTTATAACGTTTCGTGTAGAAATAAACTTCGATCCCTTTCCCCCCCGTGTTTACAAGAGGAAGCCACGTGGGAAATTATTTGCTCAGATGCGAAGGGAGAGTCTCGCTCGTATAAGGTGGGAATTTCCATTTCCTGAGCGAATGAGGGAAAGCAGTTTGCTTGATGCACTTTTAAAGGGGTTTTAACGACGTTTTTATTATAATGATCGCCTCCGCAGCCAGCAATTTCATTCTTTTATTACTTCAAAGCTTTTCCCCACTAACGTGCACAAGTGCATTAGAATTAAATGCATTGGCACCAATTTACCTGAGAGCCGATCTTTTCTGCTGTAGGTGGCTGTTGTTTTTAAAGATTGTTCACTTCATTATGATCTTCAGAAACCACACGCTCTCCGTAAAGTAACGTCCTCGCAGTTCTTTGCTTTATATTGTGCAAGTTACCTGTCCCATTCCCAGCACACACACCCCCCCTCCGCGCTTTCAAACTATTTCCCCACATTTCCCAGGAAGTAGTTTCACTTTTACCTTGCTGCTCACAGCGTTGGCTAAATTCAAACAGCCAAAAGCACCCCCAGCTCGTTCAGATTTGCCAAAACGACTCTGAAAAAATCTTTTTTTTTAATCCAAGCTACCACAATCGCTAATGACCGACACAGATCTTGCCCACCGATCAGAGTGGCACACGATACAGTAAGAGATTTTCAACAGCTCCTCGTTTTATTTAGTGATTTGGTTACATCATCCGTTTGCATTTCCGAACAACAAAAAAGCCAATGAAGAACAGTCTTGGAGACCTTTGATTTGAGGGTGGGGAAGAGCGAAAATAATAGTTTATGTAGCGGGAATCTCAGGATCCTTTCTATTTTCCATTTCACATGAAGTTCGTTCTTGTACTGCTTCAAGCGCAAAACAAACTATCCAACTATAAACCAGGGACACACAAGTTATAATGAAGAAATAACAACCCGCCCCTCCCCAACCCAAAAGGTATACACTTGCAGCAATTCTTTCCTAGTAAGTGCTACTTAGCAACGCTTCCCCGCTGCCTGTATCCAGTGTATCTTCATCATCAAGGCACATATTCTACTTTAGGGCCTGGCCATCATTTGACTTGCATCTACAGCACCATATGCCCGCATAAGGCTTCACAGAGAAAATAAAGCCACAGACCTTGACACCAGGATCTTATTCTTGAGGTTAGATATAACATGGCATGACAGCCTAAGATGGCTCGAGGCATGTAGAGACAAGGGAATGCCATGGAGCTGCTTGAACTACCTGTGAGGAGTCCCTTTTTGGCTTTGCTCTCCAGAGTGCCATGGCAAGGGTTTGGAGAGAGAGGCGACCAGGGGAAGGACAATGTAAAGAGATATTTATTGCAGAATTGTCCTCTCAGGGAGGTAATTGTGGTCTAGAAGCCAGAACACAGGACTTGAAGTTAGAAAGACCTGGATTCTCACTCAGGCTCTGCCACTGGTGCACTGGATGGTTTTGGAGCAAGTCATTTCACTTGTCTGAAGCCCAGTTTCCCCAGCTGTAAAACTGGGATACTAATCTGGTCATACCTCAGAAGAAGAGGGAGGGCTAATTAATGTGTTTACAGTGCTTTGAACATAGAGTGCTACAGATTTTGAGACTGTCTATTCTTTTAGCCCATTCCATTCAGTGTATTCCGCACAAGCCACTAGCACACTATATCTAACTAGCATGGGTTCAGCTTCTGAATATGTAGTTGCATCAACTCCCTCTGCCATTGTTTGTCATAATGTTGCTCTGAGGCGTCTTGCTGTACTGTGAATTACCCAACTCTGCTCCTTACCTCAGTAGGCAGGCTCCATTCAAAATCACATTCCACTGAGAAAGTTCTATGGCAATAATTATGAAATCAGTTATTTAGATTATAAATCCTTTGGGGCAGGGAGTTTTTCTTCTTGCTATCAGCAAAGAGCCTAATAGGCACTAGATACATCCTCATTTGCAATTTTAAAAAATCAAGCCAGGATGGATCATACATTCCTACAGTTAATTTGTTTATATTACAATCAGGATGAAAGCCCTATGTAGAGACATCAGTACAAAGAAAGAATTCCATATGCTAAGTCAACAGTATTTCCTAATTCAGATATCAGACCAGAAGTGAACACAAAAATCAGTATTATTCCCAGTCCAGGCCTTAGCTAACATAACTGCTCCAGTCACCAACTCCCATTCCCCCAGATAACCTTTTATAGAAATGGGAATCTACACATTTCCCAGATTAATCTACACTTATTCCTGTAAAAACATTTCTCGTTACACTTCCCCTTTATAAATTCCATAGCCTTCAAGGCATATCTTGCCAATGCATAAAAAGCAGCCTATTAAATGATGACTTCACTGAACACTGAGGGGCTCTATATGGTCCTGGGTTGTTTAGGAAACAGTCCTGCATAAGCAGGGAGACGGACTACATGAACTAAAGGTCTTGTTCTCCTCAACATCTATGACTCAATACACCTAAAGGGAAGTTTTCAAGAGTGTATTTTTTTAAAAGATCCAGCCAGGCACTCATGTTTTGTTTAAGAATATTAAAGGAAGAGTAGATAAACCAGCTTACGCTCTTCCACAGGGGTGCTCAAGCTTTTTCTTTCTGAGGTTCCCATCCCCACCATGCTATACAAATTCTACAGCCCACCTGTGCCACAACAACTGTTTTTCGGCATATCCAGTACATTAAAAACCTGGGTAGCAAGCAGGGCAATTGCCCAGGGCCCTACGCCACAGGGGGCCCTGTGAAGCTAAATTGCTCTGGCTGCAGCTTCAGCCCAGGCTGGCAGGTCTCAGTCTTTGACTTTCTGTCCTGGACCCCAGTGAGTCTAACCTAACACCAGCACTGCTTTATAGTTTATTTTGGTGGACCCCCTGAAATTTGAGGGCCCCTGCTTGAGAACCATTGCATTAAAGCTAGATAGGTAGCTATTTTACCTGGTAAGATGAAAAGGATTAAAAAAACTGGGTATAATAATTTAAAAATCATCCTTTGCTCTTCATTTTCAGGGTTTTATAAAGATTATGAAGTACAAAGACCATCCTCAGTAGTAAGCAACTGGGTTACATGTGATTTTTGAATTGATTATTTCTTCTCTAGACTTGGACTAAAATATCGCTTCCCCTCTCAACTGCACAGCTTTCAATTTCTTGTGACCTCATAGCCCACTAGATTTCCAGTCATCCATGGAATCATCCTGCGAATACAAGTTAGACCAAAACTGAAATGTATCACTTAAAAAAAGAAGCAGGAATGACAATGTCTTTAAAGACATAAACAGAAAACAAAGACAGTTGAGGCTTTTTGTGCATCACAAAGCAGCAAAGAAGAGCACAAACACATTGCTTTCCTTTGTGTGTCACCTTTAATGGATTAGCACAGGTGTTCGTTTAATTGTGATCCTCTGGAAATATGCACAGTTTTCAGTGGCACCACACTGCCTCCTTTGTGGTGTGTTGCACCAGTATTGATCCACTGTTGAACCATAGCCCTATATAAAATAACAGGAAGAATCAGTGCTATATGAAAAAATTTGCACTGCTGGCAAAAATTACATCAATCAAAACTCTACATCTAATGCTTTCTGTCATTTATAATCACACTAATAAAGTGAAGTGAAGTGCTGTCAGCATCATACATTATCAGGTCCCAGCAGAGTCTCCAGTTCTTCCAAACCTGCTTCCCACTGCATTCTCTAAAAAGCGGTTGATTTTGCAGGTGTATTTGAAAATAGAGACAGGAATTCAATCAGTTGCATCACTTTGTTATTATAGGGCTGATAACAAAAATATAGTTAATGTACATGGCTCCCTTTTTGATGCAAAATTGTGTGCACAATTTCATGCAAAATTATTGTGACTGGATGCAAAAATAAGGCACTTGAATACATGTGTTAATTTAGGTTCTAAACAATTATGCTGCTACCCTAATTACACAAAAAAAATCAGACTATTGTATTGTAGGTGCATAAGTCTGCATGTGACTTGGGATGTACAAATGAGTTTCCTTGTTTTGAAAAATTAGCCCATATACTTTTCAGCAATTAAACTGATTCAAAATCTTAAGGAAAGCTCAAACTCAAACCTTGATTCAGGCATACATTCTGCAGGTCTGTACATTTGTGTCTACACTAGTCTTTTCCTCCTTTAAGATTTCCCAAAATTGCCACCATCAGTGCAGTTATGCACCTGTGGCAGCCATCCCAGGAACACTACTATAGACGGGCAGTTGCCATTTTAATCAGTTGGGTTCTCTAACCCCGCTTCAGACTAGCATCTTGTCTATTGAGATTTCCTACCATTGTGGTAGAGGAAAATGGCTCATGTGTACACAGTTTAAGAAGCCAAGTACTGCTTCAAAAGGTGCCTGCTGTGTCTGTAGGCCTTATTCCCCAGAGCATCCTATGACAAATAATGTGAGAAGCTGCTCATAGCAGCAATTAAAGGAAAGAACAAGATGCTGCTGTTCTGTGATGGAAGTCCGGAGCCACGCTGTGATTGCAACAGAGGGAGAGAACATAGGAAAGAAATATACCTAGGATGAAGAGGTATATTTCTTCCTATTCAATATGACAGGAAAGTCCTGCTTCAGAGAACGGTAAGTCAAGTACCCACCTTGGAGCAAGAAGGAGCTGAAGAATATATGAAGACAATGAACCTGATGTTTCACCCCAGTGATTCACGCCACTGTAAAACTGAGGCATTGCAGTGAGAAATCGGGCCAGATGCTTAGAAGAGAGACCAGCGAGTTCACTGAATCTTGTTCGTTAGGTCTTCTTCCCTACACTGACTTTAGACATCAGTGTCGTTACAACAGTGCAGCTGCACAGGTCCAAACCCCAAGAGCAGACGTGGTTTCAAACCAGCTCAAGTTGCACCAGTGCAAGTGATGGTTTACCCCAGTGAACTGATTTACACTAAGGGCACGCACTGGTGAAGCTACATGGCTGTAGCTAAACCCTGATGTGATTTAGGCCAGGTCTAAAGTTGGGGGGGTCTTTGCCAATATAGCTATACCAGTATACTACCTCAGCAAAGCAATCCTACTGGGGATACAAATAATACAGGCAAATCTGTGCTTTTGATAGTATTGCTTATTCTAGCCCCCTAGTGCAAATTAAGTTATGCTGACAAAAACACAGTTTTGCCAATATAACTGTGTCTACACCAGAGGCTTTTGGCAGTATAGTTACGTTGGGCACAAGTCACAACAATGACTGATCTAACTGGGCAAGCAAAAGTTTGTAGTGTAGACCTGCCCAGAGACAGGCCTTGCCCTGCTTAATAATGGTAGCACTTAAATAGTCACAGTGAAACTTTGAATTGAATGGAGTGAGGGGTGTGTTCACACTATTGTTTGTCTGGAGACAACTTTCTGCAAGGCTGGGCTAGCAGGGTAACAGTCCATTGACTTGTATAGATAAAACTATCTGCACAAAGGAAGAGGGCTGGGAATTTCACTTTTAAGGCCACATTTCTGGACCCAGCCTCCAAAATGCCATGCCCAAATTTGTGCGCAGAGTTGGTTGTGCCTGTAGAATTTGTCACACACGCTGTGTGCCCACCGTTATCTGCACCTGGAAATACAAATCCTGTATGTACAAAACAGATGGGTGCCTCATTTCAGTGACACAATCAGTACTTTGCAAATGAGGAGGCCAGCTGGGGGCTGGCTGAAAATTTGGCACTTGACATTTAAGCTTGGATTCTGCCGGAAAGAAACTTGGATTCTTCTTCCTCTTTTTTTGTTTTTTAAACCACACACAATTGCCGATATCCCTGCCAATGGGTGTGGTAGCAGCACCCTTACAAATTAAATATGACATTTGACTCTTGTATGAGCTAAATTGGAATCTGATGTGGGGGAAACTGCCTCTATCTATGGTCTTTATCTGGCCCCCATTACCATGGTATCTGAGCATCTCACAATCATGCATTTACCCTCACACAACACTCCTGTGACAGTTGGGACGTGATATTACCACATTATCACCCTTCTCAGAGGGGAGAATTGAGGCACACAGATGCTTAGGCCTAGTCTGCACTACAAAGTTTTAGTAGCATAGCTATGTTGGTTAGTTGTATGGTGGGGGGGAATTGCTGCCTTAACCAGCATAGGTTGGATGGCAGAAGTTTTAGTGTAGATGCACTTATACTAGTTTTTAAAAAAGTACTTTTGCCAGTATATCCTATTCCATTAAAGAAACTGATTTACACTAGACTGCCAAAAGAAGTCCTTTGCTGGAATAAGTTGCATCTCCACTTGAGGGGTTTGTCAGCATAGCTCTACCAGCATATCTATATCACCAAACTTTTTTAAGTAAACAAAGCTTAAGTGACTTGCCCAAGGTCACACAGGAAATCTGTGGTGAAGCCTAGAACAGAACCTGGCTCTCCTAAATCCCAGGCCCTCCTCAGTGGACAATCATTCCTCCATCAGAACCATGCCTGAAAAATGTCTTCAGAGAAACAGTTTAAATTTTGGTGGTAAATTGTGAACATCGGTGTCACGCCCTCCCCGCATTCGCTGTTCAAGTTGGCTGGGGTTCTGGCCAAACGTCAATCTGTCAGCAGCAGCATCCAGACTGGGATCTTGTGCCTAAGGGCTGCAATGGATTTATCCAAAACTGGATGCACAGAGACACTGCGATGCTCTGAGACTGTGTGTTCCAGGATCTTCGATGTGCCAATACCCATTGTGTTGTGCAATTGCACAATTGCATGGTGTGCCAATACCCATTGTGTTGTCACAATCCCCAGTCCAAAGCCATGGCTCTTTAGCTCAAGCTGTGGCAGATCATGCTTTTAGCTCTGGATGTCCCAAGTGTGATGCCAAGAGGGTGGCTGTTGCAAACACTTAGGGCCTCATGGGCTTTCTGTTCCCAGCAGTATTCTCCGTTCTTGGGATATGCTGCATCTTCCTGCAAGAGCATGTGGAGGAGCTAGTTGCTGAGTGCTGGGAGCGGACTTCAGTGGCAAATCACACTTCTGCTCTGCTCTTCTCTTCCCAAACCCAGCTCTTGTCCTACAAGCCACTTATCTGTGAATGGTGGGACTGCATCTCAGAGACAAGTGGCTGATGCAATAGGCGCGGGAAGGGCATAAAATGACAGAGGGCTAGTCTACACTTAACACTCACAGCGGCACAGCTTTATCCATCCCACTGTGCCACTGTAACAGCGCTTGTGTAGCCGCGTTATGTCAACAGGAAAGAGCTCTCTTGCCGACATCATAAAACCACCTAAACGAGCGGCGGTTGCTATGCCAGGACATAGCTCTGTCCACACAAGTGCTTATGCCGGCAAAGATTCTGCCACTCTGGGGTGGGTGGGGGAGGTTTTTTCACATGCTGCGCGACAAGAGTTTTGCCGGCATAAATGCTATTGCAGACAAGGGCAAAGAGATACACATGTAGGTGGCTGCTATTCTCACATGCTCCCCTCCCACGGCTCACTCTGGAACATGTTGCCAGAGCATTTAGCCAGCACTGAGAAAGAGAACAATGTCTTGGCCTCTGTTGGAGACTGAGGGCAACATTCTCCTCTTGGCCTCTTCTCTTTGGCATGGAGCCTCTAAATAAAGACAAACAAAATAAACAAAACACCCTAGTCTAATTTCTCAGCTGTTTTCACTGCTGCTGGAATGTGTGGCAGTTTCCAAGGGAATAGCCCTTTAAATGTCACTGGGATGTCAGAATGTGACAGGTATAGGGCACTGCAATGAAGGAAAGCAGTAGTCTATATGTTTCTACCATGCTGTACAGCAGTGAAAGGGTTAACATGGTTGGCATTTGAAAAGGCCATGCTTGAAAGTTAGCGCTTGATTAAGAGGAAGGGTGAACCACAGAGAGTCTCCTCTGATATCAAATAAATAGCCACTATCTGGGCAGGGCAAAGCTAATGCGAAAGGGGAGGCTCACACTCTGAATTGCATGCAGAATTGCTGTAGCCAGGTGGATTCCAGGCTATCAGAGAGACAAGGTGGGTGAGGTAAATAACAGGTCGTATTCAGGTCATTCTGTGGAAGCTGGAAAGCTTGTCTTCCTCCCCAACAGAAGTTGGGCCAATAAAAGTTATTACCTCACCCAACGTGGCACTCTGAATTGCAATTATTCAGAACACGGACAAGGCTTTTAGGGATAGAGGCAATGCTGGAGAGAGAAGGATCAGTGCTCCGCTCAGCCTCTGACAGTGGATTATGCGGCTGTTTCTAGGGAGGGTGACCCTATCCCCATATATATCAGGACAATCCTGCTGTATTATACTGTACAAGGGCATTTCTTCCGGCGTCTAGGTAGTGATCAGTTTATGTGAAGTGTGAAGACTGGCACGCCTTGTAATTGTTAGAGTACATCATAACATTGCAAATGCTGTTCTTATATATCTAACCTCCTTTGAATTTTTTACAAATTCTTTTGAATGTAGCAGTGAGTTCCATAAGTTCATGTTGCTATAGGAACTTGAGATATATTTCATAATTGCTTTCTTAAATAATAGCTGGGAAATGTTCTCAAGCATACACAGATAGTTACTGAGGGATCGTTATGTGTCCAAGGAAACATGGCCTAGCGGTTAGAGCAGGCGTCTGGGCATCAGAACACCAGGGTTCTGTACTTGGCTGTGCCACTGATTCTCTCTGTGACCTTGGACAAATCATTTAAAAGGGCATTATCAACTTGAAATTAGTCAGTTTAAAAAATGAGTTAAAAGGAACTACACCTGTCCAAATCCCTTCGCTAATTTTTGTGGGTTTACAATTGCTTAACAAAAATTCTCTTGTGTTGCAGTGTGAAAGACCAACCAAATAACGGGGTGTATTGACTACACACAAAGTACCATCAAATGCACAAATTAATCTGAAAAAAAATAGCAAAAAAAAATTCTCTTATTTCACTTATGGTCATTTTAGATGTTACTTGTGCCAGTCTTGGTACATTTTTTTTTCAGGCATAAGTGTGACTGTTAAATTGATCAATATCCTTTCAATTTGTGCCCCAGTTAATCCACATGTAACATGGGGGCTAAAGGATAATAATACTTACATGCCTCCTAGTGTTTTCTGATCCTTGTGTTGCTCCAGCAATACAAATATCCCCCCAGCACAGACAGACTCATAGCAATAGGGATCAATGTATGTTATACGCACTTAACGTTCTGTCTGAAGATATATGTGGTGTATCCAGTTGTGGACATGCTATCCAGGTGTTAAATTCATTTACGACATGGCTCTGCAATTTATCATCTACTTTTGAACACCTCACCTGTCTTCCACCCCATAACCCATCTTGCTGGGGCTTATTCTAACATTCCAAACTTTGAAAGAGATTCAAAAAGCTGCCTTCTTAAAAATGAACTTGCTGGAGAAATGTTTCCTCCTTTCAAACTCCCTCCTCACCCCTATGCATGGAAGTTTACCCTCAAAATTACTCTAGCCAGAGGCCCAGGAGAAGTTCGATTTACTCCTGTCCTAGTGAAAGTTTTCCTATACCTAAAATTGTCGGGAGTTTAACCCCCAGTTTAAATGTCACATCATGGCAGATCTAGAAACTGGAGCATTATCATACAGGGAAGAGGAGATTCTTGTTTCCCAATGGGACACAGTACGTGTTCTAGTCCTACCAGGTACCAAGATAACATTCTTTAAAGTTTTTGTATCTAGAAAAGCTATTTTAGGACATTTTTAGAGGTTTTATGGCACCCTCTGAGCCCTCTACAGCAGGTCGCATGTTAATGAAGACACCTGGGTTTACAGGTGCAGTGAGAGTCAGTAAAAGATTTTATAACTCCGAAACATTCATAAAATAGTTTTTCTGTAACATGTGGCATGAGTACATGGAATACATAAAAGTGTTGTGTAGCAGTCTCATTTGGGATGACCTGCATAACTCACTCGTGGCTCCACCATTTAGGAGTGCCCACCCAAAACTTGCGCCGCTACAACATTTTACCCCACCGCACTTTCTTATCCTACCTTATTCTGGAGTAACTCCTCCACTTACACAAGGCCTTACCAGGGAGGCCAAATGAGATGTTAAATCATAAAAAGCCCTTCTGCTTAAACCTCTCTGGTTGAGATAAATCCTAGGCTCCCTAACAATCGTTAGCTTGCTCCGCTAACATGTGTGACAGCTAACCCTGCCTTGTGTTCACCAGGATATCACATGCTAGTTAACATGCAGTAAGAACAAACCTTTTACTCCAATGAAGACACACCCAACATAGCATTCTTTCTGTAGCAGCTTTTTAACTGCTTCACCATCTCTGTAAAATAGCCTGAGTCCTTGGCCCTACTCTCAACACCACTCTACCGCAGTACCAGTTGGGTGAAATAGCCACTGCTACTATCTGTTCCAATGGCTGGAATACTGGAGCATGGCGGTGGAATTTTCTTCCTAGACTATAAGGTCAGAAGGGACCATTATGATCATCTAGTCTGATTTTCTGCACAACGCAGGCCACAAACGTTCACCCACCCACTCCTGTAATAGACCCCTAGCTTAAGACTGAGTTACTGAAGTACTCAAATAATGATTTAAAGACTTGAAGATACAGAGAATCCACCAGCCAGTGACCCACGCCCGTGCTGCAAAGGAAGGTGAATAACCCCGAGGGCCTCTGCCAATCTGTCCTGGGGGAAAATTTCCTTCTGACTCCAGATATGGTGATCAGTTAAATCCTGAGCATATGGGCAAGACTCACCAGCCAGACACCCAGAAATAATTCTTTGTAATAACTTATCTGCCATCCCATCACAAACCACTGGGCATATTTACTGCTAGTAGTCAAAGACAGCCTATGCAAAGAAAAGCAAGCTACTTTTGTTTAACCTAGCTTCATGTTGATTTGGGTCAGTCCTTGGGTGAGGATCTGGGGTTTTGTTTTTTTAATTGTTTGTATGTGACAGGTAGTAAAGAGAGGGAATGGTCTATTTTACACATATTTCCTTGCTTGCAGACTCTTGTGACCTCACTTTCATACTGTCACCGTGAGTAGGATATACATTCATTCAAAAGAAAATGTTTCTAGCCCTTTTGGTTGTGAAAATTTCCTTCCCAGTGTAAGCAAATGATCTAGAGGTGCCACCTTACTGAGTCTGGAGCCAAGACAGAATGAGACATTAGCACCAACCAAAGCATCAACTATCCCTCTCCATCTCTTTAGGTGCCTTTTAAATGCAAACACTGTGAGCACTTTGCAAAAAAAACCCCTCAAAACAGCCATCTTGTGTCATTGAAATGTATTGTGAAATATTTAAAGTTGTTAAATGGGTAATAATGACCAATGGGGAGGGCATTTCCTGGCTGTTTAACTGAAACCTCCTGACCCCAGGGTCAGTATCGGTCAGTGCAAAATTCTAAAAACAAAGAGGGGGGCAAAAAACCAGAGTAAAATCATTGCCTTTTTAGGTGTTGCTTAAGGCAAGGTGTTTTGTTGTGTAAACCAGTCTCTTCTCAGCAGCTAAAGATCACAGCTTCTGTCCCATGAGAAATTGCTTATATACTGCACTTGGGACAAGGCACAAGAGAGTAACTGTTAGAATAGCAGGACTTTAATCTTTGTGTTGCATCAGATGTATATTCTATGAACCAATGAAGACCTCTACCCTTTCTGTTAGTATTTCTATCCATTTAATAATGTCACTGCAGGCATTCAGAATTATGATATCAACATTTCTTTAAGTGCTAGCTTTGTTAAAATTTTAATGCAAATGATTAAAACCCATGCCCTTCTTGTTCTGCATGGACCCTAAGGAGCCTTTGGAACTTTTTCAAAGGCTAGGCATTAGCACCTCACTATCTTCGACTTTCACCTGTTCCTGCTGTATAATGTTGGTGGATGCTGCCCTCCACCCCAGAAGTGGCTGTATTTCTGTGCTGTGAAGCACATCAGGACTCTTCAGGTTTCACAAGACTATTAGAATGCAAATGACTGTGTTAGTAAATATGGCCAGTACTATGTTGTGTCCCTAGGTAGAAAGGCACCAAGGTGCAAACCATCCAGAGTTAGAATATTGCTAGTGATACATTAACTTTTTCAGTACGGCCTTTGGTGAAAACTAAAACTGTTGGATCCTGTCTGACTTAAACCCAAGTAGTAAAATAATAGCCACCCTTCGCCTCATGTACCCTATTTAGGTTACCACCACTGAAATTGGCGAACAAGCAACACTTCAAGTATATATATAAGAAGGCAACGGAACCAGCCTCCATCAGAGAGCCATAACAAAATGTGAGCACTGAAATGTCTTGGAAAATACGCCTTCCCCACCTTCTTTTCACTGCTGGAAGTTGCCTGTTGTTGACTATCAGGCAGGGCATTGGCCCATCCATCTCCCCTCTTGATACAGACGTTACTGAGTATTCCACCGCAAATACCTTGTCAGATTTGTGAGAGAGCAGAGGTCTGACCTGATGACTAGTATGTTAGGAACTTCCCCCTCCCTTACAAATTCCATATATATTTCTTCCAAACTATTAATGTTGCTATAGCACGTCTTCTTCCAGCTGCAGGTTTTATGGTGGGGGAGAGAGGGGTGCTGGGTGAAAAGCAGCTAACCAGAATGTTCAGACCATTGCATATGGAGCCATGTGGATACTGCTTGTGTTTTGGCTACAGGGAGAGTGGGGGTAGGTGCCAACATGGAGGAAGGTGCCAGAGAGTGAAAGAGAAGAGTCAGGTTCAAAACTTTCAATCCAACTTGTGCCCCGACGCCGCTTGGGCACTTTTGAAAATCTCACCCTTAACCATGTTTTTTTTAAAATAAATCCTTTGTCCAAAGATCTGCAAGTAGGGAAGTATTATTGCACCCATTTTACAGACTGGTAGACCAAAACACAGATAGATAGAGGCTCACACGTCAGGGGCCTCATTTGGACCCTCCAACATAGTTAGAACAGGGCTATGGAGTATTAAATATGACCTGCTCAGGTTTTAACCATGCTCCCAAACTAGGCTAACATCTTGGCTAAATCATGAGTCAAGGACACAGTGAAGTCCCATCTACACTACAAGACAAGCATGTTGTAGCTAGGTCTCTTGACAATGTAGTAAAAAGCAGCAGATACTTAGAAAATGTTTGTCATTCATTTTAGGTAGTGAGAATACTGCAAAATTGACCCTTTCAGGCAAAAGACACCATTTTTACACTTTGCTTTCCACCTAGTCACCCTTTGGGACATATTGTCATTCCTCATGAGAAGTGTAGAGCATCTTGAAATGTGGTAGAGATCATACATAGTAGGATTTATATGCAATACAAATGAAAGAGCCCCGCAATACCAATTATTAGCTAAAATAAGATATACTTGCACAACGTAAATTAGTTAGGAATAAAGGCTCTTACCAGGCAGTTCTGCAATCAATCAAATTCTTTAAAAAATATTCTGTTCTGTCTATGCAAAAAGATGACGAGAAATTTACAGAAGTCCTAATCCTCTTTAATCCCGTACAATGCAGAGCTGTGATCGCACATGTTGTCTTGTGATTATGTGTCTTTGAGTGCTTGTTTAGTTACTTATTAAAAGACACCAACTGACTTCTGGTGTATGAAAAGAAAAGATTGCCTGATACTTTTTTTTTTTTGCATTTTCTAAAGAGAAACAGAGCTTCCATTTACACAATGTAATGTTGTCCATCCAGTTTCATCTCACAGCCACAACTCTTTAGTCATATTGACAGAGCTAGGAGTTCTTTCACATGGAAGGGAGTGTGGTTTCACATCTGCTCAGGTTGGGATTGCTTGCATGGTGATGAGCAAGGTGTAGATGAATATTGATAACAAGGGGGAGTGCTATTGTGATTGGATGATGTGAAATATTTGTGAATGGACAATTCAGTAAGAATGGTAGCTATGGAGTAGCAAAGGCCTATGAGTCTGGATACCTGGGACCTAATTCCCAACTACGTGACATTGGGAAAATCCATCCACATCTCCCCCCCCCGCCTTTTTTTTTGCCTCAGTTTCCTCATCTTTAAAATAGGGATAGTAGTGGATTACCTGACTTTGGGAATTATTTTAAGATCTATGAATGAAAAGCCCTATATACAGGCAAGACATTCTTACATCATGTAGTGGTGCCTTTAATGAATGTTTAATGAACAAAGATTATTTACATGTGATAGTCTGTGATATTCCCATGTGAACCAATAACTGATCATGGTTGTTTCATTAGAGCAGCATTTGTTAATCCTTTTAATTTGTCTCTCTTTTTAAATAAACTCATCTTGGCAAAGATTGAAAAGGAGTAAATTTAATGCAGATCTTGAGCAGAATTTGGTAGGAGTGGAGCAGATTGTCTAGTGAGGGAGTTATGGTACATCCTTTAAAGACAATGGGTGAAATTCTAGCTCATCAATGGCAAAATGCCATTGGCTTCAGTGGGGCCAGGATTTCACCTACTGAAAGACAGGTTAGAGAAGCATATTGAAAATATGTTGCAGTATAACATATAGTATATATGATTGATATAGGGAGTTCTAATAGCTCACCTAGAGAGTTGCTTTTACCTATGATTCCAAGCCAGAGCACAGCAATATCAATACAAAGGCTTACAGCACAAAATACATATTCTGTATGTGACCATGATACAAATTCAGGTATGAATGTCTGGCCATGAGGAGCAAAGCCATTGCAGACTACAGCACAATGTCTACTTTGGAAAATAGATGCCAGTCTCAGAGATGTAACTGGCCATAGAAATCATACAAACTGACCCAAACAAACTAACAGTCTCAAATCTTGAATCCAGAGCCATTTCACAGGCAAACACCGGATCTTCATCTCAGAATAAAACCACCTGCAACCCCCCATTGAAGTAAACATGGCATGATTTTAGATTAGAAACAGATAAAAATCAACAGTTAATAGCTAAAAATGTTAGTGACACAGATTTACCTAAAGGAGCGATGAAGCCTGAAGCCATCTCCCATCATTGCAAGGTGGACTGCATTCCTTAAGTAGATGGCTTTCTGCACCTAATGCATGTGTTAAAACTGTTTCAGCATGTTCTGGAGGAAAGAGAACAAGAACAGCATATAAGAATGCTGCGATTTTCAAGGTAACACTTGAATCAGAGAATGGCATGGTGCAGAGGAAACAAGAGGTCTCTCTCTCTTATGGTTTGTTTCTTGTCGGTTTTGCAATGCAAGCTAAATGTCAAAGCTTTTGCTGTTGACATGACTGCCTGTGGGGCAGTCCCATAGGCCTTAGCACTACAGGCAGTAAAACCCTAGGTTTCGTTTGAAGGGATAAGACAGATGGTTGGGGGGTTCTGGTGTAACCAAATAATTATTAGTATAGGTTAAAAAAAATCAACAAGCATATAAAAGGGACAGGTTGATTAGAGCACAGGAAAATGAAAGCATGTTTATCCACAGAGCAGTTACAATGGAGACAGTGGCTGTGCCAGTTTACCAGCTTCCTCCCCTCTCCCCACACACACATTGGTTTTCTGGGCAAGAAAACGGATCCCTGCACGGTCAATTCTTAGCCTCTGTTGTGACTACCAACAGGGGTAGCAACTGAAGATACCTGTGTACCTGGAATAGGACTATGGGTATCAGCCAGCCAGCAGATGCCAGCAACTAAGCCACTTTGGATGTGGACTGGATTTGAACCATTATTCCAGATGTAAAAGGCTCACTGGTACATAACCCAGCCAGAGATCCTTCCCCTGCTGAAGTAACTTACTCAGGAAGCTTTGATTTCCTGGAGGATTGTAGCACCAGCGTGGCATATGTCATAATTTTGGTTTCTTTATAACTCTGACAGATCTACAATAATGCTGTCAATGGCAAGATGGCCTCCTTTGGGATAACACACTATTATAATACACGGGATTTCAAGGGTCCTCCCATGCGCTAGATACCAGAAGGCTGTCTGTCAGGAGTTTTGAGCTGCTCAGTGACGTCCTCGATTCGAACACTGCCGCAAAGTCTACCTGATAGTACTACTGTTGGCTATATTGTATTTAGTCATCGTGGGGAAGAGGCATAACAGGAAGAGAGGACTGACTAATACCTACTAATCCCCGTCCCCGTGATTGTATGCAATCACACACCGCATTTTAACATCTTTTGCAGGGCTTGAGTTTCCAGGCAGGTCAAATTATTGTGACATCTCAAAAATTGTTTTATGGCTTTGATACATTTATGATGATGAAAATGAAAATAAATTCATTAAGCACTATTCATCCTGGTCCACACTTTATGGTACATTGACAAGTTAAAACTGAAATTTAAAACCCTACCCCATATACATGTTACAATCCCAATATTAAACCTGAAATAATTTTCTAAATCTAATTTGCTTTTCATTTTTTCTCTGCTTGAACAATGCAACTGGACTTGTCAGTTTCACCATTGCTTAATTTTTCTTTTCAACTTCACCTTTGGATTGTCATGCAACAGTTAAATAACCTTCAATGTTTAGGCTGTCAGTGCTGCACTATTTTATATTTACAATAGGAAAAAAAACCAAACCCTGAGTAAAAATTGAAATATAGAAATAAATAAATATTGAAAAATAGAGCTGGCTGAAACATTTTCAACAGAACAGTTTTCCATGAGAAAATGCGGTTTTTGCCAAGATCTAAATGTTTTGTGGTACTGTTTCCATTTACAGCAAAATTTTCAATGGGAAAAAGTCTAAACATTTTCTTTAACTTCAGCGTTTTGATTCATTTTGTTTAGACTTGTGTATTTAATATTTTGAATGTTATCACATATTTAATATTTTAATAACATGCTACATAATTCAAAACAAAATGATTCAATAATCCCAACGCAATTTTTTGGAGGGGAATTTCATTCTACAGATTCCCCATAGAACCAAAATGCTGGGTGTGTGGGGGTGGGATGTGCACACGATCAGATAGTAGAGCGAAGCTGAGCCAGTGAAATTAAGTTGTAAACTCTACACTGCAGGGATTATGTCTTCCTCTGTGTTTGTACAGGACCGAGCTAGCACAATAGAGTTCTAATGGACTTCTAGGCAATTTTGTAATAAATAAATAAATATTAATTACATGATCACATGGAACGTTAGTGCACTTTTTTTTCGCGACGACACAAAGCAAAGGCTTTACTGATCATATTTTTAGTTATAGTCTATACTTAGGCAAGCATGAATGTGAGAGAATTTACATGACAAGGAGAAGGTATTGTGGACATGGTCCAGAAGGGAGATCCAGAGCTAGAGGGTCATGACTAAAGTGGGCACAGTAGGGAGAAGACTAAAGGGAACAGCTGAGCGAGTAGCTTGCGCTAGGCCAAGATGTGGTGGCATGAAAAGAGACAAGGGCAGAGAGATAATACACTAAATGCTTATTAATAGGCTGTCAATGCATTGACAGTAAGCAGAATTATTCTCTTTTGCACTTTTATATTCATTCATAAATAAATACATACCTTAACGTGTTTTCTATACAATGCAATGCTCTGCTCCAGCAATTATGGATGGTTTCCTCAATTGTCATGTTTTCTTCTTTCTTTGCATGTTAATAATTACAGGATTTCATCTACAAAACTGCACCAGAACATAACTGTCCTTCTCTGCGCTGTACTTTTGGTGCCACCAAATGGATAATGTTATCAACTGCAGCTCATGTGCACTGCAATATTTTTGGTGAAAGCTGTATAAAAATCATGTGCCCCATTGGATATTTACACCCAAGAAAGGCTGATACACATTGTTTAATTTCAGCAAGGGCTTGAAATATATTAATGCTATAGAAATCAGAACCCTTAACCAGCACCATTCTGGTAGCGGGTGTTATAAACACAGACATGGCCCCTGCTCCGAAGAGATTACAAACTAAAAATCGGTTTCACTTGTCATGATGAATAGGGATTTGAGAGAAGGTTGGAACAGAGGTGGCCATGCCTAGTGGTCAAAGCTGGAGATGGAGGCCAGGAAATATGGTGAAGGTTAGAGCTTGGAGTCAGAATAAGGAACCAGGCAGGGCTGGAATGGAGTGGGCAATACCGGAGTAAGGCTGGGAACAAGGCAAGAGCAAGGGAGGTAGAGAAAAAAATCACAGCTGCAGGCATGTGCATTGAGGAGCCAGAGATCAGTTGTTCCTCAGCGAAACAAGTGGCCCTGCTGTGTTCAGACTGTGCCTGGAGAGTGGGCAGGCACAGCTCCATGTCCTCAGTCCTGACAGCACTCAAGAATACAGCTTCACACACTCTTCAGCTGAGAGTAAGTAAATTGGCGTAAGCCTAAATCCTCCCATTTTGGGCTGAACACAGCTCACTTTTGGGATCGTTAAGCCCCAAGTCTTAATAGTAAGACATGTCTGGCTGTCTCTCACTTGTCTTTTCATGGACTTCTGTAACACTGCAGAAGCTAGAGGCAGATGTTCATTAAGGGTTTCCTTCTGCTTTCAGGTACATACATGAATAGTACGTGCTTCATACTGAAATTATTTCCACTAACCTTTTTCCAGGACAGGTGGAAGGCTAAAACTGGCTGATTTTAAATAGTCTCGATAGATCTATACCAGAGGTGGCCAACTTACTGACTTCCTGAGACCACCCTCCCCACTGGG